>OX451741.1:1019862272-1020572465 GCA_948472305.1 Vicia faba
CTTGTTTGGTTTGCTTTTAGGCCTTCCTTGTATATTTCTTTTTCCCTTTTTTATGAACCACAATTCACGTTTTGAGATTTGCAAAATAGGGAAAAATGGATTGTGATTAAAACAAACAAACATTCTGATTCCGAGACGCAAACCCTAATGATGAATTTCTCTTCTTTACACATTACTTTTGATTGAATGCTTGCTAACTTTTCTTTCTTTTTTTATTTTCATGGATGGCGAGCGAGGCAAGGTGGAGAGAAGTCATGGCTAGAAAAGAGGAGTTTCTTGAAGATGAAGCAAACATTTACTTCTTTCTTTGTAAACAACAAATGTATCTTGTAATTTAAATTTTGCATTGTAAACCCTTTTTTTTTGCAAATTGTCCAAGAATGTAACCATAACATAACATTTGAATGAAATGTATGAATTGATGAGTTTGTTATACCAAACTTTAAGTTCTAATTCAAACTTTGAAATTCTTGATTGAATGCTTTGAATAAAACATCTTGGTTTGGTAACTTGTACTTCAATCAATCACGAAATCATCAGATAAACCATGTGTCTTGTACTCGAATCAAATTTTTAAACAAAATAAATGCTTAAGAACTCAATTCCAACTTGGCTAACTTGAATCCAAAATCATGGTTGTTTTAAATGAAAGTCTTAATTTTTAAATCGTATCCAATTCAAACTTGCATTCAAAATGGATTCGCACACCACGCTCGATTAAAAATGGAACTTCATTGCCAAACAAAAATGCTCTGAGAACATTCGTCAATCTTTCAACAAACTCTGGTTAAGAACATTCGAAATCAACAAATGACTTGTGACGGTTCGATAATTTTTAAAGTCTTCCAAACACAATTTTCTTTCGATCTTCAAAGATAAACTCGTGAGCGACATCACTTATGACCATATACGGAAATAATCGTCTCAAGGTCTTGTAATTTGAAAAAAACAATCACAATTCTTAGAAATCAGACGACTGTTATTTAAAATTAGGTCAAATGCCATTATGCGACCTCTAACACATTCGAACTTTGGTGATCTTCTAGACGTAATCAATTCTTGATTTGTGAAGAGAAATTGGAGATGGCATCAAGGAGAATCATACTCAGGAAAAAACCTCTCAAAAATATCGAATAATGAAGAAGTTACAATTGTTTGAACTTAATCTTGAAAAGGTCGACTTTTGAGTCAATACAGTTGATTTTCAGTCATCTGAACTATTGACTGGGCAAACTTGCGATGCAAGGCTTGAAACTTGACACAAGCATCCTTGAGAATACCTGAAGAACCATGAAGACCTATGAAGACCATTTGAAACCTTGAAAACTCAGTTTTCTCTGAGAGATACCAAACCCTAATTGTTGATTTACTACTTAGGAAGAGAATCTGTCTGATCAAATTCTGAGCCAAATTGAGTATTCGAGAAACCCTAGGATAGTATCTTGAATGAAAAATGGGAGGGAAAATTTTGGGGTACAACACTACCTTAGAAAAAAGTTTACTAACTGTGAAACAAGATACTCACTGCTTGAGAAAACTTGTTGCGCTTTTAAATGGGCTGCTCGCCAACTAAGACAGTATATGTTGACCCATACTACCTTGTTGATTTCTAAAATGGATCCCATCAAGTACATATTCGAGAAGCCAACTCTCTCGGGAAGAATAGCCTGATGGAAAATGGTCTTAACAGAATACGAAATTCAGTACACCACTCAAAAGGAAATCAAAGGAAGTGTATTGTCAGATCATTTGGGACATCAAGCCATAGACGACTATCAGTCTATGAATTTAGATTCCCATATGAGAACATTATGCTAGTTACAAATTGCAAAGAACATGGACCGTATGAAGGACCTGAGTCAGGATCCCGATGGACTATGGTTTTCAACGGAGCTTCTAGTGCACTTGGCAACAGAATAGGTGTTGTAATTATCTCTCCTCATGGTTGTCATACGCCCTTCACTACCATACTTTGCTTTGATTGCACCAATAATATGGCCGAATATGAAGTTTCTATTGACCTGAGAATCAATTTCTTGAGTGAATATGGGGACTCAGCCCTGGTAATCAGTCAGGTTAAGGGAGAATGGGATATGGAGCATCTAAATCTTATCCCTTACCGAGAACATGTGCTAACCTTGATTCCGTATTTCGAAGATATTACTTTTGAGTATATCCCAAGAGAAGAGAATCAGTTGGAAGACGCATTGTCTACCATGTCATCCATGTTCAAGATCATATGGGAGAATAAGGCTCCCAGAATTACCATTGAAAGATTAGACTAATCGGTACATTGTTATGAAATTGAAACTGGTGGAGTAGAAGAAAAACCTTTGTTTCATGAAGTGAAAAGGTACCTTGAGGCTCAAGAATACCCTGAAGGTACATCGATCGATGATAAAAAATTCCTACGGAGGTTCTCAGCTGAGTTCTTCTTGAGCAATGGAATTTTATACAAGGGCAATCATGATTTGACTCTGCTTCATTGTATAGACAAGAAGGAAGCAGAAGAAATTATGGAAGATATGCATGAAGGCATCTTCGGTACTCACTCCAGTGGGAATACTATGGCTAATAAGATTTTGAGAGAGGGTTACTATTGGTCGACAATGGAAACCGATTGTGACCACCACTCGAGAACCTGTCATAAGTGCCAAATCTATGTTGATAAAGTACACGTGCCTCCAGCACCTCTGAATATCTTGACTACTCCTTAGCCATTTGTGATGTGGGGAATTGATATGATTGGAGAGATCAAGTCTACTGCTTTTAACAAACATCGTTTCATCCTCATCGCCACTGATTACTTTACAAAATGGGTTGAAGCAGCCTCGTTCACCTCTATTACCAAGAATGTGATCGTCGGGTTCATCAAGAATAACCTTATTTGTTGGTATAGCATCCTCGAAAGGATTATCACAGATAATGGTACTAATCTCAATAACACTATGATCACTAAACTTTGCACGTAGTTTAAGATCAAGCATCACAACTCTTCTCCGTATCGACCAAAGATGAATGGCACAGTGGAAGCCGCCAACAAGAACACTAAGAATATTATACATAAGATGGTTATTTCTGTACTCCAAAAATTTCCCTCCATTTTTCTTCAACAAAACATTCTTTTAAGGGTTCTCAAAGTGCTCAAGAGTCTCAAAGGTTGACCAATCAACGCTCCTCCTAAGCAAAGGGTCTACAACTAGGGTTTTGAGTTTCTCAAAGAAGATTGGGTTTCAAGGTTCTCAAGTGATTTCCATGGTTCATAGTAGGTCTTCAACAATGCTCGTGTCAAGTTTTAAGTCCTACATCACAAGCTTGCTCAGTCAATGGCTCAGATGATTGAAAGTCAATTGTATTGAGTAAAAAGTCAACCATGGTCAACCTACAGTCAAACTTCAAGATTTTTTTGTCAACATCAACATTTTGGAGTAATGTTCCTTATTTGATCAAGGGTTAATCATGATTCCTCAAGGAAAGCCCTCAAATCATCAAAGGTCAAAATTGCCAAATTAGGGTTTGCTTAAGAGAAGTCAATTGAACTTTGACCAAACATAACTTTCACATGCTTCATCAACTTTTCCCTAACCAAAGATAAATTTGGAGGAAATTCCATTCTCTACAACTTTGTATTTATGCTCAATTCCAAAAAATCATCATTTGAAAGATATGAGCCCATACATTATAGGTCATTTCAAAAGTTAACCAAAAGACACTTTTTGAAAGACAACTTACATCAAGATAAAGTCTCCAAATGCAAAAATGATCAAAAGATAAATTCTAGAAGACATCTTGAGCTTTTCAAAAAGTCCAAGATCACTTTCAAAAGATGAAAATTGAGCAAGTTATGAGTTGCACAAGTTGAGAAATTTTGAGGAAATGCATGAAATCTCAATTGAGCAAATTTTTGATTTTGAGCTATTGGGCCTAAGTTTTGGAATTCAAATGTGTTCATGACATATTTAAAGACCCTTAAATGTATGCATGCATTATTTTAGTTTTTATTTTATTTATTTTGATTTTTATTTAATTAAAATCAAAATTAAATCAAATAAAATGCAAGCTTAATGGACAAGGCATGTAAGGCTTATGGTCTAAATCTTGGAAGCCCAAACAACTTGTCCAAGCCTGTCACAAAACATGCCAAAATCGTGAAAGGCTCAAAATGGCAAGAACAAAGTTAAAAATGGAATGTTTTTAATATGTTTGATTTTTGTTTTATCATGGCTTGATTGCTTGATTCCTTGCCATGTATATTGAGACATTCTCTTCCTCTATATAAGTGCAAGCATCAAATCAAGAATGGACACGAAAAAGCACTTCCTAAGAAAACCTCCAAAGTTCATAAAATTCAAAAGAAATCACAAAAAATTGTAACCTAACTTCCAACCATCATCAATGGAACTAAGGCCAGCATTCATCTTCTAAGGATCAAAGGAGTTGATCTGAGTCCATAACTACATCTCTCGAGCACCAGAACGTGACCTTTTCCCTCGCGTTGTTTGTTAAGTTGGTAAAATCCTAAACTTTGATTTCATGTATTTTTTATCATGGCTAATCTGTTTAAACTTCTCATATGCATCATTAGAACAGGACTAACGTGTTACATGTGAGATTGGATGCAGGAATCACGTTGTGCCATTGTTAGAGAGTCAAGAATACTTTGTTTCGGATCTCATGATATAGGATGTTTCAGACCAAAATAAACCCCATATTCGAACTTAGGAGGGACGTGTTATTTTATATCATTAACATCTTGATTTGTCCAGGTTTCGTGTTACAGCTTGTCGGAGAAGACAACTGGAGCTAGGGCTCCAGTGCTTCTTCGGCCATATACTTTATTTTATGTTTTTGTTATTTTTGTTTGATTTAGGTATCGGGTGTATTGGCCGCCCCAGCAGCAAGCGTGTGTGTGTTAAGGTGTTAGTGTGTCAGGGCAGGGGTTCGATCCCTGCCTCTAGCATGTTATTTTTCAATGTATTCTATTTCAGATCTAGTGCAAGCTAGGTATACACGCTCATCATGTGAGCTCACATCAATACCATCAGATCTCAATGGATCCAGATCTAGTGAATCAAGCCTCACGCCCATGCTAGACTCCCTAAGGAGGAATTACACTGGATCATACGCAGTAGTTGGGTTGTTTGTCTTGGGCCTAACAGATTTACTTTCTCATACCCCCCATTTACTTGTTTTCAGCAGGCCCATTTGATTTCTTTTTTGTTTTAATTCACTGTTTTCTTTGTTTAATTAATTTTATAAAAAATCGAGAAAAAAATCATAAAATCATTAAAGAAAATTAGATTTAGGTTTTTTATTAATTAATTTAATTTTTAATAAATAAAAAAATGATTTAATTTAATCAGACTTTGATTTTATTTTATTAATTAATTTGTAAATTAATCAGAATTAGGTTTAATTGTTATTTTACACAAAATATTTTTTCTAAACAAAAACACCAAAAATACTCTTCTGATACTTAGAAACTTTTTAGGTTTTAATATTTTTCCCTTTTTCAATCTCCGCGCGCTTATTTATTTTCCAATATTATAACTGCTAATGGTCTGTAATAGCTTTAACTAGGGTTTCTTTACCTTTTTTCCCATTTAATGGTCTGTACTCCCCATCCCCGAGGCATTGTAATAGCGTAAATTTTATTTCCCGCATTTTTACTTTTTACACTTATAATTATTTATGTATATATATATATATATATATATATATATATATATATATATATATATATATATATATATATATATATATATATATATATATATATATATATATATATATATATATATATATATATATATATATATATATATATATATATATATATATATATATATATATATATATATATATATATATATATATATATATATATATATATATATATATATATATATATATATATGACTGCTAGTTTAATAGGATTGTATGGCAAATACTAAAAGCGAACGCTAGATAACCATAAATCCAAGACAAATAATTGAAACATAACACACTTCACACACGCGCATCTCTAGGGGTGACCCTCACTTGTTGCCTCGGATATAAATAGTCACGTCCTTCGAACGTGGGATGCTTTAGCAAAGACCCTTCGGTTAAAAGATTTTAGTCCCTCGATGACCCTTTGATATTGTCTCAGTAAATGATCTTAGTCTCTTATGAAAATTGCTAAAGTGTCCTGCAAGTTGCCTTTATGACTGTACATGACCCGCACATGTCCCTCAAACATCCAATGATAGGGCTTCCTACTAACTAATGGTGGGATAGCACTATCTAAAGGAATAGGAAAATAATGCGAAAGACTTTTGAGTAGGTAGATAGCTTGTAGTCGCTTGCTCACAAACAAAAACATTCTTCACATAAAAACACTTCTTTCTAAAATATTTTCAAAACAAACACTTTGTATGCATTCTCAACGATACGAGAATCATTACAAAGTTTGCCGCACTTAGGAATTTTTCAAAATATTTTTCAAACACACAAATTTTCAAAGTGAGCTAGCGATTAAGGGCCCATAGATAACTACAGATGAAAAGAGTGCTAACACCTTCCCTTTTCATAACCTACCCCTCTTACTCAGGAAAAATTCTCAAAAGGTCTTTCCTGCTCTTTTCACCCTTTCCTTTATTGGATAAAAGAAAAGTCGGTGGCGACTCTTTCTATCTGCAACATTTATGATAAAACACAAAACCAAAAGTCAGTTCTCCCACCGTATTACAGTTGTGACCTACAAACACTAGCACGAGATGTTACCGTTTTCTCTTTATGGGTATCGCACTTTGGCACGAACATCAACTGGGGCAAACCATTCTCTCTCATTTACGGTATGGAAGTCATCCTACATGTAGAAGTTTAGATTCCTTCTATGAGAATTATGAAAGATGCAGACTTAGACGAAGATGAGTGGATTCAGACCAGGATAGACCAGTTGAATCTAATTGACGATAAGAGGCTTATGGCTGTCTGTCACGGTCATATTATTAGAAGCATATGATCAAGGCATTCAACAAGAAAATCAAGCATCGGGTATATCAGGTTGGTGACTTGGTAATAAAGTGCATCATTCTACCGCATGGTGATCCCAGGGGAAAATGTACTCTCACCTACGAAGGGCCACTTGTAGTCAAGAAGATATTTTCTGGCGATGCTATGATACTGACCACCATGGACGGGGGAAGATTTTCCGCACCCTGTGAATGCAGACATAGTCAAAAGATACTACGCATGAAAAAAACCTGCTAGGTTGACTGGCCTAGGCAAAAATAAGGGCATCCCGGAGAACCAAAAGGGTTCAGGCAAAAATTAGGGATATATATAAAAGATCGTACACTCGGTAAGTCGAAAACCTGAAAAGGCGGCTTGGGCAAGAAAGGGTATACCTGTGGACTGAAAAACTGAAAGGGCGGTCCAGGAAAAAGTTAGGGATTAAAGCGTATGATAATGTCCCGTTGGATCACTTACAGCAAGCTTTATTACTAACGTCAAGTTCAAATGGTACAGATCAATTCAATCACTTTCTTCTAACAGCGGGGGATGAGATGCTTGAAGACATAGGGCAATAGCAGAGTTGGAACTCGATGATATTATTTCCACATAGCTATATGTTTTGTTTTCACGTTGTAATCTTTTCATTTCACGACAATTTCCTCTTACTAGGATTTATGTCTCTCTGTATAAAATCACCTATTTATAGGTAAACTATCAATAGAAATATGAATTTCAAAATTTAAACTTTTTGTTTTACCTTCTTCCTGTTTTGTTTTCAAAAGCGTCCAATGTC
Organism: Vicia faba; assembly: GCA_948472305.1. Classification (NCBI taxonomy): domain Eukaryota; kingdom Viridiplantae; phylum Streptophyta; class Magnoliopsida; order Fabales; family Fabaceae; genus Vicia; species Vicia faba. Next base: position 1,019,870,065 of record OX451741.1, read on the forward strand.
TAAAATTTAGTGAACATATGCATATGAATATGATTAACTGTTAACAAATACATGCATAAAAACAAGAATAAGCAGTTACTCAAGACTCTAGGAGTTGGGATAATGTTTAAGTCGTCATGTATCCCCATAGAGAATCCTCACAGGATTATCCCCACAGAGTAGTCTTAACAAGACTATCTTCAACAAAGATATATCCCCCGCAAAATGGGATGCACTAATCATACTCACCAGCCGATCGCTCTAGCAGATAAGGGAATATGATCTTTTCTCGACAATATGTCCCACCTACGGAGTTCCAATCGGTACAGCTTTTGGAAATTCTCTTCCCCAACTGAGTTTATTCCTCCAAAACTATAAAAAACCCTACAAATTTCTTTTCTCCAAAAGAGCTCATTTCCTCAGCAAGGGTGTTTCCTCAGCAGAGTATTTCTCCGTCAACAGGGTTTATTTCCCCAACAGGGTTTATTTCCCCAACAGATTACAGTCTCCCCAGCTTGAGTCTGTTTCTACCACAAATCATCTGCAAGATTCCCACCTCCAGCAAAGGACATTCCGGGTTGCTATCCCTAGAGAGTTGCTACTGAATCTGAAACTGGATCAAATATCATTTAACCTTACTCTCTCTAGATGAGTCAGTATCCATATCAGAAACTCGATTAGAAAACACCTCAAAAGTTTATCCATCTCTTTTATCCCCAATCAGAGTATATAAGGACTAAAATCCCCAGTAGAGCAATAAACAACTGATGTTCTTGGACTCTTCTCCCCAAGCAGAAATATGTGTTCCCCAGTGGAGTTTCCTCAAACAGAGAGTAGGAGTCCCCAGCGGCAACATTCCAGACAAGATTGAATATTACACATATTCTTCATCCCCAACACCATTCAGGGATTAATTTTCCCCAACAAGATGTTATACGGAGCTACACTTCAACAACGTCTCACATACATCATTCATCATAACATATGCATACGAAACGCATATAACATTCTAATTTATTTTGAGAGCGTCATCATGAAATGCATTACATACATCATGACATTTCATAAAGCTAATTTTGTCTTTTCAGGTAAAGTTCGCAAATAGACGAATATCGTCAGCAACTTTCAAATAGTTCACAGATAAATTCCAAAAATAGGACGGGGACACAATCTATATGACCAGACGACGTGAATTCCTGAAACAGGATAAAGCAATATTGCACAGGTTTCTTCTAATATATTTCAAGATGAAGCTTCACACGGGCTCATCCTAAAGCAGTCTTACCCAGGCTCCTTCCAACATCTACTTCCAGTTGAAGTCGAGCGAAGTCATCTTCTAGCTCAGATTAAATCGAGCATAGATTTATTTTTGATACTCCTTCAAAAAAGTCGAGCGTAGACTCTTTCCAACACTTTTCTAGTTGAAGTCGGGCGTATACATCTTCTAGTACACCATTCAGAAGAAATTAATCGTAGATTCCTTCTGAAACTCTTTTGGACAAGTCGGGCATAGACTCATTTTAATACCTCTTCCAGTTGAAGTCGGGCGTAGACATCTTCTGGTTCAGATAAAATCAAGCTTAGATTTATTCTGATGCTCTTTTAGAAAAGTCGGGCGTAGACTCCTTCCAACATATGCTTCCAGTTGAATTCGGGCATAGATATCTTTTGGCTCAGATTAAATCGGGCATAGATTTATTCTGATATTCCTTTGAAAAGTCAGGCGTAGACTCTTTCCAGCACCTTTTCTAGTTGAAGTTGGGCGTAGAAATCTTCTAGTACATCATTCAGACGAAATCAAGTGTAGATTCCTTCTGAAGCTCCTTTGGAAAAGTAGGTCGTAGACTCCTTCCAATACTTCTTCCAATTGAAGTCTGGCGTAGACATCTTCTTGTTCAGACTAAATCAGGTCTAGATTTATTCTGATTATCCTTTTGTACCAAGTCGGGCGTAGACTTACTCCAAATACATCTTCTAAGACAAAGTCGAGCGTAGACTTAGTCTAATTTCTATCAACGGTTACTTTGGATGGCATCTATAAGCCCATATCTGATGACTCTCTGTCACCTCTCTAAATGGAATCTTTAAGCCCATTCTCGATATAATCAACCAGCATGGTTAGTTCGTGCACCGGCGAGTGCAAATTTCTAGGCACTTAGGTGTTCAATCATCTTATACCTTCAAGTCGTGAATGGCATACATGCCAATCTAAATCTTCAGGTTTAAGAATATTGAACAGGGGCAGTTGTTGTACCCCAAAATTTTCCCTCCCATTTTCTTTAAGACATTCTTCTAGGGTTCTTACATGCTCAAGGATGCTCAAGAATTGATCAGACAAATTCTCCTCCTAAGTAATGGGTCCACAACTAGGGTTTCATCTTGTACAAGGAAGTTTGGGTTGCAAAGTTCTCAAGTGGCTTCCATGGTTCTCCACAGGTCTTCAATAATGTTCATGTCACGTTTCAAGTCTTGAATCTCAAGTTTGCTCAGTCAATGGTTTAGAAGATTGAAAATCAAGTATATTGGATAAAAGGTCAACTATGGTCAACATACAGTCAAAATTCAAGATTTTTTTGTCAACATCAACATTTTGAAGTGATATTCATCATGTGATCAAGGGTTGTTCATGATTCCTCAAAGAAATCCCTCTGTTGTACCCCAAAATTTGTCCTCTCATTTCACTCAAGACATGCCTCTAGAGGTCCTCAATTGCTCAAGGATGACTAAGGATTGACCAGACAAATCCTCCTCCTAAGGCAACAAGCTTCAAACCATGGTTTCACTCCTCATCAAGGGTTGAAGTCGTGAAAAGCATCAAACACAAAGTGAATTTTTGGCAAAAAAAGTGGTGGATCATTCTTGGACCTAGAGGGTGATTCAAGCCATTCTAAGACTACCAATAGACTCCTGGACATCTCCATAACGTGTCTCAATCAATTGCAAACATTTTCACGTCCAGAATCTCGAGTTACAGACCTACGGTTTGCACCTCCAAGCTTGAATTTGATTTCTTAATTTACGCATAATTAATCATTACTAAACATAGCATTGTGTTTGTACTAACATTTGGAATGTTTTGGTTTACATGATTTTGTGTTTTGATGATTGTATGCATATGTGCCATGGCTAGGGTTTGTTTGGTTGTTTTAGGGTTTTCTTGCACAGGTTAAATTGGCCAATGAAAAGGGTATCATGATGCTCGTGGGTTCAAGGCAAATGGATCCATGTATTCACATTTCATTTATCATGCGTTTTGATGATTTTTGAAATTCACAGATTTATGGCTATGGAAAATTGTCCGTAGGTAAAGGTTTTATACCTAACACGACGGATGAGGAAGAAGATGATGATGTGTTCAGTCATCATTGGGCCATTCAAATAGCTGGTGTGCATTTTTGTCTTAATTCATTAATCCACTTGTTTTTTTATATATTATCACTTGTTTTCATTATATTAACAAACAAGACACATGGATCAGATGGTAAAAAGCGCTTGGTATTGAGTGAGAGGACCTGGGTTCGGTCCCAGGTCCCAGCAATTTTCTTTATTTTCTTAACTCTTCTTTGCAGATCATGTGCACCATCATCCAAAACGCCTACCATGCGCCCCACTGATCCAGCCAATGGATCACAGCCTATTCAGATCCAACGCCTCAAGCAATGAAGGACCATGGTGCACTCACAGGCTGGTACAACACTGGATCTCACGTGGGACTGGGCTCAGCTCTTTGGGCCTAAGCAATTCAGCAACGCACCCCCCCCCCTATCCATCAATACAGGCCCAATTCTTTTCTCTTTTCTCTTTATTTCTTTTTAACTATTTGATTAATTATTTCTCTTTTAAAAATAACACAAAAAACAGTTTTTTTATTAAATCAAAAATCACAAAAACATCAACAACAAAAATTTTCAGAAAATATTCTATTTCTTTAATTAATTAGTTTAATTAAAATTAGGGCAATTTAATTCTTTTCATAATAAAAAATAATTAGAATTAGGGTTTAATTTTGTACATAACCTAATCTAATTTTTCTCAAAAATAACCTAAATTTTTTTTCAATTAGATTTTTTAGGTTTTGCTAATTATTCTCGCATTTAATTCGCCGCACGCTTTTAATTTCCTTTTTATTATTATTGTAACTGCTCTGAGTTTGTAATAGTAATTAGGGTTTTAAATTCCGCATATTTATTTTCAGTCCAAGATAATTATGTATCTGCAAAAGCCTTGTAATAGCTAGGACTTTAACTTTCCCGCATTTTATTTCCGCAAACTATAAACTGCTTAGATGTATGTTAATAGGATTGTATGGAAAGACAAACTGAAAATTAATACGGTAGAAAACCCTAAATGTGCAAAGATAAATTAACTGAAAATTACACTCGCACATGCTCACTCCTAGGGTTTACTCCACTCCGGTTGCCTTCGGTAAATGGTCATGAAGTATAGGGTTTGTTAGTGGTTGTCCTCTAGTCCCGAAAGATCTAAAATGACCCATTCGGATGTTGCCTCGGAAAAAGATCTTTAAGGCTTTAGGATAATTACTAACATTTCCTAACATTGCTTTTGTGATCGTATTTTTCCCTTCGAATGTCCCTAAAATACTCCAACGACGATGCTACCTATTTCTCAATAACAGGATAGCATTGTCTAAAAGGAAAATGAACAGACCTTTTTCAAGTAGGTAGATTAGTTCCTAGGTACTTGCTCAACAAATAAAAACTTTTTCACACCAACACTTTCCAAACAAAGTTTTCAAAAACAACTTCGTAACACTCTTGAGGACAGAAACAAGCATTAATACGAAGTAAAACAAAACTTTTCAAAACAAGCACACACAAGCAGTTTTCAAAATTAGCAAGTACCTAAGAGCCTGTGGAAAACCACTGATAGAAAGGGTGCTAACACCTTCCCTTTCTATAATCTACCCCCCGTACTCAGAAACATCTCGAAAAAGGTTTTTTCTGTTCTTTTTCCTTTTCCTAATTGGATAAAATAAAAGTCGGTGGCGACTCTTACTTACCGCGACACTTGCGAACAAAAAATTCAAACCAGTAGTAACAGTCAGTTCTGCCACCGTATCACAGAACTAGTGACTTTGTTGGGGAATAAAATATAAAGTGGGGTAAACCTTAGGATCTAGGTCATATTTAATTGCTTTCTCTTGATTGTCTTGCTTGCTTTATATTTATGGGAACTGTTTTGGTTATTTGATCCTACACCCAGATCGGGAAACACCTTTTAGGTAAGTAGCAATAAATTGTGAGGGAGTTGTTATGGGGTATACCGACACGGTTGAAGCAGTAGCTATGTTGATGTGGCACTTTGGTTGGTACCTGTAACCCTTGAGTCAATTAGGGAGATGTACGGGGCCACCGCGTGGTGTCATAAAGCATCAACTGACTTTAGAACCTTTAATTGCACAACTTGGCCAGTAGGACGTAGCGAGATGGTCGGCTTTGGTGTATGCCCAAGGTCGACAGATACTTGATACTACACTCATTGAGGTTTGACTTTTGAGTTTTGTTTGATTACGAGTCAATCATCGATTGAACAACGCTTGGGGGAAAGATCGGTGATATTGAGATCCCTTTAAAACTCGATTACATATTTATAGGACAGGTTGAACCAATCCAGCTTCAAGAGGGTATGACCTTAAAACTCAAGCAGGCCTTAAACCTAAGGACTTGGTGTGATTTGTCTGTGTTTGTTATACCTGTGATTTATCATGACATCATGAACATCATACCATAGCATATCATACTAACTGTTTCAAGGGTTTCTAGGGCTCATCTTTGCTCTGTTTTGTAGGATATGGCATCTGCCCGCAGGAACACTATTCAGATTAACCTAGTGAAGGTATCTCCCCAATTAAGGGACTTGGCAGTAAGGATTCTCGAAAGCTCTCCTTTCACTGAAAAGCATGGTCGGTTTCTCAACTTGGTCACTGCAAAACCTGACGAAGAAATGTTGAAAGTGTTGTTTCAGTTCTTCGATCCTCTGCATCACTGTTTCACATTCCCGGATTACCAGTTAGTGCCTACTATGGAGGAATTTTCTCAGTTATTAGGGATACCCATTCTTGATCAGCTACCTTTCAGCGGTACGGAAAGACATCCCAACCCTGAAAGAAATTGCTAAAGCTTTATCCCTACAATGGTCCGACATAGTGACAAATTGGGAAACCACTGGGAGTGTTCAAGGAATTCCGGTTAAATTTATGTTCGATAAGGCTTACTATTTTTGGGATACCCTGGATTTACAAGCTTTTGAATAGGTTTTGGCGCTCCTTGTCTACGGGATGGTATTGTTCCCTAATGCGGATCAATTTGTAGATGTGAGCATAATCCAGGTTTTTCTGTCTTGGAATCCGTTACCTACATTACTCTGGGATATTCTACACTATTTGCATGCTCGCACTCTAAAAAGAATGGGGGACCCTCCAGTGCTGCACTCCTCTATTGGCTAGGTGGTTTATTTCGCACCTACCCAGATTTACTTTGAAGAATGAAGAGAGGAATATCAATGCCTACATCACGCCAAAGAGGATGCGCTCATGGGAAACCTAGTCTTCTTTTTGTTTTATTTTGCTTAATTGTACTCTCAAAATACATTCTTTGTAACAATTCAAGTTTACTAATACAATTCACGTTTGTTCCTTTTTTTAAGCAAATTTGAGCCTTTAAGAACCCTTAAAAACATTGCATACATATCATTGCATAATAGGATCCATAACAGGTTTCTCATCTCCTCTGCTGTTTATTTCAGTAATGGCTCTTGAATAAACTGTGAAAGATCTTCAGACTCAGAACACGCAGTTCCAGCAAATGATTATGGCTATGGCCAAAGGACATGAAGAGCTGAAGGCTCTGATTGTTAAGAAGAAAACTAAGAAGACCAAGAGGACAGCCGGTGTGGCACATATGAGCAGAAGGTTCAGAGGGCCTCCAAGACGGGTTGTTGATTTAGCTTCTTCATCTAAAGAGGGAGAGAATCAAGAGGGTGAAGCCAGTAAAGAGGACCTTAGTCCTAAAGAGTTTGACAATGAAACTGATTATAATGAGGAGCGGTACCCTTCGGCTGATGAAAGGTATAAGCAGTTAGAAGAGCATTTGAGTGCTATAGAAATCCAGAAGGTTCCTGGGCTAGATTTTGAAGAGTTGGGTCTAGTCTTCGGGGTGGTCATCCCCCCAAAATTCAAGGCATCGATATTTTCTAAGTATGGTGGGGTATCTTGTCCTAAAATGAATCTTCGTTCCTATGTGAGGAAGATACAGCCTCATACTGTTGACAAAGACTTGTTGGTTCACTTCTTCCAAGAGAATCTGTCTGGAACACAACTGGATTGGTTCTATCAGCTGGAAAGAGCCAATGTTTGTAACTGGGAAGACCTTACTGCTGCATTTTATAAGCAATATCAGTATAATGCAGACCTCGCTCCCACCCGTACACAACTCCAAAATTTGTTTATGGGTTCGAACGAGGGTTTCAAGGATTATGCTCAAAAGTGGAGAGATTTGGCTGGAAGAGTCCAACCTCCCTTGGCTGACAGGGAGCTCGTGGATATGTTTCTGGGAACTTTGATTGGGCCATTCTTCAACCATCTGATTGGAAGTTCATTGACGGGTTTTACTGAACTGATCTTAACAGGAGAAAGAGTGGAAGCTGGAATCCAAAGTGGAAAAATTTAGAAGGATGCCTCTTCTAGTACTGCAAGGAAGTCGTTTGTAGATAAAAAGGAAGACAGTGTCGTCTATAACCAAAAGAATCAAAATCGAACCGAGCACCGTCCAGCGGTAGGGGCTGTTATGATTTTCAAACCTACACCTGCTCAGCAAAGAAAAAATCAGACAAGAGCAGAAAGACCAACTAGATAGATCACTTAGATCAACATGACGTTGTCTCAGGTTTTACCTCGTTTGCTGAAGTCCAATCTGGTTACTCTGAGGGAAGCTCCAAAGAATCCGAACACCACCTCTCCCTACTATAAACCGAATGCTCGTTGTGCTTACCATTTGGAAAGTCCAGGCCATGATACAAATGGCTACTGGGCTTTGAAGAGCAAAATTCAGGATATGATTGACGCCAAAGAGATTGAATTTGACCCTCCAAAGACTCCCAACGTGATCACTGCTCCCGTGCCAAAACATGGCTAGGATTGAAAACATTTTTGTTCATTAAATTCTCAATTTGTATTTTCTTTGATTATAACCATGAGTAGTTTATAAAGCCATCTCCCGGGCAGAGTTTACTTCTCTGATAGTGGAAGCTCAATCTCCAATAGAGCTCTTCTCTCTAGAAATGGAAGTTCATCCCCAGCTGAGTTTATTTCTCCAAATCAGCAGATCTTCCAACAGAGTATCTCTCTTCCCCACAGAGTCATTCCCCCGCAGGAAGTTTCTCAGACAGAGTCTCCTCCGGCAGAATGTTCTCAAGCAGAATGGATGTAAATCCCTAGCTAATCATCTTCGGTCACTATCCCCAGAAGAAACAAAGAACTCAACTCCTTATACTCTCCAGCAGCAGTCTAGGATTTATTTTCCCCAGCTAGAGAATATCACAATAGCATTGCATATCCATACATCATGGCATGGAAAGATGCAATCAAGTTCTCTCTGGTTCAGTCAAACCGACACCAAGGTTTCTATTCCAATTGAAGATATTCCAACACTTTTCAAGATTTTCTCTGGTTCAGTCAAACCGACACTAAGGTTTTTATTCTAGTTGAAGATGTTCTAAGACTTTCGTCTGGGTCAGCCGAATCGCCACTAAGATTCTTCTGATTACTATGTCAATCAAAGTTAATCTGAGACCCTCTCCCGGGTTCAGTCAAATCGATACTAAGATTTCTCTCCCAGTTGAAGACAACTCGAGACCTTTCCCTGGTTCAGTCAAATCAATACTAAGATTTCTATTTCGGTTAAAAAAGCTATGAAGCCCAGAAACTGACCGGATAACAGATTAATTTCCCAAAATTACTGAATCCTGGAGCACGACCAGATAACGGTATAAGACGCTGTGAAGTCTGGAGCACGACCAGATAGCGGAGAGAGACACTGTGAAACCTGGAGCACGACCAGATAACAGAATGAGGTACTGTAAAGCTTGGAATTCGACTATATAGCAGTTTACTCGGCCAATTACTATTGAAGCTTGGAAACGACCGGATGTTAGTATGCCTTAAATTCAAGTTGAAACCCGGATGCGACCGGATAACCACTTAATTCCTTCTGAAGCCTGGAGCACGACCAAATAACAGTTTTTGAGATTGCAAAGCCTGGAGCACGACCAGATAACAAGTTTAATCTCATCTCCCCAGTAAGTCATTGTAAAACCTGGAGCACGACCAGATAGCAGTCAGTCTTATTATCCTCAGAAAATCACTGTAAGGCCTGGAGCACGACCAGATAGCAGTTCATTTTCATCTCCTCGACTAAGAGATGATTCCCAAGTAGAGTAACGAACTACTGAAGTTCCTAAGATAGCAGTTAAATGTTTACTAGAAGAGAATATACGTGTTTACTCCAGATCAAAAACCAATATGCGCTTCCCATATAAGATTTTGCTTTCAGCTCAAAAGTCAATATGTGTTTCTAAGGAAAGAATTTTTGTGTAAGATTTTTCTTCAAGCTCAGAAATCAAAGATGTGCTTCATCAAATAAGCTTTTGCTTTCAGCTCAGATATCAAGATTTATTTGTCAGAAAACCTGTTGCTCCAAGCCTGAAGACAAGGTTCGTATTCTAAAGACTCTGATACCATTGGAAATATTACAATGAAACGTCTTCTGGATTATGTATCATTTCACATCAAAAAAATTACATCAGAAGATTAAAGAACAAAGATGTGATCTCTTCTGCACTCTACTCACTACTTCAGATCTGAAGTATCCCAACAGAAGAAAAGATCAGAAAACTTTCACAAGAAGAATACAATGCAATTGTACAACGCCTATTCCTCTATTTGTGAAGAACACAGTGTACAATTGAAGATTTGTTGTTCCCTTGTCTCTCATGATCACACACTACCATTGTAGCAGATGGCAAATGAAAGTGACATTTGTACTATCTAACGGTCTTCTTTCTCAACCTATATCAAAGGATGACTAATTCATTGGGAAACAACGATTCTGAAAACGAAGAACCAAAAAATGATTCATCTGCCAAAAAAGAAAATTTATTATGCAAAGAATTTCAAGAGAAAAAATACTCAAGAGAAAATCACAACACAAATATTTGTTGCTTATTTTTGTGTTAACTTTTAATCTCTAAAAACACAAGAGTTGTTGCTCATATTTTTGTTTTATTATCAGTGTTGTATACACAAGAGTTATTGCTCATATTTGTGTGTAAACATTTGTTCTTCATTGTAGTGTTAAATTTGGTTTTTAGAAGCACCATTGTAAACATTGTTTGATTGTACATCTATTGATATTTATTTTCCTCAAGTGACTAAGTTGTAGTCTGTATACTTGAGAGGGCTAAGGTGTTTTTCGAAACTCTTAGACGCTGCTTGTAATCTTTCTATATTATTGGATTAAGTCCTTTTCTAAGGTAAAATCATCTTGGCGGGTGGAAAATAGTAGCCTTTTCTAAGGTGAACTTGTATAAACTGATTGTGTTGTTTTTCTTTCTAGCTTGTCTATCATTGATTATTTGTGAGAAACATTTCTTAAAGAAATTTTTTTTGAAAACCCAATTCAAACCCCTATTTCTTGTGTTTTTCTCTACCTTCAGGGCCATGTTAGCATGAGAAATATTTCTTAGCTAAATAACCTTGAATTAGTCTTAGACCTTCATAAGCTGAAGTTTTCTTTAGATGCTCTTTGTGAAGCATGTTAGAAAGGAAAGTTTTCTAAAACTTCTTTCAAAAAAATGTTGTGTCTACCTCTAGGCCTTTGAAACTGTTACACGTTGATCTTTTTGGACCAGTGAAATTTGCTTATGTCAATGGTAATAAATATGGTTTAGTCATTGTTCATAACTATAATAGATGGACATGGGTTAAGTTTCTCACACACAAGGATGAGTCGCATTATGTGTTCTCTACCTTCTGCTCACAAGTGCAAAACGAGATGGACTTTAAAATTGTTAAAGTCGAAAGTGATAATGGTGGTAAGTTTGAAAAAAAAGCTTTTTGAAAATCTTTTTGGAAATGTTTTTTGAAAATCTTTAGTCGCAGGACTTAAATCTTTTGACAAAGGTACATTTACTGTTGATCACGTTAAAAAGATCATCAAAAGCCTTCCTAAGAAATAGAGACCTATGGTCACTACTTTAAAGTTATTTAAGGATCTAAACAATTTAACTCATAAAGAGTTGGTTATCTCCCTTAGAAGTCATGAAATAGAGTCAGAGGAAGATGAGCCCCAAAAAAGAGGAAAATTTATTGTTCTAAGATCTATATCAAAAAGGATAAAATCAGAAAAGAACAAAGCCTTCCAAGCTGAATAGATAGAAGATTCTAATGATGAATCTTCTGATGACGAAGATGAATTGTCCCTTTTATCCAGAAGAGTCAAGAAACTCTGAAAGAAAAGACAAAATAGCTTCAGAGTATCCAGAAATAGAGGAGATATGCCAGAAAAATTTGCTAGAGAAAGAGCAAGCAAGTAACTAACATGTTACGAGTGCAAAGAGCCATGACACTATAGAAATGAACGTCCAACACTCAAGAAAGAAATAACTAGAAAATAAATATTTAAGAAGAATGCTTTCAATGGCAAGAAGAATGGTCTCATGGCAACATGGGATGATTGAGACTCTAGAGAATCAGATTCTGAAGAAGAGCATGCCAACATAGCTCTTATGGCTACCACGTCAGAAGGAGACACCACGGAAACTGAGTCTGACACAAAAGAGGTATTTTATGAACTTTCTCGTGTTGAATTAGAATTATGTATGTTTGAATCTCTGAGTATGTATCATAAACTTCAATGAAAACTCAAGAACCTTCAACAAGGTCATGAATATGAAATTGAAGAATATGGTAAGCTAGAGAAAGAAGTTTCTGAACAAAAAGGTGACAATTTTATTTTAGAAAAAGTAATTTTTTTCTAAACAAAAAATGTTTAAAACTTGAAGAAACTTTTTCAAAGCTCCTCCGTCTTATGAAACAATCTTATACAAGTATGATAAAGCATTCCAAAAATTCTTAAACAAAAGCTTAGATAGAAGAAAAATGGCTTCCATGATCTATGGTATTAGTCATAATGGTAAGAGATGAATTGGTTATGTTTTTTATAAAGACATTCAAAAAAAAATTGTTTTCTCCGTTTTCATATCTATACCTCTCAGCACAAATACAAATAGTTAATATTGCACATAAACCTTAGAAACTCTGGGAAAACTAACTCTAAAGGATCCAAAAGACTCTAGGTACCAAAAGACAAAATAGTGTATGTTGTAGATATCTTATGCAGCAAAGTTGAATCACCAGTCATTGTTCTTGGACTTTGGATGCTCACTTTACACAATGGGAAGAAAGCATATGTTCCAAAACCTGGAACTGAAAGTTGTTGAATTTTTTAGTTTTGGGGAGACTAGAAAGGAAGAATAAAAATCCTAAATAATTGGTTCTGGAAGAAAAGGCTATAATTTTTTAAGAAGTTTATTCAAATATAAAGGATGATACATCAGATGTATCTGATGTCCATTCTGGAAGATAAAACTCAACTCTTGTCTTTTCAAACGTATGGTTATGATTCACTTTAGACACTTGTCACTTCTGAATCATAAATGTGATGTTTGAGTGACACCTCGAGCGATGGGACTTTCTTGAGATTAGGTTAAGATCATCATTACTCTCCCATTTTGTACGTCTTCTATGCTTAAACAATTATTTCAAAATTGTTTTATAAATACTCCCTTTCTTCATCTTCACACACTACACTGCCTTACTTCCCACAATTTGAATCATATTTAAAACCCTAGAGCTTTCCTATATTATCATCTTCATTCATGGATGCCCAACAACAACAAGTTCTCAACTTCATTCAAAAAGTGCTTCATCAACAAAAATCTTCACAACAAGGTTCCAAATTATTTCCTCATCTTTTATCAACATCATAGAAATCCTCTGGGTCGAGTTAAGTATATATACACGAACAAATGTATGATGTTCCTGAAATCACACTTTGTACTAATTTGGATCAGTTAAAAGTTCTTTGTAAACCTCTAATTGATTTCCAAAATCTCAAAGATAATGGTTTTAATCTTCTACATGATGTAATTATTCAAGGATGGGAAAATTACTTCAAACGTCTCAACGGACCCGTTTATCCCCATCTTGTAAAAGAATTTTTTATTCATTCAAAATCTTCCTTCTTTCAAGTGGTCTCATCCGTTAAAGGAAAGAGGGTCGTGATCAACGGGAAAATTATTGCAAAACTCCTTCATCACAATGGAAAAGGAACAAGATGTTATCAAGCGATGGATAAATGGTCTAATTTAATTGAGATATCCAAAGTCATCTTCACAACACAGAAAACTTCCAACAAGAGTGAGGATCTTCATGCTCATCTAAAAATTTGAGCCAAAATTCTTTAGACAACAATCTTTCAACAACCACCGAAATATTTTTTAACCTACTTGATTGTAAACTAGAAATATGTCATGTATTTCATTGATCCAGGTACTCGAGTTAATCTTCCCTCCCTTCTCTTTCATCATTTAAGAGATACTGTAAGAGAGACAAGAGAAGGAAGCAAAAGAATGAAGTCTTGGATTCCTTTTGGAAGACTCGTCTCTGACATCATTACTTAAATAAATCTACTTAATTTCATGGTTGATAAGGATCTTGAAAAGGTTACTGGGGAATCCTTCAATGCCCTAAACCTAAAGAAGATGGAGACTCTGAAAGATGTAATCCATTCGTCTATAGAAAAGGCTTCAAAAGCTAGCTCTTCAAGCAGGATTTCAATTGAAAAGTTTATAATTCAGAATCAAAAGGAATGTCTAAAGGACCTGATTCCCTTTATGAGTACTTGTGCTAAAGGTGATGTATTTGATGAAAGGAAAAAGGAACAAAATCAAAAGAAATCATAAACTATCTTGCCTAATGATAATATCTCAAGAAATAAAATATTGGCTATAGAATCTCTATGTCAAGAAAAAGTGTCTTCTCATAAGAAGAAGAAGAATAAGAAGAAGAAGAAGAAGGAGAAGAAAAAGAAGAAGAAGAAGAAGAAGAAGAAGAAGAAGAAGTTGAAGAATAGGAAAGCTTTAAGGGAACTTAAAGATAGTTCTTCTATAGTGAATTATGTTGTCCTTCATTCACCATCCTTAAGTAAGTCTTCTGACATTCACTTAGTTGTTGTTCCTTCTGGTTCCGATCTAAGAAAAATTACTTCATCTATTTATTTACTAACTATATACTATTCTACAACAGTTACCACCTTACCCCTTCCTTAAGTCATATTTTCATCCAACATATCTAATACATTATCAACCCTTCCTAAAACCACTTCATCATCTCTAGAAAATTTCCCCATCCAATCTTCATCCACTATCAGTCCAACTCCTAGTGATAAATCCAAACTTTTAAACTTTCCACCTCGATCATCATTTTCCAAAACAACATCTATCTCTGAAACCTTAATTTGATCAACAACCTTAACACATGCATACACTTTATATCTAATTTCATTTTCCTTCTCATCCACCGCTTACACCACTGACCAAATAGAAAATTCCATAACCCCTCATAAAAATACTTCATCCATTATCACATCTCAATCGATCTTTAACATCATTACCTCTGAAGATCTGGAAACTTCTATAGCTATCCTCTCAGAACTTCTATCATTGTCCATCATCTCAACCAATCCACTCTCATCCACCATATCAATTTCAGAAACCAATATCTCTGAACCCTCTGACCCTACATCACCTAATCCAAATAATAATCTCACTCTTACCAGCAATGCATTAAACTCTAAAGAAACTCTTTATGATAAGACTAGTTATGATGAAGATACCTCTCTTGACCATCAGACCTCTGACCTTCCTAACCTTAACCTTGATGAAGTGATATTTAAGTTCAAGGAAAATGCAGCAAGGAGAGTGACAAAGATCTGTGAGGAGTCAAGCTCTAGTATTAATCCTTCTTGACTAGATGCTAGTTGGAATCGATTCAATAGGTGGATGGTCAGTGAGTTTTAGAAAATCAAGAGTCTCTCTTAAAAAACCAAAGAAAAGTTTGTCAAAGAAGCTGAAGATAGATATCAAGCCTTAGAAGCTAAGAAGGCTACTGAGAAAGAAGCAACAGAAAGAGAAGTTATTGAGAAAGAAGCTACTAGAAAGGAAACGGTTGAGAAAGAGATTGTAGAAGCTTCCAGAAATCAAGGAAATACCTTTGGAGTATTTTCTTGTTTGTTGAAAACTCTTGAAAATACACAAAAAGAGCAAAAATCCGTCAGAGAAAGACTTGACAAGAAAGATTCCTTCAATGAGAACATTTCTAACTTGCTTTCTCAACTTGTCCAGAAAAATCCTTCCTCTTCTAACCCTTGGGAACTCTAGGCCGCTTGTTTCAAAGTTTTTCTTGAAGTTGTTCTCTTATGTACTATCCTTGATCTATCTATAAAAGTTCTTTTGTTTCTAAACCTATTCCTTATTTTATTTTCTGTTATTAAAGAAAATGTGCAATTTTTTCTCACAACTGATGTTTCTAACTTATCTTTGGAAAATATTTTTGATTATGACAAAAGGGGGGAGAAAGATAGTGATGATTTTGATACATATCTAATTCTCTAAATCCCATTGCTTACATTCTAACAAAATATATATGCAAGAATGTTTTGAGAATGTTGTTTCAGGAACACATTGATAAGCAAATGAATCAAGTTCAGACTCTTTAGAAGGTTCTGATAAATAACTTCTAATTCTTCATTGGTTTTTATAAATCAAGCTTAGATATAAAAATTTCCATCGTATAGACATTCTGAGATATCAAGCTCTGATATTCTGTATGATATTACCTTGTAAAATTGTTCCATTAAAATACATGGTTTTGTCATCATCAAAAATGGGGAGATTGTTAGAACATGATTTTGTTTTACATCTAATCTCTTGTTTTGATGATAACAAAGCATATATTTTATGTGTAACAATTTTGTTTTCTAATAGTTTCTTTGAGTTTGCAGATAAAGCATTCTAATTAATTCAGGATTATTGTCTCAAGAATCATCAGAATTATGGTGGTACCATCAGAAGAACTATTGTATTCACTTCTCAAGAAACATCAGTAGTTCTGAAGAATGTTGAATGTTTGCTAGAAGAGAATATACATGTTTACTCCAGATCAGAAACC
The DNA here is from genome assembly GCA_948472305.1 of Vicia faba. Lineage (NCBI taxonomy): Eukaryota > Viridiplantae > Streptophyta > Magnoliopsida > Fabales > Fabaceae > Vicia > Vicia faba. The sequence goes on from OX451741.1 coordinate 1,019,886,350, forward strand.
AAGATGTGATTCTTAGACAAGCTTTTTCTTTTAGCTCAGAAGTCAAGATATGTTTCTAAGGAAAGAATTTATGTGTAAGCTTTTACTTCAAACTTAGAAATCAAAGATGTGCTTCATCAGATAAGATTTTGCTTCCAGCTCAGATATCAAGATTTGTATGTCAGATAAGTTTTTGCTCCAAGTCTGAAGACATGGTTCTGATTCTGAAGACTCTGATACCTTTGGAAATATTACAATGAAACATCTTCTGGAATGTGTATCATTTCACATCAAAAAAATTCCATCAGAAGATAAAGAACAAAGTTGTGATCTCTTCTACACTCTATTCACTACTTCAGATCTGAAGTATCCCATCAGAAGAAAAGATCAAAAAACTTACAGAAGAAGAATACAATACAACGCCTATTCCTCTATTTGTGAAGAACACAATGTATGACTTAAGATTTGTTGTGCCCTTGTCTCCCATGATCACACACTACTATTGTAGTACCTAGCAGATGAAAGTGACATTTGTACTATCCAACGGTCTTCTTTCTCAGCCTATATAAATGGATGACTACTTCATTGGAAAACAACGATTATACGAACGAAGAAACAAAAAACATTTCATCTATCAAAAAATAAAAGTTATTATGCAAAGAATTTCCGTAGAGAAAATACTTAAGAGAAAAACACAACACAAAGAGTTGTTGCTCATTTTTGTGTTAAATTTTATTCTCTAAAAACATAAGAGTTGTTATCAATGTTGTATACACAAGAGTTATTGCTCATATTTTTGTGTAAACATTTGTTCTTCATTATAGTGTTAAATCTGCTTTTTAGAAGAACCATTATAAACACTGTTTGATTGTAAATATGTTGAGATTTGTTTTCCTCAAGTGACTAAGTTGTAGTCTGTATACTTCAGAGGGATAAGGTTTTTTTCTAAACTCTTATACGTTGTTTGTAATATTTCTAGATTATTGGATTAAGTCCTTTTCTAAGGCAAAAACACATTGGTGGGTGGAGAAGAGTAGCATTTTCTAAGGTGAACTTGTATAAACTGATTGTGTAATTTTTCTTTCTAGCTTGTCTATCATTGATCGTTTGTGAGAAACATTTCTAAAATAAAAAGTTTTTGAAAACTCAATTCAAACCCATATTTCTTGTGTTTTTCTCTACCTTCAGGACCATGTTAGCATGAGAAAGATTTCTCAACTAAATAAGCTTGAATTAGTCAGAGACCTTCATAAGATAAAGTTTTCTTCATATGATCTTTGTGAAGCATGTTAGAAAGGCAAGTTTTCTAAAACTTATTTCAAATAAAAAATGTTGTATCTACCTCTAGGCCTTTGGACTCTTACAAATTGATCTTTTTGGACCAGTGAAATTTGCTTATGTCAATGGTAATAAATATGGTTTAGTTATTGTTCATGACTATAATATATAGACATGGGTTAAGTTTCTCAGACACAAGGATGAGTCACATTTTGTGCTCTCTACCTTCTGCTCACAAGTGTAAAACGAGATGGACTTTAAAATTTTTAAAGTCAGAAGTGATCATGGTGGTGAGTTTGAAAATAAGATTTTTGAAAATCTTTTTCTGAAAATGGAATTTCCCATGATTTCTTCTACTCTATAACTCCATAACAAAATGGAGTTATAGAGAGAAAGAATAGGACTTTGCAAGAAATGGCCAGAACCAGGATCAATGATACTAACATGGCAAATCACTTCTAGGCAGAGGTGGTTAACACAACATATTATATTCAGAATAAGAATTTTATTAGATAAATTCAGAATAAGACTCCGTATAAATTGTGTAAGAACATAAAACTTAACATTTCATATTTTCATCCTTTTGGATATGGTTGTTTCATTCTGAACACTAAGGAAAATCTTAACAAGTTTGATTATAAAGCACATAAGTATCTAATGTTAGGATACTTTGAATACTCAAAAGGCTATAAAGTTTATAACATAAAAACACATATTGTTGAAGAATCAATTCATGTTATATTTGATGATAAGCTTGACCCTGAAATGTTAAAGCTAGTTGAAAAGTTTGCAGATTTGGAAATCACTTATGCAGGCTCTGAAGGTGAAGAATATATTACAAAAGAACCTGAGAAGTAGGATTCTGATAATGCTCAACCAAAATATGTTAAGGCTCAGACTCCTCTGAGGAAGCAAAGACAAAGATCTTCATATTCTGAAGAATTGATTCTAGGTGACAAGACTAAACCAGTCAAAACCAGATCCTCGTTCAAACCTTCTGAAGTGACACTTCTGGGTTTGGTGCCCCTCATAGAACCTACATCAGTTGATGAAGCGCTTTTGGACACAGTGGATTCTGGAAATGGAAGAATAACTCAATCAATTCTCCAGAAATAATGTGTGGGATCTTGTTCCCAGACCCAAAGGTACTCATGTTATTGGAACTGAGTGCGTCTTCAGAAACAAGATCAATGAGAAAGGAGAAGTGGTAAGAAAAAAAAAGCTCGACTGGTTGCACAAGGTTATAGTCAATAAGAAGGGATCGGCTATACAGAAATCTTTGCACTAATTTCTAGGTTAGATTATATTCGTCTCTTAATTTCTTTTAATGTTAATCATGACATCATCTTGTATCAGATGTATGTTAAGAGTTCATTCATGAATGGTTAGATAACTGAAGAAGTATATGTACACTAACCTCCTTAGTTTGAAAATCATAAAAATATTGATTTTGTTTTCAAACTTAAGAAATCATTGTATGGTCTGAAACAAGCTCCAAAGCATAGTATGAAAGACTACGCAATTTCCTTTTAGAAAATGATTTTACTAGAGGAAAGGTGGATACTACTTTGTTCTGTAAAACATTTAAAAATGATATTCTAGTAGTTCAAATATATGTTGATGATATTATATTTTGTTATGCTAATGCTACCTTGTGTAATGAATTTGCTAAGTCTATGCAGGATGAATTTGAGAGGAGTCTGATGGGAGAACTCAAGTTCTTTCTGGGTATCCAAAATAACCAAAGTCCAGAAGAGAATTTTTATCCATCATAGCAAGTGCACCAAAGTCCAGAAGAGACTTTTTATCCATCAATGCATCCTACGTGTACTCTAGAGAAGGATGAGGTAAGCAATAAGGTAGATCAGAAGTTGTGCAGAGGTATGATAGGTTCTCTATTATATTTGACTGCTTCTAGACCTGAAATTTTATTCAGTGTTTTCTTATGTACTTGTTTCCAATCAGATCCTAGAGAATCACACTTAACAGATGTTAAGAGGATTTTTAGGTAGATGAAAGGTACTAGTGTAACACGGTGGGAGAACTGACTTTTGGTTTTACATTTTATCGCAAATGTTGCGGTTAGTAAGAGTCGCCACCGACTTTTCTTTTATCCAATAAGGAAAGGTGAAAAGAATAGGAAAGACCTTTTAAGATTTTGAGTTTGGAGGGTAAGTTATGAAAAGGGAAGGTGTTAGCACCCTTTTCATCCGTAGCTATCTACACGATCTTAATTACTTAGCTCACTTTAATTTGCTTTATGTGTACTTTGAAAAGGTTTTGAAAATGCCAATGTAAGGAAGTCTTCTTTATAATAACCCTTGTATCAGTCCTCAAGAGTGTTTATAAAGCGTTTGAAAGTAGTTGTTTTTAAAGTGTGAGGTGTGAAAATTATTTTAGTTTGTGAGCAAGAAATTAAGGGTATCTTACCCACTGAAAGGTATTTCGTTATCCTTTTCCTTCTCCGTTAGGGATGGTGTTATCCATACCATTAGTTGGTAGGTAGCCCCGTCCATTGGATGTGAAGGGACAGGTGTAGGGTTGTCGTTATGGTCATTGAAGGCAACATATATGGATACCTTAGAAATTCAAAGGGACTGTCATCATATATTCGTAGGAAACATCGAGGGACAAGATCATTTTCTCGTAGGAAACTCCGAGGGACATCGCGAGACTATGATCTTTATGATGACTTTAACCAAGGGTCTTTGCTAATGATATCCCTATGTTCGAGTGACATGACCATTATTTTTTTCAAAGGCAATAGAGAGAGAGGCTACCTTAGAGGTGTATGTGTGCATAGTGATTCAATTCATGTATGTTTATCTTTGTTTAGGGTTATCTAACAATTCGCTTTAGATCTTACCATACATGTCTAGTTACTATACAGTTATATATATACATACATACTTTCGTACATAGGTGCCGAAAATAAAAGTGCAGGAAAATAAACCTAGGCTATTACATCCCATGAGCAGTTACATAATAGAAAAAAACGCGAAAAAATAAACTAAGCTATTACAAAATCAACCGTGCGACCTATACAATTTCTCTAAGAAAGTAAATGGGCAGATAAATAAGAAAATGTTAGAAAATATATTTTAAAGTCCTAAAATCTAAAACGTTAGAAATTAATTTTTTGTGTGTGTATTTTTGTAGAAAATAATTTAAGTTAATAATTATAAAAACCTAATTATTCTAATTAATTTTAGGGTTAATACCTATTTTCACCCTGACAAATTTTAAAAGTTTCAATATTTTGTCCTTAGCAGGAATCGAACAATGGATATACTGTTTGCAGTGAACACTTCTTACCACTAGACTAATGCATTTTCTTTGTTACATATATGCATCAATAAATATTCATATCATTAACATATTAATTACAATTATCAATAAATTTTCTTAACTAGTTGGTTTAAATAATTTTAAAAAAAATGTTTTACATATTTTATCTTTTTACTGTAACTTTTTTTAAATTTTAAATTTTCCTTAAATTTTCAAAAATTACTTAAATTTTCAAAAATCACTTAAATTTAAAAAAATCACTTAAATTTAAAAAAATAAGTTAAATTTAAAAAAATCACTTAAATTTTCAAAAATCACTTAAATTTAAAAAAATCACTTAAATTTTCAAAAATCACTTAAATTTAAATCACTTAAATTTAAAATCACTTAAATTTTCAAAAATCACTTAAATTTTCAAAAATCACTTAAATTTAAAAAAATCACTTAAATTTAAAAAAATAAGTTAAATTTAAAAAAATCACTTAAATTTTCAAAAATCACTTAAATTTAAAAAAATCACTTAAATTTTCAAAACTAAGTGATTTTCAAAAATCACTTAAGTGATTTTTGAAAATTTAAGTGATTTTAAATTTAAGTGATTTAAATTTAAGTGATTTTCAAAACTAAGTGATTTTCAAAACTAAGTTAAATTTAAAAAAATCACTTAAATTTTCAAAAATCACTTAAATTTAAAAAAATCACTTAAATTTTCAAAAATCATTAAATTTTCAAAACTAAGTGATTTTTGAAAATTTAAGTGATTTTAAATTTAAGTGATTTAAATTTAAATGATTTTTGAAAATTTAAGTGATTTTTTTAAATTTAAGTGATTTTTGAAAATTTAAGTGATTTTTTAAATTTAACTTATTTTTTTAAATTTAAGTGTTTTTTTTAAATTTAAGTGATTTTTGAAAATTTAAGTGATTTTTGAAAATTTAAGTGATTTTAAATTTAAGTGATTTAAATTTAAGTGATTTTTGAAAATTTAAGTGATTTTTGAAAATTTAAGTGATTTTTTTAAATTTAACTTATTTTTTTAAATTTAAGTGATTTTTGAAAATTTAAGTGATTTTTTTAAATTTAAGTGATTTTTGAAAATTTAAAATTTAAAAAAAGTTACAGTAAAAAGATAAAATATGTAAAACATTTTTTTAAAAATTATTTAAACCAACTAGTTAAGAAAATTTATTGATAATTGTAATTAATATGTTAATGATATGAATATTTATTGATGCATATATGTAACAAAGAAAATGCATTGGTCTAGTGGTAAGAAGCATTCATTGCACATAATATGTCCATGGTTCGATTCCTGCTGAAGGACAAAAAACTTTGAACTAACACTCAATTAATAAAATATTAATATAAATGCCGCATCCTCAACGTAAATTTGGCAGGGGGTTTTTCAAATACACCTCATATGTCAGGGGTGAAAATAGGTATTAACCCTTAATTTTACAAATTAAAAAATAAGACCTAAAATCTAATTAAATGAAAAAAGTTAATTAAGAAAACCTAAAATACTTTTATTTTATTTTATGTAATATTCTGATTTTTATATGTTTTGATTTTAATTGTAAAAAAGAAATAAATTAGTGGAAATGGAGTTTCAAAGAGAGAATCTGATCGTGCCCTATCCATGGTAACTCATTATCCTGATGTTAAAGCTTGCATTTTCTTATTCAAACTTGTTCTAAACACCATGATGAATTCATCGGTGCACACGAAATTAGTTAAATATGCATAGATTAAAAGATTCGAATTCAAGAAAATTACCAAAACCGATGGGCTTGGGTGAGCTATTCCAGACATGAATAGATTTGTTTCTGGACTTGGTGATATTCCTGGGAGCTTCAGGAACACGATTTGAGGCTTGGTTTTGATTGAGAGTGGCTGGAAATTTTGATACGAGTTTGCACATTTCTTTGAAAATTTATGATTTTGAAACTTTGCTTCTATGGAAGCCACTTTGTATCTTTTTCACTTGAGTGTTGCATGTATTTATAGAGGAATGAACATGGATCAAAACAAGGCAAGGATCTTGTATCATTATATCACAATTCATTACAAAGAAAACACATTGAAATCTTTCCAAAATTGTTTTAAAAAAATTCCAAACTTGAAGATTCTTGTTCCCAACATGTTTTCAAGGTTTTGGCAAGCTCTTATGAGCTCTTGGGCCTTCTAAAAGACATCCAAATGAAACCCACACGCCCTTTGGTCCATCAACTCATATTTTATTTGATTTATTTTGACTTAATTTGAATAAAATCAAAATAAATAAAATAAAAAATCAAAGTAATGTATAAATGGACTTAGAGATCCTTTAACATGTTTAAACTTCAAAAGTTAGGCCCATTAGTCCAAAAGTTCAAGATTGCTCAAATAAAGTTCCATGCATTTTCTCAAAAATTGCCCAACTTGCACCAACCGTAACTCTATCAAATTTCATCATTTGAAGGTGATCTTATACTTTTTGGAAATCTCAAGATGTCTTATATAATATCTATGTTGATCATTTTTTCATTTGAAGAATTTATCTTGATGTAAGTTTCCTTGACAAAAAATGTCTTTTTGTTGACTTTTGAAATGACATATAATGTCTTGGCCCATATCTCTTAAATGAAGCACTTTTGGACTTGAGCTTAAAGAGAAAAAGTTGTAGAGAATTAAATTTACTTCAAAATGAGCTTTGTTTGGGGGAAAACAGATGAAGCATGTGAAAGTTATGCTTGGTCAAAGTTCAGTTGACTTCTTCTAAGGAAACCCCTAATTTGGCAACTTTTGACTTTTGATGATTTGAGACTTTTTCTTGAGGAATCATGATCAATACTTGATCAAATGATGAATGTGACTTTAAAATCTTGACGTTGATCAAAGAACTTGAAGTTTGAGTGTATGTTGGCCATAATTGACTTTTTACCCTATATAGTTGATTTTCCATCGTCTGAGCAATTGACTGAGCAAACTTGTGATGCAAGGCTAGAAATATGACATGAGGATTCTTTGAAGCATATTAGGAATCATGAAAACCATTTGAGGCATTATAAGCCCAATTTCCTTTGAGAAAAGCAAAACCCTAGTTGTAGGCTAATTGCTTAGGAGAAGACTTGTCTGATCAATTCCTTGAGTAATCTTGAGCAACTGAGAACCCTAGGAAGATGAGGAGACCTCTTGAAATAATTTGATTTGAAAATTAGAGGACAAATTTTGGGGTACAACAGCTTCCCCTGTTCAATCTTCTTAAACCTGAAGGGTTAGATTGGCTAATGCTCGCCATTCATGGTCTGAAGGTGGAAGAGGTTTGAACACTTAAGTGCCCAGAATTTTGCACTCGCATGTGCACAAAGTAACAATGTTGGTCAATTATACTGGGAATGGGCTTAAAGATGCCATTTGGAGAGTGACGGGATTTCATCGGAGATGGGCTTATAGATGGCATCCAGAGTAACTATTGACATAAATATCAGAATGAGTCTACACTTGAATTTGTCCAAAAGAATATAAGAGTGAATATATGCTTGATTTTATATGAATGATGCACTAGAATGAGTCTACGTTCAACTTTGTCTAGAAGATGTATGGGCATGAGTCTACACCTGACTTTTCCTAAAAGAATAATTAAAATGAAATCTACGATTGATTTCATCTAGAAGATGTCTACACCCGACTTCATCTAGAAGAGATATTGGAAGGAGTTTATGCTTGACTTTGTCCAAAAGAATATCAGAAAGAAATCTACGCCTGACTTCATCTGAATGATGCACTAGAATATGTCTACGCCTGACTTCATCTAGAAAAGGTATTGGAAGGAGTCTACGTCTGACTTTTTTCTAAAAGAGTATCAAAAGGAAATCTACGCCTGATTTTATCTGAATGATATATTAGAATGAGCTCGTGTCGAGCCGCGTCCGGAAATGTATTAGAAGGAACTCATGTAATGTTGCTTCAAGATGAGCCCGCGTTAGACTACACCTAGAAATGTCTTAGTACGAACTTGTGTAAGATTGCTTCAGGATGAGCCCGTGTTAAATTACATCTGGAAATATATTTAGAAGCAGTCTGGGTAGGGCTGCTTCAGGATGAGCCAGTGTGAATCTCATATGGAATTTTTAGAAGGAACCTGGGTAGGACTGCTTCAGGATGATCCCGTGTGAAGCTTCATATGTAAATTTTTAGAAGGTATCCTTGTAAGGTTGCTTTAGGATGAGCCCGTGTGAAGCTTCATCTGGAAATATTTGAGGAGGAGCCCGGGTAAGGTTGCTTCAGGATGAGCCCGTGTGAAGCTGCATCTGAAAATATATGAGAAGGAGCCTGGGTAGGGCTTCTTCAAGATGAGCCCGTGTGAAGCTGCATCTGGAAATATTAGAAGGAACCCGGGTAAGGTTGCTTTAGGGTGAGCCCGTGTGAAGTTTCATCTGGAAATATTTGAGGAAGAGCCCGGGTAAGGTTGCTTCAGGATGAGCCCATGTGAAGCTGCATCTAGAAATATTAGAAGGAACCTGAGTAAGGTTTCTTCAGGATGAGTTCGTGTGAAGCTGCATCTGGAAATATATTAGAAGGAACCAATGTAAGGCTGCTTCAGGATTAGCCTGTGTGAAGCTGCATCAGAAAATATATTAGAAGGAACCCGTGTAAGGTTGCTTAAGGATGAGCTCGTGTGAAGCTTCATCAGAAAATACATTAGAATAAACCTGTGTAAGGCTGCTTCAGGATGAGCTCATGTGAAGCTTCATCTGAAAATATATTAGAAGGAACTCGTGTAAGGATGCTTCATCTGGTCGTGTAAATAGTCGCCCCGACCTGTTACGAAAATTGATCTCTGACCTGCTGTGTAAAAATTCATCGACAATGTTCATTTGGTCGTGAACTAACCTGAAAACAAAGTTAGTTTTATGCAATGTCATGATGTATGAATGCATTTTGTAATGATGCTCTCAAAATGAATGAGAATGTCATATGCATCTTGTATGCATATGCCATGATGGATTGTAAATGATGTATGGGTGTAAAATGTCGCTGAAGGCAGCAGTAAATTTGTATAACGGTGTCTGGCTGGGGAAAATAAATCCATGACTGTTGCTGGGAGTGAAGAAAGTAATTCTTCAATTTTGTTTAGAACGACTTTATTAGGGATTCCCGCTTTCTGTTTGAGGACACTCCGCTGGGGATCTTCGAATTCTGCTTGGGGATAGAAGCATTCAAAGAGAGTTGGTCGTTCGTCATTCTTTTTGTTGAAGAAATTAATTTTTGTATACCTTGACTGGGGATAAGAGAGATGGATGCTATCGGACCAAGTTTTAGGCATTGTAGAAATTTCTCTGGGGGATAGCAACTTTGGTCAGACATTGTTGGAGGGAAGGAGAGGATTTCATGGTGTTGGAGAAATAAACTTCGTTGGGGAATGAAATTCCTATAAACCATGTTAAGAAAATAATTTATGTTGGGGATTAGTATTTCATAGGCTGTATTGAAGAAGTTTTCACCGTATACTGGGGGGAATGATCAGATCTTCCTATATGAGGAACCTCTTGAGGAAGATGGTTTTGTCAAGCTGTCAATCAGAGATATGGAAATGAGTTATTGGAAGATGCCCCAGTTTCGGTCTGACTTACATATTTAGGCTTGTTGGGGAATGTATCTCTGTTGAAGATGGGCCTGTGCAGATAGCTTTATAGAGATAATTCCGTGGAAACTACTCTGTGGGGATTTATGGATGACTTGAATATTATCTCAACTTCATAACCATATTCACTGAACCCATTCAACCACCTAAAACTCTTCTCACTAAACTTCACCCAACCCTCCTAACATTGGTAAATGCAACTTTGTTGAGTTTCCAGCCATACTAGATAAAGTTGCAACACCTTATTCCACCCCTTATGACCCACTTTTCCTTTGAACCAATGTTTGTCCTAAATCTAAAGTTGAATTATTAAATCGATTTGAATTTGAAACTATGGATAAACTTTGTTCCTTGGTATATGCTTGTTATGATTGTGAAAATCCTGATGAGAGTAATGTCCTTTGGCATAACTTCATGAAATGGATGGTTTATAACACTTTTGAGCTACAATACTTCTGCTTCAAGGATGCTAGAAGAAAGGTTAATGAGAAACTTGCTGCCAACAGACCTCCTCCTCCTGTTTTTTGTTCCATGCACCAGAAGTTGAACTTTCCTTGATATTGTATGTCCAAGAGACTCAACCTTCTGAGAAGACTCTATAAGATGGATCTACTCCTATAGAGTTTAAGACCTCTATTTGTGACTCTGATATTGCTCCTTCTGAAATCAATGAAACTTTGGATAAGCTCAGAAAAGACAATGTGCATGTCAGATAGTGTCTGGACAAACGGGATGAGAGATTCAAGGCTCAAGATGAAACCAAAATTTTGAGCATAAGCATGCTCAAGGATATCTATCATGTCAATAATGCCTCCGCCTCCTCTGAAACCTTATACCTTTTGTTTTTACCTTTTTTAAGAAACTTAGATTTTTTTTTTTGAAATCTATACTTTATATGTTTCTTTCTATGAAGTTCAATTTTTTGGTTAATATTTTCTATGTCTTTTTGCTTTTTGATAAAGGAGGAGCAAATGAGATGATTTTAATATATCTATTTCTCATAACTGATCTCATACATGTTCTGATATTTTTGCCTCTAACATTGTTTGACTTATCACGAACTTTGAGAATGTTCACTAAAATTTTCTAAACAGGAAAAGTTCATAAACTTTGAAGAGATGTCGTGTTTTGATATCTAGAAGTCATGAATCTAGTAAAACATACTTTGGTACATCAGCCATGGTTCAATCAGGTTTTGATTCACATATTCTGATACTTCATCAAAACCAAGTTCTATTTGTTCTGATAGCAAGCTAGGATGTGAGATGGTCAACCAAGCAATTCTATTCAGACTAATGATAAACTAGGAATTCAACTCAGACTCTGATAATGTTCTTAACCAAGCATTCTAGTCAGACTCTGATAATGTTCTAATCAGAAAAGTATTCCTTTCATGCTAATTAAGGTGTTTTATACTTCAAAATTATTTCATAAGTCTTGAGAATCTTCATAAGATTCAGAGGCTTCAACACTCATGCTGAAGCCTCCAAAGATTAGAAGATAAGATCAAAAGGTTTTATGTGAGTAAATAGTACAAGATCAATATTCTTTCATCTATTCTGATTTTGTGGTGCAAGGACTCTACTATGGTACGATGTTGTATACCACTCACACTGGACGTTATGCAAGAATACATATGGAACTTGGAATTCCCGTTATATCCTCCAACAGATCTTTCTTTGACCATATAAGGAAAGTTAGAAGAATGAAGAAGAAACTGTGGACCATTGAAAAGAAACTCTATGCAAAATTCTCTAATTTATTTATTCTTTTGTAAAGAGTTGTAAAGTAAGGAGCTTTTGTTCATTAACTTTCTAGAAACACTTTTGTGTTTATCATTGTATTTAAACTTGTCGAAATCTTCTTCCTTAGAAGTATCTTGTAAACACACCACTTGTAAAATTGTGTTCATCATTGTATTTGACAACCTCAAAGCAAGTAGGTTCGATTTTTCTACTGTCTTGAAGACTCTAGAGGTTGGAACTTCTTCTGATAAGAAATATCATTGCCACTTTCAGAGATTTGGAGCAGAATATGCATCCCGAAAACCAGAGCGCCATGAAGGAAATGTGCACGATGTCAGATACTTCGCTAGTGTCCTTTTTATGGTGATCAATTATGTAAGGACCAAAACAAGCTCGTTATGTATTGAAATGGTGGTGTCTTCGTTTCTCTCATTGGGATTGAAAGTTTTCCCATTTGGTCAAAGACTAGTGATGGCTTCTACATTGAAGAATGTTGGTGTAATAATCCCACATGGGAGATCGAAGGTGTTCGTCTTACTTTTCCAGAAGTATAACGAAGTGAATAACATATTTTGGAAATATATAGGACCTACCTTCGATAGCTTGATCAAGTTATAGATCCCCATTTTCTTCCAGGTTTTAGCCTTTTTCTTTTCAACTTTCGCCAACCATGTGAGATAGTTTTCAGGTTCCTTGAACAAGGGGAAAGAGAGAAACACTCGAAGAGTGTTATGAAGGTACAGGAAACAAAAAATATGAGGGGTTGAATTGGGTTTCAAGTTTTGAATCTTTTTCTCCACAAACAAGCAAAGATGAAACAAGAACAAAAATATATGAACCCAATTATTTTTATCCTTGTTCATTGTTAACAAAGTTAATCTAGTCCACTCGCCATGGTGATTTTTCCTTTATCAACAAGGACTTAATCCAATATAATCAAACTGATTACAATCCACAAAGACTACCCTTCCGTGTCTTTTTGAGAAATTATGACTATACCATAGTCTCTCAAGGAACAATAAACTCAATAATTGAGATACAAAGAGGCGTGTTTACAAGATGCTTTTAAGAAATAAGATTTCACAGAAGTTTAAATACAATTATAAACACAAAAGTGTTTCTATCAAGATAATAAACAAAAGTTCATTGATTTACAACTCTTTACAAAAGAATAATGAATTAGAGAGCTTTTGTGTATAGTTTTTTTCAATGGTGAAAAAAATTTCTTACTTCATTCTTCTGAGCCATCCTTATATAGCCAAAGAAAGATATGTTGGATGGTAGAATGAGAATTCCAAATTCCAGTTGTATTCTTGCATAACGGTCAGTGTGAGTGGTAGACAACATCGTACCATTGTACAGTCCTTGCGCCATAAAATTAGAGTTGTGGAAGGAATATTTTATCTTGTGCCATATACAATTTACTCACGTAAAACCTTTTGATATTATCTTCTAATATTTAGAGGCTTCAGAATGTGTGTTGGTGAAGCATGCTTAGAAGGACCAAAACACAATGAGAGTCTTCAGAATCTTGTCTTCAGAGCCTTCAGAACTTGTTCAACAAAACCTTATCTTTAGATTCTTTAAAACTTGTTTTTCAGAACCTCAAAATTTGAGAACGTAGAATCTTCAGAACCTTAGAGCTTTAGAAGTTCTCAAAAGCTCTACCATCAGAGTCACAGCCAAAAGTTGTAGACTAACGTTCATCAAAACCGTTGTTTAGAAGCATTCCAGAACTTGACAATGTCTTGTAACACGTACTTTGTATCTCTCCAAAGTCAGAGTGTGTTAATTCTAGAAATTGATGACATCAATACCATTCTATCATGGTAGAAACTGTTATCAAAAGCCACACACTAGACAAAACTGTTAGGGTACAAAATTATTCTCTAACAGACAATGTATTGTTATCATCAAAACTAAAAGTCAAATGCATAACCAAATCTTGTTCTTACACTTTTGGTTAGAGAACTAGGGAAATATCTTATTCTTAAATTCTCAGTATTTGCAATATATCCCGCTTCAGCCAGGTATCGAGCGATATCTTCGACTGTATATTCACTAGCTCGCCAGCGAATTTGGTAAACTTAGAGACTTTCCAGCCTCTTGAGAGTTTTGTTTGTAATACATACTCCAACAAAGGAGATGTATAATTAGGCCTCTGAAGGCCAATATTAATGTCATTACACGTCATTATCCTTTCGACAATGGCTTCAAAAAATTTCTCTCCCGCCAAGTCATCTTATCGAACTTGATGGACCACTTGGTATGCGCCCTCGTTTCGATTGACTATGATAGCTGGTAGGCGTTCGACTTCCTTAGGGTTTGGTTGTTCGACCTCTTAGGGCACAAACTATTGGCCTTGGTTAACTGTTTCCTCGAGGATGATTCCTTTTTTTCGGACGAGCCTAATTGGTTGAGGTTGTACCCCTGGTCGAACTTGCACTTGAGGGGCACCAAAGAAATCATCAATTCGTGTCATCTACGCCGCTAATTGTTGATTACTTTGAGTTGTACTTAGAATCAAAGGGTTAAATATGGTACCCATTTGCCGGATAAGCAAATTAGCCATTTCATGGTTACTTTCGCCCATTTGTTACCTTAACACGTTCACAAAACTTGTGGTGAATGTGGGTATTGCTTGGGAAGAAAATCCTACTCATAGAGGTTAGGTAGTTCGACCAAAGTTGTTTACATTTGATCCTGATCCCTATAATGGCGAGTATGTATTCATTGTATCAACAAATGTCGAAGCACTCGTATGCAAACTTGTCATCATTAAAGTTGGTATGCCATATGTTTTTTCCCGACCATTAATAGATATTGTGAAACTAGGCATGTATGGCCTGAAGTCGCTAGCCACAGTTGGTTAGGGAGTCACAGGGTGACATTGTGTTACCGATGGGCTAAGTATTGGCCCACTCTGTTTAGTCGGCGAGATGACCATCGTACTAGTTGTAGAGGGGATCGCCTCAGTCAAACTCATGGTGATAGTGCTTTCTCCCATGGTATTGGAAGGTTTTTCTCCATTATTGTTATTCCTGGGGTTCACCATTTTCCTAATGTATTTCCTTTTTAAAATTTTCACATTTTTCTTGGCTATCCTACAACTTTTCAATCTCATGCGCACTGAAAATTTTGAAAAGTTTTATGTATGAAGAACATGCAAAAAATTAGAAATATTGTAAACTTTGTTGCACAAACCGTCCCACTGGGCGTGCCAATTTTTTTACCGTGAAATTTGGTAAACAAGCGCCAGTCTTCCAAAAAAAAAAGATTACTTACAAGATCGGCTAGATTGATTCTAGGACATGTTGTGCATAAAGTTTCTTAAAATTTTTATATGATTTTTGGTGTAAAAGATAAGGACTTCGATTTAAACAAAATCCTTAAAGTAGAATGAAAGATTAAATGTGAGTGTATGAAATGTAAATGTTTTTTACAGAAAGTAAAATACTAAAAGATATTTTAATGTAAAAGACTTTGAATTGATAAAATGTGGTGTTTGAATACAACATTGCACTATGTTACTCTTTTCTCTCTTTCTTAGATACTTTGATTATATTGAGTTTTCTGTAGTAATATCAATGCACCAAAAACTATCACTAGAATTCTTATTTATAATAAAATCTAAATAACTGTAACGAACAATCTTCTCTTCAGCATTAGGCATGTTTCCACGCCTCGCTTCCAAATTGACTTTCACGCGTTCCTCAATGTAGATAAGATCAAAAACGGTTATTTAGTCATGTTTTAAGTCTAACCCACACGGACGAAATAGTCTTTTATACGAATTTGAAAAAAAAAACCATGAAGTTCTAAAATGCCACAGTGAACCCTGGACCTTCGACAAACCATTTTGTCCAAAAGATATTGAAATCTTCCCACAATATCTCTGTCGAAACATATATTTAAAATCATCCAAATTTTACTAAGTATTTTCTTTACTCCTAACATGCTGATATTAGAGACAAATCGAAAATACTAACTAACACTATGACAATAGAGGAAATATGGAGAGCTTAACCGTATGTCTGCCACATGATATCTCCCCTTCTTATTCGAATATTCGTTGTGGTGAGTTGATGGAGAAGAATTTTAACTTTTAATAAACTTGTTTTTATGAAAATTGGACTCGACCAAATACATTTTAATCCATTAATTTCAAATATTATTTTTTTAGGCACACTAACAAAATATTAATTTTACATTTTTGTAAATGTTATAAAATTTTAAAATAAAATAATTCTCAAATCTACATTTTTATAAGTGTGCTTATTACTTATGTCCAAAATTTTTTGACCATGGAAGACTTCCTCCATTAGAAATTTAAACTCAAAGATACTCAACTCATAAATAATGCTCTTGGTAGGAGAGATTTCATTGTCAAATCAAACAATACATTACAAGAATTAATAATCCAACCAACAGGTGATTGGAAAAAAAGTAACCAATTGATCATCATGGGACAGATGTTCTAGGATACCACCGTATTTGATACTTACTTGATAGGACTTATTTATTTCCCATTTGTTTTTACCAAAAACACTTGCAACACATACTCTTTCCACACAGGGCACAAATTTTTCAATTTTTTCATTTTTATTACCTATCATCAAAAAACAGATTTTTTTGCTAATAAAAGATAATAAAATATTTTAAAAAAAACCTATGCTGGCATCCAAAATTTCCATAATAAAAATTAAACAAAAAAAAAAGTCGATTGCATTACAATTCACAATATTCCAAACCCAACTGTATCCTACTGTTTTCTCTATCTTTCATTATCATCTCCAACTTCTACCCTCTCCGAGATTCTCGCTTCCCGCTAATTAGTTATACTTTCTTTCATTAACTAATTAAACCCACCGTTTCTTCTCCAAATTTAATTAAATAATATCTTATACTTTAATTAATTAACCGATAATAATAAGAAGAAAAACCGAAGAACGTGAAGCCAAGAACTCATTCAAATATTAATTATTAATTCTAACAGTGATTAATTATTACTCATTCAGCATTATCGTTACGTGTCGAACCTTCATAACTCTCATAACCAAACCTTATTAGACTCTCTCTGACTTCACCTTCAACACAAGCCAGCAAAAAAAATGGCCGGCGAGTTCGCCGGGGACTTCACCGGAGATAACACACCGGGGCTTCTGTGTTTGGTTCATGATATAGCCGGAATGTGTGCTGGAGGTGGAGGTGATTCGTCTTCGATTACCGCTGATGTGATGTTCAGAAAAGACTGCACCGATCTGGTGCGGCGGATCTCTCTGCTTAGTTATTTGTTTGAGGAAATTAGGGAGTTGAATAAGGTGAATTGTTCTGCTTCGAGTTCTTCAGGTGCTGTTTCTGATCCGGAGGATTCGTGGTCCTCTGATCTAGTGCTTGCTCTTCAATCTGCTAAACGGTTGTTGTCAGTTGCGATGAATTTCAACTCCAATTGCTCTTCTGTAAGTTTTCGATCTAATGCTCTTTTTTTGTGTTGGTTTGTTATTTAGATCTGCAATTCACAGCTTGCATTTATTTTTCTTTGATTGAGAAAATGTTAGATTCAATTTGCATTAATTAACTATGCTATTCAACGTGTCAGTATCTGTGTCGTGTTCGTCAGTGTTCGGAGTGTATGTGATTCATATAGTATTTGATTGACCGAAATAGTTCTTTTGGTTGGCATTTTGCGTATTGGTAAATTTCTAATGAGGAACGATATTTAGATTTTAGATGGAAAAAGTTGACACAGTAAACTTGAATAATTCAAGAGTTGATTTGATTGAAAGAGAGAAGAAATTATTTTAAGAAATCAAAATGGTAGAATATAACAAGTTTGATATTTATATTTTAACTTTTTTTGTCGAAATATAACAATTTTGATATTTATAATGTGACAGCATATTCTTCAAATAAAGATGATTTTGAATTTCTCAGAGATTGTCACTAATGCTGAAATTTGTACCGGCTTGTATGTCTATGTGTGTTTCTGAAATTTGATCTATCTTGATTTAAGGATGGAGATGCAAAGAGCATTATCTTCCAATTTCAGTGTGTGACGTGGAAATTGGAAAAACTACTAAGCAGTTTACCGTATGATGATTTAGACATCTCAGAGGAAGTCAAAGAACAGGTAGAATTTGTATAAATGTGATTTTATTTCTTTCGTTACTGATAGCTACGGTTTTATCTGCAAATTTCTTAAGTGAATTTACTGATAACGTCTAATTTTCTAGGTGGATTTGGTGAGAACACAGTTGAGACGAGCCACGGATAAATATGGGTTTATGATTTCTAAAATGCCGTCCGATGACTTATCCAAGCCCCTGGCTCAAGAAATGAATCAAGTGTTTGGTAAATCTTTGAGTGGATTGCATAAACAAAATAGTTGTCCTGAAAATCTATCAGAGCTAGGTAGCATTCCTAAAAGCAATGAAGGGAAAAGCTGCAGCACGTATGGGGTAGGGTCTCGATTGGAAAGAACAAGGAGCATCCATGCCTCTTATGAGGTTTCCTTATCGAATATAAATGCTCCTGAAAGTCAAGAAATTTCTGGGAGCAAGAACCTACCTGAAGTTAAAAAGCCTGAAGCAATTGTAATTCCTGAAGATTTTCTTTGCCCTATTTCATTGGAACTAATGAGGGATCCTGTCATTGTGGCTACTGGTCAGGTAAAGTTTATTTCTGATGATGCATAAAACACACGGCATTTAATTCTCCTGCAAAATTTTCATTCCGTTAATACTTAACTCTTTTTTTCATCTGCAGACATATGAGAGATCTTATATACAGAGATGGATTGATTGTGGAAATACAACGTGTCCGAAAACTCAGCAGAAGCTCCAACATTTGACCCTTACACCAAATTATGTTCTAAGGAGCCTTGTTTCTCAGTGGTGTATAGATCATAACATTGAGCAACCAACGGGACTAACCAACGGAAAAATAAAAAAGAGTGATGGATCGTTCAGAGATGTTACAGGTGACATAGCAGCAATTGAAGCTCTGGTCCGGAAGCTCTCCTGCAGGTCCACTGAGGAGTGTAGAGCAGCTGTTGCTGAAATTCGATCACTATCCAAAAGAAGCACCGACAATAGGATACTAATTGCTGAAGTTGGAGCAATTCCAATTCTCGTCAACCTTTTAACTTCAGAAGATGCAATGACACAAGAAAACGCGGTTACTTCAATTCTCAACCTTTCTATATACGAAAACAACAAAGGACTTATAATGCTTGCTGGTGCAATTCCATCAATTGTCCAAGTCCTCCGAGCTGGAACCATGGAAGCAAGAGAAAACGCGGCAGCAACACTTTTTAGCTTGTCACTTGCGGATGAGAACAAAATAATAATTGGAGCCTCCGGAGCTATATCAGCTTTGGTAGATTTGCTCCAAAACGGAAGCCCTCGAGGGAAGAAAGACGCAGCTACAGCATTGTTCAATTTATGCATATATCAAGGGAACAAGGGCAGAGCCATAAGAGCAGGAATCATCACAGCACTGTTGAAGATGCTCACAGATTCAAGCAAATCAATGGTTGACGAAGCTCTTACGATAATGTCAGTCCTCGCCAGCCACCAAGAGGCAAAGGTTTCCATAGTAAAAGCCAGCACTATACCAGTTTTAATAGATCTTTTAAGAACCGGATTGCCTCGCAACAAAGAGAACGCAGCTGCCATTTTACTTGCTCTGTGCAAGAGGGATACTGATAATCTTTCATGTATCAGTAGACTTGGTGCTGTTATACCTCTTTCTGAACTTGCTCGAACCGGTACAGAGAGAGCCAAACGGAAGGCTACTTCATTACTGGAGCATCTTCGTAAGTTACAACAGCTTTGAATGGTTCACTCCTGCAAAGAACAAGAACCTTACATATTTAATATATTTCTCTCTGATTATTTGACATAATTTTTCGCATGGTTTGCAAATTGATGAAATCAATTGAGGATGAAATAAGAAAATCAGCCTCATTGGTTCAGTTTATTCTTTTCTTCTTTCCCCCGTGTTGTACTTTTTCAACCTCTGTATCAGCGTGTAAAGAAATTAATTATATATATATTGTTTCACGAAGAAATTTTCACAGATGTTTCTGTTTTCCTCTTGATTTGTAGGTTCTGTTTTAAACAATAACTGTTTGATATATTCTAAAGCACTTAGTAATTAGCATGGTCCCGTCAAAATATTTACCCACCATAGACCTATTGCTTTGGACCATTCATATAATAATCATAATGATTAAGATTTGAAATTTGGTATATCCTATTATTAAAGTTTTTTTTTTTTTGGTGGAAGTGGACAAATACTCTCTCTGATTGATAATAAGTGTCTTATTTGAGTAATGAGCGTTTTTTTAGTAAAATAATTGGATATATTGGATTTTAGTAAAAAAGTTAATGTCATTTATTAGAATATCTCTATTAATTATAGTTAATAGAATAGTTAAATAAAGTGAAAGTTAATAAATAGGAGTATAATAGTAAAAAACTAATAATATTTTATAAATAGAATTGTAAATGAATAACTATTCTAAGACAAAGAAAAAGTGTAAATAACACACTTATTATGAGACTATTATGAGACGGGACTGAGAAAGGATCATATTTTCTTGGCAGAAGATGAAGATGAATTGAAAGAGACATTTATGGTTACGAGTTTAGTATACACAAAGGCACAAACTATAAACTTATAAGAATTGATTACCACCACCAGCAAAACAATTATCATCCTTATCTTTCTAAAATTATTGGAATCTGTGTCATAGAAATGTTTTTTGAAGTGATTTCTTGTTGATTGTCTTATCTCTCTGTTATGATCAATCATGGCAGGAGCATAACTAGCTGGACTATTTTATTGGACGTGCCATAACTTGTAGGCACGTTCTTTTTGTTAACTTGATTGATAGTATTTTATCAAATTTTTAGTCGTTGCTTTTTGGAAGGAATCTCAAAATCGTTATGTGTTGATTTTTTCCTAGAAAATCTTCTTGTATTGACCTTTTTGTTTTAGATTCTAGTGAAAGCATATAGAGAAATAACTTTCAATAGATTTTTCATTGATAATGAACTAGTCAATGTTCATCAACTCAGAGTTGATCTGGTCCACTGGCAGCCCTCTTCTAGTTTTTGACGTGCAATGTTAATTGATGCAGAGAATATTTTAATGCACCCTAGGTATTTTTAGCACACGAGTGAAAATATAATAATGTTCATAAATTTTGGAGATGTATCTTCGGACGTAACAATCGTATATTGATGAGACTTTTATTCTAGAGATTTATCTTCGTAAAACATACGGAGATGTGTTTCCAGAGAGTTATGAAGCGTCGATATTGAAAGATTCTTGAAGCGTCGATTGAGTAACGATTGCATAGAAGAGTTTGGCGTGAAGTTGTATACATGTCAAGATCTAAAATTGAAGTTTTATTTTTATCCAGTATTCTTGTGAATAAGTGATTGTATAAACTCATTGAATATTTGTAAAACTAATGAAATTATGCATGTACTTTCAAAAGTGCATGTAGACTCACGCGAGGACGACAGAGTCGAATCACTATAAATCTCTGTGTTATCTTTTTACCTTTTACTCTTGCATTTACATTTCGTACATTTCATAGTATATTGTATGTCTAGGTTTTTCAATTCATAAAGTATTTTATTGTTTATTGCATTGATAGCGATTTATTATTTAAGATCATTTTTTGTTGGAATTGGAACCTAATCGAGCTTTAGTGATGATTAAAATATGAGAAACTTGATGAGTTTATAATTCACTAATTGAATTATTGTATAATCATCTCGTGAATTATACTAGTGGTATCAATTGAATACCTAATTTTTATAATTGTTGTATTAATTTCTATTCAAGTATACTTTGAAAAATCTCTTATATTTCGTTTTCGAAGAATCGATTGATTTGATTTTGAAAAGTCACTCATCCCCTCTAGAAAGTTTTCTTACACCATATTCTCACCCAACAATTGGCATCAAGAGCAGGTCTTTTGGTTAAGTCTAATCGACTCCAAAACTTTTAAGAATATGGCAGACGATGACGATCCAAAAGGAGCGTACAATAGAGCGACGGTTTTCAAAAGTGAAAATTATACTTATTAGAAATCAATCATGAACGTACATTTATTATCAGTTGACAAAAATCTATGGTGTATCGTCACCGAGGGACCTTTTATTCCCACGGGTGGTGATGAAGTAGTAAAACACCCAAGGGATTGGAATGATGATGAAGTCAAAAAGGCCTCATATGATTTAAAGCGAGAAACATACTTATCTTCGTTTTAGGCGCGAAAGTATTTTATGCAATATCACATCATACAAGTGGCAAAGGTATGTGGGACACTCTCCAAATTCTCTATGAGGGAACAAATGGCATCAAGGATTCTAAAATCAACATGTTTACATAGGAAGTTGAATTGTTTCGAATGGAACCCAGAGAATTTGTGAATTGCATGCAATCTAAGTTCCTCCGCTTAATAAACAAATTAAGCAACTTGGATAAAACATATTCCAACAAAGATTGTTCTAACAAGATATTGAGATCAATGTGCAAGGAGTGGCATCCAAAGGTTACCTCTATAAAAGAATCAAGCAATCTCGATACTTTGGATATAGCAAAGTTGTTTGGAAAGTTAGCCGAGCATAAAAGTAAACTCAAACGACTCGCCGATAGTGAAGTAAAGTCGGAAAGAAAAAAAAGAGAAAGTAAAAGAAGAGAAACCAGATTTTTTTTGAAGGCTTCATCATCAAAAGCTAGTAAATTAAAGGAAGAAGGTGATGACTTCGACTAAGAAAATCCTAAAATAGGAAATGGATTTATTCGTAAAACGCTACAATAAATATCTAAAGAGAAACAAGCTTAAACATTCTGACAAAAGCTTGATACATTTTAGAAATACTCACCCACTCAAAAAGGAACATAAGAAAAAGGATGATGACATTACATTTTACGAGTGTGTTAAATCATGACACTATAGAACTACAAGCCAAAATCTTACCAAACATCGTAAGAAGAAAGATAAGGAGGTATATAAGACGAAAGGAAAGAATTCCAAAGTTCGTAGAGCCTATATCGCGTGGGAAGAAGAGTATGAAAGTTCATCCTTAAATTCTTGCTCAAGTTCAGATGATGAGTGTGCCAACCTATGTTTTATGACACATAAGAAAGGTGAAATGTAAAAGGTATACAATTTTGATTCTGATGATGAATACTCTTATAGCGAATTGTCGCAAGCTTTTAATGACATGTATGGAGACTCTATAAACGCGTTTAAGAATATTTATCTCCAAAAAGAAATTATTATGACACTTGAACATGAGATAAATAATCTTAATCGTGCTTTAGATTGTATTAAAGACGCACATACATCTCTAGTTGATAAGCGATATAATATTTTTGATAATTTAGTTGAAAAGGTGGAAAAAGTAGAATGTGTTGAATGTTCAATTTTAAAACATAAAATTAAAAGACTTAAAGGACAGTTAACTCATGCTACTTCACTATCTTATTCTTGTTCTAGTTCTTCAAGTGATAGAGGTGCACTTTTCATGAATAACTCTCGTGTCACTAGAAGAAATAGAAGAAGCATTTCATCTAAAGTAGTTTATCATTATTGTGGTGATAATGGATACATTAGGACTCAATGCCACATTAGAAACTTCCAAGTTCCAAATAGTAAAATGGCATGTCTTACTAAGTGAACATCAACTAACCCCTCAAGGACCCAACTAAAATTAGATACTTAATTCTATCTATTATTGTTTTATGCAGAGTGTCTAGGAATCTTTATGGATTCTCAAGACAAGTGAAGGAAGATGTATTCAATCATATTTTTGATTGTATTGTATTTTTCTTTGCTATATTAGTATTGTTATTTGCTAACTTTACTTGTGCAAAAAGTTTAATCCTAAATCATCATAATTGGTACCATTATTTCATTCTCCTTTATCTTTGTGTAGTTTCACTTTATTTATCTTATTTTCTTTTAATTGTTTAGTTTGCATCATATTCATTCATGCATCAAAATTATTTTGCATATGCATCAAAATCATTTCTCATATGCATTAAAGTTGTTTTCTTCATATGCATCAACATTATTTTCATACGCATTAAAGTCTTTTTCCATTTGGTTCTGAGGAGGATGTGAATCATGGGAAAATGGTCGTTCTGGATGTTTTCTGGTTGTCTGCTTGACTCGTGTTAGGCTGATAAAGAGATAACAGCTGATTAGGTCAGGCGTGCGTGTCAGACGTCATTGGTCATGCGTCTAGGGGCATGGTCTACCATGATGTTGGGTCACTATTATTGGGTCGTGCCAAGGGTAGAAGCGAATTGGGTCAATCTTAGCCATTGGGCCAGTCCATAACAGGAGCCCCCCAAGTAGTTTCTTTTGAGCACAGGAGTGATGACTTAGAATCAGCACACAAAAAAAGGGTGCTTCTTAGTCGATTTTGTGCGAGAAGTATGAGTGATGCTCGTCGTGTTCGCCTCGTGGGGAGAGGAACAGTTGAGCGGTTTCGAGGATTCGTCGTTTTTGAGGGGCAATTTCGTGCGAGGAGCCTAAAAATTGTCCAGTGTTCCTTTTTCGGGGAGAGAAACAGTTGGTTGGAATCTGGAGAGATTGTGTGCCACGCTTATATCGAGCCACGCGATGTCAAGGAGGCGTGATGATGGCTAGCCTAGGGACTAGGGCGTAAGGATGATGCCTTTTAGGGTTCCCTAGGCACGGACCTGCCCATGCGCTGGAGAGTTCGGCCTATAAAAGGAGGGGAAGAAGCTCCATTTGCACTTTTTGCTTGCTCTCCTTCTGCTCGTTCCCACTGTCTTCTGCTCTACTTCATTGATCTCCTACTCGACTTCACCTATTTCCAGAGTTTTTGCTTGTTATACTGCTTGCCGCTTCCTGTTCCATTGTTCTCTTATTTGATTTGATAAGTTTCTCGATGCCTCTTGCTTTTATGGATTTAACTTCTGTTATAGCTTATATTTCAAAGTATTCCTCCTAGAAATGCATGCGGTTAGGGTTTAGGGTAACTTATCATTTATTTTTCCTGGCGGAGTGTTCATTGGTGATGGTGGTTACGTCGGGTGAGACTATCGGTGATGTCGTGTTTCTCCCTGGGAAGTTTTTGAATCGTGGCGGCGCTGATGAGTGTAGATGGTCTTTTCGAAGAATTCAGGCCGTTTCTTCCGTTCTCTTCCCGTTTTCTAGGAGTCCATCTCGTTTGGTCGGGGAGAGAAATGGTTGTTTGGCCATTGTTAAGTGAGGGCTCTGGTCGGGGACAGGGTCCTCGTTCCTTAGCCCCCTTTCACTTGATTAGTGGTGGAAGGGTGGATTTGACTCAGATGTCGAACTCACTTTTATCCTCTGCTTTTCAGGTACAATGGTTGATGCTGCTGGCGATGAGTTTCTGAACGAGCCTAGTGATTCCGCCAAGAGTTCCACTGAGAGCACATATGGTGAAAAGAGTACCTCGGGAGCGTACGAGTCTAAGTCGGGGGTGTTGGAGCTAGGATCACATGGGCGACAGGCTGCCGAGGGAGATGTAGAGATGGCTCATGTTGGCCGAGCTGGTGCAAGTATGCCCGTGGTCGAGGAGGGTCCCTTGGCTTGGGTCGCACCAGGCCCGTAGAAGTATGTTTCTCATTTCATCGAGTATCCCGATGATATCTTTACATCGGTAGATCCGGAGATGGAGCGGGATGGCGTCAAAGAGCAATGAGTGATATACATCCTCGAGAAGAAAAGTCAGAGTTGCTCATTGTTTGAAGCCCTACAATTTCTCATGTATGATATCCCGTTCAAAGAGATGGGTTTTCGACTTCCTTTCTCAGATTTTCAGGTGGCGGTCTTTAGGCATCTTTGTCTTGCTCCGTCCCAGCTGCACCCGAATTCGATTGCCTTCGTGCGAGCTTTCGAGACCGTGTGTGACTATATGTGTATCGGGGCAAATGTTCCTCTGTTATTTCATTGTTTTCATCTTCAAAGGTAGACGTTTGGTGCTCAGTATGGGTGGGTCTCTTTGAAGAAGGCGAACGGAAAATTGTTCAAGGCATATTTAGAATCTGTCTATTTCTCCAAGGACAAGTACATGCTTATTTAGCCTGTCTCAGAGAGGGCACTGCTGAATGTCTTTAGGGTTGCTCCAGTGTATGACGATGATGGGGTCCCTGTCCTGGACGAGGAGGGGAAGCATATGAATAAGTAGGTGCCCAAGTTCCTTTTCCATTGTGTGATACGGTGGGAAGAACTGACTGTTTTTTGGAATGCTGGTTTGCATTTTGCGTTTTGTTTTCGCAAAATGTCGCGGTAAGCAAGAGTCGCCACCGACTTTTATTTTATCCAACAAGGAAAGGAAAAAAGCACAGAAAAATTCCTTTTTCGAGATATTTCTCGAGTTCGGGGGGTAGATTATAGAAAGGGAAGGTATTGGCACCCTTTCTATCTGTGGTTATCCACGGGCTCTTAGGTATTTGCTCAATTGTTTTTAAAATGGTTTTCTTTGTGCTCGTGGGTTTGAAAAAGTTTTTATTTTGAAACTTCGATTTAACTCTTGCTTCTGTCCTCAAGAGTGTAATGAAGTGTTTTGAAAAACTTTGTTTGAAAAGGTGTAAGTGTAAAAGAGTTTTTTTTTTTTGAAAGAGCAAGTATCTAAGAGCTATCTACCTACTCGAAAAAGGAATCGTTCTATGCTATTTTCCTTCAGACAATGCTATCCCACTATTAGTGAGTAGGTAGCACTGTCGTTAGAGTTTGAGGGTCAATTCGAATGAGGGACTTACGGTCACTAAAGCAATGTTAGGACGCCTTAGCGGTAACCCTAATATATTAGATCATTTGTTTGAGGCAACAATATCCGAGGCAACCGTTTCGAGGCGACTATGATATTTTAGACAAGAGGACGATCTCTAAAACGACCTATATTCAATGACCGTGTAAGAAGGCAACCAAGTGGAGTGTACCCTAAGAGTGCGCATGTGCGAGTGTGTCGTTTTCAGTTATTTTTATCTTTGTACATGTTAAAGGTGATCTAATTTTATTTTAAGATTAACATTCAGTCTTGTCATGCAAACCCTATTATCAAACATCTAGCAGTTATAATTTGTGGAAATAAAATGCGGAATTTAAATTACAAGGCATCGGTATTTACATCGCCAAAGACAAACCCTTTGAAAAATAAAATAAAGCGATAAAAATAATTAAATGTCCTATTTAACTATTACAATCCGGAAGCAGGTACATTATTGGATAAAAAATAAGTAACGCGCGCGGGAAATTGAATCGAATGTGAATTTTAGGGTTTTGACCCTTTTGAAAGAAAATGCCATCTTTTTATTGTTTTTTATTTGAGAAAAGAAATTAAACCTAAATTGATTACTACATTAATTGATGGAAAAAATAAATTATGGCATATTTTTTTGTTATTTTTAAAAAAGAAAATGAAATTAATTAAATTAGTGGTTAATACCTAATTAAATCTAATTAATTATTTATTTGCAAAATAGGTTAAAGTTATTCTAGAATTAAAACCTAAATTAATTAATTAGTGTTTATTAATAAAAATAAAAGTTAAAATTTGATTGGGTAAAAGAAATATTTTTTTGTGGATTTATTTGATGAGAAAAGGAATTTTGTTATTGGTTAGAACATTAAATAAATGAAATAAACAATTAAATAAAATAACAAATTAAATAAAAAGAGAGGAGTTGGGCCTGATTTTAGGTGGTGTGGAAAGCAATTCTTTGGCCCATTATCAGCTAGCCCGTTTGACTTTTTGTGATCCAGTGTGGGCGCGTGGACTTGGCTCTTGGTGGACCTCCAGTCATTGGCCACCAGATCTGGCTCTTGGCCATCTGGCATTTGGATGGATGAGGGCGCATGGTGGGTTGCAAGCTTGCATACGCATGTGATAACCTAAAAATAAATAAGAAAATACAAAGTGCTGGAGGCAGGGATCGAACCCCTGACCTCCAGCCACTAACGCCTTGGAAGCTGACGTGCTGACCACTGGGGCACGTTGTTGTGTTTGTTATGATAATAATAATGATATATATTATATAAAAAACAAAACCAATGCCAGAAAATAACAAAAACACGCGTAATATTTGAATGGTCCAGTAATGGGATGCTACTCATCATCCCCAACCTCTCGTCCGTGGCTAAAACGCCAAATACCTATACCAACGGACAGAAGTCCGTAGCTACAGGCATGTCCATCTCCAAAATCTTCTACAGGCCACAAAAATGAATTTCAAGGGCATGGTTGTGTTCGTCTCACCCTCCTGGTCACAACCATGTCCATTATGGGGGTCAATTATACCTGGAATGAAAATGCCCAAAAATGCAGACCAAACCCTAACAATGGTGGTTTGCAGTACAAATCATATGAATGAAATTCAATGATGCAAAAAGTTTGGAAATGTTCTTGTGATTATGAATATGCCATTAGATTATTCAATAGATGCCAGGATAATTCAAATCGAAACCAAGAACAGGGGTGACTATCGTGCGACTTACAGTGTGTTAGGGAGTCTAAAAATGCTTGGTTTTGGTTGGGATAACTTGTGTGAATGCCCAGGAAGCGATTGGAACAAGTCTCGCGTCCTGAAACTGCCTTTAACCCTGATTTTGATCTGTCACTTTTTTGAGATTTTTCTCACTTTTGTTCTGCCTCTTCCAACACTTGCCAACCCCTATTTAGTGTGCTTTTGCTTCCTTATGTAATGTGTACTGCATTAGGGTAAGAAACATGGTCCAAATTTCTCCATATCAATGCACATGAATTGGATTTGATTCCACCATTAAAACCTTCCAAATTTGATTTGATTTGGATATTTTTATGCATACAAGCCTTGATTCGATTTTGATTCACATAAGAGCTGTATTCAAAGCCTAAAGCACTCAGAAAATCACGAGTTATTAATTCCTTGGATTTTATATGATTTTATTTGATTTAAAATGAATAAATTCAATTAAAAATCAAATTAAATAATAAAAATGAGATATGGGCACATGGCTGAAGCTAGGGAACGTGGGAAATGATTCAAACTCAAATCAAGTGAAAAAGAATGGGCCCATTTGACAAAATTTGAAGTTTTGGGGATAGTTGACTTTTGGCAATTTTGCAAAAAAGTCCAACTTCAACAATGCATAACTTCTTCAATTTTGAACTTCTGGAAGTGTTCCTGGACTTTTTAGAAAGCTTGAGATGTCCTCTAACGAACCCTTTTGTCTCATATAATTTTGATATTCCATGCTCAAGTTATAAGCTTTGGCAAAAAAGGTGTTTTTGTTGACTTTCAAAAATTACCTATAATGTCCAAATTCATAACTTCTTGTGAGTACATTTTTTGATCTTTGGGTAT
This sequence comes from Vicia faba, assembly GCA_948472305.1. Classification (NCBI taxonomy): domain Eukaryota; kingdom Viridiplantae; phylum Streptophyta; class Magnoliopsida; order Fabales; family Fabaceae; genus Vicia; species Vicia faba. The sequence goes on from OX451741.1 coordinate 1,019,915,636, forward strand.
GAAGATGGATTGTAGGAAATTGTATCCTCTTCAAAATGAGCTTTTGATGGGTCATTTCTAATAAAGTATGAGAAAGTTATACTTGGTAAAAGTTGAGTTGACTTTTCCTACAAAACCCTAATTTAGCAACTTTTGAGTTTTGAGGAATTTTGAGAAATACTTGATGAATCATGATCAATCCTTGATCAAATGATGAAATATCCTTAAAAATGAGAATTTTGACAAAAAATCTTGAAGTTTGACTGTATGTAGGTCACAGTTGACTTTTGCCCTAGCACAGTCGATTTTTGGACCTTTAAGCAATTGACTGAGCAAACTTCCTCTGCAAGGCTTAAAATTTGACATGGATGACCTTGAGAACATATTAGGACATTGGGGAGCATTTGAGGTCATTTGGACTCAAGGATCTTGATGCAACACAAAACCCTAATTTGGGGTAGACTGCCCTAGGAGATAGCTTGTCTGACCAATTCTTGAGCAACTTTGAGCCACTTGGAGATTTTTCTTGCAATGTCTTGAGGAATATAAGAGGGAAAATTTTGGGGTACAACATCTTCCCCTGTTCAATCTTCTTAAACCTGAGGATGTAGATTGGCTTTCATGCCTTTCGTGATCCGAAGGTGGAAGATGATTGAACACTAGAGTGCCCAGAAATTTGCACTCGCATGAAGTGGTATCAGCTTTGTGATGTCGGGAATGGGCTTACAGATGACATTTGGAGATTGCTGAAGGGAGGATGGGCTTAAAGATGCCATCTGCAGGAGTATCGATCGCATAAGAGATTCCTTAGCGAGAGCTTGTATACCTGTTGTTGTAGAAGATTCCGCTGAGGAAGTCTAATTTTGTTGAGATTTAGGAACTTGCCTGTACTTCAACTGAGAGAACATCTCTGCTGAGTTTTAAGAACTTGTCCGTAATTCAACTGGGGGGAAACATCTTCATCGAGATTTAAGAACTCGTCCGTAATTCAACCAAGAAAACTCTGCTGAGATTTAGGAACTCGTCTGTAATTCGACGGAGGAACTTTGTCGAGATTTAGAACCTTATCTGTAATTCAACTAAGGATAATTCGGTTGAGATTTAAGAACTGGTCAGTACTTCGACTAAGGGAAACATCTTCATCGAGATTTATGACTTTTCTGTAATTCAACCGAGGATAATTCTGTTTAGATTTAAGAACTGTCAGTAATTCGACGGAGGAACTTTGTCGAGATTTAGAACCTTATCTGTAATTCAACTAAGGATAATTCAGTTGAGATTTAAGAACCGGTCAGTACTTCGACTGAGGGAAACATCTTCGTCGAGATTTAGGACTTGTCTATAATTCAACTGAGGATAATTCTGTTGAGATTTAAGAACTGTCAGTAATTCGACGGAGGAACTTTGCCGAGATTTAGAACCTTATCTGTAATTCAACTGAGGATAAATCGGTTGATATTTAAGAACCGATCAATACTTCGACTGAGGGAAACATCTCCATTGAGATTTAGGACTTGTTTGTAATTCAACCCAGGATAATTCTGTTGAGATTTAAGAACTGTCAGTAATTCGACGGAGGAACTTTGCCGAGATTTAGAACCTTATCTGTAATTCAACTGAGGATAATTCGGTTGAGATTTAAGAACCGGTCAGTACTTTGACTGAGGGAAATATCTTCATCGAGATTTAGAACTTGTCTATAATTCAACCGAGGATAATTCTGTTGAGATTTAAGAACTGTCAGTAATTTTACGGAGGAACTTTGTCGAGATTTAGAACCTTATCCGTAATTCAATTGAGGATAATTCGGTTGAGATTTAAGAACCGGTCAGTACTTCGACTGAGGGAAACATCTTCATCGAGATTTAGGACTTGTCTGTAATTCAATCAAGGATAATTCTGTTGAGATTTAAGAATTGTCAGTAATTCGACGGAGGAACTTTGTCGAGATTTAGAACCTTATCTGTAATTCAACTGAGGATAATTCGGTTGAGATTTAAGAACCGGTCAATACTTCGACTAAGGGAAACATCTACATAAAGATTTAGGACTTGTTTGTAATTCAACTGAGGATAATTCTGTTGAGATTTAAGAACTGTCAGTAATTCGACGGAGGAACTTGTCGAGATTTAGGACCCTGTCTGTAATTCAACTGAGGATAATTCTTTTGAGATTTAAGAACCGATCAGTATTTCGACTTTGGTAAAAGCTTCATAGCTTTTGATTTTTTATGAGAATCTAACCGCATCCTTCCTGAAAAGTAAAGGTTAGCTATATGTAATGCATGATATGTATCAAGCAATGATGTTCTCAAAATAAATGAGATTGTGTTGTGTGATGCGTATATGCATGTGTCATGATGTATGGAAATGTAATGTTTTAGCTGGGGGGAAAATAAATCCCGGATAGTTGCTGGAGAAAAGAGTTGAGTTCTTCGTTTCTGCTGGGGATAGCGAATGAAGATGACTGTGAGAATAAACCTGCAGGAGAGGATAACTCTGTTAGGGAATAAACTGATGAGGAGATTACTCTGTGGGGAAGAGATGCTCTTCTGAGGATTCCACTGATAAATTCCGCTGGGGATGAATTACCGTTGCTGGTGATACTGAATCCTGTTGGGGATTGACTTCTTGTTTGTGAAAGGAAAGAACTCCGCTGGGGATGATCTTTAAGTTGCAACTTCACTGGGGATAGCCCTTTATACTTTAATGGGGATAATCCTTTGAGCTCTGCTGGGGACAATTTTCCAAAGTCTACTGGGGATGATTCTCCGAACTCCACTGGGGAAGCTTTTTCAGACTGCGCTGGGAAAAATTTCAAACTCCACTGGGGATATTTTGTATTATGTCGGGGAATATTCTTATACTCCATTGAGGAATATTAAGACCTTTCAGTGATGATGGTAGATGAACTCCGCTTGGGGAGAATACTACCGATTCATTTACAGTTGCAAGTCTCAGCTGAGGAGAGTTAACATTATTGTCTTGCTCTGCAAGGAGTGAAAGCACCTTGGCCATATTCTTCAGCTGAATCTACCTTTGTACCTGGTGGATAAAATAACTGGAAAGCTTGGACAATTCTTATTGTCCCTGTTTCTGATATTCCAAGTAATCGTCTTTTGTTTCGTATGTAAATATTTATGAGCAGCAATTAATGTCAAATGCATATATCAAAAATGAACATTGGACGTTCTTTGCAAAACAAAACAGAAAAAGGAAAAACAGTTTGAAATTTCTCTGAAAATGAATTGTATTGATTTTGAAGTTTGGCCTATAAATAGGCGTTTTTGTACAAGAGGCTGACGTCTTAGTAAGAGAACGTTTCTGAACAAATAGAATTTACACAATTTATGAAAAACTAAAAAAAATAGTTATGTGAATAATCCCACTGGATTCCAACTCTGCTATTGCCTTTATGTCCTCGAGCATCTCATCACTTTGCTACTTGGTTGAAGGTAGATCAGGTTGATTAGTGACGTCCGAGCTTGATAGTTGATACCGAAGTCTGGTTGCAAGGTGATCCAATGATACATAGTGTTACGCTTCGATCCCTAATTTTTGCCTGGACCGCCCTTTTGGGTTTTCAGTCCACCGGGATACCGTTTTTTGCCCAAGCCGCCTTTTCAGGTTTTCGACTTTCCGGGTGTACAGTTTTTTTCATTTTCATCCCTCATTTTTGCCCGAACCCTTTTGGTTCGCCGGGAAGACCTTATTTTTTCCTAGGCCAGTCAACCTAGCGGGTCTTTGATTATGCGTAGTATCTTTTCACTATGTCTGCATTGACGGGGTGAGGAAGGTCATCACCATCCATGGTGGTTAGAATCATAGCTCCTCCTGAGAAAATGTTCTTAACCACAAATGGCCCTTCGTAAGTAGGGGTCTATTTGCCCTTGGGATCACCTTGAGGTAGGATGATGCACTTGATAACCAGGTCCCCAACTTGATACTCTTGTTGTATGACTTTCTTGTTAAATGCCTTGATCATCCGCTTTTGATATGTCTGACCATGACAAATAGCAGTAAGTCTTTTTTGTCGATTAAGTTCAGCTAATCAAGCCGGGTCTGAATCCAGTCACCTTCGCTCAAACCTGCATCCTTCATAATCCGAAGAGAGGGTATCTGAACTTCAATGGGTAATACAACCTCTATGCCATATACCAAGGAATAGGGGGTTTCCCCTGTTGACGTCCGCGCTGAAGTGCGGTACCCATGAAGGGAAAATGGTAACATCTCGTGTCAATCTTTGTATGTCACCGTCATCTTCTTCACAATTTCTTAATGTTCTTATTAGCCGCTTCAACAGCCCCATTCATCTTCGGCCGGTAGGGAGAAGAGTTGTGATGTTGTATCTTGAACTGCTTGCAGAGCTCGGTGATCATCTTATTATTGAGATTTGTACCATTGTTCGTAATGATCCTCTCTAGTACGCCATATCGACAGATCAGATTGTGCCAAATGAACCGTGCCACGACGTTCTTGGTTACAGTAGCAAAGGAAGCTGCTTAAACCCAATTCGTAAAGTAATAAATTGCTACCAGGATGAAACGAAGCCCGTTAGACGCCATAGGTCTGATCTCACCAATCATGTCGATGCCCCACATTGCAAAAGGCCAAGGTGCCGTTAAGATGTTCAGAGGTACTGGAGGTATGTGCACTTTATCAGCATAGACTTAGCACTTGTGACAGGTCCGAGAATGCTGATAACAGTCGGCTTCCATTGTGGACCAATAGTATCCTGCCCGAAGGATTTTCTTTGCCATGGTGTGTCCACTGGAATGAGTCCCAAAGGTACCTTCATGTAAATCTGCCATGATCCTTTCTGCTTCGTTCTTATCCACACATCGCAGTAAGGTTGAATCATGGTTACGCTTATAAAGGACACCATTGCTGATGAAGAACTTCGCCGCAAACCTCCTCAGAAACTTCTTGCCATTAACAGATGCACCCTCGGGGTACTCCTGAGCCTCAAGATACCTTTTCACCTCATGAAACCAAGGCTTTTCTGCTACCTCTTCAGTCTCAATGTCACAATAATGTGCAGGTTCGTCCAACCTTTCAATGATAATCTGGGGAGCTTCGTTGTCCCAATTGACTTTGAACATAGAAGACATCGTAGCCAGCGCATCCGCCAACTAATTCTCCTCTCTAGGGAAATGTTCAAAGGTTATCTCCTCGAAATGTGGAAGCAACGTCAATACATACTCCTTGTAAGTAATAAGATTTGGGTGTTTCGTATCCCATTCGCCTTTGATCTGACTGATCACGAGAAAGGAATATCCGAAAACACTTAGAAACTTAATCCTTAGGTCAATTCCTGCTCGAAGACCCATGATGCACGCTTCATACTCCGCCATATTGTTGGTGCAGTTGAAACATAGTCGGGCGGTGAATGGAGTATGAGAGCCTTTAGGAGATATGATCACGGCGCCAATGTCATTATCCAAAGAGTTCGAAGCTCCATCAAAGTACATAGACCATCGGGATCCTTCCTCAGGTCCTTCATCTGGTCCAGGTTCTTCACAGTCGGTTACTATCATGATATTCTCATCCGGGAACTCGAAGTTCATAGACTGGTAGTCATCTACCGCATGATGTGCCAATTGATCTACCAACACACTTCCCTTGATTGCCTTTTGGGTCATGTATTGGATGTCATACTCAGTCAAGATCATCTGCCATCTTGCTATTCTTCCGGACAAGGCAGGCTTCTCGAAGATATACTTGATTGGATCCATCTTTGATATCAATAGAGTAGTGTGAGTCAGCATATACTGTCTCAGCCGGCGAGCAGCCCATGCCAAAGCGCAACAAGTTTTCTCGAGAAACGAGTATCGGGTCTCGCAGTCGGTAAACTTTTTGCTAAGGTAATAAATAGCATGCTCTTTTCGGCCAGACTCGTCATGCTGCCCCAGCACACACCCCATTGAGTTGTCGAGTACTGTCAAGTATAAGATCAGAGGTCTCCCTTCAACTGGAGGCATCAGAATAGGTGGCTCTTGGAGATACTCCTTGATCCTTTCGAAAGCGGCCTGACATTCATCATTCCATCTTACCACTTGATCTTTCTTCAGTAGCTTGAAGATTGGCTCACAAGTAGCAGTCAGGTGTGAGATGAATCGGGTAATATAGTTCAGACGTCCCAGAAAGCCTCTGACTTCTTTTTCTATTCGGGGAGCTTGCATTTACTGTATAGCCTTCACTTTTGCAGGATCCACTTGAATACCTTTATCACTTACAACGAAACCCAGCAGCTTACCAGATCTCACCCCAAAGGTGCACTTGTTCGGGTTTAACCTCAGCTTGTATAACTTCAACCTGTCAAATAGCTTCTGAAGGTGGTCAAGATGTTCTTCTTCAGTCTGGGACCTTGCAATCATGTCATCGACGTATACCTCAATCTCATGATGGATCATGTCGTGGAACAAAGCAACCATGGCACGCTGATATGTTGCCCCAACATTCTTCAATCCAAAAGGCATGACTTTGTAGCAAAAGGTACCCCATTGAGTAACAAAGGTTGTCTTCTCCATGTTTTCAGGAGCCATTTTAATCTGATTATAACCGGAGAAACCATCCATAAAGGAGAAAACCTTATGCTGTGCGGTGTTGTCAACCAGAACGTCGATATGAGGTGGAGGGAAATCATCCTTGGGGCTCGCCCTATTCAGATCCCTATAGTCAACACACATTTGAACTTTACCATCCTTCTTCGGCACAGGAACCACGTTGGCAACCCACTGCGGGTAAGAAGTAACTGCTAGAAAACTAGCGTCAAACTGCTTCATAACCTCAGCCTTGATTTTCTCAGACATCTCTGGGTGCATTCGGCGGACCTTTTGTTTCACTGGAGGACAGTCTTCCTTGGTAGGCAGGCGGTGAACTACAATATCAGTATCTAACCCAAGCATATCTTCATAAGACCAGGCAAAGATCTCAACATAGTCACGCAGCATCTGAATTAGCCGTTGTTTGACACTAGGTTCCAGATTTGCACCGATCTTGACCTCTTTCTTGTTTATCTCTGTACCCAGATTTACTGATTCCACCGGCTCTTCATGCGGCTGTATGGCCCTCTCTTCCTGAAGTAATAGTCTAGCAAGTTCACCAGGCACTTTACAATCATCTTCACCTTCGTCTTCGGCTAAGTTGATCGGACTTTCGAAGTCATAACTGGCAGTAGCAGAGTCATTACCAGTGAGATCCAGAGTGGATGTAGACCTGTATATGTGAGTGTGTGTAAAATAGCTGTTTTGCAATATATAATAAAAGAAAAACAAGGAGCGCAAAATTTGAAATGCAAGAAAGTCCAATACTTTTATTAATGATATATGTAGATGACACACATAAAGCCCTCACAAATAAAGCCACGGTGCCCCGGGTAAGACACCGGGCCGTAAAGTTTAAAATTGTCTGTTACAAATTCAAAACAAAAGTCTCATTACTGGGTAATAAAAGAAATTGGGACGAAGTCCTTCGCCGTCCAATTGCTTAATCCACCGTCGGCCGTTGGGTAAATCCAACTGTCAAACTCAGATTCTTCAACATCGTCTTCAATGGCATTCACTCCTGAATTGCTGATGAACAGGGGAGGTCTTCCGATCCGTGCACTCCGAATAGCCCTTTGAGCTTGTGCAGTGAAACCCAAACCAAACTTGTTAGTCTTATGTGCAAAATTAGGGAGTTGGCCCCAATCCGCACACCCACCTTTCTCAACAACAGCCTGGGCATCCTTGAGGGAAGCCATCTTCATTGGAGGATCTTCAACAACAATTTCAGTTGATGCCAGCGTCTGGGGAACCTCTTCAAAATGATGAAACAGGGTCTCAATGAACTCCTCGTCCATTTCCACATATCGGAAAGAGTTAAGGTGGCTCACCATGTACTCCTCCTCTCCTCGTACTGTCACAATTTTCCCTTTGACTGGGTATTTCAGCATCTGGTGGAGCGTAGACGTTACTGCCCCCACTTTATGGATCCACGGGCGACCCAACAAACAAGAATGAGATGGCCGAATGTCCATCACATAGAATGTAGATGCGAAAACCTGAGAACCAACCTTAATCGAAATATCCACTTCTCTGTGTACCATTATCTTGGACCCATCAAAAGCCCTGACTACAATGTTACTCGGCTTTAGCTCCAACCTTTCACAGTCTAACCGGTCTAGTGCCTTCTTCGGTAAAACATTCAGCGAGGACCCAGTATCCACTAACACGTGAGCAAGAGTAGTGCCCATGCATTCAATGGAGACATGTAGGGCATCATTGTGATTCTTCCCCTTAGCAGTCAAGTCGGCGTCAGAGAAACCCAACCCATTATCTGTTGTCAGACTAGCCACGCAATCTTTAAACTGATCAACTGATGTTTCTTGCGGTACGTGTGCAGTCTTCAGGAAAGCAATCAGAGCCTTGGCATGGGCTTCTGAGCATAGCAACAGTGACAACATCGAGATTTTGGATGGGGTTTGCCCCAGCTGCTCGACTACATTGTAGTCGCTCTTTTTGATGATCTTCAAAATTTCCTCTATCTCTTGTCTAGAGGCTTCAATAGTAATCTTCTTCGGTGCCTCCATCTGGGCAGGCTCACCGGTGATCTCTTTGCCCCGAGCGTCAGATGACTCGACAACAGGGGTAAGAATTGTAACTTGAACAGGGACAGTAGAAAGTGTACTGACAGGCGTAATAACAACAGGTTTCCGGACAGTTGGCGCAGAGATCTCAGGGGAGAAAAGTCTTCCACTGCGGGTGACTTTACTAGATCCAACAATATTGCTGACGTCAGTCCCAGCATTCAAATCTTGTTTAACTCCGTGATAGTACACGTCAGCCCCGTAGTGCCATGGGACAACTTTATTTGATGTATAGGGGATAGGCCCAGGAATGGTGATGATCAATGGTGCAATTCTTGGAACAAATGTAATTCTAACAGGCTTTCTCGTGGAAGCCTTGGAAGAATTGTCGAAAATGGTGATTATAACAACTTCTTCAGTAGGAACCAAAGGAACAAAAGTCTTCTCAAACAGAATTTCTTTATTATCCATCAGGCGTTGGACACCTGACTTCAAAAGATGGCAACCGGTAGGTAGGACGGAACACATACGGCAAACTTTGTCACAACCCGGAAATAAACCGGCTAACAGAAGGTTCTTCTTCACAGTCATCAATGGAGTAACAATGCCTTTTACAGAAACCACAAACGAGTCTTCATCTACAGCATTTACTCCATGCTTGGGCATAGGAGCAGTCACAACATTAGGTCTTTCAGGTGCTTCGAACTCAATCTCCTTAGCATCAATCAAGTCCTGTACCTTATTCTTCAAAACCCAACAATCATTCGTATCGTGCCCCGGGCTATCAGAATTAAAAGCACAGCGGGCGTTCGGGTTGTATATCAGTGATGTTGTATTGGGAGTCTTCGGGGCCTCCTTTGGAATCACCAAGTTGGTCTTCAATAGCTGTGGCAGAATCTGGGATAAAGTCATGTTGAGCTGAGTGAACTGTCTTCGTGGCCTCTCGGCCCTTGACTGATTATTGCGCTGAGGAGCAACAGTAGGTCTCGATATAACCACCGCGTTGACTACTTGGCGGCGTTCAGGTCTATTATGGCTCTTTGTGCTGTAAACTACACTCGAATCCATCTTAAAAGGCTTCTTCTCGGTGCTTGATGAAGCACCCTTCTGTATTTTACCGGATTTGCTACCAACCTCAATCCTTTCCCCGGTCATAATCAGCTCCGTAAACCCGGACGAAGAACTTCCAATCAGATGGTTGAAATATGGACCAGACAAGGTCCCCAAAAACATATCCACTAGCTCCCTATCAGCCAAGGGAGGTTGCACTCTACCAGCAAGGTCCCTCCACTTCTGAGCGTAATCTTTGAAACCTTCACCCGCACCCATGGACATACCCTAGAGTTGGGTACGCGTGGGAGCGAGGTCGGCATTGTATTGGTACTGCTTGTAGAAAGCAGCGGCTAAATCTTCCCAATTACGGATATTGGCTCCTTCCAGCTGGTAAAACCATTCAAGTTGAGTCCCTGAAAGACTGTCTTGAAAGAAGTGGATCCAGAGGTTTTTGTCAGCGGTGTATGGTTGAATCTTCCTAACATACGAACGGAGGTGCAGCTTTGGGCAAGAAACCCCGTCGTATTTAGCAAAGATTGGTGCTTTAAACTTGTGGGGAATTACCACCCCAGATGATAGACCCAAGTCACCAAAGTCCAATCTAGGTACCTTTTGGATCTCCATCGCACCTAACCGGTCTTCAAGCTGTTTATACCTATTCTCAGCCGAAGGATACTGGTCTTCATCAAAGTCAATCTCGTTGTCGGAAACCACAGGGATAGGAGCCCTCCTTTCTTCCTGATTATCTCCCCTTCCAGATGAGTGAGTCAAATCAACCTCTTCTCGCAAATTGTTTCCAAATCTGCGACCCATATTCAGTAGGACCGTCTTCTTCTTCTTCTTCTTCTTCTTCTTATCTTTCAGGATAAGGGTCTTCAGATCTTGCTGACCCTTGGCCAAACTCATGAACAATTCCTGGAACTGGGCGTTTTTAACTTGCAGAGCCTTAATTTCTTGTTCAGTTGATGTTTCAGAAGACATGATGCTGAAATAAACAGCGAAGAAGATGAGAAAAACCTGTAAGGGTACTTGTTATGAGGTGCATGGGAATGATATGCGCATGATATGATTTCAAAGACTTTAGAGATTCAAATTCGTAAACCAAAAATGAAACACACTTTTATTAGATAAACTTTGAATTCAATTGTTCAACAAATGCCTTTAAGGCGTTACAAGAAAGAAAAACTGAAAAGTAAAGCAAAACTAGCAATAATCAAAAAGAACAATCAGTGCTCCCATGGTCGTTTCCTGTCGGCGCGGACATAGTCGTTGAGGATCTTTTCATTCTCCAATTTCCTTGTCAACTTTTGAATCTTCTGCTCTTACTCGTGATACTTTTCTCTGTAAGTATCCCGCTCTTCTCTCAGCTGCACCCAAGATCTCTTTAATGCCCCAATGTCAGTAGGCATGTATGGATGGAGGATGGTAGGAGGAACCCCTTCTTCATCAGCAACCTCAACAGTTATAGGCAAGACGGCTTCGTACGACATTCCTAGCTTTTAGGCACGGATTCGAACCCATCGGAGATATGGCTCCATCAGAAGAGAAGTCTTTGCACCTAGCTCGTGCGGATCAGACCTGTGCACTCTATCCCAAGCTCGTATGAACTTGCGATGTTGCTCGTCACTATCCCCTTGGAAGTCAAAGACAATGCTCGGCATCAGAAACTCATGAGGTCCCTCCCTCCTAGCTCGCCCAAATTGACGTAAGGCCAAACACAGATTATAGGTGATTCCTCCATGGGTTCCTAGCAGTGGAACATTGGGGTATTCCCCACAACAATCAATAATAGCCACGTCTTCCATGCCTTTGATAGTCCAGATGATGTCCATGTGAGAGAGGGACATAATCCTGTAGGCCCAACCCATGCCTTCCTTGTTCTTCAAAACTGATTTGGGGAGGTGAGAAATAAACCACCTCGCCAGCAATGGTGCACAGCACATAAGGGTCCCCCGCTTCCGAGCAGTACGTGCATAAAGAGAGTGCAAAATGTCACCCAAGAGAGTGGGCACAAGATTACCGGACATAAAAATCTTCACTGCATTCACGTCGACGAAAGAATCTGAGTTAGGAAACAACACCAAACCATATATGAGAAGAGCCAGAATGTCTTCAAATGCCTGGAAGTCTAGACTGTCCCAGAACTGATTAGCCTTACCAACCAAGAATTTAGTCAAGAAGCCCTTTGTTCCACTACGAGTTTCCCAATTAGACATTACCTCAGCCTTTGTCAGATGGAGGGCTGAAGCAATCTCTTTCGGCCTAAGGATTTTCTCCCAACCTGTGAACGGGGTCTGCTCCAGAACAAAGATACCAAGTAGATCAGAGAACTCTTCCAAGGTAGGGACCAACTGGTAGTCCGAAAAAGTAAAGCAATGGTACAGTGGATCAAAGAACTGGACTAAGACACTCATCATCTGTTCATCCATCTTAGAAGTGACCAAACCAAGGAGGTGCCCATGTCTTCTGATAAAGGAGGAAGTATATGAAATCTTTGCAACCAATTCCTTAAGCTGAGCGAGAACCTGGACAAAGTTGATCCGAATAGTGTTTCTACGCATGGGTGTCATGACCTACAAAACAGAACAAAGATGAATCCCTCCTGTCTTTGAAATAGGTTAGTCCAATGCAAGATGTATGCAATGTCATGATGTCATGATAGAAAACACACCACAAGTATCCACAAACAGCAAACATGGTAAGGGCAAAAAAGTCACATAGATAGCCCTTAGATTTCAGGATGGCAAGGAGCTTAGGTACTACCCTCTTTCAGTTCAGTTGGTTCAAACCTGTCCAAGAAATAGTAACCGGGTTCTAGAGGATCTCAATATCACTGACCACCCTCTATTGGTCATAATTCCAGTTTAACAACCTTTTCTTGCGGCCGAAATCATCGCGATAGTTTGGTCTCAATGAGTGTAGCATACTGCTACTGTTCTATGGCCAAGTTGGTCAATTATAGGTGCTAAGGTCAGTTGGTGCTTAATGACCCCTTAGAAGACCCATATTCTCCTCGTTGCGCCACAAGGGATATCGGTACAAACTAAAGTGCCACACCAACGCAGCTACTGCTTCAACCGTATCGGTCTATGCCGTATAGTTCCCTCACAGTTTATTCCTACTTACCTAAAGGGTATCCCCCAGATCCGGGTTAGGATCTATAGTAACTCCAATTCAAACCCACAAAGATAAAGCATACAAGTAAGGCAATTGAAAACATTATGAACTATTCCTAAGGTACACCCACTTATAAATGTGTCCCCAGCAGAGTCGCCAGTTCTGTGATACGGTGGGAAGAACTGACTATTTTTTAGAATGCTGGTTTGCGTTTTGCGTTTTGTTTTTGCAAAATGTCGCGGTAAGCAAGAGTCGCCACCGACTTTTATTTTATCCAACAAGGAAAGGAAAAAAGCACAGAAAAATTCATTTTTTGAGATATTTCTCGGGTTCGGGGGGTAGATTATAGAAAGGGAAGGTATTAGCACCCTTTCCATCCATGGTTATCCACGGGCTCTTAGGTACCTGCTCAATTGTTTTCAAAATGGTTTTCTTTGTGCTCGTGGGTTTGAAAAAGTTTTTATTTTGAAACTTCGATTTAACTCTTGCTTCTGTCCTCAAGAGTGTAATGAAGTGTTTTGAAAAACTTTGTTTAAAAAGGTGTAAGTGTAAAAGAGTTTTTTTTTTAAAGATCAAGTATCTAAGAGCTATATACCTACTCGAAAAAGGAATCGTTATATGCTATTTTCCTTCAGACAATGTTATCCTACTATTAGTGAGTAGGTAGCACCGTCATTGGAGTTTGAGGGTCAATTAAAATGAGGGACTTACAATCACTAAAGCAATGTTAGGACGCCTTAGCCGTAACCCTAATGTCATAGATCATTTGTTTGAGGCAACAATATCCGAGGCAACCGTTTCGAGGCGACTATGATCTTTTAGACAAGAGGACAATCTCTAAAACGACCTATACTCAATGACCGTGTACGAAGGCAACCAAGTGGGGTGTACCCTAAGAGTGCGCATGTGCGAGTGTGTCGTTTTCAGTTATTTTTATCTTTGTACATGTTAAAGGTGATCTAATTTGATTTTAAGATTAACATTCAGTCTTGTCATGCAAACCCTATTATCAAACATCTACCAGTTATAATTCGTGGAAATAAAATGCGGAATTTAAATTACAAGGCGTCAGGTATTTACATCACCAAAGACAAACCCTTTGAAAAATAAAATAAAGCGATAAAAATAATTAAATGTCCTATTTAACTATTACAATCCGGAAGCAGGTACATTATTGGATAAAAAATAAGTAACGCGCGCGGGAAATTGAATCGAATGTGAATTTTAGGGTTTTGACCCTTTTGAAAGAAAATGCCATCTTTTTATTGTTTTTTATTTGAGAAAAGAAATTAAACCTAAATTGATTACTAAATTAATTATAAAATAAATTAATTGATGGAAAAAATAAATTATGGCATATTTTAGGATTTTTGTTATTTTTAAAAAAGAAAATGAAATTAACTAAATTAGTGGTTAATACCTAATTAAATCTAATTAATTATTTATTTGCAAAATAGGTTAAAGTTATTTTAGAATTAAAACCTAAATTAATTAATTAGTGTTTATTAATAAAAATAAAAGTTAAAATTTGATTGGATAAAAGAAATATTTTTTGTGGTTTAATTTGATGAGAAAAGGAATTTTGTTATTGGTTAGAACATTAAATAAATGAAATAAACAATTAAATAAAACAACAAAATAAATAAAAAGAGAGGAGTTGGGCCTGATTTTAGGTGGTGTGGAAAGCAATTCTTTGGCCCATTATCAGCTAGCCCGTTTGACTTTTTGTGATCCAGTGTGGGCGCGTGGACTTGGCTCTTGGTGGACCTCCAGTCATTGGCCACCAGATCTGGCTCTTGGCCATCTGGCATTTGGATGGATGAGGGCGCATGGTGGGTTGCAAGCTTGCATAGGCATGTGATAACCCGAAAAAAATAAGAAAATACAAAGTGCTGGAGGCAGGGATCGAACCCCTGACCTCCAGCCACTAACATCTTGGAAGCTGACGTGCTGACCACTGGGGCACGTTGTTATGTTTGTTATGATAATAATAATGATATACATTATATAAAAAACAAAACCAATGCCAGAAAATAACAAAAACGCGCGTAATATTTGAATGGTCTAGTAATGGGATGCCACGCATCATCCCCAACCTCTCATCCGTGGCTAAAACGCTAAATACCTATACCAACGGACAGAAGTCCGTAGCTACATGCATGTCCATCTCCAAAATCTACTACAGGCCACAAAAATGAATTTCAAGGGCATGGTTGTGTTCGTCTCACCCTCCCGGTCACAACCATGTCCATTATGGGGGTTAATTGTACCTGGAATAAAAATGCCCAAAAATGCAGACCAAACCCTAACAATGGTGGTTTGCAGTACAGATCATATGAATGAAATTAAATGATGCAAAAAGTTTGGAAATGTTCTTGTGATTATGAATATGCCATTAGATTGTTCAATAGATGCCAGGATAATTCAAATCGAAACCAAGAACGGGGGTGACTATCGTGCGACTTACAGTGTGTTAGGGAGTCTGAAAATGCTTGGTTTTGGTTGGGATAGCTTGTGTGAATACCCAGGAAGCGATTGGAATAAGTCTCACGTCCTGAAACTGCCTCTAACCCTGATTTTGATCTCTCACTTTTTTGAGATTTTTCTCACTTTTGTTCTGCCTCTTCCAACACTTGCCAACCCCTATTTCGTGTGCTTTTGCTTCCTTATGTAATGTGTACTGCATTAGGGTAAGAAACATGGTCCAAATCTCTCCATATCAATGCACATGAATTGGATTTGATTCCACCATTAAAACCTTCCAAATTTGATTTGATTTGGATCTTTTTGTGCATACAAGCCTTGATTCGATTTTGATTCACATAAGAGCTGTATTCAAAGCCTAAAGCAATCATAAAATCATGAGTTATTAATTCCTTGGATTTTATATGATTTTATTTGATTTAAAATGAATAAATCCAATTAAAAATCAAATTAAATAATAAAAATGAGATATGGGCACACGGCTGAAGCTAGGGCACATGGGCAATGATGCAAACTTAAATCAAGTGAAAAAGAATGGGCCCATTTGACAAAATTTTATGTTTTGGGGATAGTTGACTTTTGGCAATTTTGCAAAAAAGTCCAACTTCAACAATGCATAACTTCTTCAATTTTGAACTTTTTGAAGTGTTCTTGGACTTTTTAGAAAGCTTGAGATGTCCTATAACCAACCCTTTTGGTATCATCTCATTTTGATATTCCATTATCAAGTTATAAGCTTTGGAAAAAAAGGTGTTTTTGTTGACTTTCAAAAATGACCTATAATGTCCAAATTCATAACTTCTTGTGAGTGCATTTTTTGATCTTGGGGTATAAAGATGGATTGTAGGAAATTGCATCCTATTCAAAATGAGATTTGGATGGGTCATTTATCATAAAGTATGAGAAAGTTATGCTTGGTCAAAGTTGAGTTGACTTTTCCTACAAAACCCTAATTTAGCAACTTTTGAGTTTTGAGGAATTTTGAGCAATACTTGATGAATCATGATAAATCCTTGATCAAATGATGAAATATCATTCAAAATGATAATGTTGACAAAAAATCTTGAAGTTTGACTGTATGTAGGTCACAGTTGACTTTTGCCCTAGCACAATCGATTTTTGGACCTTTGAGCAATTGACTGAGCAAACTTCCTCTGCAAGGCTTGAAATTTGACATGGATGACCTTGAGAACATATTAGGACATTGGGGAGCATTTGAGGTCATTTGGACTCAAGGATCTTGATGCAACACAAAACCCTAATTTGGGGTAGACTGTCCTAGGAGATAGCTTGTCTGACCAATTCTTGAGCAACTTTGAGCCACTTGGAGATTTTTCTTGCAATGTCTTGAGGAATGTGAGAGGGAAAATTTTGGGGTACAACACATTGGACCAAGAAGCACTATGATAATGGGACATATGTTTATGTCTGGAAGAAGGGTCAGCTCGGTCTCGAGGACCAGGCTAGTTTTGATTTTCTAACTGCATTTGTTGCGGGGATCCCTTTTGTCCAGCGTGTGGGAAGACTAGGAAAACCAGTTGTTGACAAGGATGGGAAGGTGGTTTACGACCTTGGTTTCATAGGTGTCAAGGAGCTCCTCGAGAGTGAGGATCTTGTGGCATATTTGGATAGTTATTTTATGATCTGATTTTCTTTGTATGCATAACATATTGTTTCTGTTTGTTGATCGTAATTTGTTGTTTCCTTACATATAAGATGAATCATGCTCAAGAGCGTTTGGCTAAGACATTCGCCTTGAACCTAAAGAAGGCATAGAAGGGTGCTAAGTCTTCTCCGTCTGACACAGGGATGGCTCCTATGTTAGGTTCAGGTGCTTCATTAATGGGGCTAGTGACCGACTCTCTCTCCCTTTTGCAGGTGTCTTCGAGGCTCAAAAGGTAGCGCAATGAGGGCACTATTAATCTAACGGGGGGAAAAGAGAAGGGGAGATACGACCTTCCTCCTTGCTGACATAACAGGGCCTTCTTCGAAGGCTTTTCCTTGTATCTCCTTCGGGGCGAGTCCCTTTTTCTTTAGGAGTTGGATCGTCTGGCCAAGCGGGTTGCATTGGCTCAGGAATCTGGGGCTATTATGAGGGTCTCAGAGATGGTTGTCGCGTACACCGAGGGAGGCTCATCTCAAGAAGTTCAAATGAGAAAATTGCAGGCTAAGCTGGCCGAGACCGAGAAGGAGCGTGCCGACGAGGGGGTTTCTCGAAATTTGTCCGAGGAGAGCCTGAAGAAATTGACCAAGGAGCATAAGGTATTAATGCTCGAGAAGAATTCTTCTGATGAACAAGTGGCATCCCTGACGGGTGAAACTTCTCATGCCGAGGATGAGCCAGAAGAAGCTCAAGGTTTGAAGACCCGTGAAGAACTAGTTTCTCGTCTTCAACTAGCGATGGATGATTCTTTTGCCGTTGCTCAGGGGAGTTTTGACAACACGGTGAAGTAGCTTCGAGTCCTGAATCCTGAGGACAAGCTCAATATAATCGGGATGAGACTCCATTACTATGTGGCTGATGGGAAGATTGTGGTACTCGAATATCTCAAAGGTGTTAAGGGCGCGCTGGATGGAGAGACATCTCATCAAGAGCACGTTACTAAGGTGGACCCCCATCCCGATACTTGATTGTCTTTCTCTCTTCTATGTTTTGGCCTGCGTGTTGTCTTGGTGTAATTTGTTTAGTGGGCTCTAGCCTGTTTTTTATGTAAGTTTCAAACAATCGTGGTCCTAATGGCCACAAGTTTGTCTTTTTGAATGGGGACCTCGGGCCTCCTTTTTTTAATATTCAGCACAATTATGTCCTCGGTGTTTACATGTCTATTAATGTTCGTCTGCTTAAGATGCTTTGTACTGATTAAGGATTTGTGGGGGTTTGCTCGTTAGTTTTTGAGTCTGCCAATATGGGGAAACTGGTCAAACGGCCAGGGAAATTACCGGGCATGAGCTAGAACTCATGTTTCGTTTTGAGGGCCCGAGTTTGGTAGCATGAACTTCCCATCGCGAGTTGGGCATTCTGCCATCGTGGTACAACGATGGTGGAGCTCATTTGAGTGATCCATGTTGGGCTAAGTATTTTCTCATCCAAAGAGTGGAAACTTGCCTCTTTGTTTAATTTCGAGTGTTATGCTTGTACCTAGGCATGCATGTGTGGTCGGGCAGTGATGTGTTCGTCGTGCTGACAAGACACGCCGACTATTTTCAGCGTCTTATTTAGAATATTGTTTTAGATTTTAAGTGTTCCAAGGTCGAGCAAGTTGTTCCTCGCTTAAATTTTCTAAGTAGTAGGCCCCGATCCCCATTTTTGCATGGATGCGATAGGGGCCTTCCCAGTTTGAGGTGAGCTTGCCTTCGCAAGATTCTTTTTTATTCCTCCTAAGAACTAAGTTGCTGACTTTAAATTCACGTCGTATGACTCTGGCGTCATATAACAAGTTGATCTTTTGTTTGAGAGAGGCTTCTCGTAGGGCCACTCCAGCGCAAATCTCCTTTACAAAGTCAAGCTCCTCTTGTAAGGACTCTCTGTTCATTTCTATATTGAGAGGGGCTTCTGTCCACCTCGATGGTTCTCTCATTTCGATCGAGATGACAGCCTCGGTTCCGTAGGTTAGTTGGAAGGGAGTCTCTCCGATTGACGAATCAGATGTTGTCTGATAGCCCCAGAGCATGTTATGTAACTCCTCGACCCATCTTTTCTTAGTCTCGTCTAGTCTTTGTTTGAGACCTCTTAGGATTACTTTGTTTAGAGCTCTGCCCTGCCCATTTGTCTGCGGATGCTCGACAGAGGCGAAGTGCTGGACGGTGCCTAAGTTAGCTACAAATTCTTGGAATTTCTGGTTTGTGAACTGTGTTTCCTTGTCGGTGACAATGGCTTAGGGCACGCCGAATCTTGCGAGGAGTTTATTTTGAAGAAACAGAGGACGTTTTGAGTTGTGATTCGGGCCAATGCTTCTGCCTCTATCCATTTCATGAAGTAGTCAATGATCACTATGAGATATTTGTTTTGGTTGGTTCCTACCACAAAAGGTCCGAGGAGATCCATACCCTACCATGCGAAGGGCCAAGGTGACGACAAGGACTTGATTTCTCTTGGAGGGGCTAAGTTCATGTCTTCGTGATGTTGGCACTTGTCGCATTTCATTACATTCTCTTTAGCGTCGTGCTGCATGATAGGCCATTAGTATCCTTCTCGCAATGCTTTCCTAGCAAGGGACTTCCCACCCATGTGTTGGGCGTTATTTCCTCGTGGATTTCATGTAGGATGTGGGAGATTTTGCTTTCATCGACACACTTAAGGAGAGGCATGGAGAATCCTCTTCTATCTAATTTTCCTTCGACCAAAATGTAGGAGCAGGCCCTTCGCTTTATTACGATGACTTCCTTCTGGTCGGGCGGTAACTCCACGCTTGTGAGGTAGTTGTATATGGGAGTCATCCAACAATTATCGTTGCCGATGGCGAGCACATATGGGGTCGAGGAAGGTTTTTCAATGCTCGGCTGAGGAAGTATCTCCTGTATCACCGACTTGTTCCCCACTATCTTTTTCGTGCTCACCATTTTCGACTGGATGTCTTCCCGTGTGTTATGTTTGCAGGGGACGTGTTGTACATATGCAAAGTTGAATCCCTTCATCTTTTTATGGACTAGAATCTAATATTCCTATAGTTGATCCTTTTTGACCTGGTATTCTCCTTGTGCCTGGGAGGCAACGAGTTGGGAGTCTGTGAAGATCTTCACCTCCTCTGCCCTTAGATCCTCAGCCAGGCAGAGTCCCGCGAGGAGAGCTTCCTACTCTTCCTAGTTGTTCGAGCTTGGGAAAGATAAAGTGAGGGAAATTTTGACTAGTATTCCTTCCTCGTTGTCCAGTACAATGCCTGCTCCAGTCCTAGTGGAGTTGGAGGCTCCATCCACGAATATGGTCCACTTACGTGCAACACTTGTTGAAGTTGGGGAAGTCATTTCTGCTACAAAGTCGGCCAGTACTTATGCATTAAGGGCTTTTCTGCTCTCATAGTTTATGTTGAAATCGGAGAGTTCCAGTGACCATTTGAGCATCCTGCCTTCCATATATGGTCAACCAAGTAATTGCCTTACTGGCTGGTCGGTACGGACCATAATGGTGTGTTCCAAGAAGTAGCATCTTAACCTCCTCATGGCGTTGATAAATGCTAGGGCTACTTTTTCTATCTGATGGTATCTTACTTTCGAGCCTTGTAGGGCTTTGCTCGTGAAGTAGATGGGTTTCTTCCCCTCGGAGGTTTCTCAAATTAGAGCGGCGCTAACGGCCTCAGAAGCTACAGCCAGATAGAGATAGAACATTTCACCCTTATCATGTCTTGGGAGGACTAGTGGCTCAGATAATGCTTGTTTGGGATGGCAGAGGGCGAGCTCTCACACCTCGGTCTACTCAAAGGCAACCTCTTTATGGAGAAGTTTAAAGAAGGGGAGTGTGTGCTGGGTAAATTTATCCACAAAGGGGGACAAGGATGTGAGCATTCCATTCAATGTATGGATTGAATTTTTTGAGTTCGGAGTTGGGAGCTCTGAAAATGCATGACACTTACTGGGGTTGGCTTCGATTCCTCGCTCCGTCAGATAGAAGCCGATGAGATTTCCTGCTCGCATGCCGAAGGTGCATTTTTCTAGATTGAAGCGCATTCTGCACTTCCTCGCCTACTCGAAGACTTCCTTCAGGTGGAGGGCATGGTCGACTTCCTCTTTAGACTTGAAGATCATGTCGTCCATGTACACTTTGAGCATGTCGCCTATCTCCTCGCGAAAAACTTTGTTCACTATACGCTGATAGGTGGCACCCGCATTTTTTTAGTCTGAAGGTCATTACATTGTAATAATAGTTGCCTGATTTGATCACGAACGCTGTATATTTTTTGTCATATTTTTCCATGGGAATCTGGTTGTATCCAGAATATGCGTCCATGAAAGACAATAATTTGAAACCTGCAGAATTATCGACCAGTTTGTCGATGTTGGGGAGAGGATAAGCATTTTTCGGGAAAGCCCGATTGAGATTAGTGTAATCAATACACATACGCTATTTTCCATTAGATTTTTTAACGAGGACTACATTCGAGATCCAGGTTGTGTACTGGGCTTCAGAAATAAAGTTTTCCTTTAAGAGGTCTTTTACAGCCTGCTCGGCAGCCTCCGTTTTCTCCAGAGTCTGCTTTTTCCTATGCTGAGCAACCGCCTTAAGGGAAGGGTCTACTGTCAGATGATGACAAGCTATTTCTAGATCCAGTCCGTGCATTTTAGCTGCACTCCATGCGAACAAATCAACATTCTCCTTCAAGCATGCTTCTAGTTGTCTCTTCTCCAGGTCGGGGAGGTCGGCGCCAATCTTTACTCCTATGGAGGGATCACTCCCGAGGGGGGCGATCTCGAAATCATTGTCTGGTATTGGTCGCATAGGATGTGAAGGATCCCTGCTACCTGTTGTTGGGGGCAAACACTCTCTGTCAACCATGGGCTTCTTTCATCTTTCTCTTCTGCTCTATGAGGTCCTCCTTGGAGAAGCAACTGTCTAGGTCAATGGTGTTGACCTACGGTAGTGATCTGGGTTCCTCGGAGCTGGAGGGCAGAGCGGATCCCCTGGCCATTCGGGGATGAGTATTGATGGAACTCAGGCCCTTGGCTGATGCTTCGAAACATCTTCTTGCAGCCTATACATCCCTGTGGAGGGTGGCGACCAAGCCCTCGACGATGTAGTACTTCATTTTGAGGTGCACGGTGGAGGGCACCAGAATCAGCTAGGCTAGAGTGGGCCTTCCAAAGATGCATTTTTAGAGTGACGGGCAATACACTACTAGAAACTGGGTCCTAATGGCCTTGGTTGTTACCCCTCTACCGAAGGTAACAATCGGCTTGATGTATCCCCAAGGTTTGGTGACAGATCCATTGAATCCTTAAAGATCTGAGCCTATGTATGGGGTCAGATGAGTCTCATTCAACTGCAGGGTACTGAACAGTTGGGTGTACATGATGTTCACTGAGCTTCCCTGGTCCACCAAGATGCGTCTCACGTCAAAGTTTGCCATACATGCCCACACGAGGAGTGGGATGCTCGAGTTATGGGCCCCACCCGAAAGTTCTTCTCGGTAGAATGTGAGGGGATGGGAATCCCCTCTGAATTTGTCGAGGGTTATGTCCATGTCAGAGCTAGCATCTACCAACTGGTCAAACCTTCTTTTTACATAACCCACCGTGTACTTGTTGAATCCCCCGCCGGAGATGACCATCGCTATGGGGAAGGATTCCCAAGAACTGTGCAAGGAAAATTACAGTGAGACCTCTTCCATGTTGGGAAAATAAAAATCTTCTGGTCTAGTGATTCTCATAGTGGCCGGGATGATGATGACGTTCGAGGACTCCTTCCCTTCTTCAACATTCTTGTTATCTTGAGCCTCCTCGCGGGCATCGTCCTTCTTCTTATACTGCTTGGGATGCCCGTCCCTGATGAGTATCTCAGTTTCATCTTTGAGGTGGATGCAGTCGTCGGTGTTGTGCCTGTGGCTCTTGTGGAACCTACAATACTTTCTTTTACCAGTCTCGGGCTTGACAGGTGTTTGGAGAGGAAAGCGCACCCAGCTTGCTTGAATTCTGAATTAGCGCACTCTATCAGGATACGCTCTCGAGAGGCATTGAGGGGAGTGTAGTCGTGAAAACGACCATCCGACCCCTTGTAATCTTTGGAATCTCAGGATCTATCTTCCCGCTTCTTCTCTCCCCCCCGAAGAGATGTCGAGGGCTCGTCATTTTTCTAGGACTTGGCGTTCTCCCTATGCCATGAGTCCCTTGCATTGTTGGCCGCCTCTTTCTCTTCGTACTGAATGTACGCTTGGGCCTTCAGTAGGAGGCTGTCGAGCGTGGTCGGAGTCTCGATGCCCACAGCTTTGGCAAAGTCGTTGCGGGGATGGAGCCCGCGCTCGAGGAGATATTTTTTCATGTCGTCGATCGTTGAGACCTGCACAACTTCCTTATTGAAGGGCTCGATGTAAGCCTGAAGAGACTCGTCTCTCCTCTAGATGATTGCTTCTAGTGATGCTTTCGACTTAAGATGTCGGTAGGAGGCAGTGAAATGCCTTAAGAACATCTTTCTCAGCTGCTTCCAGGAGGTAATGGATTCGTCCAGGAGGCTTTTGTACCAAGATATTGCACCTTTCCTTAGGGTAGTCGGGAACAGTCTGCACTTGATGGCGCCTCTCACTCCTTGGTAGTCAAGGAATGCGTCAATATTCTCTATGTGTTCATCAGGATCAGTCGTATTGTCATATGTTTCCAGCGGGGGTGGCTTCTCTAGGCCGACTGGGAGCTGGGTATCTATAATATCTCTTGATAACGGGCCGTGGGGGTCGTCATTATCGATTTCTTCGGGGATGATGGCGGGGAGTGACAGTCTCATCCCCGTCGGGCATCGTTGTTTCTTCGAGGGGAAGGGCTTCTCTGCTGTTGCCTCAAATTAGGCGATAGTGATCGGCCGCAATCTCTCTTTGTCTTCTTGGAAGATGGAGAGCCTTGATCTTTCTTGGGAGGTGTGCGGTTGCATTTCTTGAGGAAAGAAACGTTGTGCTTCTTTTTTCTTAGTGGACAGCCACGCCTTGGCGGCGATATGCTGGGGGAATCGTGTCATCGGTGCCTCCGAGGAGAAGATTTTGACTGTTTCTTCTCCCATGCCTCTATCCTCTTGCTCTGTTGCATGATAAGGGCGTTAGTATGATTAAGGGCAGTGAGCAATGCTACCATGGTCGGGTCGGTATTTTGAGGGATGGGAACTGAATGTAGAACCTTCGACAATTCCTTGGTAGGGTTCTTAGGATGCTGCTCGTCCAAGAACTGATGGTAGTTGCGCTGGGCGTCAATTGAATCTGGAGACGCAGTCCATCCGTCTCTGGCGTCGAAACCGTCCTCGAGGTGAGGATGTTCCTGGCTTCCGTCGGTCTTGTGGATCGGGGAGAGCACAGTCTTTCCAGAGAGGTGATGATCATCTTGGTCGGCCATGATTGAAGGATCTAAAGTATCTTTAGTCTTCAGATTCTGGGGAAATAAAACGGGGAAGATGATTTCCCACAGAAGGCACCACTGATCTTATCGGTGAATCAGAACCTACTAGTGGGTCGACGGATGATATCTGGCTTGCTGGATAGTTAAAGAGAAAAATGGGAGTTGTATCTGCAAGGCACTCCAACGATCAAGTAAGTGTGGGAGCAAAGAGATACAAGCAATATATTAGGGTTTAAGGTTTGAATATTGGATACCTGACCCTCACATGTGTGAGAGTTTATATAATGCCCCTAGCGCTTGGCCATTGATCCCTATTTTTTGGCCTAGATATGCAAGTCCTCAAAAATAGGTAACTGTCAGGACTCGTCAAAACGGACATGTGTGCTCGTTACTATCCGTTGGTTCCGAAGAGGAGGCGGATTACGAACAGACGGTCGTTTTGGACGTTTTCTGGTTGTCTGCTCGACTCGTGTTGGGCTGACAGGGAGATAACTACTGATTGGGTCATGCGTGCGTGTCGGACGTCGTTGATCGCACGTCCAGAGGCGTGGTCGACCAGGATGCCGAACCACTGTTATTGGGTCGTGCCAAGAGTAGAAGCGGATTGCGCCAATCTTAGTCATTGGGCCAGTTCAGAACAAATACCCTAATGAAGATGATGTTGTAAAAGGATTAAACTTTTGATTAAGTTGAAGAAGATGATAAAAACAATTGTTTTTTTTTAAGTTCAAAAACTTATGAAACTATTATTTTTTTTGAATAATCTTTTGGATGTTATGATTTTGTGAGTAATTTATGTAATTTGATATAAATTTGTGAATATTACACTTTATTATGGCGATATAGTATATTTTTATTTTATAATTAAACTAACATTTTAAATTATTAATACATTTACTATATTATATAAGAATATATATGCCACGTATTTAAATTTAATATGAAATAAATTTTATAATTTTACATTTCGATTGTATCTAGACAAAACTAATCAAGATAAAAATTAGATTATGACAATCTTAGATTAAACAAATATGTGTATTATTGTCTTCACTAAATCATGAGACAACAAAACTATTTTATGGGAATGGTTTGATCAAGATCAAACCATCAATATCACTTTGACGACGTGAAAGTATGTGTAAAATGAGGGATTCAAATTCATGAAAATACATGGTTGTATTTGTTTTCAAATGTCAAATTTTGGAAAGCCACGCACTTTTTTGAATTGAAAAATCCATGTTTCTGTTTGGTAGACACTAGAACTGAGCATTTAACTTGAAGTTGCATTTGTACTCTACTCTGTCTTCTTTCCCCATGGTTGATGGGTTTATCATATTTTAACATCGCGAAATCCACAACATTCTGTAGCTACAGCCTCATTCACAAGGCTGCACCATCTTCCACCATTCAACATGCCTCATTATTCAACCAACCTCCTTCCATTTTCTCCTCACTATTACGCGAATTCTCGAATACCCTCATCCATGTCAAATCCATCCACGCACAGATTATTAAGAACTGTATATCCACTCAACACTTTCTGGCCACAAAGCTTGTCAAATCATATTCTCATTTGGGTTTTCTCAATTCTGCATACAAGGTGTTTGATCAATGTCCTCATCCGGAAACCACCCTCTGTAATGCTATGATGGGTGGTTTCCTTAAGAACCGCGAATACGAGGAGGTTTCCAAGTTGTTTAAAATGATGGGGTCTTGTGATATTGAAATAAATAGTTATACATGTGTGTTTGCTCTTAAGGCTTGCACTGTTTTATCGGATAAGGAGATTGGTATGGAGATTGTTAGGATGGCTGTTCGAAAGGAGTTTCATTTGCATCCTCATGTTGGGAGTTCGGTGATTAATTTTTTTGTGAAATCTGGTAATCTTGATGTGGCGCGAGTGGTCTTTGATGGGATGCCTGAAAGGGATGTTGTTTGTTGGAATTCGATTATTGGAGGTTATGTGCAGGAGTGTCTTTTTAAGGAGGCGGTTCAAATGTTTGTTGAGATGATTGGTTGTGGAGTGAGGCCGAGTCCTGTGACTATGGCTAGCTTACTCAAAGCGTGTGGTGAAAGTGGAATGAAGAAACTTGGAATGTGTGTTCATGCTTTTGTACTTGCATTAGGTATGGGTGATGATGTTTTTGTGCTTACTTCATTGGTTGATATGTATTGTAATGCAGGGGACACTGATTGTGCTTTTTTGGTTTTCAATAGCATGCAAAGTAGAAGCTTGATTTCATGGAATACTATGATTTCGGGATGTGTTCAAAATGGTATGGTGCCTGAATCTTTTGCTCTCTTTCATAGACTGGTCGGAAGTGGTGCTGGGTTTGATTCGGGGACTTTGGTTAGCCTTATTCGTGGATGTTCTCAGACATCTGACTTGGAAAATGGAAAAGTCATCCATTCTTGTATCATTAGGAAAGGACTTGAATCAAATATAGTTTTATCCACTGCAGTTGTTGACATGTATTCTAAGTGCGGTGCCATAAAACAGGCAACTAATGTTTTCAGAACAATGGAAAAAAGGAATGTAATTACTTGGACTGCTATGCTTATGGGTTTATCACAAAATGGCTATGCAGAGGATGCCTTGAAGTTATTCTGTCAGATGCAAGATGAAAATGTGGCTGCCAATTCTGTCACTCTTGTTAGTCTTGTGCATTGTTGTGCTCACCTAGGATCTCTCAAGAAAGGAAGAAGTGTGCATGCTCATTTCATCCGCAATGGTTATGCATTCAATGCCGTTAATATCTCAGCCTTGATTGATATGTATGCCAAGTGTGGTAAAATTCATTCTGCTGAGAAGCTATTCTATAAGGGATTCCATTTAAATGATGTTATACTCTGTAACTCTATGATCATGGGTTACGGAATGCACGGTCAAGGACATCAGGCTCTTGGTGTCTATGATAGAATGATAGACGAAAGGCTGAAGCCAAACCAAACTACATTTGTTTCTCTGCTAACAGCATGCAGTCACTCGGGCCTTGTTGAAGAGGGTAGGATTTTGTTCCACTCTATGGAAAGAGATCATAACATTAAGCCTAGTGAGAAACACTATGCTTGTTTTGTCGATCTTCTCAGTCGAGCAGGCTGGCTTGAGGAAGCAGATTCATTGGTGAAACAAATTCCCATTGAACCAAGCACGGATGTACTCGAAGCTTTGCTCAGTGGTTGCAGAATCCATAAAAACATTAACATGGGAATACAGATTGCAGATAGATTAATTTCACTTGATTACTTGAACACGGGAATTTACATAATGCTGTCAAATATATATTCTGAAGCAAGAAGATGGGAATCGGTTAATTACATAAGGGGCCTCATGAGGATAAGGGGCCTGAAGAAAACACCTGCTTTTAGTTTAATTGAAGTAGGGAACCAAGTATACACATTTTTTGCTGGAGATGATTCACATCCTGGTTGGGGAAATATTAAGCAGTTGTTAGAAAATATGAGGCTTGAGGCGGAGGCTTCTGGTTATATTCCTGATACCAGTTGTGTTCTTCGCGATGTGAATGAATCAATGAAGGTTGAGTTGCTATGGGGACATAGTGAGAGATTAGCTATAGCATTTGGTCTTCTAAACACACCATACGGAAGCTTGATTAGAATCACCAAAAATCTTCGTGTTTGTTTTGACTGTCATACTGTCACCAAATACATATCAAAAATAGTTAAGAGGGAAATTATTGTTAGGGATGCTAACCGTTTTCATCACTTTGTTAATGGGGAATGCTCTTGTAATGATTACTGGTAATTGGATTATGAAACTTCGGGCACATTAGTTCAAATAATGTTCCTAGGTGAGCATTATTAGTTCAAATAATTCATGTCCTCTTAAGGTGTAGCTTTCTGATCAATGTGCAACATATCTCTCATCAAATGAAAAGTCTAAACACATTGATATCGATTGGCGGTTCACTAAACAAACGAAAAAGTCCACTTCAAATAACCAAAGAATTAAGTCGGAGAGTCTCATGACTTAGTTACTACATTGAATTTCTTTTTCCTATTTAATGTGGGACTTATTAGATTGTCAATCCTTATAACACTTGACGTGCATGACAATTTTTACTGTGTAGATATTATTTCTCTTTTGCGGGTTCATGGATCAATTAGTATTTGGCGGTGAACCTTAATCTAGTCTTACTAATAACCCTTTTCTACAAGTTCAACTGTCAATAAAAACGTAAATGATTTGAGTTCATGAGGAGAGTTTGAAAAACTAACTTATTAAGTAGGTGGGAGAGCTCAAAGATTAGTTATCACATTGAAATTTCTTTTCTATTCAATGTATGACTCATAACAATATAACTCAAGGGCACTCAAGGGCTTTTCAGCCTCATCTATTTGCCCTCAAGCTCTGCACAACAACTTGCAGACATATTCATTAAAGGGTTTGGATAATGATGTAGGAAGATTGCTTCTTCATATTGGAGAAGAAGCAGTGTGCGTTGAAATGGTTCGACAGGGTTTGCACAAATTTGACGTCTGATGTCAGAATCACTCGTATTATCCCTTTTCAAGAAGGGAATCGACCCACAAGTCCAATCCATTGCTTTGTAGTGACCTATGGGCTTTTTAAGTCATTCGAGTTCGCTTCAGGTCTGGAAACAACATTTTATTATTTTCTACAATTTCAACAATTTCTGTTTTATTTTAATTCTGTTTTGGATTAAAGGCCCATAAGGCACATTAGATTTTCTTTGCTTTCTGTATTTAAAGACCTTTGCCGCGACCATAAGGATTATCTTCATTATAATAAAATTCAAAGTTTTCTTTATTTGGTGGATTTTAGAGCTTATCTGACAGATTTTGCGCTTGCAATCTTGTGATTTCATTTCAAGTTTAGCGCTTACTATTCCTTAGGGTTTTCGATTGTGTCAGTTGGCATCGTAGCATGGTTTCTCCCGTTGTTTTCGTAGTTTGACAATCATGGTGAATCAATTGACAACCATAACAGATCTTGAGGGAGTTACCGCGACTTTTACCGCGACTCTAATTACTTTGACTGAACAGATGGAGAATTTAGCAAATCAGGTAAACAACGCCAACAAAAACGAGAATCAGCGAAGAGACATGAGAGGAGAACATGTTAGGGGTGGAAAACTTTAGGATAACCCAATTTCTGTTTTACGTCCACCATCTAGAATGGATTAAACAATGCATCAAGCAGGGACTATAAAATGACCAGGTCTATGGAAGTCATCTCCTTTCATTGATTTCTTTTCTCAGGTAAAAGCTTCCAGTTTGCACAACTTAAAAAAAACTATATACCTTGCAAACATGAGAGTAGCATTCCTAAACTAAAGAAGCTGGAGACAATTTTTGTTAAAAAGGCAAGGTCTAAAATTGTTAAAGGGGCGACAAAGAATACTGAAGTAAATTATGGTGATGATGAACCTGGTATATATGAAGGAGATGCATAGGGGAGTTTATGAAATGAGAGTCTCACAATCAATTGCGAAAATCAGCTCGACGATAATGATATTTTTGCTCAATTTGATTCTTGTACTTAAGTGAGTGAATATCCTTTTACAATTGCAGTTGCTCTAAAATCTGAGGAGCAATGTCTTTTAAGGAGAAATGTCTATAAGCAAAGGTGGAAATCACGACATGAGTGAAAAGGTGAAACGTTTACAAATCAATGATGTAAAAGATGGAAATCTTGATATGAATGTTTGTCATATTTTACTTGGTAGATCTTGATAGTTTGATAATGATATCATTTATCGAGGACGGGATAAGATGATGATGTTTATATTAGGGCTCACATAAAATTGATATGACTCTTGTATTGCATTTTGATAAGAATCCAAGAGGAAAGAAGTCTAATTTCTTATTGATGACACTGAGTGAAAAGGAGCTTGATGAGGATGTTAAGGAAACTAGTTTTTTATGTCCAGTACTGATTAAAAGAGTGATGAGTATTTTAAAGGAGAAAACAAAAATTTCAGAAGAAGTGTTAGGGGTCCTAAAAGATTTCAAGGAGTTGACCGCAGATGAGCTACCAAACGATTTGCCTCCTATGCGAGATAAACGCGTGGAAATTAAAGTTTTCAATGTGGGAGAAGATGTGATTGTGTTTCTGCGTAAGGAGAAGTTTGTAATTGGTAATGTTAAGTATGTGGTTTTATGATTTTGTTTACCCTGATTTTTGGTAAACAAGCTCTAGTCTTCCAAAAGACAATGAAAAGTTCTTGGTTACTCACAAGATCAACTAGATTGATCCTAGGACATGTGTTTCTATTTAAACTTTGTTCTTTGAAATGAAGAACACTTTGACATTATTCCTAATCTTTAGATAATGTTTGTTTTTATCTAAATGAGTCTCTAAAGTAATCTTACGAAACTTGTAAAGAAAGTGCAATAAAGACGATTGAAAGTAAATTGCTAGAAGTAAATTCTGGAATGATAAATCGTAAACTAAATACAAGATGGTGTTTGCACATACATTTCTCAGAGGACTCTTTTCTCAACACGCAAATACTTTGAGTTTATGTGAGATTTTATACAAATGAATGAACACCCAAATCCTAACACTAAGACTCCTATATATACTAACTCGAAACAACTGTTTTCAACGACTTTTCGCTCAGAACATGACACATTTCTCCCAACTTGTCTTCCTTTCACTCCGAAGCTCCACGCGTCTTCTGTTGAAACTGGATAAGGACATAAATCAATTATTCAATTTCAAAACCCCTCTCGAATTCCATATCTTTATTCGTCGAACATATATAAAAACTTAGAAAATATTTCTAAATTCTATCCAACGTTTCCCTCTTGCAAAGAAATGACTTTGACCGGTCTTTAGCAAAATATGCTTTCTCGTCGAAAGCCCTAAATATCTCCAAAGATATTTTCCTCCTCTTTTTAAGATAACATGGCGTCAAAAAATTCAGCTAACAAATTGCCCCCTAAAAATATCCTTTTCGACGTACTGAAGAAAGGGGCATTTTTTTAACGTTCATTATGACGCTAAACTTTTTAGTTCTGATGAGGTCATAGTCATTATGACACTTCTGCAAAACGTCTTTTCAGGATTTACGTGTGAATCTTATTCAATCATGACACTCCTAGTTTCTAGGAGATCGCGGGTAGTTATAACTGCTACCACTTTCCAATAAGCTCTCCGATCAACACACGCCTCACTCACAAAATCCATCTTCAATGCATTCCACAAAACCGTTTCAATCTTCAGCCTATAAATAGCTTTTTTTTATCTCAAACACTTTTCTCTCTTCAGATTTTCTGCAAAACCTTTATTCTTTGTTCTTCATCTTCGTCAACGCTCCAAGTTTCTTTTCAAACAAACTTTCTCCATAACAATGTCGTCCTCCACCATTGCTAACAAGGATATAAAGAAGAAACAAGACAAAAAATATTTTGGTCTTCCTCTTGTCAACAAACTTTTGGGACCTCAAGCCGTTGTTAATCAACAATACGTTCCTGAGCTGTTAACTGAAGAACATAAGAGAATCTATCAGTCTCAGGTATTACTCCCTGTTTCTATTTCCGCTGAAAACTATGCCATGCTAGAAGACATAGCAGAACCAATGGCTGATCCCGAGAAACTCAAACAATTTTTTCCAACTTATGATATATATAAACCCATATCAAATGTTAGAAAACCTAAGGCTAAAGATGAAGCTCATACTGAGGAGAAACCTCATCCTGATCAGCAAGGCAATCCTTTGACAGATGAACCTATCAATTTAGGTTATATGAATAATGGGTTTAGGGTTTTCCGATCTTCTCCTTTGTTTAGGGATTCTAAAGATTACTTATCTTGGTTATCAAATATAGAAAAGAAAAAAAATCCCAAGTCTGGAAAGACATGGGTATTTTCGATTTAATCTAATTATTGAAAATATGACCTGCTTATTGCTCAAGCATGTTAGTTGCTTCCTTATATTTTTGGGACAGTACACATCATACCTTTCATTTCCCATGCGAAATGATGACACCAACCCTTTTCGACAAAGCCTCCATTGTAGGGCTTAAACCTATTGGCGAGACTTTCAACCTACAGTACCTAGCTGAAGACATGATTGATTCCGACATCTCTAGGGCAGCGTACAACACTCACATCAAACACTAACATGACAAACAATCTGACAAAGTGTCTGATCAAGAGGATATTGAATTTCTTGCTTTATGGCTAACTCATTATGTCTTCTGCTCAAGATCTATCCAAGTGGCGAGGAAATTCATCATCATAGCAAACCAACTCCATGTTGGACACAATCTTTGCTTGAGCGAAATGATCTTGGCTCATCTTTATGAGTCTTTGGGCGAAGGGGTGACTGACATCAAGAGTCCTAAGGAGAAAGGAAGCCTATTATTTTCTGGTCCTTTCTAGTTGCTTCAACTATGGTTGAATGCCTCTTTCGAAGCTTCTCTTCCGTACCTCAACCCCGTTGATGCAAATTCTGACAAAATCAAAATTAGGATGGTCGAAGGTGAAGGTTAGAGAAAAACACAAGTAAGGGGGGTTGAATTGGGTTTTCTCTAATTTCTTAAAAAAATATTTGTTTTATCACTAATACACAATGATAAGTAGTTATTGTAAAAGAAAACCAAATAAAAATAACACAGTTATTTTTATACAAGTTCACCTTAAAACTAAGGCTACCTCTTGTCCACCCGCCAAGGTGATTTCGCCTTCAACAAGGACTTAATTCACTAATATCAAAAGATTACACAATAACCTGTAAGAGTCTTGAAATACCTCTTAGCCCCCTCAAGTATACAGACTAGAAAGTCACTTGAGGAAATGTACAAACTTATACTTAGAACAATGTTTTGTGTTTACGAATATATGCTTCTATAAAGCGGATAAACACTAAATTTTCTATCTATAGAAGTTACACTTTTGAGCAACAACTTAGCATAAACGAATTTGTAACTGATTTAAAACTTGAGCGTGAGTATGAAATGTTGTAGCACCAGTTTTGTTGTTGTTGTTCTTGTCGTTCATATGTATCACAAACAGTGTGGAGATCCTTTTATAACTATTGTAAAAAAATGTCGTTGGCTAGCTAGGAACATTTTGAGATTATTCCTTAAACACGTTTCCTTATAGATATAATGATTTTACTTTTGGAGGCGTGTTTACTTCTTTCCAAGTTTCCAAGATACTGTTTGAGATAAGTAATCATTGTGTTTGCCTCGAGAATAATGATTTCTCATGTGATGCTTCTGAATATATCTTTTGAATCTGTTTCTGATCACATGATAGTTTCTAGAGTTTTTGGTCAGCGTTGCTTTTAATGTTGACCTAGAATGCTTCTGATTTGGTCTGTGTGGAACTTTTGAAGTTTCATTAGATACACATGCATTTTATAATACTTGACATGTACACATATAAATTCACATATAATTGTTATCATCAAAACTTAGAAATGGTTAGAAGCTTTCTTGCTCTAACATTCTCTCCCTTTTTGATGATGACAAAATAGTACATTATAATTTGAAGTTATATTTAGAGAACTCCCTTAAGATTACAGACTCCCCCTGAGTCTAATATTCACTTCTTTCTGAGAGTGATTTCTCTTTTACATAATTTGGTTTTGAGATTTCTTCAATTTTCCTGCAATATTTTTAGAAACACTTTTGGCAGAAAAGATTAGATAAAATGTGAGCATGGAGTTATGGGAGAATAGGTATATATTAAAATCATCTGTTACTCCCCCTTTTTGTCATAATAAAAAAAAATTCATTTGAAAAAGGTAGAAGGTACAAGGACAGAAAAGAGATAAGACGAAAAATAAGAGAAGGTTTAAGGAGTTTTTGCTAATGCTCTCTTGGTAAGCTGGGCAATTAGATTTTGGAGATTAACATTAACTTCATCTTGCTTGTCAAGTCTTTCCTTGACCTGATCTTTCTAAATTTCCTTAGTTCATCCATAGAACTTATAAGCTGATGTAAAACCACAGAACTGTCTAAGGTGGGGTCACTTCTTCCAACCTCTTTCTTGATTGCTCTTCTATTTCTTTCTGAGTTTCTTCTTCAGCTGCTTTTAGAGCTGTTTCTTCGGCTGCTTTTTGAGCTTCAGCTTCTTGATAGTGTTGAAGGGTCTCAACAACATATTTGCTTTGAAGATCAACATAAGAATTCTTAATTCTAAGAAAATGCTTATCCAGAAAGGTCTGGAATATATACCAGCTATTTTTGACTTCATTTGTGTTAAGACTTGAGCTGGAGTCTTCATGAAGTTTAATCAGTTTCTGTGTGGCTTCGGTGGATAGCTTGGAGACCAGTTCTTCCAGATTGTTTAGAGAAGTGGATTGAGACTGAGTGGATGGAGCTTCTATGGAGTGAGTGGTTTCAGAATCACAATGAGCTTCAGCAAATCCCACTTGGTTCATGGGACCATGGTCAGAAAGGTCAAAAAATTTGGTGCCTTCTAGAATGGCTAAGGTGATTGGAGGAGAGGAAACTTCTAGGGTTTTAAAGGGTGTTGGTTTGGTAGAAGGAATGTCTTGAAAGATGGATAAAAGGGGTGATGATTATGAGTGAGTTTTAGGAGAAGTTTGAGACTGTTGTTATGGTAGAGGTGAAGATTGTTCAATTTGTAATTGAGACAATTTTAATTTTTTGGTGGAAGAGGAAGTGTCAATAAATGATGCTGGAGTGGATGAAGTTATCACTGTGGTTGAAGTTTGTGGAGGTGGAGTAGGAAGGATGCATTTAGTAGTTTCAACAGAGGGAGCGGGAATTTTAGGTGCAAGAGACTTACTTGGAGTGTCAAAAGTTGAGGTTTGATTCTTGGTGAAAGATGTTTCAAAAATCTTCAGGACTTTCTGAGTGGTAAGATTCTTCTTTGTCTTGGATTTTCTTTTCTTGGAAGGGACATCAGGTGGAGAATCCATAAGGCAGTTGTAATCAAACTCAGCTGGATCAAGGCCTTCTTCTTCAAGAAAAGCATCTATAATTTCGGGAGGATCAAGATTGGTAAAGAGTGGAAACTCATCAATAAGTGAACGAGTGTTTATTTGTTTTTGCTTCTTGGTGTCAAGAGAGGGTTAAACTTGAATCTTATGATCGATACCCATATGCAGAAGATTTTTAGCATTGAAGAATTTTCCAGTCTGGTAGGAAAGATTATTATCTACCATATTCAATGACTGAAGGTGTGCAACTAAGCCATTTTCGACCAGAATGTCTGTAATTAATCTGCCCAGAGGGATGTTGGTCTTAATTTTTCCCATACTCCTTTCTATGATTGAGTCTCGAAGGTAGAGAAAGAGGAGACACAGTAGATTTACTCTGTAACCTTTCAAGATGAAGTACATAATCACTTTCTGATCTGTGTTAACGTAGTATGAAGAGCTTGTAGACCGCCTATGATGAATGCAACCTAGAAGCAGTCTGAACTAAACTCTCAATTTTAGAGACAGTTCTTAATTTTTGCCAGAAATCTTGTTACTAGCTTCAGAGAAGATTGCTGGTTGAATCGTATCATTGAGATACCTAGATTTTTGAGGGGCATTGCACACTCTTCTTCCAGGGCTATGTGTCCAATCCACTAACATAGAAATTGTTTTCTCAGTAATTACAAGTTTTGGACCTTTGATATGAGAGACAATGTATTTTTCATTTGCCTTTTCAAGAATCCAGAACTCCTTGACCAGATCAACATAAGTTGGTCCGTAGAGTAGAAAGAAGAAATATCCCCAACCTTGCTTAGATCGTTCGTCAAGAAGATCAACATCATTTTCTGTGATGTTGTCAAAATCTACCATGAGTTCGCTCCAAACTTCAAGTTGATCTAGAGGCGTATCAACATTGGTTTGGACATGGCCACTGAGAATTATCTCTAGAGTTTTAACGGATTTTTCTAGGGTTTGAGAGGCTGTAGCAAGCAGTTGCGATAGTGGTTGAGAAGAGGAACCACCTTTTGCCAGTTGGTCAATTTCTTGAGATAATTGTACCATTTCACGCTCAATGTGATGATCCATGGAAGTAAGTGAGAGAGAACAACAAGAAGGAATACAAAGGGTACTGAAGGTGACGTTTAGAGAAGATTAGATAAGGTTGTAAAAAAAGGAGAGGGTTTATATATATATATATATATATATATATATATATATATATATATATATATATATATATATATATATATATATATATATATATATATATATATATATATATATATATATATATATATATATATATATATATATATATATATATATATATATATAGAGAGAGAGAGAGAGAGAGAGAGAGAGAGAGAGAGAGAGAGAGAGAGAGAGAGGGAATTTTTAAACAATTGTTCAAACTAGGAAAAAGGAAACGTATAAAAGGTAAATAGGAGTAATGATGATTTTTAACCTAATCTCAGACTATCCCATTTCCCAAGGTGATGTTTCTAGTGCTTCTCATTAATTGGAATTGACGGGTGTCAGGTTCCTTTCTTGCTTAAGCTAAAATCAGACACGTCTTTGCTGTGTGTCAAGGCATTTGAGAATATTATTTCTAACTGGTAGAAATAAAAAAATCAGAAAAACTAATTTCAATTCACATTTGGTTAAGAATTAGTCTCTAATAAAATGATGCTTAATTTCTATATGCTTTGCTCTAGAATGAAGGGTAGGATTCTTACTTAGACAAATTGTTGTTGTGTTGTCGCAGAAGTTTGGTATGTTATCCTGATAAATCTGGAAGTCCTCAAGCTGAATTTTCATCCAGAGCATTTGGGTGCTACAGAGTGATGCTGACATATATTCAGCTTCTACAGTTAATAGTGCAATGGTTGATTGTCTCTTACTTGACCAAGAAATGAGGTTTGTTCCTAGAAACTGATAGTTTCCAGAAGTAA
Organism: Vicia faba; assembly: GCA_948472305.1. NCBI lineage: Eukaryota > Viridiplantae > Streptophyta > Magnoliopsida > Fabales > Fabaceae > Vicia > Vicia faba. Next base: position 1,019,952,702 of record OX451741.1, read on the forward strand.
TCTTACGTTCTATCATGTCGCCTGCATAATCTGAATCACAAAATCCAGACAGGTTTTGCTCTGATGTTTTTACATACATCAGGCCAAGGTTAGGTGTACCCTTAAGATATTTGAGGATTCTCTTAACCGCGGTTAGGTGAGTCTCCTTAGGATCTGACTGAAAACATGCACATAAGCAAACACTATATATAATATCTGGTTGGGAGGCTGTAAGATTGATAAGAGAGCCAATCATACCATGATATAGCTTCTGACAAACCTTTTTACCTTTTTCATCTTTTTCTAGAATGCATGTAGGATGCATAGGGGTCTTAGCAGGTTTACTTTCAGACATATCAAACTTCTTTAGAATTTCTTTGGTGTATTTTCCTTGAAGAATATATGTAGCTTCTGGCGCTTAGATAATTTGAATCCCCAAAAAGTACTTTAATTTTTACATCAAACTCATTTCAAATTCTGCCTGCATTTACTCGGAAAATTCTTGACAGACAGATGGATTAGTAGAACCAAATATAATGTCATCAACATATATTTGACATATTATAAGATTGTTTCCATTATTTTTACAAAAGAGTGTTGTGTCCACTTGTCCTCTTGAAAATCCATTAGCAAGTAAGAAGGAACTTAATCTTTCATACCATGCTCTAGGAGCTTGTTTGAGTCCATATAAGATTTCTTAAATTTAAAGACATGTTCTGGAGATGTTAGGCTTTCAAAACCAAGAGGTTGATGAACATAGAATTCTTCAGAAATATAACTGTTTAGAAATGCACTTTTAACATCCATTTAATATAACATGTTATTGTTATGAACAATAAATGAAATGAGTAGACATATAGATTCTAACCTGGAAACTGGAGCAAAGGTTTCATTATAATCAATACCTTCTTGTTGACTGTACCCTTGAGAAGCCAGTTGTGCCTTGTTTCTAACAACTTTACCTTTCTCATTTAGCTTATTTCTGAAAACCCACTTTGTGCCTATAACATGAACTCCTTTGGGTTTGGGTACCAGATCCCAAACATAATTTTTGGAGAACTGATTAAGTTCTTCTTGCATTTCCAGGATCCACTCATTATCCTAAAGTGCTTCTGTAATTGATATGGGTTCAATTAGAGAAACTAATCCTAGAATGGTTTCCTCAGGTGGCTTGAAGGTGGATCTTGTTCTGACAGGTTCTGTCTTGTTTCCCAGAATGAGTTCTTCAGAGTGATCTTGTCTCATTTTATGTCGTTTCTGAATAGTTGAGTTTTCAGATGGATCTGATTGTTCATCATCCTTGTTACTTTTATTTGGTATTTCTTCAGAACCTGCATGTCTTATTTCTACATCTGCAGTTTGTTCACTTAGCTTTGACTTTTTAGGGTCAAGCTTATCATCAAATTTAAAATGTATGAATTCCTCTACAATACATGTTTCTGTATTGTATACTTTGTACCCTTTTGAAGGTTTAGAGTACCCTAACATAATACACTTTTGTGCTTTGGAATCGAACTTGTTCAAATTTTCTTAGTGTTCAAGATAAACCAATCACATCCAAAAGGATGAAAGTAGGAAATATTTGGTTTTCTTCCTTTACACAGCTCATAAGGAGTCTTCTATGAAATAGGTCTTATAGAGATTCTATTCTGAATATAACATGTTATATTTACAGCTTCTGCCCAAAAGTGCTTTGCAATATTAGTTTCATTTATCATGGTTCTAGCCATTTCTCGTAAAGTTCTATTTTTCCTTTCTACAACTCCATTTTGTTGAGGAGTTCTAGGATAATAAAAATCATGAGAAATGCCGTGAGTGTCAAACAGGTTTTCAAAATCTTTATTTTCAAATTCTCCACCATGATCGCTTCTAACCTTAATAATTTTACAGTCAAATTCATTTTGTACTTTTATGTAGAAACTAGAGAACACATAATGAGACTCATTCTTGTGCTTTAGGAATTTAACCCATGTCCAGCAACTATAGTCATCTACAATGACAAGTCCATACCTCTTGCCATTTACAAAGACGCAGTTTTAACTGGTCCAAATAAGTCAATGTGCAGAAGTTCTAAGGGTTTTGAGGTAGAAACAACATTCTTAGATTTAAAACAAGTTTTAGAAAACTTTCCTTTCTGACATGATTCACAGAGAGAATCTAAAGAAAACTCCAGCTTTAGTAAACCTCTGACTAACTTAAGTTTGTTGAGTTGAGAGATTTTTCTCAAGCTAACATGACCTAAGTGTTTGTGCCATACCCATTGCTCTTCGTCAACAGACATAAGAAATTTAATATTTTGATTTTTTAAATCAGCAAGTTTAATTTTGTAAATGTTGGTTTTCCTTTTACCAGAGAACATGACTGAGCCATCTTTTTGACTAACATCTTTACATCCTTTTTGATTAAAGACTATATCATAACCGTTATTGCTTAATTGACTTATGGGCAATAAGTTATGCATTAATTCTTCAACATACAAAACATTTGAGATAGAGGGAAGAGTTCCATTACCTATAGTTCCTGATCCCTTAATTTTTCCTTTTTAGTTTCCTCCAAAACCCACGAATCCAGCATATTTAAGTTCCAATTCTTGGAACATATCCTTTCTTCCCATCATGTGACGCGAGCATCCAGAGTCTAGGTACCATGATTGGTGTTTGAACTTTATTGTGTAAAAGATATGCAACATAAACAATCTTATCTTTTGGTACTCAGATATTTTTGGGTCCTTTAACATTAGTCTTACCAGAGTTCTTGTGGAACTTTGGTTTTCGTGCATCATTGAATTTATGTGTCTGTGACTTTGTGTAATGATATGTGAAGGGAGGTATTGTTTTGTCTATTTTTAGAGGATTATGATCTTCATTAGAAGTGTAACCAATTCCCTTCTTTCCATTTTGACCAAAACCATATATCCTAGAAGCCATTTTGCTTCTGTCTATGTGGTTTTTCAGAAATTCTTGAAAGGCATCATCATACTTACTTATAGTATTCTCTAGTCTGGATGTTTCTAAAATCATATTTCCTTCTTGGCTATGAGCTTTAAGCAAGATTATTTCATTTTTTAATTTTAAATTATTTTCTTTGTGAACAAAAACTTCTTTTTCTAACTTGTTGTATTCTTCGATTCCAATCTCATGAACCTTTTGCAGGTTTTTGAGTTTGTTCCGAAGCTTCTAACACTTTTCTAAGGTTTCAGATAAACAATACTCTAATTTAGAACAAATGAAATCAGAAAATACCTCTTCAGAGTCAAACTCTATGTCGGATGAGGATTCTTTAGAAGTTGTGGCCATGAGTGCCAGATTTTCATGCTCATCTTTTGACTGAGTATGATGTATTAGAGTCATCCCATGTTGCTAGAAGACCCTTCAGCCAGTCTCTTTCTCTTGTAGAGTTCATCTTAGATCGGTGCTCTCTAAAGGTCTCGCTTAGTCAGTTCCTTGTTTTTGGTTTATCCATATTAGCCGGGTCCTCCTTCTGTTAGCCTAGCTAGCATTCCTTACTCAGAGTCCTTCAGTGTCTCTTCAAATTCCAGTTTTTCTGACATCCATGGTTAGGTGAATACTTTCTTGTTAAGGCTTTCTTCGGTCAGCCCCTTTTTTATGTTTGCTACCAACTATGAACATTCATTTCTTAATTCCTAATTTCGCTTTTGTGTGTCTAACCCTGACCAGACATGCATGTCTTTATCCCCTATGAGTTCGCCTTTGATCGGTGTTCTTCCCCTAAGAATCCACCTCCGGCATAATATTCCCTGTTAAAGGTTCCCCTTTCGTTGGTTTCTTTATTCTTAAATCCACCTTTGGCTGGTACCATTTGTAAGGGTCCCCTTCGGATGGTCTCTTTTCATTCGTAAGTTCTCCTTTGATCGGTGTTCTTCCCCTAGGAGTCTACCTTTGGCATAGTATTCCTTGTTAAAGATTCCCCTTCGACTGGTTTCTTTTTTCTTAAATCCACCTTCGGTTGGTATCGCTTGTAAGGATCCCCTTCAGTTGGTCTCTTTTTATTCGTAAGTTCGCCTTTGATCAACGTTCTTCCCCTAGGAATATACCTTTGGCATAGTATTCCTTGTTAAAGATTCCCCTTAGGCTGGTTTCTTTATTCTTAAATCCAGCTCCGCCTGGTATCGTTTGTAAGGATCCCCTTTGGCTGGACTCTTTTCATTCTTAAGTTCGCCTTTGATCGACGTTCTTCCCCTAGGAATCTACCTTCAACATAGTATTCCTTGTTAAAGATTCCCCTTTGGCTGGTTTCTTTACTCTTAAATCCACCTTCGATTGGTATCGTTTGTTAAGAGTCTCCTTCGGCTGGTCTCTTTTCATTGTAAGTTCACCTTTGATCGGAATTCTATTCATAACTAATGTCTATTTGTATCCCTAGTAAGCTCTCCTTTGACCAGAGTTCTTTCCCTAGGAATCTACCTTTGGCATAGTATTCCTTGTTAAAGATTCCACTTCGGCTGATTTCTTTATTCTTAAATCCACCTTCGGCTGGTACCTTTAGTTAAGATTTCCCTTTGATCGGTCTCTTTTCCTTGTAAGTTCGTCCTTGATTGACATTTCTCCCTTTTAAATCCACCTTCGGCTGGTATCATTTGTTAAGAATCTCCTTCGGTTGATTTCTTTACTCTCGCATGTCTTCCCTCGGTCTGGCATACATCTCTTGATAATAAGTATAAAAGAAAGAAGTGCAATGATACCCGACTGGCTTCAGAGTGTAAATTTTACGGTTCTATTAAGTATTCAATCCTCTTTCACCTTGATTGTTTGAAAGGCTTCCGCCAATCACACTCTCTGGTTAAGGAAGATTCAATAAGGGCAACTGTTGTACCCCAAAATTTGCCCTCTTTATTTGTCTATCTTTAATTGGCTTATACTTTGTCAACATGCGCATACATGTATATCTTTGGATCCGTACTCATGGAATCAAGGTATCTTAGTCAACACAACAAATCTCCCGTATTTTTTCAACACATGTTGAGTTGCAGAAGATTTGGGGGGTTTTCCGTGAATTCTGAGCAGTGCGAATGGGAAATAGTTTTTCAGCTGATTTGAGTTTGGGAATTTATATCTCCCATTTGGAACAGTATTTTGTATTAATTCTTAAGGTTTTGAAACCGTCTCAACATTCTCTTCAATTTTCATGTTCGGACCAAAAGCTAAATCTCGAAGGAAGGTCTCCGAATACGCCATTCTTTTGGAAGTTATATAGTAAAAAGAATACAAAGGAAGTGGGCTGAATCGTTATTTTGTGTGCGCTAAAAAATTCATAACTTTTGGAAGGATCGTTGTATACACACGGTGTCGATTGCCGAAATTCCATATCGATGTCATCTTGATGTCGTCTTTGGAGGCTAAAAGCTGATTCACGAAGGAAGAATCCGTGAATTTTGAGTTTCTGAAGACATATTGGTGCTGAACCGGAATCCATTAGAGTTAACGTTTGATACGGTAAAGTTCATATCTCACTCGATTTTTATCTTACTAAGCTGGGTTTGGTGGCGTTGGTTCACGAATTTCGTCAACTACAACTCATCTTCAGATGCTAAAAGCAATCTGTGACCCGAAGGTTCTTGTTTTTGTTCTTCTTCGCGCGTGATGCAATAAAATTATGCATAAGAAATTACTTTTGACTGACACAATGTCAGTAAAACTTCAAAAATTCATAATTTCCTCTACTTTTATCGGATTGAGTCTGTTCTTTCGGAAACGCGTCACAAATTGGATTATCTTCATTTTTTGTGTTGGAACTTTTGAAGATTTTGTACGGGTGATGACGTAGCTCTTCGCGGTCGTGTCAGGCTCACACTTTTAAGTCAAGGCTCAATCCAATTGCACATCCTAGGCCCAACTGGCCCATGTATATAATCTTGAAATCTGAATTTTCAAGGGAGAAATCTCTCATAATTCACAAAATTCTCATAAACACTAAAAATATTTTCTCCCAATTCTCTAAAAGATCAAATCAAAGTTCTACAACTTTTTATTATCAAGAACACAACAACAATTTGATCAAGATTTGAAAGTCAAGATCGAAAAGCAATTCTTCTCCGATTGTCGATCCATTCATTGTGATCTTAAAACCTAAGCCTCCTCTTCACTTCTATCGGTGTGCTTTCTTGAATTAAGCATTTTGAAATAAGTGATTATTTGAGAAGCACTTTTTTAATCAAGCATGAAATAAATTTAGGTTGAATTTTGAATTGAGAATACAAATCTAATACTAGAATCGTGATTTGATTTGATTATCATGTGTAGATCCGGAACTGGATAGTGAAATTAAGTGCTTATTAAATTAAGTTGATTCTCATGAAAGTGCTTAATTGATTAAATAAATTGAGGATGTTGCATGAGGTTTAATGGTTGATATTAATCAAGCATGTGAAGTTTTAATCTAGACCTTGAATTATGCAAAATCACGTGTTCAATGTGTAGAGATTTGGTGTTTGATCAATTGCCTAAGCCATGAGCCAAAACATCAAAAAGTTAGAAGAAGCTACTTTCTGCCTGCACGGTAACCGGTTACCCAGTTATGGTAACCGCTTACCACCCTTTCCACGTAATTGAATTTTGAAATCCGCACGCGGGTGATCGGTTACCCAGTTATGGTAACCGGTTACCTCAAGACAGTAGCGTTTTCCTTAACTTTTTGAATTTTGGTGACCGATTACCCAGTTATGGTAACCGGTTACCTCAAGACAGTAGCGTTTTCCTTAACTTTTTGAATTATGGTGACCGGTTACCCAGTTATGGTAACCAATTACCTCAAAACAGTAGCGTTTTCCTTAACTCTCTGATTTATGCTAACTGGTTACCCAGTTATGGTAATCAGTTACCCAGACACAAATATTGAATTTCTCTTTGTTTTAATGCGTGTTTGCACATATTGCCTTGTTTATTCTAACTCCTTTTGTAAATAATTTGCAAGGTACATTGTTAAGCCTTCGACCTTTAATTGGAACATGATTATTGGTTGAAAAGGGCTTTATGCGATCACTTGTTAGTGAAAGTTTGCGTATGATGCGCAAATGATATTATACTATATGAATTTTATTTCATGCAGGTACTTTGGCATCACACGGAAGTGTCCGCTACACATTCCTCCATGTGATTGTTATACACTGTATGGATTGTGTTTCATGTAAGTGTATTTTGATATTCGGATGTGTCCGCTACACATTATGATCTTGATTTGTTGATACTTTGACACTTAGGCTAATGGTATTTTCTTTATTGGTGATAGCAGCTCGTGAAGTTTTTCGGGTTTCTTTGATATTGCTCGCCATCTACGGATTGTTATCCATTTGGTACATTTCCCTTCTATTTTCCTTTTCACATTTTATTGCTTTCTAGAGATCATGTCAAGTAGGGCTTTTACCGCTTTCCTTTCCATGAGAAGTAGGAATAGAGATGTATGACGAGGATCTCCGTTTCTGATCATGTCAGAAATCCCTCTAGTTTATTTAAAGATCCGTTTAGGGCAATTGCGCATTACGTGCATTATCTGTGCTACTTGTGTTTGTTTAAAATCCTACCTTTGAAGTAGGTATTATGCAAGTGTGTTTACATTTGTGCTTGCATATTCCCCAACCCTAATAAGTCCTCAAAAGGAGGCAAGCAGAAAGTGTTCGCAATCGACTCCCGCATTTCATCCGTGTCATCCTTAGTTCACGTTGGACGTTGATGCTTTGGATTTGCGCAAATCATATGTATCGGGTCGGTCAAGTGGAAAAGGGTTTTGCAATCAAACCCCCATACTTTGTCAGGAGTTTGCAATAGCCATTGCTGGCACTTTGCTACCCTCTTGTTTTCTTCGGGTGATCTGTTCCACTTAGCTAAAGTAATGCTTTTATTTTTTATTTTATCTCAGTATCCCTCTTGTTTGCTTCAGGTGGTCCGCTCCCCTTATCTAAAGCATTTTATCTTCATACCCCCATCCCCTGAGTCAGTATATCCCGATTGTGTGCTTTTGCCAAAGCACTTGTTTGTATATACCATGCTCCCTTAGGATGTGCTTGTTTCTTTCCCGATTCGAGCTAGACCTTAGAATAGGTATCCATGCATGCTAGCGTAGGGTAGATATTTCCCTTTCAAAACTCAACCTTAGGATCAATCATTGTATGATAACATTAGGGATAGATTTAGGATAGTCTCCCTTAGATGTTTTTTTTCTTTCTTTTGCATCCTTGCATTAATACTAAAACTCTTTTTCTGAAAAAATGCATAAAACATCTAACTCTTAAATCCTTCTTTAAGGTAAAAAACACTAATCAACTCCTTTCTTTTTGCCAATCAACTTTTCTCTTCTAAGAGCATGTTAGTTCCTTTCCACTACAGGTCTTAAGTCTCCAAAGGTTGAGCAACGGTGGAATGATTGAATTTAACATTGTTCAACTAAAAAATACAAACCCACCAAAACAAGTGAGCCGAACTAGGACTGCTTTGATTCCTTAAAAGGGATACGTAGGCGAAGGATTTTTTTGGGCCTAATTGAGCATATGTTTGTAAATATATCTTTCTTTTCCCCACACTTTCTTTTCCGTTTCTTTTGCATGCATTCCCTCTTTATTTCTACTTTAAACCTTAGACATAGACTTTGACCACACCCATTAGATTAGAATAACAAGAGTGGATACCGTAGAGTACTACAGGCGTGTGGGGTGCTAATACCTTCCCCTTGTGTAATAGACTCCTTTACCCGTATCTCTTGGTCGTTCGACCTGGATTTCACCCTTCTCGGGTTTACTCAATGTTTACCTTTCCCTTCGCGTGGGATAAAAAACGTTCGATGGAGACTTCATTGATATCATTATCAGTTGATCAGTTGTTTCACTCGTTACACATTAAAATCGAAAACCTTACAGATTCAACACAAATAAAACATAACATCCACATGAATTTCAGTATCTGGTTTCGATACCAAATACCAACATGATGATCTTCATGCTACAAAAAGTTTTAACGACATAACGATTTCAACACTTCAGTTTAACATAACACTCCAAACTAACGCAACATCCATCATTCCTATTCAAATTCAACAAAGTATCGATACAAGGCTAACATCCTACTCTAACACAACCAAGAAAACACAATTACGAAGAATTTTAACATATATCGTCACAAACCAACAAGCTCAAATATCAAACTGAATTAGCATATTCAAGGCTGATGAATCATTTTCTCAGATTAAAATCAAACATCATATCATTTTGAATTGAAAAGACCATGTAATCAAATCGATATATTCATATATCCTTCAACATATCAGTTCAAACTCAAATTTGTAACAACTATTCATCACAGAAACTTGACAATAACTCAAATCAAAAGAAATCGAAACTTAATGAAATGTCAAAATGATCAGAACAGTTGAAGATGTGATTTGTTGTCGAGCTGAAATGAAGTGAGTTTTTCCAGATGACTTACGATTAATGCTTGTGGAGATGAATTTGTGAGGATAGTGTAATACGGTGGAAGAACTTACTTTTTTTGTTTTATCCAAATGTGCGGATAACAAGAGTCCCCATCGACTTTTATTTTATCCAATATTTAGGAAAGGTGAAAAGAACATGAAAGACCTTTGATAGATTTTGAGTTCGTGGGGTAAGTTATGAAAAAGGAAGGTGTTAGCACCCTTTTCATCCATAGTTATCTACGGGATCTTAATTGCTTAGCTCACTTTTGAAAACTTGCTTTGTGTGTGTGATTTGTTTGAAAATATTTTGAAATGCCAATGTAAGGCTAACTTTGTAATGATTCTTGTATCAGTCCTCAAGAATGTATACTAAGTATTTTTGAAAATATTTGTTTGAAAAGTTATGTGAAAAATGTATTGTTTGTGAGAAACGTTTGTGAGCAAGCAATTAGGAGTTCTTACCCACTAAAGGTCTTTCCTGTTATTTTCCTTCTCCTTTAGAGATATTATTATCCATATCATTAGTTGGTAGGTAATCCCATCTATTTTATATGAAGGGAAAAGCGTAGGGTCATCGTATGGTCATCGAAGGCAACATGTAAGGATACTTTAGCAACTTGTATATGAGGGACTTATCATCACTTTATAGGTATCTCAGAGGGTCATCGAGGGACTGTGATCTTTATTCGAAAGGGACAATGATGATTTGATTGAGGGTCTTTTTCTAAAGTATCCCCACTTTCGAGGGTCGTGACCAATATCATAAGGCAACAAGAGAGGATACCCTAGAGGTGCAAGTGTGAAGAGTGTATTGATTTCAGTTATTTATCTTGAGAATTAGGATTTTTTACATTTGTTTTTAGTCTTGCCATACAAACCCTAATTACTAACAATTAAATCTGTATAGAAAAATAAAGTGTAGAATGTAAAAGACCTTAGCTATTGCATGGCTTTGGGGAAGATACATAAGTATAACAATTTGAGGGAACGTAAACCTACATTATTACATCCTCGGAGAAGATACATAATTAGAAAAATACGAGAAAAGAAATATACGCTATTACATCATTTGTGCAAACCTATACAGTTTTTTAGGAAAATTAAATAGCAAAAAGATGAGAAAAGGAATGTTAGAAAAATGTTAAAGATCTAAAATCTAAGCGTTAATGTTTTTGATATTTTGTAGAAAATAATTTAAATGATAATAATTAATTAAAACCTAATTATTTCTAATTAATTTTAATATTAAGAAAAAGATTAATTAATTAATTAATTAATAAAAACATGTCAAGAGTTTAATTATTAACTGAAATCCCTAAACCTAATTTGTTAGGTTTTGAAAAAGATTAGGTTAGTTAACAGTTAAGTAAAATAATTAATTAAGAAAAAGAAAGAAAATTAGGTTAGAAAAAATAGGGTAAAAAGAATTTGCATGGGGTGGGTGTTGAACCCACGCCTTGGATCTCATAGGGGCACCATCGTGCCGCTGTGCCATGCGCTTGCTGGTGTTTGAGAATGGGAAGTAATCATTATAATATTAACCTGCGCGTTAGTTTGGAAAAACAACAAAAATAATTGCAAGGCGTAGGAAACGAACCCACGCTCCTAATGTTACAAGCCTCCGTCCCCAACCAACTGTGCCATAATGCGTTTTTGTTATTAAAATACAAACAAATAAATATATAATAAATGTGAGTGAATTATGGAAGCGCCAGAGCCCTAGTTTCGGTCATCTTCTCCGGCGAGACAATTTTCCAACCTGCAAAAATAGCAAGATTTAAAGATCAAGAGGGGTCGTATTCCCCTAATTTGGGTCTCATGAATCCAACGGTCATGTTAGTTTGACCTGAAAACGATTCTATCATGAGTTTTGAAGCAAACACTTTAAACTTCCCTAACAATGGTAACTCATCATCCATGCGTCAAAGCTTTCAAGTAATGGATCAAAACAATTCTAAACATGATTATGAACATGTATGTATGCATTAAATCAATCCATAATGCATGATAGGATGCTTGGAACAGATTGAAAGCAACTGCACACGAGAGGTTTCAAGTTGCCCTGGTTTTGACAAAACTTGAGATTTTGAGGGTGTGTTCTTGAGGAAAGTTTCGTGTCCTCGATGGTCTGAACATGTTATGTATCTATAGTGGAAGATTTAGGTAAACAAAAGTGAATCAAATCTTTTGTATTTCATGATCAAATATTTGATTGAAATTTTTGCATGAAATCTTTCTTTTTTAGGCCAATCATGTACCAATCATCTCTACACGTTTTTTGCAAGTTGTCACCAGCTTTTTGGGTTTATAATTTAATTCAAAAATAGATCCCCATGCCTTATATCATTTATTTGGTATTTTATTTTATTTGTTTTTCTTTTAATTGAATAAAATCAAAATAAAAAGAAATAAAAACCACAAAAATAAATGAATGGATTCATAGGTCTATTATGAGGTCAGGAATACGTTTGGACCTTAAAAGATAGGCCCATTAGCCCAAAAATTCAAATTTACTCAATTTGGACTTCATGCGTTTTCTCAAAATTGCCCAATTTGGGCCAATCATAGCTCACTCAATTTTTGTCATATGAAGATGTTCTTGGACTTTTTGGAAACCTCAAGATGTCTCCTACAACTTCCATGTTAGTCATTTTTTTCATTTGGAGTCTTTAACTTGATGTAAATTGCGTTTACTAAGAATGTCTTTTTGTTGACTTTTAAAATGACCTGTAATGTTTTGGCCCATATCTCTCAAATGAAGCATTTTTAGCCTTGAGCCTAAAGAGACAAAGTTATAGAGAATTGAATTTACTTCAAGATAGGCTTTGGTTGAGAAATTTCTGATGAAGTATGTGAAAGTTATGCTTGGTAAAAGTTCAGTTGACTTATCCTTAAGGAAACCCTAATTTAGTAACTTTTGACTTTTGATGAATCTTGAGTTTTCTTGATGAATCATGATCAACCCTTGATAAAATCATAAATGTGACTTAAAAATATTTATGTTGAGCAAAATTCTTGAAGTTTGACTGTAAATTGGTCAAAGTTGACTTTTTTGTCCAATATAGTTGATTTCAATCATCTGGCTAATTGACTGAGCAAACTTGTACTGCAAGGTTTGAAATTTGGCATGCGGGTGCCTTGAGACATATGAGAAACCATGAAGTCTACTTGAGGAATTATAAGTCTAATTTCCTTTGAGAAAAGCAAAACCCTAGTTGTAGGTCAATTGCTTAGGATGAGAGTTTGTCTGGTCAACCCTTGAGTAATCTTGAGCAATTGAGACCTTCATTTGTCTTGAAAACGGGAGGGAAAATTTTGGGGTACAACAGCTGCCCCTATTCAATCTTCTTAGACCTGAAGAGTTAGATTGGTATGCTTACCATTCGTGATCTGAAGGTTGAAGAGGATTGAACACATTAAGTGCCAAAAATTTTGTACTCATAGGTGCAAGAAGTAACATTGTTGCTTGACTGTACTGCTTGAACGGGCTTAAAGATGCCATTCAAAGAAGGTGACAGGATGCCGTCGGAGATGGGCTTATAGATGCCATCCAAAGTAAATGTTGATAGGAGCATCAAAATGAGTCTACGCTCAACTGTATTTGAAAAAGTATACTAGAATGAGTCTGTGTGTGATTGTATCTAGCAGACGTGCTAGGGAGTGTCATAATGAATCTTATGTCTCGATTGTATCTGGTAGAATGAGCCTATGTCTTGACTGTATCTAGGAGAGCATCATAATGAGTCTTCGCCAAACTGTATCTGAAAAATGTATTGGAATGAGTCTATGCCCGACTGTATCCAGAAGTGGACCAGAATGAGTCTTTGCTCGACTGTATCTCAAAAATGTATTGGAATAAATCTAAGCTCGATTGTATCCAAACAATGTATTGGAATGAGTCTATTCCTGATTGTATCTGAAAGAGTATCATAATGAGTCTTTGCTTGATTATATCTGAGAAGTGTATCAGAACGAGTCTTCGCCCAACTATATTTGAAGGAAATGCTTTTTAGAATGAATCTATCTGATTTTATCCGAGGGAAATGCTTTTTAGAATGAATCTATCTGATTTTATCTGAGGGAAATTCTTTTCAGAATGAATCTATCCGATTTTATCTAAGGGAAATGCTTTCATAATGAATCTATCTGATTTTATATGAGGGAAATGCTTTTTAGAATGAATCTATCCGATTTCATCTGAGGGAAATGCTTTCAGAATGAATCTATCTGATTTTATCTGAGGGAAATGCTTTTCGAAATAAATCTCTGAAGGAAATGATCGTCATAATTAATCTCTGAGGGAAATCATCTGGTTATGTAGATAGTCGCCCCATCCTGTTTCGGGAATTAATCTACAACCTGTCTATAGATTTCTGATAATATTCATTTGTCTGCGAACTTAACCTGAAAACAAAGTTAGTTTTATGCAATGTCATGATGCATGAAATGTATTTTGTAGTGATGCTCTCAAAATAAATGAGAATATTATATGCGTTTCATATGCATATGTTATGATATTTGTAAATGATGTATGGATACAATATGTTGTTGGAGCGTATCGGTAGCTTCATGTAACAACTCTGGCTAGGGAAAATAAATCATTGACTGTTGCTGGAATGAAGAAAGTAATTCTTCAATTTAAAACGACTTTACTGGGAGTTCCCGCTTTCTGTTTGAGGACACTCCGCTGGGGATCTTTGACTTTTTCTTGGGGATAGAAGCATTCAAGGAGAGTTGGTTGTTCGTCGTTCTTTTTATCGAAGGATTTGATTCTTATGTACTCTGACTGGGGATAAAAGAGATGGATATCCTTCGGGTATCAACTCTTCTGGGGAGGAAAAAGTTGAATGATATCTGGATGGAGAAGAGAATTTTGTCGGGGATCTTCAATATTGGAGAAATAAACTCCATTGGAGAAATGAATCCTGTAGAGTGTGTTGAGGAAATAATCTCTAATGGGGATTGGAAATTCATAGGCTGCATTGAGAAAATTTCCCATGTATGTTGGGGAAATGATCTAAGTTCCTTATCTGCTAAGGGACCTATTGGGGAGGATGATCATGTCAAGCTATCTCTCTACTGAAAGATGCCCCAATTTCTGTCTGAGGGTATATCATATCTGCTGGGGAATATATCTCTGTTGCGGATGAGCCTGCGAAGATAGCTCTGTAGAGATAGCTTCATGGAGATTGCTCTGTGGGGATTTGTGGATAACTTGAACATTATTCCAACTCCTAGAGTCTTTAATAAATGCTAATCATGTTTTCATGCATATATTTTTGTAAACAGTAATCATATTCAAATGCATATGTTCATTCAACGTAACCATTGGACGTTTTTGCAAACAAAACAGAGAAAGTAAAAAACAATTTTGAATTTTGAAATATAATTTCATTGATTCAGGCAGTTTTATACAAGGAGACAAAAATCCTAGTAAGAGGAAGTCGTCGTAAAAATTGAAAAAGGGTACAAAGTGATAACAAAGAAAAACAGCTATGTGGAAACGATCCTATCGAGTTTCAGCTCTACTATTGCCCCTATGTCTTCAAGTATCTCATCACTTGTTGTCGGACGAAGATGATTGAATCGATCTGTACCGTTTGAACTTGACACTAGTAATAAAGCTGGCTATAAATAGATGGGTGATCCAACAGGACATAGTCGTACGCTTTAATCCCTAACTTTTGCCTGGACCACCCTTTCGGATTTTTAGTCCATCGGGATATCCTTTTTTGGCCAAGCCGCCTTTTCAGGTTTTCAACTTGCCGGATGTACAATTTTTTATATATATGTCCCTAATTTTTTCCCGAACCCTTTTGGTTTACCGAGATGCCCTTATTTTTTCATAGACCTGTCAACCTAGCAGGTCTCTTTTATGCATAGTATTTTTTTACTATGTCTGCATTTATAGGGTGTGGAAAATCTTCACCGTCCATAGTGCTAAGTATCATAGCACCGCCAGAAAAATCTTTTTGATCATAAATGGCCCTTCGTATGTGGGAGTCCATTTTCCCCTTGGATCACCTTGTGGTAGGGTGATGCGCTTTATTACCAAATCACCAGCCTGGTACACTTGATGTTTGACTTTATTATTAAAAGCCTTGATCATGTGTTTCTGATATATCTGACCATGACAAACAATTGCAAGCCTTTTTTCATCAATCAAATTTATCTGGTCAAGTCGAGTCTAAATACATTCATCCTTGTCTAAACCTACATCTTTCATAATCCTTAGGGAAGGAATCTGGACTTCAACAGGTAAGCCAACCTCCGTGCTGTAGACTATAGAGAACGAGGTTACCCCAGTTGATGTACGTACTGAAGTGCAATAACCATGAAGAGAAAATGGTAGCATCTCATGCCAATATTTGTATGTCACTGTCATCTTCTGCAAGATCTTCTTGTTGTTCTTGTTGGCGGCTTCCACTGCGCCATTCATCTTTGGCTGGTACGGAGAAGAATTATGATGCTTAATCTTGAACTAAATGCAGAGTTTCGTGATCATAGTATTGTTAAGATTGGTACCATTGTCCGTGATGATCCTTTCAGGGATGCCATACCGACAAATGAGGTTATACTTAATGAACTGGGCCATAACATTCTTGGTAACTGAAGCAAACGAGGCTGCCTCTACCCACTTCGTGAAGTAATGAATAGAGAAAAGGATGAAATGATGCCCATTGGAGGCAGTAGGCTTAATCTCTCCAATCATATCAATGCCCCACATTGCAAACGACCAAGGAGCAATCAAGACATTCAAAGGAACCAGAGGCATGTGTACTTTATCAGCATAAATCTGGAATTTGTGGAAAGTTCTGAAATGATGATGACAATCAGTTTCCATGGTAGACCAATAATAACCCGCTCTCAGAATCTTCTTAGCCATTGTATGTCCACTTGAGTGAGTACCAAATACTCCTTCATGCATATCTTCCATAATTTTCTCAGCTCCCTTCTTGTTTACACAACGAAGCAAAGTCGGATCATGGTTGCGCTTGTATAAGATTCCATTACTCAGAAAGAACTTGGCAGAGAACCTCCTTAGAAATATATTATCATTGATTGATGCTCCTTCAGGGTATTCTTGAATTTCGAGGTATTTTTTTACTTCGTGGTACAAAGGCTTTTCCTCTAATCCATCAGTATCAGCTTCGTAGCAATGTATCGGTTCGTCTAGTCTCTTAATAGTAATTTGGGGAGCTTCATTATCCCATCTGACTTTGAACATAGATGACATGGTAGCTAGTGCGTCCGCCAATTGATTCTCTTCTCATGGAATGTGTTCAAAAGTGATTTCTTCGAAGAACGAAATTAATGTCAACACATGCTCTCAATAAGGAATTAGATTTGGATGCTTCGTATCCCATTCTCCATTAATTTGACTCATTACTAGGGCTGAGTACCCATGATGCATCCTTTGTACTCGGCCATATTGTTGGTATAGTCAAAACACAATCTGGAGGTGAAGGGCATATGGAAACCCTTGGGAGAGACAATCAAAGCACCAATTTCATTACGAAGTGCGTTGGAAACCCCATCAAAAACCATAGTGCATCAGGATTCTGGTTCAGGTCCTTCATATGGTCAAGGTTCTTCATAAGCAATAATTAGCATGATGTTATCATCTGGGAACTCAAAATTCATAGATTGATATTCATCTACAGCTTGATGAGCCAAATGATCTGCCAGTACACTTCCTTTGATTGCCTTCTGGATAGTATATTGAATGTCGTATTCTGTCAAGACCATTTGCCATCTTGCTATTCTTCCGGAGAGAGCGGGTTTCTCGAATATGTATTTTATTGGATCCATCTTAGAGATCAACAAAGTAGTATGAGTCAACATATACTATCTTAGTCGGCGAGCAACCCATGCCAAAGCGCAACAAGTTTTCTTGAGCAGTGAGTATCTTATTTCATAGTCGGTAAACTTTTTGTTAAGGTAGTATATTGCGTGCTCTTTTTGACCAGACTCGTCATGTTGCCCTAATACACACCCTATTGAGTTCTCTAATGTTGTCAAGTACATGATCATAGGTCTTCATTAAATTGGTGGCATCAGAATTGGAGGTTCCTGGAGGTATTCCTTAGTTTTTTCGAATGCTATCTAACAATCATCGTTCCACCTCATTACTTGATCTTTCTTCAGTAACTTGAAGATTGGCTCACAAGTAGCGGTCAAATGGGAAATAAATATGGAAATGTAGTTTATTCATCCCAAGAAACCTCTGACTTCCTTCTCAGTACGGGGAGCTGGCATTTCTTGAATTGCATTAACCTTGACAGGATCAACTTCAATACCTTTACGACTGACGACGAAACCTAGGAGTTTACCGGATCTTACCCCAAAGGTGCAGTTGTTTGGATCTAACCTTAACGTGTACTTCTTTAATATCTTAAACAACTTGTGCAGGTGGTCGAAATGTTCTTCTTTAGTCTGAGACCTGGCTATCATGTCATCAACGTAAACCTCTATCTCATGAAGGATCATGTCATGGAACAAAGCTACCATAGAACGTTAATATGTTGCACCCGTGTTCTTCAAACCAAAAGGTATAACTTTGTAACAGAAAGTACCCTACTGCGTGAAAAAAGTAGTCTTTTCCATGTCTTCAGGTGTCATCTTGATTTGATTATAACCATAGAAACCATCCATGAAGGAAAATACTTTATGCTGAGTGGTGTTGTCAACCAGAACATCAATATGCGGAAGCAGAAAGTCATCTTTGGGGCTTTCCCTATTCAAATCCCTGTAGTCTATACATATATGCACCTTACCATCCTTCTTAGGTACTGGCACCACATTTGCAACCCACTGAGGATAAGACATAACAACTAAGAAACCGACATTGAATTGCTTTATGACTTCAGCTTTGACCTTTTCAGACATCTCGGGGTGCATACGTAGAACCTTCTGCTTTATAGGAGGACAACCTTCCTTCATTGGTAGACGGTGAACCACAATGTCAGTATCAAGTCCTGCATGTATTCATAAGACAAAGCAAAGATCTCCACATAGTCGCATAGCATCTGGAGTAACCTCTTTTTGACATTGTCTTCTAGGTTGGCCCCTATCTTGATTTCTTTCTTGTCCTCTTCAGTACCCAAATTCACAACCTCGACTGGCTATTCATGCGGTTGTATGACTCTTTCCTTCTGCTCTAACAGTCTAGCAAGCTCTCCGGGTACTTCAGAATCTTCCTCACCTTTGTCCTCGACTTGATAGATCGGATTTTTGAAGTCATAATTGGCAATAACATAATTGTTATCAATGGGACCTAGGGTTGATGTGGATCTGCAATTTGTTATGTGGGTGTGTGTAAGAACACATAGCTATTTTGAAAAGCAATAAAGTAAAAGAAAGACAAAGAGCGCAAAATTTGAATGCAAACGTCCAATAATTTATTAAATGAAAATATGTGAATGAGATATGACAACCCTAACAAATGGACTGTTGTGCCCCAGGTAAGGCACAAGGCTTAAAGTTATTGTTCAAATTACATAACCAAAAGAAAGAACATAGAGAATAGCATTTACTCTTGACTAAAGGAGATTGGTATAAAGTCTTCATCCTTCCAATTGTTAAGCCCACTACTGGTAGTATAAAAAATCCAACTGTCTATGTCATAGTCGCTATCAGCATATTCCACAATGTTGACTCCATTGTTGTTGATGTGGAATTGCAGTCTCCCAAAATTTGTACGAGCACGACAAATAGCCCTCTGAGCTTCTGAGGTGAAACCCAAGCAAAATTTTTAGACTTGTAAGGAATGTCGGGAAGCTGACCCAAATAGTGCCACCACCTTCTTCGACCACAACCTTAGTGTCTTTTAGAGAAGCCATCTTTGGTGGAATCGTGGTATCCTTAGGAACATTAGGATTAACTTTAGCAACAGGGGTTGTTTGAGGAATAACTTCAAAGGTCTGGAAAGGAGTCTCAAGGAATTCACCATCCATCTCAACATACTTGAAAGAGTTCAAATGGCTCACCATGTATTCTTCTTCGCCGCAAACTGTAATGATTTTTCCTTTCACAGGATACTTCAACTTTTAGTGTAAAGTAGAAGTAATAGCGCCTCCCCCATGAATCCAAGGGCGTCCGAGCAAATAGAAATAGGCTGGACGAATGTCCATCACATAGAAAGTAGATTCTAAGACCTGGGAACCCACTTTGATAGGAAGATCAACCTCTCCATGCACCAATATTTTTGAACCATCAAAAGCTCTCACCACAATGTCACTTGGTTTTAGCATAATCTCCTCATAGTCAAGTTTGTCTAAAACAGCTTTCGGCAATACGTTCAATGAGGAACCTGTGTCCACCAACACATGAGATAAGGTAGTGCCCCTACACTCAATAGAGACATGCAGGGCCTTATTATGGTTCCTTCCTGTGGGAGTTAGATCAGCGTCAGAAAAGCCTACCCATTATCAGTTGTTAGACTAGCAACACAATTTTCAAAATGATCAACTGAGATTTCCTGCGGTACATGAGCTTATTTTAGAAACTTTACCAAGGCCTGAGCATGGGCTTCAGAACACAACAACAGAGATAGCATAGATATTTTGGATGGGGTCTGCCCCAACTATTCAACAATCTTATAGTCACTCTTTCGAATAATTTTTAGCACCTCCTCTATCTCTTGCTTGGAGGTATATTCAACAGTAACCTCTTTCGGTGTCTCAGTCTGGGTAGGCTCAGTCATCTGTTTTTTGCCTCGAGTCTCAATAGTGGATTCAGTAGCAGGGATACGAACTAATGTAGAAACAACCTTTGGAGAGATATCTAGAGAAAAAACCCTTCAACTTCTGGTAACCTTACTAGTCCCAACAATATTTCCAACATTGGGATCAGTAACTTCAGTATTTCCATCTTCGACAACCAATGGTTCTTGCTTGACGCCATGGTAGTAGACATCAACTCCATAATCCCAAGGGATAACCTTGTCAGAGGAATATGGAATTGGCCCAGTTGTGGTAATGATCAGAGGACCAACCCTAGGCTCGGAAGTAATCTTCATTGGACCCTTAGAAGTGATCGTTATAGGAGTACCGAAAATTGTAATCACGGACGCGTCTTCAAGCTCTAGGCCTTGAGACAAATTTTTACATAAGCTCTCCATAGAAGGAGTCTTCTCAAATAGAATTACACGGTCATCCATCAAATACTGAATACCTTATTTCAGCAGTGCACAACCGTTGGATTGAGATGCACAGTAGTAGCAGTTTTCCATGCAACTCGAAAACAAACCGGCTTGCAACAACTTCTTCTTAATAATCAGAGGAGTAGCCAAGTCATTCACAACAGAAACATAAGAAACATCATCAATAGAATTAACGCCCTTGTCATGATTAGGCATAGGTGCAGTGATCACATTAGGAGTCTCAGGAGGATCAAATTCCATCTCCTTAGAGTCAATCATGTCTTAAATTTTATTCTTCATATCCCAACAACTGTTAGTGTTATGTCCATGACTGTTAGAGTGGTATGCACACCTTGCATTAGGATTTTAACAGGGAGAGGAAGTATTGGGGTTCTGAGGAGGATCCTTCAATGTAATCAGCTCTGCCTTCAACATGTGTTGCAATGCTTGAGACAACGACATATTAATTCTTGTAAACTGTCTCCTGGGTGCATCCTGCCTACGTTGATTGTTCTGTTGTTGTTGTACTAGTGCAGGATTAGATATCAGAAATGCCCCCACAGATTGGTTACGGTCACTCTTGTTACGACCCTTCTGGCCTTACACAACATTCGATTTTCTCTTACCATTGTATGACTTCTTTGCAGTATTCAAAGATGTAGCCACCTGAATTTTGCCACTTACGATTCCGTTCTCAACATGTTCCCCTATCAATATCAGTTCAGTGAAACCTGCTAAAGAACTTCCCAGTAGGTGATTATAGAAAGGACTTGTTAGTGTACTCATGAACATGTTAACCAATACCGTATAAACTAAAGGAGGTTGAACCCTGCCTGCAAGATCTCTCCATTTTTGTGCATACTCTTTAAAGTCTTCCTCAGAACCCATGGACATACTCTGTAGTTGCATGCGGGTTGGTGCCAAATCAGAATTATATTGATACTGTCTATAGAAAGCTGCAGCCAGATCTTCCCAGGTATGGATATTGGTACCTTTGAGTTGATAATACCATTCTAATTGTGTTCCAGATAGACTCTCTTGAAATAAATGCAACCATAATTTCTTGTCGACAATATATGGTTGAATTTTTCGAACATATGATCTCAAGTGCAGCTTCAGGCAAGAAACACCATCATACTTAGCAAAGGTAAGAGTTTTAAACTTAGGAGGAATGCCGACTCCTGAGACTAAACCCAATTCTACAAATTTCAAGACAAGCACCTTCTGGATCTCCATAGCTTTCAGACGCTCTTCTAACAGCTTATACTTATCGTCAGCAGGGGATATTGTTCATCCAAATAATCTTCTTCCTCTCCAGCAAAATATTTGTCAGAATCATGATTGCTTTTTTCAGTTTTAACACTTTTACCATCTTCATCCCGTTCGTCATATTCGTCCAATGGGATATTAAGATCTTGAGCTCGCTTGACTAGACCTCTGAACCTTCTCCCCATGTTATAGATGTCAATTGGTTTATTTATATTCTTCTTCTTCTTGTTGATGAGCGCCTCCAGTTCTTCTTGCCTCTTGGCTAAGTTTAGGAACATCTCTTGGAACTGAGCATTGTGAGCCTTGAGTTCTTTGACTGTCTATTCGAGAGCCATTTCTGCTAAATAAAACAACGAGAAGATGAGAAACCTGTCTTGGAAACCTGTTATGAAATGATATGTATGGCATGTAGATGCATATGCAATGTGTTCAAGGACTTCTTGGGATTTAAATTTGTTAATCAAAAGGGAAGAAAAACAAAGATTCTTATTAGTAAGTTCAAATTATAACAAAAGAGGGTTACAAAGAAACAAATTATGACTCAAGTCTCCCATGGACGCTTCCTCTTTGTGTTGACATATGCATTAAGGCTCTGCTCTTCGTGAAGTTATTTTGTCAGCTCCAACACTTTCTTCTCACTAGCATAGAACTGAGTCTCGAAGGCGTCCCTTTCTTCTTTTAGTTGAATCCAAGACTTTTGTAGCTCTTCAAGGTCAGTAGGCATATCTGAATGAAAGATGGTATGAGGAATACCTTCTTCAACAACAGGCTCCACAATTACTGGTAGGACCACATGATATGGAATTATAAGATTTTGAGCACAAGATCACACCCATCTGAGGTAGGGCTCCAAGGGGATGGAGTTTTTGTGTCCCAAAGTCTTGCTATCTATCTTATTCACCATGCCCCAAGTACATATAAACCTTTGACGATAACCTTGAGGATCATTCTCGTAATGGAATATAATACCCTGGATAAGCATTTCGTGAGGACCGTCTCTTCGAGCATAACCGAATTGACGTAGAGGTAGAGAAGGGTTGTAAGTAATACCTCCCCTTATGCTAAGGAGTGGCACATTAGGGAATTCCCCATAGCGGTAAAAAATAATGATGTCCTCCTAAGATCGAAAACACCAATAGATATTTGAATGAGAGAGTGACATCATCCTTCGAGACCACCTCAAACCTTGTTCATTCTTCATCACTGATCGGGGAAGGTACAAAATAAACCATCTTGACAGTAAAGGTATACAACACAAGAGAGTCCTTTTCTTCCTCATAGTACAAGTGTGAAGAGAGTGTAGAATATCTCCAAACAAAGTAGGCACATGATTATGAGCAAGACATATTTTGATGGCGTTCACATCTATGAGTTGGTCTGGATTAGGGAATAGTACCAAACCATAGATCAATAGAGCCAAGATCTCCTCAAAAGCATGAAAACTCATAGCATCTAGAAACAACTGAGCCTTCTCTATCAGAAATTTAGCAAGAAGACCTTAAACTCCACTTCTTGTTTCCCAATTAGATACAATGTCTGACTGCTTCAGATGTAGGGTTGTTGCAATGCCTTCAAGTTTTGGAGCATTCTCTAAAACGGTGAAGGGTGTCTGGTAAAGAATAGGTACTCCAAGTAGCTTAGAGAACTCTTCCATTGTGGGTACCAACTAATAATCTGGAAAGGTAAAACAATGATGCTTAGGATCAAAGAATTGGAACAGAACACTCATCATGCCTTCTCGAAACCTGAGGTGACAAAACTGAGTAGATAATCATGCCTCTTGGTGAATTGATAATTTTCAGGAACCTTTGAGACTAACTCCTTAAGCTTGGAAGGTATTTGTAGTGGTGAAAATAGGAGATCAAACTATTTAATTAACTTGACTCGCAAAAGAAAGAGTCGCCATCACACTTTATTATTTCCAAAAGAAAAGGGAAAAGTGAGAAATAAAACCCATAAATATGAAAAGTAAGTGCAATACTAAAAGTAAATAAAAATACAATGCATTTGAAAGAGATCGAAGGTTTGGGGGTTGGTTATACAAAGGGAAGATACCAACACCCTATGTATTTATAGTATCCTATAGGAACCTTTTGAATATCTGTTTTTTTGGTTAAATTGGTTTGCTTGCTAAATGAGTGTGGGGATGAGATCTTGAAGATGCGACGACCTAGTGTCGAAGTTTTAGCTTAAATGAATGTAAGTTTAAAAATTGAGTTTTTCAGGAGATTTAACTTAAGATTAACAAAACTAAAATATATGAAAGGGGATTCACATAATCATATTAGATATATTCGATGACATGAAGTCAACAAATTTGATTCTTTCCCTTCGAGTAGACAAACGAAAATATAAAGACTAAATGATAAAAAAGGAAATTAGTTAGAAAGGCAATCAAATAATGTACAACCAAAAATTAAATAAGAGACTAAATTATACTAACATGTATTTTTTTTTGTATTTTTATGATGGAAAGAAATAATTATAAAACCTAAACTAATATTTTTGTACTATGTTTTTTTTAATGAATTTTAATTAAATAAGGCTAAATAAACAAAAAAAAACTAAAAAAAGGGGTAATATTATGGGTTCAACTCAAGAACTCAAGATTGCAAAGAAATTGCCTTACCACCACACTATGCTTATTTGCTGTTATATCTATGCTTATATTTAAATAAAAGGGGAAATAATAAAATATAATTGGGCTAAAAGGAGTTAAAATATGCAGAATAGTGGTAAAAGGTGTCTCAATTAGTTTCAAACCCAAAACCTCACGTATACCAGACCCACACTCTAACCATTACACCAGGTTACTCATTTGTTATATTTATATCCCTATTAAAATAAAACTTAAAAGAGGGAAATGTAAATGGGTTATCAAACCCATGGGTCGGCCCAGTTTGGGTAAGAGAGATGAAGGGTTTTGGGAACCCTAATTATGGGAGTAAGGCACCGCTGGTGAACCTTGGAATTGGTCAAAAATTATTATTCTTAATTAAATTCAATTAAAAATAGATTAATTCATTAAATCAAGATAATATCACACTATTCTCTCTCTCTCTCTCTCTCTATCTCTCGTTAATCTCTAATCACACTTTCATCTCTTTTTATTACACAATCGGCCATTCACTTCTTCCTCTATCTCATGATATACTCCATCCGCCGTCAACAACAATAATATACTACCTTTCTCTCTCGGCTTCAATCTTAATACTCCCTCTGATTACTCTATGTGAACAGACAAAATCAACAATGAGGCTTGATTTTGGTCTCTGATTAATAACAACCACATAAGTCTTCTCATATGTCATGGTTTCAATCTCATAATAAAGCAACAACAACGCTCTCACGGTTTCTTCTAAATTTCCTCTACTTTTCTGTAAAATCTTTCCTCTTTTTTTTTCATGGCTAACAACAAAACATAACTCAGTTTATCTTTTTTTCGATTTTTCATTTAGTCTGTAATAATAACAACATAACTCAACTCTCTTGCTCGCGATTCTCAAGGTTTTATCGCGGTTCATATTTTTGCAACAACAATAACTACTGTAAAAGCAACAACAACATCTATTTTATTCAATTGATTCTATCATTCGGTAATCGACAATAAACAAAACCGCGACTCCCAGTTTAAAGCAACAAGCAACAATAATGACAGTCACAACAGGTTTGAGGAGATGAAAGGAAAACTTACGAGCTCAGAGCTAGTCTGAGGATTTGGATTCCAACGACAAAATAACAAGAAAACCAGAGGTAAGATTTATGCTTCTCTTCTTCTCTTCTTCTGGAAAATAGATGCTGTGACTATTGAATTCTTCCAGAAATATATGTTGCTGTTGAATTAGTTGC
Organism: Vicia faba; assembly: GCA_948472305.1. Taxonomy (NCBI): domain Eukaryota; kingdom Viridiplantae; phylum Streptophyta; class Magnoliopsida; order Fabales; family Fabaceae; genus Vicia; species Vicia faba. The sequence continues at coordinate 1,019,978,362 of OX451741.1, forward strand.
TTGCTTGGAAATTTGAATTTTGTAGGTTGCTATAAAGAATTGTTACTTGGGGAAGCCTCTAATAATTTGACATCATTTTAATTCCTCTTCATATTCACTTTTCTTCCTCTAATTTTTTCTCTATTTTCTCTGTGACTCTTGTGTGTGTATTGAACAAATGTTAAATGAATGTTGTTGAGTGTTTGAATCGATGCAGGTTTGGTGAGTATGGATGAAACTGGTTTTCAAAAGTAGTGTGAAGGGTTGCAGTTTTGGGAGTTTGAGCAGAGGTAGGGGTGATGTTTGCAAGGTATGAAGGTTAGTGAAGAGTGAAGGTGTGATTCTTGGTTTATTGGATAAAACTTAGAGGCCTTTATGTGTATCTTTTGCTCTATGTCCTTTTTTTTAATCTAAAGCTCTTCTTTATAGATGAAAGAAACTAGAATTTGGGAGGGAACATTTCATAGGTTTGAACAAAATAGGCTACTGGTGTTATGTTTTTTTGGATACAGGTTGTTTTTGTTATTTTTGTGCAAGTCTTTGGACAGCAAGAGAAGATCAGCAACAGATTTTTGGACTGGTGTTGGCAGTATGGTATAGCAAGGCAGCAATGCAGGTTTTTTGGAGTGTAATGTTTGTCTTATGGCTGCAAGAATTATGGACAAGGAAAGGTTAGAATGGCAAGTGTTGGATTGACCTTTTTGTAGCACTTTGGACTGGTTGGACAACACTTTGGAGGCTTGTGGACTGGTTTTGCAAAGATTCTAGTTAGGACTTTTTAAGGTTTAAGATACAATATTTTGTAATTCAAATTGAGTTCTAATTTAAACTTGAAAACTTAAAGTAATGTAACACTTTGGAGCATTCTTGAATTTATTTGAGGAACTTATATCTTGAAGTTGAATCAAATTTGAATGAAATAAGCCCTTGACATTTGAATTTTTGGACATTGTTGTAAAAGTTGAATTATGATGAATGTCTTAAGTTTCAAGTGACATGAACCTTCCCATTTTAAAAAGTTGAATTGTACATTTTATTTTTGGTACTTGAATTCAAAACAATCCACATAAATGGAATTGAGTGAATTAAACTTGAATGCTTTGTTACTTAAATCTCAAGAAATCCAAATGTCTTTTCCTTTCCAACCTTGCAAGTTTGATGAATGCGTTTAAATCCAATCATAAGAACCAATGTTTTGAGGAAACAATCATGATACAAATTGAAACTAGAGGTTAAAAATCATCCTAAGTCATGAAATGGTCCAAAATGTCTCAATAAATTCCATGGCCTCCTAAGCATAACTGGACTTTGATTCTTAAAGAAAAATTTTAGATGACATACCTCATGACATTATGCAAAAAGAACCACTCAAAAATATTGAATAATGAAGAAGTTATGATCATTTGAACTTGATCTTGAAAATGTTGACTTTTTGGTCAAAGTGCTTTGAATCAACTTGCAAACTTTGACCATTCCTCGCATTCCCAGACACATTGCTGCTCATATGGACCAATGATGGTGAAATCTTGACTGTGCTTTTGGTTAAAGGATAAAATTTGATGAATTAGTCTTTTAGAATTGGTGATTCACCATACTTGAACACTTGAGGGATCCAAAACCCTATTTGAGGCACAACACCCGAGGCTCTTGATTCAGACCTGTCTCTGCACATGAAACCAAATAAAAACAAACATACCTTTGTATGAGATTAGAAGTTAGTGATGCATAAAATAAAAGGTTCATAACAATTGATAATCTCTGCATAAGTATGCTCGAAGGTGAGAGAATTAAAAACCAAATGTAATCTCGTGACCTTGATGCTTTTGGAAAATGCAAATGAAGGTGGGATCTTAGGTCAAAAATTTAGGTATGACAGTATCCTCACAAATTTGATTCGAATTGTATTTCTGCAGGCGGAGGCCATAACCTGCAATAAGGAACAAATATAAATCCCTAGGTCCTTGAAATGGTTAGTGAAAATGTCATGTTATAATGATATGATGTTATGATGTTACGATGTTACGTTCATGTTAACTAAGTAGAAAACACAAACAAGTCATACAAGAGCCTTAGGTTTAAAGGATTGCATGAAGTCCATAGGTAAGTATCCTTCCCCATTGAAGTTAAGTTGGCTCAACCTGTCCTAAAATAGTAACTGGGTTCTAGGAATCTCATATCACCGATCTTTCTCGCAGGCTTTATTTTAGCACGACAACTGGATTGCCACTAAAACATCCCAAGAGTCGAATCTCAATGAGAATAGCTTCGAGTATCAACCAACTTTAGACTATACCAAAGTCGACTATCTCACTACTTTCTAATGGCCAAGATGGGTCAATTAAGGTTCTAAAAGTAAGTTAGTGTTAATGACACCAAGTGGAAGCCTAATTTTATCCTTGACTCACTCAAGGAACATCAGTACAAACCAAAATGTCACACTAATTGTAGCCATCATGTTAACCATATTGGTCTACATCGTACAATCTTTATGATTTATTGCTACTTACCTAAGAAATTCCTAGATCCGGATGTAGGATCTTACAATCAATAATACCCAAACAAGCCCTTAAAGTAAAGCAAACACTTCAAACAATTAAAGCAAGTAAAAGTGATACAAACTCTAAGGTAATCCCTCTTTCTCAAGTAGTTGTCCCCAACAGATTCTCCAGTTCTGTAATACGGTGGGAGAACTGACATTTTTTTTGTTTTATCCAAATGTGTGGATAGCAAGAGTCGCCACCGACTTTTCTTTTATCAAATATTTAGGAAAGGTGAAAACAACAGGAAAGACCTTTGATAGATTTTGAGTTTGGGGGTTAAGTTATGAAAAGGGAAGGTGTCCGCACCCTTTTCATCCGTAGTTATCTACAGGCTCTTAATTGCTTAGCTCACTTTTGAAAACATGCTTTGTGTGTGTGATTTGTTTGAAAATATTTTGAAATGCCAATGTAAGGATAACTTTGTAATGATTCTTGTATCAGTCCTCAAGAATGTATACAAAGTGTTTTTGAAAATATTTGTTTGAAAAGTAGTGTGAAAAATGTATTGTTTATGAGAAAAGTTTGTGAGCAAGAATTAGGAGTTCTTACCCATTAAAGGTCTTTCCTATTTATTTTCCTACTCATTTAGAGATAGTATTATCCATACCATTAGTTGGTAGATAATCCTATCTATTGGATGTGAAGGGACATGCGTAGGGTCATCATACGGTCATCAAAGGCAACATGTAAGGATACTTTAGCAATTTGTATCAGAGGGACTTACCATCACTTTATAAGAAACTCAGAGGGTCATCGAGGGACTGTGATATTTATTCGAAAGGGACAATGATGATTTGATTGAGGATCTTTTGCTAAAGTATCCCCACTTTCGAGGGACGTGACCAATATCGTATGACAACAAGAGAGGATACCCTAGAGGTGTAAGTGTGAAGAGTGTATTGATTTCAGTTATTTATCTTGAGAATTATGGTTTTCTATGTTTGTTTTTAGTCTTACCATACAAACCCTAATTACTAACAGTTAAATATGTATAGAGAAATAAAGTGCAGAATGTAAAAGACCTAAGCTATTACATGGCTTTGGGGCAGATACATAAGTATAAAAATTTGTGGGAAAGTAAACCTACGCTATTATATCCTCGGAGCAGATACATAATTAGAAAAATGCGAGAAAAGAAATCTACGCTATTACATCATGTGTGCAAACCTATACAATTTTCTAGGAAAATTAAATCGAAAAAAGATGACTAAAAGAATGTTAGAAAAATGTTAAAGATCTAAAATCTAAGTGTTAATGTTTTTGATATTTTATAGAAAATAATTTAAATGATAATAATTAATTAAAACCTAACTATTTCTAATTAATTTTAATATTAAGAAAAAGGTTAATTAATTAATTAAGTAATAAATAAAAACATGTCAAGAATTTAGTTATTAATTGAAAACCCTAATTCTAATTTGTTAGATTTTGAAAAATATTAGGTTAGTTAACGGTTAGTTCAAATAATTAATTAAGAAAAAGAAAGAAAATTAGGTTAGAAAAAATAGGGTAAACTGAATTTGCATGGGGTGGGTGTTGAGCCCATGCCTTGGATCTCATAGGCGCACCCTCATACTGCTGTGCCATGCGCTTGCTGGTGTTTGAGAATGGTAAGCAATCATTATAATATTAACCTGCGCGTTAATTTGGTCAACAAAAGTGAATCAAATCTGTTGTATTTCATGATCAAATATTTGATTGAAATTTTTACATGAAATCTTTCTTTTTTAGGTCAATAAATAATGAATCCCTACATGGTTTTTTATAAGTTTTCACCAGCTTTTTGGGTTTATGATTTGATTCAAAAATAGATCCACATGCCTTATATCATTTATTTGGTCTTTTATTTGATTTGTTTTGCTTTTAATTGAATAAAATCAAAATAAAAAGAAATAAAAACCACAAAAATAAATGAATGGATTGAGAGGTTTATTATGAGGTCAGGAACACGTTTGGACCTTAAAAGGTAGGATTATTATCCCAAAAATTCAAATTCGCTCAATTTGGACTTCATGCATTTTCTTAAAATTGCCCAACTTGCACCAATCACAACTCACTCAATTTTATTCATATGAAGATGGTCTTGGACTTTTTTAAAACCTCAAGATGTCTCCTACAACTTCTATAGTGGTCATTTTTTTCATTTGGAGTCTTTAACTTGATGTAATTTGCTTTGACCAAGAATGTCTTTTTGTTCACTTTTAAAATGACCTGTAATGTTTTGGCCCATATCTCTCAAATGAAGCATTTTTGGCCTTGAGCTTAGAGAGACAAAGTTGTAGAGAATTGAATTTAATTCAAGATAGGCTTTGGTTGAGAAATTTCTACTGAAGTATGTGAAAGTTATGCTTGGTCAAAGTTCAGTTGACTTATCTTTAAGAAAACCCTAATTTAGTAACTTTTGACTTTTGATGAATCTTGAGTTTTCTTGATGAATCATGACCAACCCTTGATCAAATGATGAATTTTACTTAAAAATATTGATGTTGACAAAAAATATTGAAGTTTGAATGTAAATTGGTCAAAGTTAACTTTTTGTCCAATATAGTTGATTTTCAATCATCTGGCTAATTGACTGAGCAAACTTGTACTACAAGGCTTGAAATTTGGCATGAGGGTGCCTTGAGACATATGAGAAAACATGTAGTCTACTTGAGGCAATAGAATTCCAATTTACTTTGAGAAAAGAAAAAACCTAGTTGTAGGTCAATTGCTTAGGAGGAGAATTTGTTTGGTCAACCTTTGGGTAATCTTGAGAAATTGAGACCTTCATTTGTCTTGAAAATGGGAGGCAAAATTTTGGGATACAATAGATAGCGACTGAGTTGAGTAAACATTGAAGGGAAGAGAAAACAATTGAGCTTGCTAAAAAAGGGAAAGCGTTTGATGTTGCGAACCACGACGAAGGAGAAGGTGTTAATCATTGAAGAGCTGGAGAGGAGGAGAAGGTTGTGCAGTTTGAAGCTGATCGAAGAGATGATGAAGTAACCAGAAGTAGAAGGGAATCGCGATGGTGGAAGTCGTGCAAAGGAAGATGTTTTGAGAGAATATGGAAAAATCTGAGTTTTAGGGTTTTTGTATTTTTAATTTAGAAATTAGAAATCAATGAACTTAGGCAGTGCTTTTTAAAGTTCTTTTTGATGTATTTCCTTTAGCAGTGCTTTTTCATAAAAAAGCGCTTTTTGATTTATGGCCTATAGCACCACTCATATGAAGCGCTTTTTAAACACATCCTTTAGCAGCGCTTTCTAGAAGCACTTTCTAAAGTGTGGATATGTATGGCCTTAAGCAGCGCTTTTTAGATGCGCTTTCTAAAGTAAGCCTTTAGCAGCGTTTTTTCTCAAATTTTTTTAAAGCTATAGCAGTGCTTTGGGAAAAAAGCGTTGTCTATAGTGTGCTGCCTAAAACAAATTTTGTAGTAGAAAGTGTTGCCTAAAGTGTGGCTTTAGCAGCGCTTTAGGCCTATGGTATATGTTGTACCCCAAAATTTTCTCTCTCATTTTCTCAAGTAATCTCTCACAAGACCTCGTTTGGTTCAAGACTACACAAGTTTTGATCAACTCAAGACATCTCCTCAACTACTGACAACTGAAAATTAGGATTTGAGTTTGCACAAGGACAAATGGACTTTTAAAGCCCCATATTACTTTCATGGATCATTTAGGACCCTTAAGATTACTTATGTCAAATTTCAAGTCTTGGATCACATTTTTGCTCAGTCAATTGATCAATTAACCTAAAATCAACTGTATTGGGGAAAAAGTCAACTGTGGTCAATTTGCAGTCAAACTTCATAATTTTTTTATCCATATCAACATTATGAGCTCATATATGTCAATTTATAAAGTTTGGATCACAATTCCTCAAGAAATTTGATCAGATCATCAAAAGGGCAAAATGGTCAAAATTAGGGTTTTGACTAAGGAAGTTCAATTTCTGATTTTTGACCTAACAAATGAATTATTGGTTTAAGACATGATCTCAAGGATTCAAATGATTCATTTTGACCTAATGGCATGGCTCAAAACATTTCTCAAGTCCAATTGATTGATAGTTGAATTTCAGTCAACTGATGAAAAGTCAATTGTACACTGAAAAGTCAAACTTTGACTTTTTGATCAAAATCTAGTTTCAAAGATTACAATTCATGAAGACATGTCAAAATATGAAACTTGTTCACCAAGAAATAAAAAATTCAAGATTTCATTTTGAAAAGTCAAAATTTCTAAACTTAGAATTTTTTCTAAGTGTTGAAAATTCATGTTTTTTTCATAACTTTGAGCCAAATTTTCACCATGATGCAAGATGATTCAAGAGAAACTTCCAAAATGAAAGTTGTAGATCTCAATGAGATATAAAACATTGTAGAACAGGAATTTTTCTAGAAACTCTTGGATTTCAAGTTATTATTTTGTGAAGATATGTTCATGAAACTTAAAAACTTAGTGAAATTTTGCCCTAGTTTAGGCAGGATCTTGACCTAACTTCATGAAATTTTTTCACATAGTTCCAAGATGAATCTTCAAAAAGTTCCAACATGAAGTTTGTATAGGATTTTACAAGCTTTCCAAAATGTCCAAGAACTCATTGAGATCATACTTGAGCTAGGAGAATTGAAGGCAAGAAGTTATAGTTTCATTCTTGAATTACAAGCCATTTCTTGATGAACAAATCCAATCTCAATGTTAGGCTGCATAATCTTGCTTTGCAGGCATTCTAAATTGTGTATCTTTCCATCATTAATGGATTACACAAATGTTTGAGCTATAATCCAAGTGGTTTAAGCATTGTCCAACTTAATATTCCATTTTAGGAAGAAAGTTAACAATGCCATTCTCGAAAAGCAAGCTTTATGCACAATGTCAATTCTTGAGCATCTCACTTGTTCCCTCTGATCACAATCCATCTACAAAGTCAGAAGCAAATTTGTTTAAAGCATAACCACTTTACAATATCAAGTACAAAGGGCATTGAAACTTGATTTGTCAAGAAAATCACATGTTGAGCTTAAACATGTGATTTTGAATTTTGATCAAATACAAGCCTCCAAACTTGTTGCTTATAAATAGAGGCCCTATTTGAAAGTTAACACACGAGCTTAAGCACCCTAAAACTCACTCAAACACTTGCAAGCCAGAAATTGTCCAAAAACTCCATTGATGCACAAATTCTGACTTTGAACTTACAACTCACAATTCTCTCGTGCGTTTTCCTTCCTAATCAATCATAAAGCTCCTGCACATCAAATATAGTCCACCCCTGACCCTGTTTCATAACTGTAACTCCATCTTCATCAACCTCCATAACCAAAAATAGACCTCTGCAAGTTTACTTCTCCAGGCCATTTCAACCATCCATTGCTCAAGATAATCATTGCATTAGCTTCCTGGGAACTTGAGGAAGCTAACTTGATCATTGCAGCACCTTGAATCAAGCTCATTTGCATTTCACGATTTCCAGTTTTGAGGTACCTTTGCTAAACTTCTATCTTTTCATTTAGGCATTGTTAAGCTTGCATTTGTTAAGATAAAATGTAGACATCATTGCCCTGAAATTGTACATGTCCATAATTTTCATTTATATTGATTGAGTTTAGAGAATTTTAGGTTTTAATCTCTGAAAAAAGTTAGGTCAAAATTTGGTACTTTTAGAAATTCTCATTCATCTTTGATTTATATCTTATGATATTCATATGGTTAGATTCGTATGGAAAAATGGAGCAACTTTCATGTTTGCATCTTTCATTTTTGTTGAGAAATGAGCAAGTTACAGGAACCATGGTTGGAGGTTGAAGATGAAGTCATTTTCAGGACTTGACTTGTGTTATGTATTTATTGTTTTGTTTATGTTATCAGATGTACAACCACCCCAATAGCAAAGGTAGCGCGCGTGTATGGTAAGGGTCATGGGTTCAAGTCCCAGCACTACCTTTTATTCATTTTTCACATTTATCTCCTTTTTGTCACAAACAGCAACGCCTGGCCCTCCATCTTTGGGCCTTGTCATTTTTGTTGACTTCTAACCCCCTGCCTACTTTTGCACACATGACCCAATTATTTTTTATCATTTCATTTTCTTTTTTTATTTTATTTTGTTTCATTTTTCTTTATTATTATATTATTATTATTATTATTATTATTATTATTATTATTATTATTATTATTATTATTATTATTATCATTTTTATTACTAAAAAAAATCCAAAAATATTTTATTTATTATTTTTACATTTATATGTTTATTTTCTTTATAAAACAAAAAGGACAAAAACATTTTCTTAACAAATTTAATTTCTTTTTATTAATAAATAATAATTAAATTTAGGTTTAGTTATTTTGTTTTTCTTAATTAAAATTGATTTAGAACTTAATTTTCTTTTAATTAATTACTTTTCATATTATTTTTATTAAAATTAAAACCCTTTCATAAAAAACCCTAAAAATATTTCTAATTTAATTTCTTTTCTTAATTACTTTAGGTTTAATTTTATTTATCTTTAATTAATTATTTTTCCTTTTTTAGTAATTAAGTTAAAACCCTTTAACAAAAACCAAGCAAAAATCATTTATTTTTCATTTATCTTCTTGTACATTATATTTTAAATTCTTGTATAATATTAAATATGGTTGTAATAGATAGTTAGGTTTAATTTTCTTGCAATCCCCATTTGTAAATTTTTATACCCCCTCCCCTAATGATGTAATAGCGTAGTAATTTTACTTTTCGCAATTTACCCCTTTAATATAAATGTTAGTAATTAGGGTTTGTATGGCAAGACTAAAATCAACAATTAGTAAACCCTAATTCAAGATAAACAATGCATGTAAATCAAGCACACTTGCACACTTGCACCATTAGGGTAATTCCACTTTGTTGCCTTACAAAAATGGCCATGTTATGCATGTAGGATATCTTAGAAAAAACAAATAAAAAACACAAGATCATAGTCCCTCGATGACGCTATAAATGTTGCCTTTCAAAATAATCTTAGTCCCTCAAAGAAAAATGCTAAGATATCTCATAACATTGCTATCATGACTATACAATGACCCACCCCCGTCCCTTTACATTCAAAGATAAGGCTTCTTACCAAATCAATGGTAAGATATCAATATCAAAGGAAGGAAGAAATGAACAAAGACTTTTGAGTAGGTAGATTATTCCTAGTTGCTTGCTCGCTTTCAAATCAAACATCCTTGCTCATTTTCAAAACAAACACCAAACACTTTCAAAAACAAATTTTCAAAACATGAAACATTTTCAAAAGTTCAACACTTTGTATATGTCCTTATAAACGAGAACTATTACAAAGTTTGCCTAAACGAAGACACCTTTTCAAAATACTTTCAAAACCATCACAAAACACATTTTCAAACAAAGCAAGTGATCTAGCAAGCAACTAAGAGCCCATAGATAACTATGGATGAAAAGGGTGCTAACACCTTCCCTTTTCACAATCTACCCCCCAAACTCAAGAAATAATCTCAAAGGTCTTTCCTGTTCTTTTCAGCCTTTCCTTTTGGATAAAAGAAAAGTCGTTGGAAACTATTGCTAACCGCAACATTTGCGATAAAACACAAACATCCCAAGTCAGTTCTTCCACCGTATCACAGAACTGGCAAATCTACTAGGGACTACTTAAAAGTGGGGTTACCTTAGAGCTAGATCACCTTTACTTGCTTTCATTGTTTGATTTGTTTGCTTTACATTTTGGTTCCTTGTTTGGGTTTGTTCTAATCCTCTACCGGGATTTGGGATACCTTATAGGTAAGTAGCAATACATTGTGGAAACTGTGCGTTGATAAAACCGAATCGCACTATGTTTCTGACTCGAATATCACATGTTTTCCTTAGTTTTATTATTGTTTTTCTAGTATTATGCCCTTGTTTCCTTTGTTTTCAGGTCACATGTACTTTCAGAGCCTTCAGAAAAGAAACGAGCGAAAACGCCAGAAAAATAGGGTTTTTCCAAGAAAATACACTCATGGCGTCCAGCTCCGCGCCGGCTACAGGGAACACCCTAACATGGCGTACTTTCACCCAGGGGCCAACTGCCACATTCCCACGATCTCTCCATTTTCACTCACCGCGCCCGCGGGGAGGGTGGCCATGCCTGCAACCTTCACAAACCATTTCTCGCTCAGAAGAAGTTGAGGGGCATGCTCGTCTTTGCAAAATTTCAGAATCCTCTATAAATAGCAAGCTCATTTCATTTTCGTTTTCATCTAAACTTAGATCCAGACAAGTTACTTCTTAGGCATATATTACTACTTTGTAAAGTGATAATCTTCTCACATCGGGAAGTTATCACACTTGAGTGTGCAAGATTGTATTCACGTTTGGAGCACTTTGGTTGAAGTTTATCATACTATCTTTTACATTTCCATGACTTGTATCAGATTCAAGCCTCCGATTGGAGCAAGGTTCTAATTTAATTGCTTTCATTTATTTTATGCTCTTACCATAGTCTACACGTTTTATAGACTCTAAATTCTCTTACCATAGTCTACACGTTTTATAGACTCTAAATGCTCTTGCCATAGTCTACACATTTTATAGACTTTAAATGCTCTTACCATAGTCTACACGTTTTATAGACTATAAATGCTCTTACCATAGTCTACACGTTTTATAGACTCTAAATGCTCTTACCATAGTCTACACATTTTATAGACTTTAAACGCTCTTATCATAGTCTACATGTTTTATAGACTTTAAATGCTTACCATGTCTAGCTAAATTTATTAGGGTTAGAATGTAAGGATCGAATCATAATTGTGTTCTGTATGCCATGCTAATAGAAATACCTTTGGGATGTTTTAGCTTTTTAATACTGGTTTAAATATGTTTAAAAGTTTATGGGTAAGATCGAAAGCCGTCCATACTCGAGATTAAGCCAGATTAGTTCTTGACCAAACGAAAAGAGCGAAAGCAGTTCGTTTGGTTAAGTAGGATTACTTGATATAATTTTAGAAAAGGATTTTGAAACTATTTGCGGACGCGTTTGTGGGATTAAAATCTGATTCTTGGTCAAAAGCCAGGGATCTCTTTAAGTTAAGTTTTCCAAATTAAAACACTTTTTCACTAAGTCAAAATAACTTGTTTCTTAAAAATAGTTTTACTTCTTTAACGCGTTAGGCACCCTTTATAAGTGACAATAAAGGAATTTAATTTAAAGAGTAAACTCGGTTCTTAGTATGCGAAAGCTACAAGTTCCTGTTAAACAGTTCTTTGCTATAAATGGAAAATATTGCCCAAAAGTAAATACTATACATGTATGCTAGGACATTGTATGATCTCGTGATTTACATTCGACCCCGTTTGTTTTATCTCTTTAATTTTATTCGCTTTTATTTCCCTATACTGAACTCAATCCCTTATTGATCGGCCTTAGATAAACACCTTAACAATAGAGTCGGTAGATTGACAATTGGTCTATGTGGTTCGATAATCTTATATATTACTTCGATAGGCTGTGCACTTGCAGTTATAATTTAGACTATACAGTAAAAGCCCATCAAGTTTTTGGCGCCATTACCGGGGACCAACTTTGCCAAATTTCGTACCCTTTTTGTTATCCCGTTTAGACTAAGGCTACTTATTTAGCCGGTTGATGCGTAGAAATCGTAGCACCGGTAACCTAATAGATCCTTTAGTAGAACCTGAACGTTCCGCTCGAGCCCGTCTCTTTATATGAAAGTTAAACAAAGCTATGGCCGAGGACCATAATCGAAGACCGCTTAAGGAATTTGCCCAACCATCTAACGAGGAACCTAGTTCTAGTATAGTAAATCCAGCTATAACAACTAACAACTTCGAACTAAAAACCTCGCTATTACAATTAGTTCAACAAAACCAATTCGCTGGTCTCGCTACCGAGAACCCGAATCAACACTTGAAGGCATTTATCCAATTAGCCGACACCCTCAAAGCAAATGGTGCCACATCTGAAGCAATACGCCTAAGATTGTTTCCATTCTCTCTAAGAGGGAAAGCTCACGATTGGTTAGATTCCCTCCCTGCCAATTCGATAACAACTTGGGAGGACCTTAGAAGAGTGTTCCTTGCCAGGTATTTCCCCCCTAGAAAAACCGCTATTATTAGAAACCTGATCACTAGATTCACCCAAAACCAGGGAGAATCTCTATTTGAAGCTTGGGAAAGATATAAAGACCTTTTAAGAGCTTGTCCACACCATGGCCTAGAGCAATGGTTGATCATTCACACCTTCTATAATGGACTCCATTATAATACAAAAATGTCTATCGACGCCGCCGCAGGTGGTGCGCTGATGAACAAATCTTACCCTGAAGCTTGTGCCCAGATCGAAGATATGGCCCAAAACCATTACCAATAGGGGGAAGAACGAATGACAGTGGAGAAGAAGGAGACCCAAGGAGGGGTGCATGAGATAAGTAGCATAGACATGATGCAAGCTAAAATGGACACCCTAGCCTTAAGAGTAGATAACATATCCCAAAACCCTACCACAGTAGCTGCACTCCACTCGGAATGCGAACTCTGTGGAACCCAAGGACATCCAACTTCAGATTGTTACCTGTTGAATGAGTCTAGCTCAGAACAAGTCAATTACACCCAAGGAAACCCGTTCTCGAACACCTATAACCCTAGATGGAGGAATCACCCAAATTTTTCCTATAAGAACAACAATCTAATCCAACATCCTGGAACACCCAGACCGCGAGGTTTTCAACCTCAAAAATCAAACCAACCTATGCAAGTTGTGCCACAAAGACCAAATCTTAGGGAAACCCTAGATACTTTTATCACAACCCAAACTCAGCAAAACAAAGAATTTATGAACCAGAGCGCCCATACAAACGAACTAGTAACATAACTAGCAACTAAGTTTGACCAAATGATTACCCATCATAAGATGCTCAAGACTCAGATCTCACAAGTGGCTCAAATGCAAGCCACGCAAACCACACCTGGAGGACAATTCTCTGGACAAACTCAACCTAATCCTAAAGGACAAGCGAATGCTATCACTCTAAGAAGTGGAACCGCTTACGATAGACCGAAACTTCCAACGATGTGTGTACCCGAAAAACCAATAAAAGATAGCATACCTGAGGACCAAGTAGAGAAACCAGAGGAACCGAGAACCCAACAGAACCAGGTGGAAGAATCGAAAGATAAAACTTATACACCACCTCCACCCTATAAACCTCCAATACCATACCCACAAAGACTTAAACAAACCAAGATAGAAAGCCAATACCAAAAATTTATCAAAGTAATAGAGAAACTCCATGTAGAGATTCCCTTTACCGAAGCGATTACCCAAATACCATCATATGCTAAATTCTTAAAAGACATCCTGTTAAAAAAACGGAGACTCGACGATCCTAAACCCCTAGAATGTCATTCCATCTCTGAAAATAAACTTGCAAAAAAGGACAAAGATCCTGGAAGTTTTTCTATTCCTTGCATCCTAGGAAATCATATGATCGACAAAGCTTTCTTAGACCTAGGAGCAAGCGTAAGCTTAATGCCTTTGGCAGTCTGCAAGAGGTTAAACTTAAGAGAACTACAACCAACCAAAATCTCTTTACAACTAGCTAATAGATCTATCAAGTACCCCACAGGGATATTAGAGGATATACCAATTAGAATAGGTCATTTGTATATCCCAACCGATTTCGTGGTAATGGATATTAAAGAAGATGACGAAATCCTGATTCTCTTAGGAAGGCCATTCTTGTCAACCGCCAGAGCTATAATCGACGTTAAGAAAGGAAAACTTACCTTCGAAGTAGGAGATGAAAAGATATAATTTATCCTCTCTAAATTCCTTATGGCACCTGTGATAGGAGATGCATGTTATGCAATCGACATCATTGATGAATGCGTAAACGAACTTGAGCAAGATGAATCCTTAATTAAACTACCACCAACACCCATTCTAGAGGAAGATGGATATAAAGAACCTTACATTGATGACAACCTCTTTGAATGTTTAGCTCTTACACCCGATCCTATGCCGTGTCTTAAAAAGCCATCTCTAGAACTCAAAGAACTACCCAAGAATCTAAGATATGAGTTTTTGGACGAAGAGATGAATCGCCCAATTATAATTAACGCCACTCTAGGCCAAAACGAAACAAATCAACTCTTAGATACCTTGCAAAGATACCCTTCAGCATTAGGATATAAAATCTCTGACTTGAAAGGGATAAGCCCGTCCGTATGCATGCATCAGATCATGCTAGAAGAAAATTCGAAACCCTCTAGAGAGCATCAGAGAAGAATAAATCCTATAATGAGTGATGTAGTTAAGAAAGAAGTTCTTAAGTTACTGGAAGCTGGTATAATATATCAGATATCAGATAGTGAGTGGGTAAGTCCTGTACATGTGGTGCCGAAGAAAGGAGGCATCACGATTGTTGAAAATGATAAGGGAGACAAAGTAGCAAAACGAACAGAAGGAGGATGGAGTATGTGCATCGATTACAGAAAGCTAAATAAGGCGACTAGGAAAGATCATTTCCCACTTCCATTTATAGATCAGATGCTCGAATGTCTAGCTAGGCATTCATATTTCTGTTATCTAGATGGATATTCCAGATTTTTCCGAATCCCTATTCACCCAGAGGACCAAGAAAAAATTACATTCACCTGTCCTTATGGAACGTTTTCCTATAGGCGGATGCCCTTTGGAATCTGTAATGCACCTGCCACCTTCCAACGTTGTATGATGTCCATTTTCGTGGACTATCTCGACGGAATTATGGAAGTATTCATGGATGATTTTTCTGTATATGGATTCAATTTCAAAAATTGTCTCTCGAACCTTGAGAAAATTTAGAAAGATGTGTGGAAGTGAACCTTGTGTTGAATTGGGAGAAGTGTCACTTTATGGTCAACGAAGGAATAATTTTAGGGCATATCATCTCCGAGAGAGGGATAGAAGTTGACAAAGCCAAAATAGAAGTTATAGAGAACCTCAACCCACATAAAACCGTTAGGGAAGTACGAAGTTTTCTAGGACATGCTGGATTCTACCGACGCTTTATAAAAGACTTCTCCAAAATAACAAAACCCTTAACTAACCTTCTTATGAAAGATGCTGAATTTGACTTTAATAAGAAGTGTCTTAAAGCCTTCAACATTCTAAAACAAGCACTGATTTCAGCTCCTGTTATTCAACCCCCTGACTGGGAGCAACCATTTGAAATCATGTGCGATGCTAGTGACTATGCAGTTGGGGCTGTCTTAGGGAAAAGATAAGACAAGAAATTACATGTCATTTACTATGCCAGTAGAACCCATACCGCCCAACTTAACTACACAACTACAGAGAAGGAATTGCTAGTTGTAGTATTCACAATAGATAAGTTCCGATCTTATTTAGTAGGAGGTAAGATTGTAGTTTATACTGATCACGCAACAATCCGATATCTGTTAAACAAAAAAGACGCTAAGCCGAGATTCCTAAGGTGGATTCTCTTACTCCAAGAATTTGACTTAGACATTAAGGATAAGAGAGGCACTGAGAATTTAGTAGCCGATCATCTATCTAGGCTAGAACATTTGAAACCAGATCTGATACCAATAGACGATCACTTCACTTACGACGAACTGATAGCTAGGATAAACACAATGAGCGAGGATATCTCTGAAACCTATAAAGAATTTAAACCGGAAAAAGTCTCAATGATAAGAAACGTACCTTGGTACGCAGACATTGTGAACTATCTAGCTACTAACATCATACCCCTAGGCTTAAGTTGTCAACAAAAGAAAAAGTTCTTCAATGACATCAAAAGCTTTTATTGGGACGAACCACTCTTGTTCAAAAGAGGAATAGACAACATCTTTAGACGATGCGTTCCAGAGGAGGAAGTGGAAAGCGTCATCAAACATTGTCATGCCGCGCCTTATGGTGGACACGCAAGCACATCAAAGACATGTGCCAAAATCTTTCAAGAGGGCCTTTAATGGCCAACTTTATGGCGAGATGTCCACACTTACATCACCAAGTGTGACCGGTGTCAACGCACTGGGAACATTTCAAGGTGTGACGAATTGCCATTAAGAAATATTCAAGAGGTAAAACTCTTTGACGTATGGGGTATAGATTTCATGGGGCCTTTTCCATCATCAATGGGAAATAAATATATTCTTATGGCAGTTGACTATGTGTCCAAGTGGATCAAAGCAATAGCGGCACCCACAAACGACACAAGAGTAGTGATCAAATTGTTCAAGAACATCATATTCCCTAGATTTGGAACACCCCGTCTAGTCATAAGTGATGGAGGATCGCACTTTATATCCAAGATATTCAATAAACTTTTAAACAAATACAGAGTCAAACATAGAGTAGAAACACCATATCGCCCTCAAACCAGTGGCCAAGTGGAGGTATCGAATAGGGAAATCAAGCAAATCCTAGAAAAAACCGTGTCAATATCCAGAAAGGATTGGTCCGGAAAGCTGAAAGATGCACTTTGGGCCTATAGAACAGCTTACAAAACCCCTATTGGAACTACCCCATATCAATTGGTCTATGGAAAATCCTACAACTTACCTTTCGAGTTAGAACACAAAGCCTATTGGGCTATAAAATACTTGAATTTAGACTACCTAAGAGCTGGAGAGAAACGAATTCTGGACATTCATAAGTTAGAAGAACTCCGCCTAAATGCTTATGAGAATGCCATCATCTATAAAGAAAGAACAAAGATATGGCACGACAAGAAAATTACTAAGAAAGAATTCAATGTAGGCAATCCTGTTCTTCTGTTTAATTCCAGATTACGACTTTTTCCTGGCAAGCTACGTTCAAGATGGACAGGTCCATTCGAGGTATCAAAAGTGTTAGTATCAGGAGCTGTAGAAATCAAGAATAACTCAAGTGCTCCTTTCGTGGTAAATGGACAACGACTGAAGTTGTATAGAGGAGGTGACCTGCCTATTGACTACTCTAATCAGACTCTGATAGACCCATCAATCCCAACTTGAAAAGTGAGATCTTATCATCAAGCTAACGGCGTTAAACAAAGCGCTGCGTGGGAGGCAACCCACGATCTTTTTTCTGTATTTTTTAATTTTAATTTTTCTTTTACGTAATTAAAATTGTAATTTTGGACTGAATCATCTATCTTTTTCAGGACCAAGTGCTCTTATATCACCTTTTTCAGATGGATTTTGTTGATGGACTCGATGTCATCTTCAGAGACGACGCTCAGAGGGAGCGATTTGCTACACTGTCTGCTCGACCGATGCTTCCGACTAGATACCCTGATTCTGCTTGCATGGATGCACTAGGCATTGAGGCCAGTGTCCGTTATCTGTGCCATCAGGTCAGTTGGGATGCATATGCTGACGAGATACACGTGACCTACAAGAACCTCACCTTGGAGTTCCTCAGCTCACTGGAGTATGAGCCCTATGTTGGGACCAGAGAGGATCGTGGACGAATTAGTTTTCGCATGTTTGGAGCAGAGTATGCTTTTACTTTGAGATAGTTTGGAGATCTGCTTGGATTCGAGACTGCACTTACTGCCATCCCTGAGCTTCCTCTAGGGTATTTCATGAGCAGTGATATAGACAGATTCTGGAGAGCTATTATCGACGGGGGCAGCCTCGACCCATCTGAGCAACTGCCTAAGAGGATTCATAACCAAGCTTTCAGGTACTTTAAGATGATTCTTTGTCATACCTTCTTCGGGAGGAGCTATTACGATTATTTAGTGACTGCAGAGGAGATACTATTTTTATACTGCGCTAGTTAGTCGCGTCCCATTGCGAGTGGAGCTTTCTTGATAGAAAGTCTAGATATGGCTGCGTTATCCTCTGAGGGATACTTACACGCTGGTGGGAATGTGACGTTGATTGCATCTGCTCTGGGCTTGGATAGCCAGTTACTCTTCCTGACACCATACTGTGGTAGTACGCGCATCGACATTGAGTTCTGCTTAGACCATAGCCTTATGCGTCGAGCTTCTTTTCATCCATATCAGTACAGGCTCCTTATTGACGATCAGACTGTCTACTATTTCACCCTGCCTGATCCACAAATGACCCGCATCTCCAACCGGGAAAACTGGAACTACACTTTAGAGGGTTGGGGCGAGGCAGTTATAGATATCACTGACCAGCCAGAGCCAGAGGATTCACCAGAGTCAGAGCCAGAGCCAGAGTATTCACCAGAGTCAGAGCCAGAGTCAGACGACCCGATCACTGAGGATCCAGTTACAGAGAATCCTACCCCAGAGTACACGCCTGCACCTGAGGTTGAGCATACCGTTGTTGATACTAATAACTTGACCTTACAGGAGCCCGACATGAAAGCGCAGATGGCAGCCATGAGAGCTGAGATGGCTACACTTCGCCAGGAGGTGGCTGATCTCATCCTACAGGTAGCGCTAGATAGTTCCATATATGTTGGCGAGATCGACGATTTGACACACGAGATTGCTGAGCTCAGACGCCAGGTGGCTGAGCTGCGAGGACGTGACTTTACTGATCTCTGATCATGAGACGTCCACCATTGTTATTATTATTATACTATTTTTATTTTATTTCTCAGACTTACTTTTTCTGTTTTTCAGTTCAGTTGCACTTCGTACTCACTTACATTTATATATATATATATATATATATATATATATATATATATATATATATATATATATATATATATTGTGTGTTTATTTTATTTTCTCTTAACTTGTTTCATTTTATTTTGCAAAAAGTAGAAAATAAAATGTATGTGTATGATATACACATATATTTTACAAAAAAATATATTTTCACCTTAAAACGCTAGGTACACCCCAAGTGACAAGAGCAAGCCACCATTTTTAAAGCCCAATTGCCCAAAGAACAAAATCCGGCCCAACTAGAAATTCAACAGGCCGCGCCCGTGGAGGGAGGGACCGCGCCCGCGGACCTCCAACGATAAAAAAAAGGCTACTTTTTGGAAAACTCACCATTTACTCCATTTTTTCCTATTTAAACCCCATTTTCTTCCTCATTTTACCCACATTTTCATACCTTACCTTCCATAATTTCTCCACTTCAACTAATTCTCTATTATATTTATTTTCCCACTACAATCCTTCGAAATCTATAAAAATCACTATTTTCTTCCTCCACCATACTATTTTCCTTTCTCCAAATCGTTCAAAACAATCAAAATAGACTTCAATGGGTATGTTCTTCGAAACGGCAAACCGGGATCCACATAAAGGAAGCTGCTCAAAAAGCTACAGTCTACGACAATTTACTCAACCAGGTATATTGACGAAGACTGTCTCTACACTTTAGGTATTTATCATAGTGTTTTTCATTTATTAGATAAAATATGCATGCATAATATTTTCTCTGCAAAAGAACCTACCTACCCAAGATTGACATATGAGTTTTTAAGTTCACTTATTTATAATGTCACACCTAACACTGCTAGTACCGTAGGTGGGGTACAATTTAGAATGTTTAACCGTGAATATAGTTACTCCACCGAAGGTTTAGCTGAGTTGTTAGGGATGCCTTTTGGGGAAGGTGCTATTTGTGAAGCACCCTTGGATACAGAATGGACAACCGCTGGCTATGCTTTCTAGCAAAAACCTACAAACCAAGAAGAAAATTCTTTTGATGGCCTGCTAGCCTCGAGTGTCCATAATCCGGCCATCCGTGTCTTCCGATACCTTTTAGCATCCACCATCTTTGCTCGGGAAAACCCGAACAAGGTGAATGCTAAAGAGTTAATTATTATGCAAGCATGCCTCACCGACACCAAAATTAACCCGGTGCCCTTTATGATTGCTCACATGAGCTATGTCCGAAAAAAGGGGGCACTGATTTCTTTTGGTGGTATGGTTACTACTATCGCTCGTGCCCTTGGCTTGGCCACCGAGCTTGCTACTTTAGAGCCACTTCCTCCTCGTACTGTAGGCCTGAAATTTTTGAAAGATATGCGCCTCTGCAAAGCGAGAAGGGAAGGTGGCTATTACCTTATGATTGGTAATGCTGCTGTACCAAGTGTTGTCTTCCCCTTTACCCGTCGCATTGATGTTAGATTGGAGCGTAACTGGACCTATGATTTAAGCGCTCCCGCTTTCACTGTTCTGTTACCTCTGAATGTTCCTTTAGAGGAGGGGAACAACACCGATGACGAGTATGACTTTCAAACAGAGTCACCTCCTCGATTTACACCATCACAGACTGCACCATCTTCTTCTAACCCTTCTGCAGGTACCGTCCCGAGCTTCCATGTCACTGAGGACATGTGGAGAGAGCATATGGCTAGATAGGAGAGGCGTGATGCCCTCCTTTGTACGATCCAGCAACAAGTTGCCGACAACATGGCTTTCATGCAGGCGTCTCAAATTCAAAATGCCCGTGTTTGACTACCATCATGGAAAGTCAATTGGATTTCCAGAACCAGCAACACCGACAGCAGACTAGCTTCGCTACTCACTTCCAATTAATGGAGACCACACAAGGCATATTGATTGGTCGGACTAGGGAGCTACAAGCTACAAATGCTGCCCTCACTGAACGCATGGCACAGTTTAGCCTCGATAGAGATTGCTGCCGCCGTAGTCGTAGCGGTCGTTTCGGACGTTCACCTTAGGATGGCGAGGGTACTAGTGGACCTCACTAGTTTTACCAGGTACCTCCTACCTAGACTTGTTTTGGAACATTGGGGATAATGTCCAATTCAAGTGTGGGAGGAGCATTTTATCGCTTTTATCTCCTTTCTGTTATTTCTTTTTCCGTTATTTCCCTTTTCAGTACTTTATTTTTTTCAGTATCTTTTAGTTATTTCCCTTTTAGTAGTTTAGCCGTTAAATAAAATACATGTGATTGACGAGTCATTTTGCGTAGTGTATCCTTAAGTTCTCCACCACTTCCTAGCCTTGAGAAATTTTTTTGCTAAAAATAAATACAACATGTTTTTAGTTAGTTTTTTGAGCCATAAGTAAAGTTTTTAGGTTTAGGATAAAGTGTGATTAGTCCTAGGTACCCTTTTTGAAAAAATCAACTTCGTCTTTTAAACCATAGACCATGTAAATATTAGAGTTAATTCCGTCTTCTCCCCATGCTATGATTTTAATTTTATAAAACGGGTCCTAAGTAGTTTATTCTCGTAGTCGGCTCCGGCCTAAGCATGTGCTACGTGTAGGATCGATGAAAATAAGTGAATGATCTTTTTGCCTTGAAAATATATATATACATATATATATATATATATATATATATATATATATATATATATATATATATATATATATATATATATATATATATATATATATATATATATATATATATATATATATATATATATATATATATATATATAAGCAAAAATGTATGGTTACGATCATGAATTGGGTGATCCTCACACAATCATTTAATTCCACTGGTCGCGAACATCCACGAAAAAATAAAAAGTGAAAAATAATAATAAAAGGAATTACCCATTATGGCTAGTTCAGAGGTATCTGGTGCTGAACTCGGTAGGGAAGATTACGATATGATCCCCCACAGCTATAATTGGGTAATAACGGGATTACACCAATTCTTGTACCAAAATCCCATTGCAAAGATCAGAATCACTAACCGGTCACTACACTATGAGTATGTACGGATAACGGGCTTAATGTGATTACACCTGAATGAAAAGGACCTTACCTAGAAGAGAAGTCTTAGCATAGTGGGAGTAATAGGAGTTGACTTGTGTAGGAATAAGGTTTATGTCCGCATTCTACGATAAAGTGTCACTTCGATTTTTTTCTCCAAATAGTTGGTACCTATCGAACACACTCTCACTTGAACCTTACTGCTTTAGCTCAATAACTAGAAAAAACCCTTATATCCCTTTGACTATTTCTGAGAGTTTTCCTTGAGGACAAGCAAAGGTTTAAGTGTGGGAGAATTTGATAACACTGAATCGCACTATGTTTCTGACTCGAATATCACATGTTTTTCTTAGTTTTATTATTGTTTTTCTAGTATTATGCCCTTGTTTCCTTTGTTTTCAGGTCACATATCCTTTCAGAGCCTTCAGAAAAAAAACGAGCGAAAACACCAGAAAGATAGGGTTTTTCCAAGAAAATACACTCATGGCGTCCAGCTCCGCGCCGGCTACAGGGAACGCGCTGACATGGCGCACTTTCACCCAGGGGCCAACTGCCACGTTTCCACGATCTCTCCATTTTCACTCACCGCGCTCGCGGGGAGGGTGGCCGTGCCCGCGGCCTTCACAAACCATTTCCCGCTCAGAAGGAGTTGAGGGGCATGCTCGTCTTTGCAGAATTTCAGAATCCTCTATAAATAGCAAGTTCATTTCATTTTCGTTTTCATCCAAACTTAGATGCAAACTTAGATCCGGACAAGTTACTGCTTAGGCATATATTACTACTTTGTAAAGTGATAATCTTCTCACATCGGGAAGTTATCACACTTGAGTGTGCGAGATTGTATTCAAGTTTGGAGCACTTTGGTTGAAGTTTATCATACTATCTTTTACATTTCCACGACTTGTATCAGATTCAAGCCTCCGATTGGAGCAAGGTTCTAATTTAATTGCTTTCATTTATTTTATGCTCTTACCATTGTCTACACGTTTTATAGACTCTAAATGCTCTTACCATAGTCTACACGTTTTATAGACTCTAAATGCTCTTACCATAGTCTACACGTTTTATAGACTCTAAATGCTCTTACCATAGTCTATACGTTTTATAGACTTTAAATGCTCTTACCATAGTCTACACATTTTATAGACTCTAAATGCTCTTACCATAGTCTACACGTTTTATAGACTCTAAATGCTCTTACCATAGTCTACACGTTTTATAGACTTTAAACGCTCTTATCATAGTCTACATGTTTTATAGACTTTAAATGCTTACCATGTCTAGCTAAATTTATTAGGGTTAGAATGTAAGGATCGAATCATAACTATGTTCTGTATGCCATGCTAATAGAAATACCTTTGGGATGTTTTAGCTTTTTAATACTGGTTTAAATGTGTTTAAAAGTTTATGGGTAAGATCGAAAGCCGTCCATACTCAAGATTAAGCCAGATTAGTTCTTGACCAAACGAAAAGAGCGAAAGCAGTTTGTTTGGTTAAGTAGGATTACTTGATATAATTTTAGAAAACGATTTTGAAACTATTGGTGGACGCGTTTGTGTGATTAAAATCTGATTCTTGGTCAAAAGCCAGGGATCTCTTTAAGTTAAGTTTTCCAAATTAAAACACTTTTTCACTAAGTCAAAATAACTTGTTTCTTAAAAATAGGTTTACTTCTTTAACGCGTTAGGCACCCTTTATAAGTGACAATAAAGGAATTTAATTTAAAGAGTAAACTCGGTTCTTAGTATGCGAAAGCTACAAGTTCCTGTTAAACAGTTCTTTGCTATAAATGGAAAATATTTCCCAAAAGTAAATACTATACATGCATGCTAGGACATTGTCTGATCTCGTGATTTACATTCGATCCTGTTTGTTTTATCTCTTTAATTTTATTCTCTTTTATTTCCCTGTACTGAACTCAATCCCTTATTGATCTGCCTTAGATAAACACCTTAACAATAGAGTCGATAGATTGACAATTGGTCTCTGTGGTTCGATAATCTTATATATTACTTCGATAGGCTGTGCACTTGCAGTTATAATTTAGACTATACAGTAAAAGCCCATCAAGTTTTTGGCGCCATTGCGGGGACCAACTTTTCCAAATTTCGTACCCTTTTTGTTATCCCGTTTAGACTAAGGCTACTTATTTAGCCGGTTGATGCGTAGAAATTGTAGCACCGGTAACCTAATAGATCCTTTAGTAGAACCTGAACGTTTCGCTCGAGCCCGTCTCTTTATACGAAAGTTAAAGAAAGCTATGGCCGAGGACCGTAATCAAAGACCGCTTAAGGAATTTGCCCAACCATCTAACGAGGAACCTAGTTCTAGTATAGTAAATCCAGCTATAACAACTAACAACTTCGAACTAAAACCCTCGCTATTACAATTAGTTCAACAAAACCAATTCGCTGGTCTCGCTACCGAGAACCCGAATCAACACTTGAAGGCATTTATCCAATTAGCCGACACCCTCAAAGAAAATGGTGCCACATATGAAGCAATACGCCTAAGATTGTTTCCATTCTCTCTAAGAGGGAAAGCTCACGATTGGTTAGATTCTCTCCCTGCCAATTCGATAACAACTTGGGAGGACCTTAGAAGAGTGTTCCTTGCCAGGTATTTTCCCCCTAGCAAAACCGCTATTCTTAGAAATCTGATCACTAGATTCACCTAAAACTAGGGAGAATCTCTATTTGAAGCTTGGGAAAGATATAAAGACCTTTTAAGAGCTTGTCCACACCATGGCCTAGAGCAATGGTTGATCATTCACACCTTCTATAATGGACTCCATTATAATACCAAAATGTCTATCGACGCCGCCGCAGGTGGTACGCTGATGAACAAACCTTACCCTGAAGCTTGTGCCCTGATCGAAGATATGACCCAAAACTATTACCAATGGGGGGAAGAACGAATGACAATGGAGAAGAAGGAGACACAAGGAGGGGTGCATGAGATAAGTAGCATAGACATGATGCAAGCTAAAATGGACACCCTAGCCTTAAGAGTAGATAACATATCCCAAAACCCTGCCACAATAGCTGCACTCCACTCGGAATGCGAACTCTATGGAACCCAAGGACATCCAACTTCAGATTGTTACCTGTTGAATGAGTCTAGCTCAGAACAAGTCAATTACACCCAAGGAAACCCGTTCTCAAACACCTATAACCCTGGATGGAGGAATCACCCAAATTTTTCCTATAAGAACAACAATCCAATCCAACATCCTGGAACACCCAGACCGCGAGGTTTTCAACCTCAAAAATCAAACCAACCTATGCAAGCTGTGCCACCAAGACCAAATCTTAGGGAAACCCTAGATACTTTTATCACAACCCAAACTCAGCAAAACAAAGAATTTATGAACCAGAGCGCCCATACAAACGAACTAGTAACACAACTAGCAACTAAGTTTGACCAAATGATGACCCATCATAAGATGCTCGAGACTCAGATCTCGCAAGTGGCTCAAACGCAAGCCACGCAAACCACACCTGGAGGACAATTCCCTAGACAAACTCAACCTAATCCTAAAGGACAAGCGAATGCTATCACTCTAAGAAGTGGAACCACTTATGATGGACCGAAACTTCCAACGATGTGTGTACCCGAAAAACCAGTAAAAGATAGCATACCTGAGGACCAAGTAGAGAAACCAGAGGAACCGAGAACCCAACAGAACCAGGTGGAAGAATCAAAAGATAAAACTTATACACCACCTCCACCCTATAAACCTCCAATACCATACCCACAAAGACTTAAACAAACCAAGATAGAAAGCCAATACCAAAAATTTATCAAAGTAATAGAGAAACTCTATGTAGATATTCCCTTTACCGAAGAGATTACCCAAATACCATCATATGCTAAATTCTTAAAAGACATCCTATCAAACAAACAGAGACTCGACGATCCTAAACCCCTAGAATGTCATTCCATCTCTGAAAATAAACTTGCAAAAAAGGACAAAGATCCTGGAAGTTTTTCTATTCCTTGCATCCTAGGAAATCATATGATCGACAAAGCTTTCTTAGACCTAGGAGCAAGCGTAAGCTTAATGCCTTTGGCAGTCTGCAAGAGGTTAAACTTAGGAGAACTACAACCAACCAAAATGTCTTTACAACTAGCTGATAGATCTTTCAAGTACCCCACAGGGATATTAGAGGATATACCAATTAGAATAGGTCATTTGTATATCCCAACCGATTTCGTGGTAATGGATATTAAAGAAGATGACGAAATCCCAATTCTCTTAGGAAGACCATTCTTGTCAACCGCCGGAGCTATAATCGACGTTAAGAAAGGAAAACTTACCTTCGAAGTAGGAGATGAAAAGAAAGAATTTATCCTCTCTAAATTCCTTATGGCACCTGTGATAGGAGATGCATGTTATGCAATCGACATCATTGATGAATGCGTAAACAAACTTGAGCAAGATGAATCCTTAATTAAACTACCACCAACACCCATTCTAGAGGATGATGGATATAAAGAACCTTACATTGATGACAACCTCTTTGAATGTTTAGCTCTTACACCCGATCATATGCCGTGTCTTAAAAAGCCATCTCTAGAACTCAAAGAACTACCCAAGAATCTAAGATATGAGTTTTTGGACGAAGAGATGAATCGCCCAGTTATAATTAACGCCACTCTAGGCCAAAACGAAACAAATCAACTCTTAGATACCTTACAAAGATACCCTTCAGCATTAGGATATAAAATCTCTAACTTGAAAGGGTTAAGCCCGTCCGTATGCATGCATCAGATCATGCTAGAAGAAAATTTGAAACCCTCTAGAGAGCATCAGAGAAGAATAAATCCTATAATGAGTGATGTAGTTAAGAAAGAAGTTCTTAAGTTACTGGAAGCTGGTATAATATATCAGATATCAGATAGTGAGTGGGTAAGTCCTGTACATGTGGTGCCGAAGAAAGGAGGCATCACGGTTGTTGGGAATGATAAGGGAGACAAAGTAGCAAAACAAACAGAAGGAGGATGGCGTATGTGCATCAATTACAGAAAGCTAAATAAGGTGACTAGGAAAGATCATTTCCCACTTCCATTTATAGATCAGATGCTCGAACGTCTAGCTAGGCATTCGTATTTCTGTTATCTAGATGGATATTCCGGATTTTTCTAAATCCCTATTCACCCAGAGGACCAAGAAAAAACTACATTCACCTGTCCTTATGGAACGTTTTCCTATAGGTGGATGCCCTTTGGAATCTGTAATGCACCTGCCACCTTCCAACATTGTATGATGTCCATTTTCGTGGACTATCTCGACGAAATTATGGAAGTATTCATGGATGATTTTTCTGTATGTGGATTCGATTGCAAAAATTGTCTCTCGAACCTTGAGAAAATTTTAGAAAGATGTGTGGAAGTGAACCTTGTGTTGAATTGGGAGAAGTGTCACTTTATGGTCAACGAAGGAATAGTTTTAAGGCATATCATCTCCGAGAGAGGGATAGAAGTTGACAAAGCCAAAATAGAAGTTATAGAGAACCTCAACCCACCTAAAACCGTTAGGGAAGTACGAAGTTTTCTAGGACATGCTGGATTCTACCGACGCTTTATAAAAGACTTCTCCAAAATAACAAAACCCTTAACAAACCTTCTTATGAAAGATGCTGAATTTGACTTTAATAAGAAGTGTCTTAAAGCCCTCAAAATTCTAAAACAAGTACTGATTTCAGCTCCTGTCATTCAACCCCCTGACTGGGAGCAACCATTTGGAATCATGTGTGATGCTAGTGACTATGCAGTTGGGGTTGTCTTAGGGCAAAGAAAAGACAAGAAATTACATGTCATTTACTATACCAGTAGAACCCTAGATACCGCCCAACTTAACTACACAACTACAGAGAAGGAATTGCTAGCTGTAGTATTCGTAATCGATAAGTTCCGATCTTATTTAGTAGGAGCTAAGATTGTAGTTTATACTGATCACGCAGCAATCCGATATCTGTTAAACAAAAAAGACGCTAAGCCGAGATTGCTCAGGTGGATTCTCTTACTCCAAGAATTTGACTTAGACATTAAGGATAAGAGAGGCACTGAGAATTTAGTAGCCGATCATCTATCTAGGCTAGAACAATTGAAACCAGATCTGATACCAATAGACGATCACTTCACTTACGACAAATTGATAGCTAGGATAAACACAATGAGCGAGGATGACTCTGAAACCTATAAAGAATTTAAATCGGAAAAAGTCTCAATGATAAGAAACGTACCTTGGTATGCAGACATTGTGCACCATCTAGCTGTTGACATCATACCCCCAAACTTAAGTTTTCAACAAAAGAAAAAGTTCTTCAATGACATCAAAAGCTTTTATGGGGACGAACCACTCTTGTTCAAAAGAGGAATAGACAACATCTTTAGACGATGTGTTCCAGAGGAGGAAGTGGAAAGCGTCATCAAACATTGTCATGCCGCGCCTTATGGTGGACACGCAAGCACATCAAAGACATGTGCCAAAATCTTTCAAGCAGGCCTTTACTGGCCAACTTTATGGCGAGATGTCCACACTTACATCACCAAGTGTGACCGGTGTCAACACACTGGGAACATTTCAAGGCGTGACGAAATTCCATTAAGAAATATTTAAGAGGTAGAACTCTTTGACGTATGGGGTATAGATTTCATGGGGCCTTTTCCATCATCAATGGGAAATAAATATATTCTTGTGGCAGTTGACTATGTGTCCAAGTGGATCGAAGCAATAACGGCACCCACAAACGACACGAGAGTAGTGATCAAATTGTTCAAGAACATCATATTCCCTAGATTTGGAACACCCCGTTTAGTCATAAGTGATAGAGGATCGCACTTTATATCCAAGATATTCAATAAACTTTTAAACAAATACGGAGTCAAACATAGAGTAGAAACACCATATCACCCTCAAAACAGTGGCCAAGTGGAGGTATCGAATAGGGAAATCAAACAAATCCTAGAAAAAACCGTGTCAATATCCAGAAAGGAATGGTCCGAAAGCTGAAAGATGCACTTTGGGTCTATAGAATAGCTTACAAAACCCCTATTGGAACTACCCATATCAATTGGTCTATGGAAAATCCTGCCACTTACCTTTCGAGTTAGAACACAAAGCCTATTGGGCTATAAAATCCTTGAATTTAGACTACCTAAGAGTTAGAGAGAAACAAATTATGGACATTCATAAGTTAGAAGAACTCCGCCTAAATGCTTATGAGAATGCCATCATCTATAAAGAAATAACTAAGATATGGAACAGAAAGAAAATTACTAAGAAAGAATTCAATGTAGGAGATCCTGTTCTTCTATTTAATTCCAGATTACGACTTTTTCCTGGCAAGCTACGTTCAAGATGGACAGGTCCATTCGAGGTATCAAAAGTGTTAGTATCAGGAGCTGTAGAAATCAAGAGTAACTCAAGCGCTCCTTTCGTGGTAAATGGACAACGACTGAAGTTGTATAAAGGAGGTGACCTGCCTATTGACTACTCTAATCAGACTCTGATAGACCCACCAATCCCAACTTGAAAAGTGAGATCTTATCGTCAAGCTAACGACGTTAAACAAAGCGCTGCGTGGGAGGCAACCCACGATCTTTTTTCTTTATTTTTTAATTTTAATTTTTCTTTTACGTAATTAAAATTGTAATTTTGGACTGACTCATCTATCTTTTTCAGGACCAAGTGCTCTTATATCACCTTTTTCAGATGGATTTTGTTGATGGACTCGATGTCATCTTTAGAGACGACGCTCAGAGGGAGCGATTTGCTACACTGTCTGCTCGACCGATGCTTCCGACTAGATACCCTAATTATGCTTGCATGGATGCACTAGGAATTAAGGCCAGTGTCCGTTATCTGTGCCATCAGGTCAATTGGGATGCATATGCTGACGAGATCCACGTGACCTACAGGAACCTCACCTTGGAGTTCCTCAGCTCACTAGAGTATGAGCTCTATGTTGGGACCAGAGAGGACCGTGGGCGGATTAGTTTTCGCATGTTCGGAGCAGAGTATGCTTTTACTTTGAGACAGTTTAGAGATCTGCTTGGATTCGAGACTGCACTTACTGCCATCCCCGAGCTTCCTCTAGGCTATTTCATGAGCAGTGATATAGATAGATTCTGGAGAGCTATTACCGACGGGGGCAGCCTCGACCCATCTGAGCAACTGTCTAAGAGGATTCATAACCAAGCTTTCAGGTACTTTGAGATGTTTCTTTGTCATACCTTCTTCGAGAGGAGCTATTGCGATCATTTAGTGACTGCAGAGGAGATACTATTTTTATACTGTGCTAGTCAGTCGCGTCCCATTGCGAGTGGAGCTTTCTTGATTGAAAGTCTAGATATGGTTGCGTTATCCTCTGAGGGATACTTACACGCTGGTGGGAATGTGACGCTGATTGCATCTGCTCTGGGCTTGGATAGCCAGTTACTCCGCCTGACACCATACTGTGGTAGTACACGCATCGACATTGACTTCTGCTTAGACCATGGCCTTATGTGCCGAGCTTCTTTTCATCCATATCAGTACAAGCTCCTTATTGACGATCAGACTGTCTACTATTTCACCCTGCCTGATCCATAGATGACTTGCGTCTCCAACCGGGAAAACTGGAACTACACTTTAGAGGGTTAGGGCGAGGCAGTTATAGACATCACTGACCAGCCAGAGCCAGAGTATTCACCAGAGTCAGAGCCAGAGCCAGAGTATTCACCAAAGTCAGAGCCATAGTCAGACGACCCGATCATTGAGGATCCGGTTACAGAGAATCCTACCCCAGAGTACACGCCTGCACCTGAGGTTGAGCATACCGTTGTTTATACTAATAACTTGACCTTACAGGAGCCCGACATGAAAGCGCAAATGGTAGCCATGAGAGATGAGATGGCTACACTTCGCCAGGAGGTGGCTGATCTCATCCTATAGGTAGCGCTAGATGGTTCCACATATGCTGGCGAGATCGACGATTTGACACACGAGATAGCTGAGCTCAGACGCCAGGTGGCTGAGCTGCGAGGACGTGACTTTGCTGATCTCTGATTATGAGACGTCCACCATTGTTATTATTATTATACTATTTTTATTTTATTTCTCAGACTTACTTTTTCTGTTTTTCAGTTCAGTTGTACTTCGTACTCACTTACATTTATATATATATATTGTGTTTATTTTATTTTCTCTTAACTTGTTTCATTTTATTTTGTAAAAATTAGAAAATAAAATGTATGTGTATGATATACACATATATTTTACAAAAAAATATATTTTCACCTTAAAACGCTGGGTACACCCCAAGTGACAAGAGCAAGCCACCATTTTTGAAGCCCAATTGCCCAAAGAACAAAATCCGGCCCAACTAGAAATTCAACAGGCCGCGCCCGCGGAGGGAGGGACCGCGCCCGCGGACCTCCAACGGTAAAAAAAACGGCTACTTTTCGGAAAACTCACCATTTACTCCATTTTTTCCTATTTAAACCCCATTTTCTTCCTCATTTTACCCATATTTTCATACCTTACCTTCCATAATTTCCCCACTTCAACTAATTCTCTATTATATTTCTTTTCCCACTACAATCCTTCCAAATCTATAAAAGTCACTATTTTCTTCCTCCACCATACTATTTTCCTTTCTCCAAATCGTTCAAAACAATCAAAATGGACTTCAATGGGTATGTTCTTCGAAACAGCAAACTAGGATCCACACAAAGGAAGCTGCTCGAAAAGCTATAGTCTAAGGCAATTTACTCAACCAGGTATATTGACGAAGACTGTGTCTACACTTTAGGTATTTATCATAGTGTTTTTCATTTATTAGATAAAATAGGCCTGCATAATATTTTCTCTGCAAAAGAACCTACCTACCCAAAGTTAACATATGAGTTTTTAAGTTCACTTATTTATAATGTCATACCTAACACTGCTAGTACCGTAGGTGGGGTACAATTTAGAATGTTTAACCGTGAATATAGTTACTCCACCGACGGTTTAGCTGAGTTGTTAGGGATGCCTTTTGGGGAAGGTGCTATTTGTGAAGCACCCTTGGATACAGAATGGACAACCGCTGGCTATGCTTTATGGAAAAAACTTACAAACCAAGAAGCAAATTCTTTTGATGGCCTACTAGCCTTGAGTGTCCATAATCCGACCATTCGTGTCTTCCGATACCTTTTAGCATCCACCATCTTTGCTCGGGAAAACCTGAACAAGGTGAATGCTAAAGAGTTAATTATTATGCAAGCATGCCGCACCGACACCAAAATTAACCCGGTGCCCTTTATGATTGCTCACATGATCTATGTCCGAAAAAAGGGGGCACCGATTTCTTTTGGTGGCCTGGTTACTACTATCGCTCATGCCCTTGGCTTGGCCATCGAGCTTGCTACTTTAGAGCCACTTCCTCTTCGTACTGCAGGCCTGAAATTTTTGAAAGATACGCGCCTCTGCAAAGCAAGAAGGGAAGGTGGCTATTACCTTATGATTGGTAATGTTGTTGTACCAAGTGTTGTCCTCCCCTTTACCCGTCGCACTGACGTTAGATTGGAGCGTAACAGGACCTATGATTTAAGCGCTCCTGCTTTCATTGGTCCGTTACCTCCGAATGTTCCTTTAGAGGAGGGGAACAACACTGATGACGAGTATGACTTTCAAACAGAGTCACCTCCTCGATTTACACTATCACACACTGCACCATTTTCTTCTAACCCTCCTGCAGGTACCGTCCCGAGCTTCCATGTCACTGAGGACATGTGGAGAGAGCATATGGCTAGAGAGGAGAGGCGTGATGCCCTCCTTTCTACGATCCAGCAACAGGTTGCCGACAACATGGCTTTCATGCAGGCGTCTCAAATTCAAAATGCCCGCTCTCTGACTACCATCATGGAAAGTCAATTGGCTTTCCAGAACCAGCAACACCGTCAGCAGACTAGCTTCGCTACTCACTTCCAATTAATGGAGGCCATATAAGGCACATTGATTGGTCGGACTAGGGAGCTACAAGCTGCAAATGTTGCCCTCATTGAACGCATGGCACATTTTAGCCTCGATAGAGATCGCCACCACCGTAGTCATAGCCGCCGTTCCAGATGTTCACCTTAGGATGGCGAAGGTACTAGTGGACCTTACTAGTTTTACCAGGTACCTCCTACCTAGACTTGTTTTGGAACATTGGGGACAATGTCCAATTCAAGTTTGGGAGGAGCATTTTATCGTTTTTATCTCCTTTATGTTATTTCTTTTTCCGTTATTTCCCTTTTCAGTACTTTATTTTTTTCAGTATCTTTTAGTTATTTACCTTTTAGTAGTTTAGCCGTTAAATAAAATACATGTGATTGACGAGTCATTTTGCGTAGTGTATCCTTAAGTTCTCCACCACTTCCTAGCCTTGAGAAATTTTTTTGCTAAAAATGAATACAACATGTTTTTAGTTAGTTTTTTGAGCCATAAGTAAAGTTTTTAGGTTTAGGATAGAGTGTGATTAGTCCTAGGTACCCTTTTTGAAAAAATCAACATCGTCTTTTACACCATAGACCTTGTAAATATTAGAGTTAATTCCGTCTTCTCCCTATGCTATGATTTTAATTTTACAAAATGGGTCCTAAGTAGTTTATTCTCGTAGTCGGCTCCGGCCTAAGCATGTGTTACATGTAGGATCGATGAAAATAAGTGAATGATCATGAATTGGGTGATCCTCACACGATCATTTAATTCCACTGGTCGCGAACATCCACGAAAAAATAAAAAGTGAAAAATAATAATAAAAGGCATTACCCATTATGGCTGGTTCCGAGGTATCTGGTGCTGAACTCGGTAGGGCAGATTACGATCTGATCCCCCACAGCTATAATTGGGTAATAACGGGATTACACTAATCCTTGTACCAAAATCCCATTGCAAAGATCAGAATCACTAACCGGTCACTACACTATGAGTATGTACGGATAACAGGCTTAATGTGATTACACCTGAATGAAAAGGACCTTACCTAGAAGAGAAGTCTTAGCATAGTGGGAGTAATAGGAGTTGACTTGTGTAGGAATAAGGTTTATGTCCGCATTCTGCAGTAAAGTGTCACTTCGATTTTTTTTTCCAAATAGTTGGTACCTGTCGAACACACTCTCACTTGAACCTTACTGCTTTAGCTCAATAACTAGAAAAAACACTTATATCCCTTTGACTACTTCTGAGAGTTTTGCTTGAGGACAAGCAAAGGTTTAAGTGTGGGAGAATTTGATAACACCGAATCGCACTATGTTTCTGACTCGAATATCACATGTTTTCCTTAGTTTTATTATTGTTTTTCTAGTATTATGCCCTTGTTTCCTTTGTTTTCAGGTCACATGTCCTTTCAGAGCCTTCAGAAAAGAAACGAGCGAAAACGCCAGAAAAATAGGGTTTTTCCAAGAAAATACACTCATGGCGTCCAGCTCCGCGCCAGCTACAGGGAACGCGCTGACATGGCGCACTTTCACCCAGGGGCCAACTGCCATGTTCCCACGATCTCTCCATTTTCACTCACCGCGCCCGCAGGGAGGGTGGCCGCGCTCGCGGCCTTCACAAACCATTTCCCGCTCAGAAGGAGTAGAGGGGCATGCTCGTCTTTGCAGAATTTCAGAATCCTCTATAAATAGCAAGTTCATTTCATTTTCGTTTTCATCCAAACTTAGATGCAAACTTATATCCAGACAAGTTACTGCTTAGGCATATATTAGTACTTTGTAAAGTGATAATCTTCTCACATCGGGAAGTTATCACACTTAAGTGTGCGATATTGTATTCAAGTTTGGAGCACTTTGGTTGAAGTTTATCATACTATCTTTTACATTTCCACGACTTGTATCAGATTCAAGCCTCCGATTGGAGCAAGGTTCTAATTTAATTGCTTTCATTTATTTTATGCTCTTACCATAGTCTACACGTTTTATAGACTCTAAATGCTCTTACCATAGTCTCCACGTTTTATAG
The DNA here is from genome assembly GCA_948472305.1 of Vicia faba. Lineage (NCBI taxonomy): Eukaryota > Viridiplantae > Streptophyta > Magnoliopsida > Fabales > Fabaceae > Vicia > Vicia faba. The sequence goes on from OX451741.1 coordinate 1,020,013,479, forward strand.
ACTCTAAATGCTCTTACCATAGTCTACACGTTTTATAGACTCTAAATGCTCTTACCATAGTCTACACGTTTTATAGACTTTAAATTCTCTTACCATAGTCTACACGTTTTATAGACTCTAAATGCTCTTACCATAGTCTACACGTTTTATAGACTCTAAATGCTCTTACCATAGTCTACACGTTTTATAAACTTTAAATGCTCTTATTATAGTCTACATGTTTTATAGACTTTAAATGCTTACCATGTCTAGCTAAATTTATTAGGGTTAGAATGTAAAGATCGAATCATAACTATGTTCTATATGCCATGCTAATATAAATACCTTTGGGATGTTTTAGGTTTTTAATACTGGTTTAAATGTGTTTAAAAGTTTATGGGTAAGATCGAAAGCCGTCCATACTCGAGATTAAGCCAGATTAGTTCTTGACCAAACGAAAAGAGCGAAAGCAGTTCGTTTGGTTAAGTAGGACTACTTGATATAATTTTAGAAAACGATTTTGAAACTATTTGCGGACGCGTTTGTGGGATTAAAATCTGATTCTTGGTCAAAAGCCAGGGATCTCTTTAAGTTAAGTTTTCCAAATTAAAACACTTTTTCACTAAGTCAAAATAACTTGTTTCTTTAAAATAGGTTTACTTCTTTAACGCGTTAGGCACCCTTTATAAGTGACAATAAAGGAATTTAATTTAAAGAGTAAACTCGGTTCTTAGTATGCGAAAGCTACAAGTTCCTGTTAAACAGTTATTTGCTATAAATGGAAAATATTGCCCAAAAGTAAATACTATACATGCATGCTAGGACATTGTCTGATCTCGTGATTTAAATTCGATCTCGTTTGTTTTATCTCTTTAATTTTATTCGCTTTTATTTCCCTGTACTGAACTCAATCCCTTATTGATCTGCCTTAGATAAACACCTTAACAATAGAGTCGATAGATTGACAATTGGTCCCTGTGGTTCGATAATCTTATATATTACTTCGATAGGCTATGCACTTGCAGTTATAATTTAGACTATACAATAAAAGCCCATCATGCATGGTATACCGACATGGTCTAAGAAATAGCTACATTAGTGTGACACATTTGTGGGTACCGGTAGTGTGATACGGTGGGAAAGAACTGACTGTTTTTTTGGAATGCTGGTTTGCATTTTGCGTTTGTGTTTGCAAAATGTCGCGGTAAGCAAGAGTCGCCACTGACTTTTATTTTATCCAACAACGAAAGGAAAATAAAGCACAGAAAAATTCCTTTTTTTGAGATATTTCTCGGGTTCGGGGGGTAGATTATAGAAAGGGAAGGTGTTAGCACCCTTTCTATCCGTGGTTATCCACGGGCTCTTAGGTACTTGCTCATTTGTTTTCAAAATTTGCTTTCGTTGTGCTTGTGGGTTTGAAAAAAAGTTTTTGTTTGAAAACTTCGATTTAACTCTTGCTTCTGTCCTCAAGAGTGTATGAAGTGTTTTGAAAACTTTGTTCGAAAAAATGTAAGTGTGAAAAAGATTTTGTTTTTTGAAAGAGTAAGTACTTAAGAACCATCTACCTACTCGAAAAAGGAATCGTTCTATGCTATCTTCCTTTAGACAATGCTATCCCACTAGGAATGAGTAGGTAGCACCGTCGTTGGAGTTTAAGGGTCAATTCGAATTTAGGGACTTACGGTCACTAAAGCAATGTTAGGACGCCTTAGCGGTAACCCTAATGTCTTAGATAATTTGTTTTGAGGCAACAATATCCGAGGCAACCGTTTCGAGGCGACTATGATCTTTGGAAAAGAGGGTGACCTCTAAAGTGACCTATACTCAATGACCGTGTACGAAGGCAACCAAGTGGGGTGTACCCTAAGAGTGCGCATGTGCAAGTGTGTCGTTTTTAGTTTATTTTATCTTTGTACATGTTAATGGTGATCTAAGTTGATTTTAGGTTAAAGCATTCATTCTTGTCATGCATTCCTATTATCAAACATCTAACAGTTATATTTTGCGAAAAATAAATTGCGGAAATTAAATTACAAGGCGTCAGGTATTTACATCGCCAAAAGCAACCCTTTGAAATTTAAATGCGGAAAAATAAATAAAGCGATAAATAAATGGTTCTAATTATCTATTACATTCCGGGAACAAGTACAATATTGAATAAATAGATCGAGTGGGGAAAATTAAATCGAGGGCGGGTAGGGTTTTGACCCTTTGTTATTTAAAGAAAAGATTTTTTTGGTTATTTTTGAATTAAGAAAGAAATTAGTCCAAATTAATTAATTAATTAATGAAAATAAATATTTTTTTGGATTTTTGGTATTTAAAGAAATAAAATAAAATAAATTAATGTTAGTAAAAACCTAATTAAGTCTAAGTTAATTTTAATTATTTATAAAAATATATTAAAGTTATTTCTAATTAAAACCTAAATTAATTAAATTATCGTTTGTTAATAAAAAAAATATTTTTGTAGTTTTAATTTTATAAGGAAAAAGATTTGATTGGTTAGAAAATAATAAAAATAATTAAATAAAAATAAAAATAAGCAAATAAATAATAGAAAGAGTTAGGGGGGTATGGGCCTGCTAGGAGGTTTGAGAAGAAATTTGAGGCCCATTGAGTGCTGGCCTGGTTGACTTTTGAGATCCCATGTGCGCGCTTGGACTTGGTCCATGGTAGGCCATCAATCTGGATCACCAGACCTGGCCTTTGGCCATCTGGCTGTTGGAGATGTGGAGGCGCATAGTGAGCTACAAGCCTTGATTTGCACTTGATTATCTGAAGAAAAAATATAACAAAGTGCATGGGGGACCTAGGATTCGAACCCAGGTCCTGTTGGATGTTGCCAGCGCTTGCTTCCACTAGGCCATTGTGCTTCAGTTGTTAACAATATACAAAAACAATACTATAAGACAAAACGCGTTAATGTGCCAGCAAAATAAAAAAAATGCGCGAAAATTTGAAAAGGCCAATCAGGGGAGGACACGATGTCGTCCCTGTCCCCAGGCCTGTAACGAAGTTACCCGCGGATTTGAATCCGCAGCTAAATGCATAGGCCGTTCCTAAAATTCATCTCAGACCATATAAATTTCTCCCAAGACCATGGTTGCATTCATCTTCCTCTCCCGGTCACATCCATAGCCATCATTAAGGCTAATTTTACCTGTAGCAAAAATGCCCAAAAAAGCTCCAAGAACCCTAGCTATGGTGATTCTTGGTACAAGTCATATAAATGAAATTCAATAATACAAAAAGTTTGCAAATGTCTTGGTGATCACAAACATGTAATTATTTTGTCCAAAAGATGCCAGAATGAGGATTTTCGAATTCAAGAAAGAAACGGATCCACGTGGTACTTACAGTGCGTTTGGGCGTGTATGGGAGCTTTCTTTGGGTTGGTTTCAACTAAGTGAACCTCCAGGAATTGATTGAGACCCTTCTTGGCTTCTGAGATCGCCTCTAAGTATGAATTCAGATTCAAGTTTTTTCACCACTTTTTCAAGTTTTGTTCTTCCTGTTCTTGCAGCCTCTAACCCATATTTCGTGTCCTTTGGCTTCTATATGTATCATGGAATGCATTAAGTCAAGAATCATGAATCCAATCTCTCTAAATCAATGCACCCATATTTGATTTGATTCACTTTTGAAAACTTGCCAAATTTGTCAAAAAACCATCTTTTTGCACATGATCTTGTGTGATACGAATTTGATGATGATATTGATGAGAATCCAATCCTGAAAATAGCAAAAAATCTCATGTAATCAAAGTTTTGGATTTAATTTGATTTAATTTGATATAAAATGAAATAATTCAATAAAAAATCAAATAAAATAATAAAATAGATAAATGGACACATGGCTGAAGCTAGGACACGTGGACAATGATGCAAGCTCAAATCAAGTGGAAAAGAATGGGCCCATTTGACAAAATTTGAAGTTTTAGGGATAGTTGACTTTTGGCAATTTTGCAAAAATGCCCAACTTCAACAGTGCACAACTTCTTCAATTTTGGACTTTTGGAGGTGTTCTTGGACTTTCTAGAAAGCTTGAGATGTCCTCTAACTAAACATTTTGGTATCATCTCATTTTGACATTCCATGCTCTAGTTATAAGTTTTGAAAAAAAGGGTGTTTTTGTTGACTTTCAAAAATGCCCTATAATGTCCAAATTTATAACTTCTTGTGAGTGCATTTTCTGATCTTGGGGTATGAAGATGGATTGTAGGAAATTGTATCCTCTTCGAAATGAGCTTTGGATGGGTCATTTATCATAAAGTATGAGAAAGTTATGCTTGGTCAAAGTTGAGTTTACTTTTCCTACAAAACCCTAATTTAGCCACTTTTGAATCTTGATGAATTTTGAGCAATCATTGATGAATCATGATCAACCCTTGATAAAATGATGAAATATCTTTCAAAATGAGAATTTTGACAAAAAATCTTGAAGTTTGACTATTTGTAGGTCACAGTTGACTTTTGCCCTAGCACAGTCGATTTTTGGACCCTTTGAGCAATTGACTGGGCAAACTTCCTCTGCAAGGCTTGAAATTTGACATGGATGACCTTGAGAACATATTAGGACATTGGGGAGAACTTGAGGTCATTTGGGATCAAGGATATTGATGCAACACAAAACCCTAATTTGGGGTTGACTGCCTTAGGAGATAACTTGACTGTCCAACTCTTGAGCGATCTTGAGCTACTTGGAGATTTTCCTTGCAATGTTTTGAGAAATATGAGAGGGCAAATTTTGGGGTACAACAGCTGCCCCTGTTCAATCTTCTTAAACCTGAGGATGTAGATTGGCTTTCGTGCCTTTCGTGATCCGAAGGTAGAAGATGATCGAACACTAGAGTTCCTAGAAATTTGCACTAGCATGAAGTGGTGTCAGCCTTGTGATGTCGGAAATGGGCTTACAGATGTCATTTGGAGATTGATGGCGGGAGGATGGGCTTAAAGATGCCATCTGCAGGAGTGTCGATCGCATAAGAGATTCCTTAGCGAGAACTTGCATACCTGTTGTTGTGGAAGATTCCGCTGGGGAAGTCTAACTTTGATTGAGATTTAGGAACTTGTCTGTACCTCAGCTGAGAGAACACCTTTGCTGAGTTTTAAGAACTTGTCCATAACTCAACTGGGGGAAACATCTTCATCAAGATCTAGGAACTGTCTGGCCTTCAACGTAGTATACCGTTGAGATTGTAGAACTCGTCCATACTATGATGGAGGAAAATTGTCTTCATCAAGATCTAGGAACTGTCTGGTCTTCAACGTAGTATACCGTTGAGATTGTAGAACTCGTCCACACTATGACGGAGGAAAACATCTTCATCAAGATCTAGGAACTGTCTAGTCTTCAACGTAGTATACCGTTGAGATTGTTGAACTCGTCCATGCTATGACGAAGGAAAACATCTTCATCAAGATCTAGGATCTGTCTGGTCTTCAACGTAGTATACCATTGAGATTGTAGAACTCGTCCACACTATGACGGAGGAAAAACATATTCATCAAGATCTAGGAACTGTCTGGTCTTCTACGTAGTATACCATTGAGATTGTAGAACTCGTCCACACTATGACGGAGGAAAACATCTTCATCAAGATCTAGGAACTGTCTGGTCTTCAACGTAGTATACCGTTGAGATTGTAGAACTCATCAACACTATGACAAAGGAAAACATCTTCATCAAGATCTAGGAACTGTCTGGTCTTCAACGTAGTATATCGTTGAGATTGTAGAACTCGTCCACACTATGACAAAGGAAAAACATTTTCATCAAGATCTAGGAACTGTCTGGTCTTAAACGTAGTATACCGTTGAGATTGTAGAACTCGTCCACACTATGACGTAGGAAAACATCTTCATCAAGATCGAGGAACTATCTGGTCTTCAACGTAGTATACCATTGAGATTGTAGAACTCGTCCACACTATGACGGAGGAAAACATCTTCATCAAGATCTAGGAACTGTCTGGTCTTCAACATAGTATACCGTTGAGATTGTAGAACTCGTCCACACTATGACAGAGGAAAACATCTTCATCAAGATCTAGGAACTGTCTGGTCTTCAACATAGTATACCGTTGAGATTGTAGAACTCGTCCACACTATGACGGAGGAAAACATCTTCATCAAGATCTAGGAACTGTCTGGTCTTCAACGTAGTATACCGTTGATATTGTAGAACTTGTCCACACTATGACGGTGGGAAACATCTTCATCAAGATCTAGGAACTGTCTGGTCTTCAACACAGTATACCGTTGAGATTGTAGAACTCGTCCATACTATGACGGAGGAAAACATCTTCATCCAGATCTAGGAACTGTCTGGTCTTCAACGTAGTATACCGTTGAGATTGTAGAACTCGTCCACACTATGACGGAGGAAAACATCTTCATCAAGATCTAGGAATTGTCTGGTCTTCAACGTAGTATACCGTTGAGATTGTAGAACTCGTCCACACTATGACAGAGGAAAACATCTTCATTAAGATCTAGGAACTGTCTGGTCTTCAATGTAGTATACCGTCGAGATTATAGAACTCGTCCACACTATAACGGAGGAAAATTGTCGAGATTGAGAACCTTATCTGAAATTCAACCGAGGATAATTCAGTTGAGATTTAAGAACCGGTCAGGTCTTCGATTGAGATGAGAACTTAACTGCATCCTTCCTGATAGGTAAAGGTCAGACATATGCAATGCATGATATAGATCAAGCAATGATGATCTCAAAATAAAGGAGATTGTGTTGTATGGCGCGTATATGCATGTATCATGATGTATGGAAATGTAATGTTTCTAGCTGGAGAAAATAAATCCCGAATAGTTGTTTGAGAATAGAGTTGAATTCTTCGTTTCCACCGGGGAGGTGAACGAAGATGATTGCGAGAATAATCATGCAAAATAAGATAACTCCGTTGGGGAATAAACTGAGGAAATGATTACTCGGTGGGGAAGAAATGCTCTGCTGAGGATTCCACCGATAAATTCCGTTGGGGATGAATCACCGTTGCTGGTGATATTGAATCCTGTTGGGGATGATCTTTCAGTTGCGACTTCACTAGGGGTAACCTTTTAGACTCTTGTGGGGATAATCTTTTGAGCTTTGTTGGGGACAATATTCCTTTGAACTCGGCTGGGGATATTTATTTTTATACTCCACCGGGGACGAACTTCCAGAGTCTTCTGGGGATGATTCTTCAACTCCACTGGGGAAGCTTTTTCAGATTGCGCTGGGAAAATTTTAACTCCACTAGGAATATCTTGTATTCTGCCGGGGAATAGTCTTATACTTCGCTGGGGAATATTAAGACTACCGGGGATATTATGCCTTTTCAGTGTCTATGATAGATAAACTCTGCTTGGGGAGAATATTACCGATTCATTCACAGTTGTAAGTCTCAACTGGGGAGAGCTATCACTATTGTCTTACTATGCGGGGAGTGAAAGCATCTTAGCCATATTCTTCAACTGAATTTACCTTGTACCTGGTGGACAGAGCAACTGTACAGTTTGGACAATTCTCATTGCCCCTGTTTCTGATATTACCAGTAATCGTCTTTTGTTCCACATGTAAATCTTTATGAGCAGCAATTAATGTCAAGTGCATATATCAAAAATGAACATCGGACGTTCTTTGCAAAACAAAACAGATAAAGGAAAAATAGCTTGAAATTTCTTTGAAAATGAATTGTATTGATTTTGAAGTTTGGCCTGTAAATAGGCGCTTTTGTACAAGAGGCTGACGTCCTAGTAAGAGAACGCCGCCGAACAGATATAGTTTATACTTGTGAAAAACTAAACAAAACAACTATGTGAATAATCCCACTGGGTTCCAACTCTTCTATTGCCCTTATGTCCTCGAGCATCTCATCAATTTGCTACTTGGTTGAAGGTGGATCAGATTGATTAGTACCGTCCGAGCTTGATAGTCGATACCGAAGTCTAGTCGCAAGGTGATCCAATGAGACATAGTGTTACGCTTTGATCCCTAATTTTTTCCTGGACCGCGCTTTCGGGTTTTCAGTCCACCGGGATACCCTTTTTTTCCCAAGCCACCTTTTCAAGTTTTCGACTTGCCGGGTGTACAATTTTTTTAATTTTCATCCCTTATTTTTGCCCGAACCCTTTTGGTTCGCTGGGAAGCCCTTATTTTTTCCTAGGCCAGTCAACCTAGCGGGTCTTTGATTATGCATAGTATCTTTTCACTATGTCTGCATTGACGGGGTGAGGAAGGTCGTCACCATCCATGGTGGTTAAAATCATAGCTCCTCCTGAGAAAATGTTCTTAACCACAAATGGCCCTTCGTAGGTAGGGGTCCATTTTCCCCTGGGATCACCCTGAGGCAGTATGATGCGCTTGATAACCATGTCTCCAACTTGATACTCTTGTCGTCTGACTTTCTTGTTAAATGCCTTGATCATCCGTTTTTGGTACGTCTGACCATGAAAAATGGCAGTAAGTCTCTTCTCGTCAATTAAGTTTAGCTGATCAAGCCGGGTCTGAATCCAGTCATCTTCACTCAAACCTGCATCCTTCATAATCCGAAGAGAGGGTATCTGAACTTCAATGGGCAAGACTGCCTCCATGCCATAAACCAAGGAATAGGGTGTTGCCCCTGTTGACGTCTGTGCTAAGGTACGGTACCCATGAAGAGCAAATGGTAACATCTCGTGCCAGTCTTTGTACGTCACCGTCATCTTATGCACGATCTTCTTAATGTTCTTATTAGCCGCTTCAACAACCCCATTCATCTTCGGCCGGTAGGGAGAAGAGTTGTGATGCTGTATCTTGAACTACTTGCAGAGTTCGGTGATCATCTTATTATTGAGATTGGTACCATTGTCCGTAATGATCCTCTCTGGTACGCCGTATCGACAGATCAGATTGTGCCGAATAAACCGTGCCACGACGTTCTTGGTTACAGTAGCAAAGGACGCTGCTTCAACCCACTTCGTAAAATAATCAATAGCTACCAGGATGAAACAATGCCCGTTGGATGCCGTAGGTCTGATCTCGCCGATCATATCAATGCCCCACATTGCAAAAGGCCACAGAGCTGTCAAGACATTCAAAGGTACTGGAGGTATGTGTACTTTATCAGCATAGACTTGGCACTTGTGAGAGGTCCGAGAATGCTGATAACAGTCGGCTTCCATTGTGGACCAATAATATCCTGCCCGTAGGATCTTCTTTGCCAGGGTGTGTCCACTGGAATGAGTTCCGAAAGTACCTTCATGTAACTCCTCCATGATCCTTTCTGCTTCATTCTTGTCCATACAATGCAGTAAGGTCAAGTCATGGTTACACTTGTAAAGAATGCCATTGCTGATGAATAACTTTGCCGTGAACCTCCTCAGGAACTTCTTGTCATTAACAGATGCACCCTCGGGGTATTCCTGAGCCTTAAGGTATCTCTTCACCTCATGAAACCAGGGTTTATCTGCTACCTCTTCAGTCTCAATATCACAACAATGTGCAGGTTCGTCCAATTTTTCAATGATAATCCGGGGAGCTTCGTTGTCCCAATTGACTTTGAACATAGAAGACATCATAGCCAGCGCGTCTGCCAACTGATTCTCATCTCTTGGGAAGTGTTCAAAGGTTATCTCTTCGAAGTGCGGAAGCAATGTCAACACATAATCCTTGTAAGGAATAAGATTTGGGTGTTTCGTATCCCACTCGCCTTTGATCTGACTGATCACGAGAGCGGAATCTCCGAAGACACTCAAGAACTTAATCCTTAGGTCAATTGTTGCTCGAAGACCCATGATGCATGCTTCATACTCCGCCATATTGTTGGTGCAGTTGAAACATAGTCGGGTGGTGAACGAAGTATGAGAGCCTTTAGGAGATATGATCACGACGCTAATGCCATTACCCAAAGCGTTCGAAGCTCCGTCAAAGTACATAGACCATCGGGATCCTTCCTCAGGCCCTTCATCCGGTCCAGGTTCTTCGCAGTCAGTCACTATCATGATGCTCTCATCCGGAAATTCAAAGTTCATAGACTGGTAATCATCCACTGCCTGATGTGCCAAGTGATCTGCCAACACACTTCCATTGATTGCCTTTTGGGTCGTATACTGGATGTCATACTCTGTCAAGATCATCTGCCATCTTACTATTCTTCCGGATAAGGCAGGCTTCTCGAAGATATACTTGATTGGATCCATCTTTGATATCAATAGAGTAGTGTGAGTCAGCATATACTGTCTCAGCCGACGAGCAACCCATGCCAAAGTGCAACAAGTTTTCTCAAGAAACGAGTATCGGGTCTCGCAGTCGGTAAACTTTTTGCTAAGGTAATAAATAGCATGCTCTTTTCGGCCAGACTCGTCATGCTGCCCCAGCACACACCCCATTGAGTTGTCGAGTACTGTCAAGTATAAGATCAGATGTCTCCCTTCAACTGGTGGCATCAGAATAGGTGGCTCTTGGAGATACTCTTTGATTCGTTTGAAAGTGGTCTGGCATTCATCATTCCATCTTACCACTTGAACTTTCTTCAGTAGCTTGAAGATTGGCTCACAAGTAGCGGTCAGGTGCGAGATGAATCGGGCAATATAGTTCAAACGTCCCAGGAAGCCTCTGACTTCTTTTTCTGTTCTGGGAGCTGGAATTTCCTGTATAGCCTTTACCTTGGCAGGGTCCACTTGAATACCTTTGTCACTTACGACGAAATCCAGCAGTTTACCAGATCTCACCCCGAAGGTGCAATTGTTCGGGTTTAACCACAACTTGTACAACTTCAACCTGTCAAACAACTTTTGAAGGTGGTCAAGATGCTCTTCTTCAGTCTGAGATCTTGCAATCATGTCGTCGACGTATACCTCAATCTCATGATGGATCATATCATGGAACAAAGCAACCATGGCACGCTGATACGTTGCCCCAGCATTTTTTAGTCCAAAAGGCATGACCTTGTAGCAAAAGTTACCCTACTGAGTAACAAAAGTTGTCTTCTCCATGTCTTCGGGAGCCATTTTAATCTGTTTATAACCGGAGAAAACATCCATAAAAGAGAATACCTTATGCTGTGCGGTGTTGTCAACCAGAACATCGATATGAGGCAGAGGGAAATCATCCTTGGGACTTGCCCTGTTCAGATCCCTATAGTCGACACACATTCGAACCTTACCATCCTCTTCGGTACAGGAACCACATTGGCCATCCACTGCGGGTAAGAAGTAACTGCTAGAAAACCGGTGTTAAACTGTTTCATAACCTCAGCCTTGATTTTCTCAAACATCTCTGGGCGCATTCGGCGGACCTTCTGTTTTACCGGAGGACAATCTTCCTTGGTAGGCAGGCGGTGAGCCACAATATCGGTATCCAACCCAGGCATATTTTCATAATACCAGGCTAAGATCTCAACGTAGTCACACAGCATCTAAATCAACTGTTGCTTAACACTAGCTTCTAGATTTGCACCGATCTTGACCTCTTTCTTGTCCTCCTCCGTACCCAGATTTACTGATTCCACGGGCTCTTCGTGTGGCTGAATAGCCCTCTCTTCCTGGAGTAGTAGTCTAGCAAGTTCACCAGGCACTTCAGAATCATCTTCATCTTCGTCTTCGGCTAAGTTGATCGGACTTTTGAAGTCATAATTGGCAGTAGCATAGTCATTACCAGTGAGATCCAGAGTGGATGTAGACCTGTATATGTGAGTGTGTGTAAAATAGCTGTTTTGCAATATATAATAAAAGAAAAAAAAGGAGCGCAAAATTTGAAATGCAATAAACGTCCAATGCTTTTATTAATGATAGATGTAGATGACACACATAAAGCCCTCACAAACGAAGCCACGGTGCCCCGGGTAAGACACCGGGCCGTAAAGTTTAAAACATTGTCAATTACAAATTCAAAACAAAAGTCTCATTACTGGGTAATAAAAGCAATTGGGATGAAGTCCTTTGCTGTCTAGTTGCTTAGTCCACCATCAGTAGTAGGATATATCCAACTGTCGAATTCAGACTCTTCAACATCGTCTTCAATGGCATTCACTCCTGAATTGCTGATGAACAAGGGAGGTCTTCTGATCCGTGCATTCTGAACAACCTTTTGAGCTTCTGTAGTGAAACCCAAACCAAACTTGTTAGTCTTTTGTGCAAAATCAGGGAGTTGTCCCCAATTTGTACACCCACCTTTCTCGACAACAACCCGAGCGTCCTTGAAGGAAACCATCTTCATGGGAGGATCTTCAACAACAGTCTCAGTTGATGCCAGTGTCTGGGGAACCTCTTCAAAATGCTGAAATGGGGTCTCAATGAACTCCCCATCCATTTCTACATATCAGAAAGAGTTGAGGTGGATCACCATGTACTCTTCTTCTCCCTGTACTGTCACAATTTCCCTTTGACCGGGTACTTGAGCTTTTGATGGAGCGTAGACATCACCGCCCCAAATTTGTGGATCCACGGACGACCCAGCAAACATGAATAAGATGGCCGAATATCCATCACATAGAATGTAGAGGTGAAAACCTGAGAACCAACTTTAATCGGGATATCAAATTCTCCATGTACTATTCTCTTTGACCCATCAAAGGCCCTAACAACAATGTTACTTGGTTTCAGCTCCAACCCTTCACAGTCCAATCGGTCTAGAGCTTTCTTAGGAAAAACGTTCAATGAGGAACCAGTATCCACCAATACATGAGCAAGAGTAGTGCCCCTGCATTCAATGGAGACATGCAGGGCATCATTGTGATTCTTCCCTTTAATAGTCAAGTCGGCGTCAGAGAAACCCAACCCATTATCAGCAGTTAGACTAGCCACACAATCTTTAAACTGATCAGCTGATGTTTCCTGAGGTACGTGTGCAGTCTTCAGGAATGCAATCAGAGCCTTGGCATGGGCTTATGAGCATAGAAACAGTGACAACATAGAGATTTTGGACGGGGTTTACCGCAGCTGCTCGACTACATTGTAGTCACTCTTTTTTATAATCTTCAAAATCTCCTCCATCTCTTGCCTAGAGGCTTCAACAGTAATTGTTTTTGGTGCCTCCGTATGGGAAGGCTCATCAATGGTCCCTTTGCCCCGAGTATCGGATGACTCGGTGACAGGGGTAAGAATGGGAACTTGAACATGAATAGTAGCAGGTACACTGGCAGGTGTAATAACAATAGGTTTCCGGGCCGTTGGTGGAGAGATATCAGGGGAGAAAAGTCTTCCACTGCGGGTGACTTTGGCAGGTCCAACAATGTTGTTGACGTCAGTATCAGCATCCAAACCTTGTTTAACTCCATGATAATAAACATCAGCCCCGTAGTGCCAAGGGACAACTTTATCAGATGTATAGGGGATAGGCCCTGGAACAGTGATGATCAACGGCGTAATTCTTGGGACAGATGTAATTCTAACAGGCTTTCTCGAGGAAGCCTTGGAAGAATTGTCAAAAATGGTGATAATAGAAACTTCTTCAGTAAGGATCAAAGGAACAAGAGTCTTCTCAAACAGAATTTCCTTATTGTCCATCTGGCGTTGGACACCTGACTTCAATAGATGGAAACCGGTAGGTAGGACAAAACACATACGACAACCTTCATCACAACCCGAAAATAAACCGGCTAACAAAAGGTTCTTCTTCACAGTCATCAAAGGAGTAACAATGTCATTCACAGAAACCACAAACAAGTCTTCATCTATAGAATTTACTCAATGCTTGGGCATAGGAGCAGTCACAACATTAGGTCTTTCAGGCGCCTCGAACTCAATCTCCTTCGCATCAATTAAGTCCTGTACCTTGTTCTTCAAAACCCAATAATCATCTGTATCATGCCCCGAGCTATCAGAGTGAAAAGCACAACGGGCTTTAGGGTTGTACTTTGGTGATGTAGTGTTGGGATTCTTTGGGGCCTCCCTTGGAATCACTAGACTGGTTTTTAATAACTGCGGTAAAATTTGGGATAAAGTCATGTTGAGCTGAGTTAATTTCCTTCACGGTCTCTCGGCCTTTGGCTGATTGTTGTGCTGAGGAGCACCAGCAGGTCTTGAAATAACAACCGCATTAACAGCTTGGCGACGTTCAGGTCTATTATGGCTTTTCAAACTGTAAACAACACTGGACTCCTTCTTAAAAGGCTTCTTCTCGGTGCTTGATGAAGCACCCTTCTGTATTTTACCAGATTTGATACCAGCCTCAATCCTTTCCCCGGTCATAATCAGCTCTGTAAATCCGGACGAAGAACTTCCAATCATATGGTTGAAATACGGACCAGACAAGGTCCCCAGAAACATATTTATTAGCTCCCTATCAGCCAAGGGTGGTTGCACTCTTCCAGCAAGGTCCCTCCACTTCTGAGCATAATCTTTGAAACCTTCACCCGTTCCCATTGACATACCCTAGAGTTGGGTACATGTGGGAGTGAGGTCAGCATTGTATTGGTACTGCTTGTAGAAAGCAGCAGCCAAATCTTCCCAACTACAGATATTGGCTCCTTCTAGCTGGTAAAACCATTCAAGCTGATTCCCTGAGAGACTGTCTTGAAAGAAGTGGATCCGTAGGTTCTTGTCAGCGGTGTATGGCTGAATCTTCCTAACATACGAACAAAGGTGCAGTTTCGGACAAGAAACTCCGTCGTACTTAGCAAAGGCTGGTGCTTTGAACTTGTGGGGAATCACCACCCCAGATGACAGACCTAAATCGCCAAAGTCCAGACCAGGAACCTTCTAAACTTCCATCGCACTCAACCGGTCTTCCAGTTGCTTGTATCTATCCTCGGCCGGAGGATACTGGTCTTCGTCGAAGTCCGTATCGTTGTCTGAAACCACAGGGCTAGGAGCCCTCCTTTCTTCCTGACTATCTTTCCCTCCAGATGAGGTGGTTAAATCAACTTCATCTCGTAGCCTGTTTCCAAACCTGTGGCCCATGTTAAACAAGACCGTCTTCTTCTTCTTCTTCTTCTTCTTCTTCTTCTTCTCTTTCAAGATAAGGGCCTTCAGATCTTGCTGACCCTTAGCTAGATTCATGAACAACTCTTGGAATTGGGCATTTTGAGCCTGCAGAGCCTTGATTGCTTGTTCAGTTGATGGTTCAGAAGACATGATGCTGAAATAAACAGCGAAGAAGATGAGAAAAACCTGAAAGGGTACCTGTTATGAAGTGCATGGAATGAAATGCGTATTATATGATTTCAAAGACATCGAGAGATTCAAATTCGTAAACAAGAAATGAAGCACACTTTTATTAGATAAACTTGAAATTCAATTGTCCCACAAATTGCCCTTAAGGCGTTACAAGAAAGGAAATACTGAAAAGTAAATAAAAATTGGAAATAATCAAAGGACATCAGCGCTCCCATGGTCGTTTGCCTTTAGTGCTGACATAGTCGTTAATGATCTGCTCCCTCTCCAGCTGCCTAGTCAACTTCTGGATCTTTCGCTCTTGCTCGTGATACTTTTCTCGGTAAGTATCCCGCTCTTCCCTTAGCTGTATCCAGGACCTCTTCAATGCCCCAATGTCAGTAGGCATGTAAGGGTGTAAGATAGTAGGAGGAACCCCTTCCTCATCAGCAACTTCAACAATGATAGGAAAGACAACTTCATAGGGCATTCCCAGCTTTTGGGCACGTATACGAACCCATCAGAGATATGGTTCCATTGGTAGAGAAGTCTTCGCACCCAGCTCGTGTGGATCAGATCTGTGTACTCTATCTCAAGCCCTTATGAATCTGCGGCGTTGCTCGTCACTATCCCCTTGAAAATCAAATACAATACTAGGCATTAGAAACTCATGAGGTCCTTCCCTCCTAGCACGCCCAAACTGATGTAAGGCCAAGCATGGATTGTAAGTAATTCCTCCATTGGTTCCTATCAGTGGAACATTAGGGTATTCCCCACAACGATCAATAATGGCCACCTCGTCCATACCCTCAATAGTCCAAATGATGTCATTGTGAGAGAGAGACATAACCCTATAAGCCCAACCCATGCCTTCTTTGTTCTTCAGAACTGATTTGGGGAGGTGAGAAATAAACCACCTCGCCAATAATGGAGCACAGCACATCAAGGTTCCCCGCTTCCGAGCAGTACGGGCATAAAGCTGATGAAGAATGTCACCCAAGAGAGTGGGTACAGGATTACCAGAGACGAAGATTTTTACCGCATTCACATCAACAAAGGAATCAGAGTTAGGAAACAACACCAATCCATATATCAGAAGAGCCAGAATATCTTTGAATGCCTGGAAGTCTAGACTATCCCAGAAGTGATTAGCCTTACCAACCAAGAACTTAGTCAGAAAGCCCTTTGCTCTACTACGAGTTTCCCAATTAGCCATTACCTCATCCTTTGTCATATGAAGGGATGAAGCAATCTCTTCTGGCCTAAGGATCTTCTCCTAACCTGTAAACGGGGTCTGTTCCAGAATAGAGATACGGAGCAGATCAGAGAACTCTTCCAAGGTAGGGACCAACTGGTAGTCCTGAAAAGTAAAGAAATGGTACAATGGATCAAAGAACTGGACTAGGACACTCATCATCTGCTCGTCCAATTTGGAGGTGACCAAACCAAGAAGATGCCCATGTCTTCTGATGAAGGAAGTAGTATCTGACATCTTTGCAACCAACTCTTTAAGCATAATGGGAACCTGGACAAAGTTGATCCGGATGGTATTTCTACGCATGGGTGCCATGACCTACAAAACAGAACAAAGATGAATCCCTCCTGTCTTTGAAATAGGTTAGTCCAATGCAAGATGCATGCAATGTTATGATGTCATGATGTCATGATAGAAAGCACACCACAAGTATCCACAAATAGAAAACATGGTAAAGGCATACAAGTCACACAGAGAGCCCTTAGATTTCAGGCTGGCAAGGAGCTTAGGTACTACCCTCTTTTAGCTCAGTTGGTTCAAACCTGTCCTAAAAATAGTAATCGGGTTCTAGAGGATCTCAATATCACTGACTACCCTCGATCGGTCATAATTCCAGTTTAGCAACCTTTTCTTGCGGCCAGAATCATCGCGAGAGTTTCGTCTCAATGAGTGTAGCATACTGCTACTGTTCTAGGGCCAAGTTGGTCAACTTAAAGGTTCTAAGGTCAGTTGGTGCTTAGTGACCCCTTAGAAGACCCATATTCTCCTCGTTGCGCCACAAGGGATATCGGTACATACTAAAGTGCCACACCAACATAGCTACTGCTTCAACCGTATCGATCTACACCGTACAGTTCCCTCACAGTTTATTGCTACTTACCTAAAGGGTGTTCCCCAGATCCAGGTTAGGATCTATAGTAACTCCGATACAAGCCCACAAATATAAAGCATACAAGTCAAGCAATTGAAAACATTATGAACTATTCCTAAGGTACACCCCACTTATTAAGTGTCCCCAGCAGAGTCTCCAGTTCTGTGATACGGTGGGAAAGAACTGACTGTTTTTTTGGAATGCTGGTTTGTGTTTTGCGTTTGTGTTTGCAAAATCTCACGGTAAGCAAGAGTCGCCATCGACTTTTATTTTATCCAACAAGGAAATAAAAAAAACACACAAAAATTTCTTTTTCGAGATATTTCTCGGGTTCGGGGGGTAGATTATAAAAAGGGAAGGTGTTAGCACCCTTTCTATCCGTGGTTATCCACGGGCTCTTAGGTACTTGCTCATTTGTTTTCAAAATTTTCTTTCTTTGTGCTTGTGGGTTTGAAAAAAAGTTTTTGTTTGAAAACTTCGATTTAACTCTTGCTTCTGTCCTCAAGAGTATATGAAGTGTTTTGAAAACTTTGTTCGAAAAAGTGTAAGTGTGAAAAAGATTTTGTTTTTTGAAAGAGCAAGTACTTAAGAACCATCTACCTACTCGAAAAAGGAATCGTTCTATGCTATCTTCCTTTAGACAATGCTATCCCACTATGAATGAGTAGGTAGCACCGTCGTTGGAGTTTAAGGGTCAATTCGAATTTAAGGACTTACGGTCACTAAAGCAATGTTAGGACGCCTTAGCGGTAACCCTAATGTCTTAGATCATTTGTTTTGAGGCAACAATATCTGAGGCAACCGTTTCGAGGTGACTATGATCTTTGGACAAGAGGGCAACCTCTAAAGTGACCTATACTCAATGACCGTGTATGAAGGCAACCAAGTGGGGTGTACCCTAAGAGTGCGCATGTGCAAGTGTGTCGTTTTCAGTTTATTTTATCTTTGTACATGTTAATGGTGATCTAAGTTGATTTTAGGTTAAAGCATTCATTCTTGTCATGCATTCCTATTATCAAACATCTAACAGTTATATTTTGCGAAAAATAAATTGCGGAAATTAAATTACAAGGCGTCGGGTATTTACATCGCCAAAAGCAACCCTTTGAAATTTAAATGCGGAAAAATAAATAAAGCGATAAATAAATGGTCCTAATTATCTATTATATTCCGGGAACAAATACAATATTGAATAAATAGATTGCGTGCGGAAAATTAAATCGAGGGCGGGTAGGGTTTTGACCCTTTGTTATTTAAAGAAAAGATTTTTTTGGTTATTTTTGAATTAAGAAAGAAATTAGTCCAAATTAATTAATTAATTAATGAAAATAAATATTTTTTTTGGATTTTTGGTATTTAAAGAAATAAAATAAAATAAATTAATGTTAGTAAAAACCTAATTAAGTCTAAGTTAATTTTAATTATTTATAAAAATATATTAAAGTTATCTCTAATTAAAACCTAAATTAATTAAATTAACGTTTGTTAATAATAAAAAAATATTTTTGTAGTTTTAATTTTATAAGGAAAAAGATTTTATTAGTTAGAAAATAATAAAAATAATTAAATCAAAATAAAAATAAGCAAATAAATAATAGAAAGAGTTAGGGGGGTATGGGCCTGCTTGGAGGTTTGAGAAGCAATTTGAGGCCCATTGAGTGCTGGCCTGGTTGACTTTTGAGATCCCATGTGCGCGCTTGGACTTGGTCCATGGTAGACCATCAATCTGGATCACAAGATTTGGCCTTTGGCCATCTGGCTGTTGGAGATGTGGAGGCGCATAGTGAGCTACAAGCCTTGATTTGCACCTGATTATCTGAAGAAAAAATATAACAAAGCGCATGGGGGACCTGGGATTCGAACCCAGGTCCTGTTGGATGTTTCCAGCGCTTGCTTCCACTAGGCCATTGTGCTTCAGTTGTTAACAATATACAAAAACAATATTATAAGACAAAACGCGTTAATGTGCCAGCAAAATAAAAAAATGTGCGAAAATTTGAAAGGGCCAATCAGGGGAGGACACGATGTCGTCCCTGTCCCCAGGCCTGTAACGAAGTTACCTGCGGATTTGAATCCGCAGCTAAATGCATAGGCCATTCCTAAAATTCATCTCAGGCCATATAAATTTCTCCCAAGACCATGGTTGCATTCGTCTTCCTCTCCCGATCACGTCCATAGCCATCATTAAGGCTAATTTTACCTGTAGCAAAAACGCCCAAAAAAGCTCCAAGAACCCTAACTATGGTGATTCTTGGTACAAGTCATATAAATGAAATTCAATAATACAAAAAGTTTGCAAATGTCTTGGTGATCACAAACATGTAATTATTTTGTCCAAAAGATGCCAGAATGAGGATTTTCGAATTCAAGAAAGAAACGGATCCGCGTGGTACTTACAGTGTGTTTGGGCATGTATTGGAGCTTGCTTTGGGTTGGTTTCAACTCAGTGAACCTCTAGGAATTGATTGAGACCCTTCTTGGCTTCTGAGATCGCCTCTAAGTATGAATTCAGATTCAAGTTTTTTCACCACTTTTTCAAGTTTTGTTCTTCCTGTTCTTGCAGCCTCTAACCCATATTTCGTGTACTTTGGCTTCTATATGTATCATGGAATGCATTAGGTCAAGAATCATGAATCCAATCTCTCTAAATCAATGCACCCATATTTGATTTGATTCACTTTTGAAAACTTGCCAAATTTGTCAAAAAACCATCTTTTTGCACATGATCTTGTGTGATACGAATTTGATGATGATATTGATGAGAATCCAATCTTGAAAATAGCAAAAAATCTCATGTAATCAAAGTTTGGGATTTTATTTGATTTATTTTGATTTAAAATGAAATAATTCAATAAAAAATCAAATAAAATAATAAAATTGATAAATGGACACATGGCTGAAGCTAGGACACGTGGACAATGATTCAAGCTCAAATCAAGTGGAAAATAAAGGGCCCATTTGACAAAATTTGAAGTTTTGGGGATAGTTGACTTTTGGCAATTTTGCAAAAATGCCCAACTTCAACAATGCATGACTTCTTCAATTTTGGACTTTTGGAGGTGTTCTTGGACTTTATAGAAAGCTTTATATGTCCTCTAACTAACCCTTTTGGTATCATATCATTTTGACATTCCATTCTCAAGTTATAAGTTTTGACAAAAATGGTGTTTTTGTTGACATTCGAAAATGCCCTATAATGTCCAAATTTATAACTTCTTGTGAGTGCATTTTATGATCTTGGCATATGAATATGGATTGTAGGAAATTGCATCCTATTCAAAATGAGCTTTGGATGGGTCATTTCTCATAAAGTATGAGAAAGTTATGCTTGGTCAAAGTTGAGTTGACTTTTCCTACAAAACCCTAATTTAGCAACTTTTGAATCTTGATGAATTTTGAGCAATACTTGATGAATCATGATCAAACCTTGATCAAATGATGAAATATACTTCAAAATGAGAATGTGGACAAAAAATATTGAAGTTTGACTATTTGTAGGTCATAGTTGACTTTTGCCCTAGCATAGTCGATTTTTGGACCCTTTGAGCAATTGACTGGGCAAACTTCCTCTGCAAGGCTTGAAATTCGACATGGATGACCTTGAGAACATATTAGGATATTGGGGAGCACTTGAGGTCATTTGGGATCAAGGATCTTGATGCAACACAAAACCCTAATTTGGGGTTGACTGCTTTAGGAGATAACTTGACTGTCCAACTCTTGAGCAATCTTGAACCACTTGGAGATTTTCCTTGCAATGTTTTGAGAAATGTGAGAGGGCAAATTTTGGGGTACAACAGGTAGCCCTTGAATAGTCAAGGAGAATACGGAGCTGCTGTGTGGTGTCATGAAGCACTAACTGACTTTAGAACCTTTACTTAACCAACTTGGACATTAGGAAGTAGTGAGATAGCCGACTTTGGTGCAGTCCGAAGTTGGTTCATACTCGATACTACGCTCATTGAGATCGGAATTCTCGGGATATTTCGGTCACCGTGAAAGAGGCTTACGCTGAAACCATGCCCGACAAGAAAGATTAGTGATATTGAGATCTCTTAGAACCCAATTACTATTTCTAGGATAGGTTTGAGCCAACTAAACTTCAAGAGGGTACTTACCTATAAGACTCCATGCAAGCCTAAACCTAAGGACTTGTTTGCCTTGTTTGTATATGTACATAACATCATAAACATCATAACGTCATACTCATTCTCACTGACCATTTCAAGGATTATTAGGATTTATCTTTGTTCTTGTTTTGTAGGACATGACTTCCATCCACATGAAAACCATTCAAGTCAATCTCGTAAGAATTCCTTCTCAACTCAAAGAGTTAGCATCAAGGGTCCCTGAAAATTCTTCATTCACCGAAAGACATGGCCGCCTCCTAAACTTGGTTACCTCTAGCACCGATGAGAATATGATGAAGGTGATTCTCCAGTTCTTTGATCCTCTACACCATTGCTTCACTTTTCCCGACTATCAACTTGTACCTACTATGGAAGAATTATCCCAACTCTTGAGGATTCCTATTCTCAATCAACTGCCTTTCAACGGTACGGAAAGAGATCTAAAACCCGAAGAGATTTCCCGAGCACTTCACTTGCAACAATCTGATGTCACGACTAATTGGGAAACAAAGAGTGGTGTCAAAGGATTCTTAGCCAAGTTCTTGTTTGAGAAAGCTCAAGATTGTTTGAATTCTTTGGACTTACAAGCTTTTTAAGAAATCTTGGCCCTTCTCATCTATGAGATGTTTTTGTTTCCAAACCCTGACCAACTTATAGATGTAAATGCTGTCAAAATATTCATGTCTCGCAATCCAGTGCCTACTTTGTTAGGAGATATCCTACATTCTTTTCACTCTCGCACTATGAGGAAGATAGGTATCCTCACGTATTGCACTCCTCTCTTGGCTAGATGGTTAATTTTACATCTTCCTCGGTCTGTATTGAAGAAAGATCAAGGTTTGAGGTGGTCCCATAGGTTGATGATGCTCAAAATTTAGATATTCATTGGTGTTCTCGATCCTTGGAGAACGTAACTATCATCGACCATTGTGGGGAATTCCCTAATGTCCCTCTGCTTGGAATTAGGGGAGGTATCACTTACAACCCTTGCTTAGCTTTACAACAGTTTGGTTAGCCCAAAGGGATGGTCCGCATGATATGCTCATCCAAGGAGTGGTATTTGACTATGAGAGAAACGATCAAGGCTATCGCCAGAGGTTTATACGAGCGTGGAGGATGGTAAGCAAAATGGATAGTAAGACACTAGGATACAAGAATTCCATTCCCCTTGAACCTTACCTTAGGTGGGTACAAGCTCATGCTCAGAAACTTGTGATGCCTTATCCCTCCATCTTACCAGTTATCATGGAACCTGTGGTTGAAGGAGATGTCCCGTACAATGTCCTTCATCCCAACATGCCTACTTCTCTTGAAGACTTGCAAAAGGGTTGGATTCAGCTGAAGGAAAAATGAGATACATTCGAAGCTCAATTTTATGCTACTGAGAAGAGAGTCTTGGAGCTTACAAAGCCGCTACATGAGGAGCAAAGTGTGAATGCATATCTTGCACCGAAGAGGATGCGTTCAGTATTTTTATCTTAGAGATTTATTTTATAAGCCCAAGAGGCATGTTGTAGTCATTTTGAACTAATTAATGAAATTTGACGTTTGTTCATGCTTTGCCTATACAAATTTAAATTTCATAAATCCTTGAAATCATTTGAATACACATATTCCATGCATCATAACATAACATGTTTTCACACAACATGTCTACTTATCTTTCTGCTGTTTATTTCAGCAAGATAGATCTAGAGAAAACAGTGAAGGACCTTCAAATACAAAACTCTCAGTTCTAAGAGACTCTACTAGCCCTAGCCAAGGGGAAACAAGATATGATGACATTGCTGGCAGTTAAAAAGAAACCCAAGAAGAAAGCCCTGGTCAACATGGGTAGAAGGTTAAAAGAATCAGTCCGTCAGATCCCGGTAGTGGAAGACTCATATGAGGAAGACGAGAATGAGATCGGAGAAGCTAGGAGCACCCAGGCTGGGTGTATTAATGATCAAGCGTCTGATGAGGATGATTATTTTGATGAGCAGTATCCTCCCGCCGATGTCAAGTACAAGCAATTGGAAGATAGATTGAAGGCCATCGAGATCCAAGCCGTCCCCAGTTTAGATTTTGATGATTTGGATTTGATCTCTGGGGTTTTTATTCCCCACAAATTCAAGATACTAATCTTTGCAAAGTATGATGGAGTTTCCTGTCCAAAACTTCACCTGAAATCTTATGTGCGCAAGATACATCCGCACACCACTGATAAGAAACTCTGGGTTCACTTTTTTTCAAGAAAGCTTGGCCGAAACACAACTAGAGTGGTTCTACCAATTGGATGGTTACCGTATCAATACATGGGAGGACTTAGCCACCACTTTCTACCACCAATACCAATATAATGCAGACTTGGAGCTGACAAGAGTTCAGTTGCAAGATATGACAATGGGGAAGAATGAAGGATTCAAAGAATACGCACAAAAGTGGAGAGACCTTGCCAGTAGGGCTTAACCACCTTTGACTGATAGGGAGAACATTGACATGTTTATGGGCACCTTATCTGGTCCATTCTTTAACTTGTTGGTTGGCTGTTCTTCTTCCGGTTTTACCGAGATAATCTTAACCAGTGAAAGGGTTGAGAACGACATCAAAAGTGGGAAGATTTCCATGGCATATGCTCCACCTCCAATCCTATAAAGAAAACTTTTACCACAAAGAAAGAAAACAATGATGTGTACAGGGAAAGGGCCCGTACCAAGAAGGATGACCTCCAGTCTGTTAATGCTGTCCGAATCTCCAATCTAACTCCTGCTCAAAGACCATATGCTAATCACCAACGGTTTGAGACTCCGAGAAGACAGTTCACGAGGTTAGGCATGTTGCTATCTTAAGCCTTACAACACTTAATAAAGGCTAATTTGGTAACATTGCGCGATCCTCCGGCCAATCCATATACCTCTTCACCAAAGTACAATCTGAACGCTAAATGTGAATATCACTCAAGTAGTCCCGGGCATGAGACTGACCAATGCTGGGCACTGAAGAATAAAATTCAGGACTTGATCGATAACAAGACTATTGAATTTGATCCTTCTCCAACTCCGAATGTAATCACTGCACCTATGCCAAACCATGGGAAGGGTGTCAATACTGTTGAAGATACAATTTTTGTTTCCTCTGTCAAAGACTTGACTACTCCATTGAACGTCATAAAAAAGAATCTATTAAAAGCCAGGATTTTCCCTGGCTGTGTGAAGGACTGTGTTTGTTGTGCCAAACAACTCAATGGATGCGAAGGGCTGAAGGAAGGCATTCAACGCCTGATGGATAGCCACGAGATCCTATTTGAGAATACTCCGCTTGCCAAAAGTTTGACTAATAAATGTGAAGATCTCTCCATTATAACCATCTCAAACAAACCTCTTAGGATTTCCTCCAAAGGTCCTATCAGGATTTCAAATGAACCAACTGTTGCTCCCCTAATAATTACCAATCCCGGACTAATTCCCTACTCTTCTAACAAAGCAGTGCCATGGAACTATGGTGCTGTGGTGGTTTACCATGGGATAAAACAAGACGCCTGGATTGAAGAAGACAAAGCTGATGATGTTGGTAACATAACTGGCTCAAGCAAAGTGATCAGAACTGGGAGAATCTTTTCACCCACCATCTCACCACCAGTTATTACAAAGGAACCTATCTGCATCACTGCTGCTACGCCAAGTACTGATACAAGGGGAAAGGAGAAGGTTGGTGAGCCTATTGAGACAGAAATACCCGCAAAGGACATTGCTGATGGAGAACCTTCTGCTTGTGAGATGGACGAGATCTTGAAAATCATAAAAAGGAGCAATTTCAAGATTGTGGAGCAGCTAGAGCAAACCCCTTCCAAGATTTCTATGTTGTCTTTGCTACTCTATTCCGATGCCCATGCTCGGGCATTAATAAAATTCTTGAAGAAGGTTCATGTCCCTCATGAGACCACAACTGATCATTTTGAGAATTACGTGGTAAGCTTGACGACCGATAATGGTTTGGGTTTCTCGGATGCTGATCTGACACCGCTTGGGAAAATCCATAACAAAGCTCTACATGTTTCTGTCGAGTGCAAAGGGACCATCCTAGCGCATATTCTGGTCGACACTGGTTCTTCTTTAAATGTGCTACCCAAGGGGGCGTTAGACCGTTTAAAGTGTGAAGGTTTAGTCTTGAAACCAAGTGATATCATTGTGAGGGCTTTCGACGGGTCAAAAAGGACAGTTCATGGAGAGGTGGATCTCCAGATCAAGGTGGGCTCACAAATTTTCAACTCTACCTTCTACATTATGGATATTCATCCTACCTACTCTTGTTTGTTGGGTCGCCCTTGGATCCATGGAGCTAGGGGAGTAACCTCAACTCTTCATCAAAAGCTCAAGTATCCGGTCAAAGAAAGAATTGTCACTGTCTGTGGTGAGGAGGAGTTCATGGTAAGCCACCTTAACTCTTTCAAATACATGGAGATGGATGGCGAATTCATAGAGACCCCGTGTCAAGCTTTTGAGGTTGTGCCGCCAATGATTGCTGCTACCAAATGTTTCTCTGATGTGTCCAAAACTATTAAGGTCATGCCGAAGACGGTTTCATTCAAAGATGCTCGTTCTGCAGTTGAAGAAGGAAGTTGTGATACTTGGGGACAACTCCTAGATATCCCATTCAAAGCAGACAAGTGCGGTTTGGGTTTCACCTTCAAGGATTAGAAGGAAGTGAGGCACGCTCGCGCAGGGAAGCCCGATCTCCGTATTGGAAGCTACGAAGTCAACACTGTAGGTGATTCTGATGATGAAGTTGCATTTGAAGATTGGGTGTATCCTACTACAATGGAACTCAACAAATGGCATGCAAAAGACTTCGTGCCCATCTCCTTCATTGAGGAGTAATCACTTGCTTATTGCTTTTTTGTTAATTCAAGAACATTTTGTCTGTAATATTTAACAATGACTTTTAAGCCATGTGCCTAGCCCGGGGCACTATGGTCCATTTGTCAAGGGTTTTATTTATGTTCATCTTATCATATGATCATTCAATACAAACCATTGGACTCTTTTGCATTCAAATATTTATGCTCATTGTCTTTCTTTTTGTTCAAAAACATTTTTCAAAATAGCCATGTATCTTACATGCACACACACACACACACACTTGCAGGTCCTCATCCACTATGGATCTCATTGACAATGACTCTACTATTACCGACTATGACTTCGAATGTCCAATTAACCAAGCCAAAGACGAAGGAGAGGAAGATTGTGAACTACCGGGAGAACTAGCCAGACTTATATTACAAGAGGAAAAATCTATTCAGCCGCATGAAGAGTCAGTTGAAGTCATCAATCTGGGTACCGAGACAGACAAGAGAGAGGTTAAGATCAGTGCTAACTTAGAAGACAATGTCAAGAGTAGGTTGGTTCAAATGTTGCATGACTATGTGGAAGTGTTTTCTTGGCCGTATAAAGATATGACAGGGTTGGATACTGACATTGTGGTTCATCCTCTGCTGACAAAAGAAGACTGTCCTCCTGTCAAACAAAAGGTTCATTACATGAGGTCTGATATGTCTGAAAAGATAAAAGCTGAAGTGATGAAAAAATTTGATGCATGATTCCTAGATGTGACATATTACCCCCAATGGGTTGTAAATGTGGTTCCAGTGCCAAAGAAGGACAAAAAAGTTCGTATGTGCGTAGACTATAGGGATCTGAATAGGGCAATCCCCAAGGATGACTTCCCTCTACCACACATTGATGTCCTGGTCGATAATACTGCTCAGCATAAAGTCTTCTCTTTCATGGATGGCTTCTCAGGCTATAATCAAATTAGGATGGCTCCTGAAGACATGGAGAAGACCACTTTCATTACACAATGGGGCAACTTCTGCTACAAGGTCATGTCGTTCGGGTTGAAGAATGCAGGGGCAACATATCAAAGGGCTATGGTAGCTTTGTTTCATGATATGATCCATCATGAAATAGAGGTATATGTGGATGATATGATTGCCAAATCACAAACTGAAGAGGAACATCTCGATCACCTGTACAAGCTATTTGAAAGGTTGAAAAAGTACAAGTTGAGGTTGAACCCTAACAAGTGCACATTTGGAGTACGATCTGGAAAGCTTCTAGGTTTTGTTGTCAGTAATAAAGGCATTGAAGTTGATCCTGCTAAGGTAAAGGCCATCCAAGAAATGCCAGTACCCCACTCTGAAAAGGAAGTTAGAGGATTCTTGGATCGTCTCAATCACATTTCCCGCTTCACATCTCACTTGACTGCTACTTGTGAGCCAATCTTCAAGCTCTTGAAGAGAGATCAAGTAATCAGATGGAATGATGAATGTCAAGCTGCCTTTGACAAAATCAAAGAATATCTACAAGAACCTCCTATTCTCATGCCTCCAGTTAAAGGAAGACCCTTGATCATGTACTTGACACTACTAGAAAACTCTATGGGGTGTGTTTTGGGCCAACATGACGAGTCTGGCCGAAAAGAGCATGCTATTTACTACCTGAGCAAAAAGTTTACCGAATGTGAAACCAGATATTCACTGCTCGAGAAAACTTGATGCGCTCTGGCTTGGGATGCTCGCCGGCTAAGACAGTATATGTTGACTCATACCACTCTGTTGATTTCTTAGATGGACCCAATCAAGTACATCTTCGAGAAACCTGCTCTTTCCGGACGGATAGCTAGGTGGCAAATGATCTTGACTGAGTACGACACTCAATACATAACACAAAAGGCCATCAAAGGAAGTGTATTAGCAGATCATTTGTCCCACCAAGCTGTTGATGATTACCAGTCTATGAACTTCAACTTCCTGGATGAGAACATCATGCTAATAACCGACTGTGCAAAACCTGAATCGTATGACAAACCTGAACAAGGATCCCGATGGACTATGGTATTCGATGGGGCTTCCAACGCCTTGGGTAACAGAATTGGTGTTGTGATCATATCCCCTGAAGGTGGCCACACTCCTTTCACTGCCAGATTATGCTTCAATTGCACGAACAATATGGCTGAGTACGAAGCATGCATTTTGGGTCTGAAGGCTGTCATTGATTTGAGGATCAAGCATTTGAATGTGTTTGGGGATTCCTCTCTAATGATTAGCCAAGTAAAAGGAGATTAGGACACTAAGCACCCTAATCTCATCCCTTACAAGGAACTTGTGCTATCCCTGATTCCCTACTTCGAAGAGATCACCTTTGAACACTTCCCTAGGGAGGAAAATCAGTTAGCCGATGCTTTGGCCACCATGTCTTTAATGTTCAAGGTCAGATGGAATAACGAAGCCCCTATGATTACAATTGAGAGATTCGACAAACCTGTATACTGCTATGAGCTTGACACTGATACAGAAAGCCCATGGTACCATGAAGTGAAGAGATACCTTGAAGCACAAGAGTACCCTGAATGGGCATCTATCAATGACAGAAAGTTCTTACGAAGATTTTCATCCAAATTCTTCCTAAGTAACGGAATATTGTATAAGCGCAACCATTACTCTACTCTACTCCGATGTGTGGACAAGAAGGAGGCAGAGGAAATTATAGAAGACATGCATGATGGTCTTTTTGGCACTCACTCAAGCGGACATACTATCGCCAAGAAGATCCTAAGAGCTGGCTACTATTGGTCAACGATGGAGACTGATTGCCATCAACATTCAAGAACTTGTCACAAATTCCAAATCTATGCTAACAAGGTCAATGTGCCTCCTATCCCTCTGAACGTCATGACCGCTCCGTGGTCATTTGCAATGTGGGGCATTGATATGATTGAAGAGATCAAGCCCACTGCCTCCAATGGACATCGCTTCATTCTGGTCGCTATTGATTATTTCACCAAATGGGTCGAAGCCGCCTCATTTACCTCAGTCACAAAGAATATGGTAGCCAGATTTGTAACACCCCAATTCTACCCCAATCAATTATATAAATAAATCAGAGTTATAAAATTCAATCATGCAAACGAATCGGGATGTCACAAATTCATCTATCAAAATTCACTGCATTCATCGTGGATATATAACACTTTTTAAAACATCGGGTGAACCATAAACATAACATCTTTAATCAAATAACTCAACATCTACGCAGCGGAATTCTTAATAACATCTCTAACAACAAAACAACAACTTTGAAACATCACATATTTAATAATAGTCAATTTCAAGTTCAACAACTGAAAATCATCAATCAAAAACAGCAAGCGTTCATCCCCCCAAGTGTTACATATCAGAGCAATGACACCGGCTCGAACTACATAAGGTATACAACCTTCACTCTCAATTACCTGCACGTTACCAACATAAGGGAAACATTCAAACAGAAGGGGTGAGATATCTAACAATATAATAAAGCGCATGATAATTAATATATTAAATTAGATTAATAACATCACCACTTCTCATCTCATAATCAACAATAATTACAATGCATATACACATTCATCAACATCAAAATACACTTCTTTATGCCATCATATAATGCGACTCAATACTATGCAAATGCATGTGGTACCATTGGAGCAAAACTCCCATCTCAAAATTTTTCCAATTAATAGAGGCATCAACAAGGCATAGCCTTCATCTCAAAATTCACCAATACAGGCCATCTCAACGAGCATAAGCTCCATCTCGAAAATGCAATGTATGCGACACAACCATGAATGTAATAACAACACCCAAGTTAACAACATCTCAAATCATCTCAAAAACATCTCAATTAACATCTCAAAAACATCTTAAAATAATAACATCTCAACTGCATCTCAATTAACATCTAAAAAACATCTCAAAATAACAACATCTCAAATGCATCTCAATTAACATCTCAAATGCATCTCAATTAACATCTCAAAAACATCTCAAAATAATAACATCTCAAATGCATCTCAACGTCTCGTCATCAACATCTCATATCATCAAAATAATTTATTAAACATCATTTATAAACCATCAAACATCTTTTATTTATTATAAATCATCAACAGAACTTCATGAATAACTTCTCACTAACAACTCAACTGTACATGAAGTCCACAGTAATTCACTACTGCTATTCTGTAACTCTAACGTCATTACCGTCACTATCCTACTGTTATAGTTCAAACAACAGCTTCTAAGCATCTAACTTCCACAATTTGCACGAAAACAACGTAAAGGCCAACACAACTTCTGACCAGAACAACTTCTGACCAACTCAACTTCTAACCAACACAACTTCTAATAACACAACTCCTGACCAATACAACTTCTAACCAATACAACTTATGTCCAACTCAACTTATGACCCATACAACTTCTGGCCAAGTCAACTTTTGACCTATAAAACTTCTGGCCAACTCAACTTCTGATCAATACAACTTCTGATCAACTCAACTCCTGATCGATACAACTTCTGGCCAACTCAACTTCTGATCAATATAACTTCTGATGATATAATCTTCTGACAACATAACTTCTAACCAGTACACCCTCTACCATAAGAACTTCTACTTTATAATAATCCAACGCAACTTCTAACAACATACTTCTAACGTCAGAACTACTACTTTCTATTAATCCTACTATTTTAATTCTTAGCCTGATATCAACCTAACTAAGGACAGTATGACTAACTCCATCTCCAAATTAATTCATTGTTCTAAAACAGCAGCACCTGGTATCATTCTAGCATAATTCTTCATTTTTCATCACTGCAATATTCTGCGTTTTCATCACTACATCTCACTATGGGATTCACGCTTAAAGCCCTAAATCTCAACATAATCATGACAATTCATCACCTATAATTACCGTATAATTTCTACATCAATTAAATAACATCATGACATCAATATTCCTAAAAAATTCATCAATTCTCATCATACAACAATCATGTATTTTCAATTCAAGAAAAGACAACAATCATCTCTAACTCCACATACCAATCATCATAAACCCAATTATAGAGTCATAACCCCACCCTAACCTTGGATTGAAGGTCGCTCTACAATTTCCGGTTGAATTCTCGTTCTTGCCGTTTCCGACTTTCTCTAGCAGCTTGCACGTTCTTTCTCCAAATCCTTATTCTTTTACTGCTTCTTTCTTTCTATTCTATTCCAACAACAATAAAATAACCCTATTATTCTATTATTCCTTATTGGGCTTAAAACCAATACACCCCCTTATTACTTCTATTCCTTCAAAACAAGCCCACACCAATAATATTATAATTCTAATATTATTTCACCATATAATATTATATCTCTAATATTATTTCTCCACTTAATAAAATAATTAAATCCAATTAATTAATTATCACACATCTTCTCAAATATTCTAAAAATAATTTAATTAAATAATTAATTAAATTACGGGCGTTACAACTCTCCTCCACTTAGAATATTTTCGTCCTCGAAAATTTACCTCAATCAAACAATTCAGGATAAGAGTCTCGCATCTTGCTCTCCAAATCCCAAGTCATGCTTTCACCAGCAGCTCCTAGCCAAACCACTTTAACCAAGGAAATCTCTTTGCCCCTCAGAGTCTTCATTTCACGATCCATGATCCGTACAAGCATCGTCTCCACCGTAAGATTATCCCGTACTTGCACATCGTCCATATGAATCACATGAGATGAATCTGAAATATACTTCCGAAGTTGTGACACATGAAACACATCATGCAAATTCGAAAGATTAGGCGGTAAAGCCACTCTATAAGCAACATTTCCCACTCTCTCTGAAATCTGATACGGTCCAATAAAACGAGAAGTGAGCTTCTTAGACTTTAATGCTCGTCCAACACCAGTCACATGTGTAACTCTCAAAAACACATGATCACCAGCTTGAAATTCTAAATATTTCCTTCGCTTGTCCTGATAAATCTTATGTCTACTTTGTGAAGCTTTCATCTTTTCTCGAATCAACTTCACCTTCTCAGTAGTCTCACGAACAAGTTCAGGTCCAAGTACTACACTTTCACCAGATTCGTGCCAACATAACAAAGTTCTACATCTTCGAGCATACATTGCTTCAAAAGGTGCCATCCCAATACTAGAATGGTAACTATTATTATACGTGAACTCTATCAACGTAAGATAAGTATCCCACAAACCTCCCTGCTCAAGAACACATGCCCTCAACAAATCTTCCAACGATTGAATCGTCCGTTCAGTCTGACCATCTGTCTGAGGATGATACGCTGAACTCAATCTCAACTCAGAACCCAACGCTTCTTGCAAACTCTTCCAAAAATCAGAAGTAAATATTGGATCTCTATTTGACACAATGCACAAAGGAACACCATGCAACTTCACAATCACACTAATATAAATCTCAGCAAACTTTGGCACTGGAAAATTGATGTTAATAGGAATAAAATGAGCTGACTTTGTAAGCCTATCAACAATCACCCAAATCGAATCATGTCCTCTCAAAGTATTAGGCAACCCTGTCACAAAGTCCATTGAAATGCTATCCCATTTCCATTTCTGAACTTCCAACGGTTGCATCAACCCTGCAGGCTTCTGATGTTCAACTTTCGACTTCTGACAAGTCAAACATGTTAGAACATAGTTTGATTCTACAACCCTCAGTTAGAGTTTTGATGATAACAAAATACAAGATTAAATAAATTGTAAGATTTATATAAGACATATATGCTACTTAAAATTATGTTTTGTATTTACAGAAACTCTGATGGAATTAGCATCAGAATATCAGTATCAACATCAGCATCAGAAGATATATCAGCATCAGAAGATCAAATAACATGTGCTATACGCTGAAGCCTGATGAACAGAATCTGCGCATAAAATACTCTGACTCTGATCAAGATCCTAACCAAGTCATCAGCACTCAAAAGCGTCAGCATAAAGGAAAGAACACTCTGATTACCATAAGCAGAGAAGACTCTGAAGTGTCAATGTTACTAAGCATTCAAGACAGATTTATTACCAACGGCTTTATTCCAAGACAAAGATCTTCTCAAAAAGGAAAGAACGTTATTAGCATTGAAATGGATTTATGGACAACCAACGTATCTCTTCCGTGGCTATATAAACAAGACCGTGTGAGAAAAGAAAAGGTTAATAATCTTCACACATACACGCCTACGTAAACGAACTCTCTCATTCAATTTGCTAAAGCATTCAACCACGCCTACTCAAAAGCATTAGCAACCCAGTTTTAATCTAAGCTTAATATTGTGTATTATCACATTTGTGATATATAGTTTTACTAGAAAACATCAAACACACTTTTGTTCATTTATCTGTAAGAGAATTTCCTTGAGATAAACCAGTCTGTGGTTAGACTCAAGAAGGCTTTAACAGTTGTTAAAGTAGTTGTTGTATTCAGTTGAATATAGTGGATTAAGACCTCGTTGGAGAGAGGTGAAATCACCTTGACGGGTGGACTGGAGTAGTTTGAGATCAAACGAACCAGGATAAAAATAACGTGTTGTCTGCATTTGATTTAAAGTTTTACAATTCAACCCCCTTCTTGTGTTTTTCACATCTTCAATTGGCATCATAGCGCCTGGTTCTGAGCGTATAACACTTAACCGTGTCAGTACAAGATCCAGCGTCAGAAAAACACAATGGCAGGACCACATCAAAACATCAGCAATGACAACAATAAAGAAAGAGACAGATTTAGTGGCAAACCTCAAGTGTTTGATAGAGAGAACTTTGACTACTGGAAAGACAGAATTGAAAGTTTCTTTCTGGCCCATGATGCTGATCTGTGGGATATGGTGACTGATGGATACACGCACCCAGTGGATGGAAGTGGTCAGAAGATTGACAGGAAAGCAATGTTTGATCAACAAAAGCGTGATTTCAGAAATCATCACAAGGCCAGAACAATTCTTCTCAACGCCATCTCTTATTTTGAATATGAAAAGATATCAAACAAAGACACTGCAAAGAATATGTTTGACTCTCTGAGAATGACGCATGAAGGCAACATTCAAGTCAAAGAAACCAAAGCTCTTGCGCTCATTCAGAAGTACGAGGCATTCAAGATTGAAGAAAGTGAATCAATAGAAACGATGTTCTCAAGATTTTAAATTCTGGTTGCTGGTCTCAAAGTTCTTCACAAAGGGTATTCTACTGCTGATCATGTTAAGAAGATCATCAGAAGCTTGCCAAAACAGTGGAGGCCAATGGTCACAGCGCTGAAGCTAGCTAAGGATATCAACAAAATCTCTCTGGAGGAACTTGTCAGCTCCCTCAGAAGTCACGAGATAGAGCTAGAAGCAGATGAACCTCAAAATCAAGGTAAGCCATTAGCTTTAAAATCTAATAGAAAATCTGACTCCAAAGTTTTGCAGGCTGTTGAAGAAACCTCTGATGGGTCCTCATCAGAAGAAGATGAACTATCTCTCCTCTCCAGAAGGGTGAATCAATTATGGAAGCAGAGGCAAATGAAATCCAGGAATCCCAGAAGATCAGAGAATCAGAATGAATCTTTCTCCAGATACAGAAGGTCAGAATCCTCCTCTGGACACAAAAGATCTGAAGGCTCTTCAGGAAGTAGAAAGCCAAACAACAAAGACATCATCTGCTATGAATGTAACGAGCAAGGGCACTACAAAAGCGATTGCCCAAAGCTTCAGAAGGAAAAGCCCAAAAAGAAGTTTGGCAAGGAAAAGAAGAAAAGTCTCATGGCTACATGGGATGATTCTGACACATCTGAAGCTGACTTAAAATCAGATGATGAGAGAGCAAACATTGCTCTCATGGCAAACATAACAGAAGACAATGAAGCTTCCGAGTCAGACTCTGAATCAGATACAGAAGAGGTATTTCCTGACTTTGCTATAAACTTTACTAAGGCTTAATTAGCTGAAAGCCTTAATGAAATTCTGGAAAGATATCAGCAGATCAGAGTCAAATTCAGAAACCTGAAAAGGAATCTTGCTTTTGACTCTGATAAGACTGAGAGTCTCAAATTGGAGAATTCTGAGTTAAAAGATAAAATTTCAAAATTAGAAAATCTATTGCAAAACTCTCAGAAGGAAACAATCTCTGAAACTCCCAGCAGTGCTGATGAGATCATCAAGGAGTATGATCATAGCTTTCAGAAGTTTCTAGCTAAAAACATAGATAGAAGCAAAATGGCTTCAATGATCTATGGAGTTAGCAGAAATGGAAGAAAAGGAATAGGATACCAAGGTAAGGTACCTACACCAAAAAATGCCATGGATTTAGTTATAAAACGCACTTCACTTGATTCACACTTTGTATATGGGCACACACATGACATCAAATACACAAGTAGTAACTATTTTGTCAAACCAAAATTCAACCAGAGTTTTGGTAAAACTAACAAATTAGGACCCAAGAAAATATGGGTACCTAAGGATAAAATAATACATGTGGCAGATATCTTTAGCAGTAAAGCAGAAACACCAATCATGGTACCTGGACTCTGGCTGCTCACGACACATGACGGGAAGAAGGCATATGTTCCAAAGCCTGGAACTTAAGCCTGGAGGCCACGTAGGCTTTGGAGGCAATCAGAGAGGAAAGATCATTGGCTCTGGAACAGTAGGTAATGGAAATCTTACCTCTATAAGTAATGTTTTATTAGTAGATGGATTAATGCATAACCTGTTATCCATAAGTCAATTAAGTGATAACGGTTATGATATAATCTTTAATCAAAATTCATGCAAAGCTGTTAGTCAGAAAGATGGGACTATCCTATTTAATGGAAAGAGGAGAAACAACATTTACAAAATAAAACTTTCGGAACTGAAAAGTCAGAATGTAAAGTGTCTTCTGTCTGTTAACAATGAGCAATAGATCTGGCACAGAAGATTGGGACATGTTAGTATGAGAAGAATATCTCAGATTAACAAACTCAATCTGGTTAGAGGACTTCCTAACCCGAAGTTCAATTCAGATGCTCTGTGTGAAGCATGTCAGAAAGGAAAGTTTGCAAAACCTGCTTTCAAATCTAAAAACGTTGTTTCCACCTCAAAGCCAATAGAACTTCTGCACATTGACTTCTTTGGACCAGTTAAAACTGCTTCAGTCAGTGGTAAGAAGTATGGGTTAGTAATCATAGATGACTATAGCAGATGGACATGGGTAAAGTTCTTAAGACACAAGGACGAGTCACACTCTGTGTTTGTCACCTTCTGCAACCAAGTTTAGAATGAAAAGGATCTTAGAATTGTCAAAGTCAGAAGTGATCATGGTGGAGAATTTGAAAACAAAGATTTTGAGTCATTCTTTAATGACAAAGGCATTCTGCATGATTTCTCTTGTCCTAGAACTCCCCAGCAAAATGGAGTTGTAGAACGAAAGAACATAACATTGCAAGAAATGGCCAGAACCATGATCAACGAGACTAACGTTGCTAAGATCTTCTGAGCAGAGGCAATAAACACAGCGTGCTACATTCAGAATTGAATCTCCATAAGATCTATTCTAGAAAAGACTCCATATGAATTGTGGAAGAACAGAAATCCCAACATTTCATATTTTCATCCATTTGGATGTACTTGTTTTATTTTAAATACAAAAAATTATTTGAACAAGTTTGACTCTAAAGCACAAAAGTGTATTATGTTAGGATACTCTGAACGCTCAAGAGGGTACAGAGTATACAATACAGAAACACAGATTGTTGAAGAATCAATCAGTGTTCGTTTTGATGATAAGCTTAACTCTCCAAAGTCAAAGCAGAATGAATTACTTGCAGGTATAGAAGTTGAATTCACAGATACTGAAGACAAGTCATTAGAAGCTCTTAACAGAGACACTCCCTCAACATCAGAAAGAGTCACTGCAAGCAATCCAGCACATTCTGTTGATCAACTTCAGAAAAGACTCCAGAAGCAGCTTGGATCACCCATAAGAAACAATCCTAGGAAGAAAGGAAGATCCAATCAGAACAAGAGCTAGCTTCAGAAACTCTGAAGAATCCCTCATGGGACTTGTTTCTCTAATTGAACCATCATCAATTAATGAAGCACTTCTGGACAATGACTGGATTCTAGCAATGCAAGAAGAGCTGAATCAATTCACAAGGAATGACGTATGGGATCTAGTTCCCAAACCAAAAGGATTCAATGTCATTGGAACAAAATGGGTGTTCAGAAACAAACTGAATGAACAAGGTGAAGTCATCAGAAACAAAGCATGATTGGTAGCACAAGGTTATAGTCAGCAAGAGGGGATAGACTATACAGAAACCTTGCTCCAGTCGCCAGGTTAGAATCTATCAGACTCTTAATTTCATTTGTTGTTAATAAAGGCATCACTCTGTATCAGATGGATGTTAAGAGTGCATTCTTAAATGGCTATATAGAAGAAGAGGTATATGTGCACCAACCCCCTGGTTTTGAAAGTTCAAAAAATCTAGAATATGTTTTCAAACTAAAGAAGTCACTCTATGGTCTGAGACAAGCTCCCAGAGCTTGGTATGAAAGACTAAGTAACTTTCTGTTAGAAAAGGAATTCACCAGAGGGAAAATGGACACAACCTTATTATGTAAGACAGTTAAGAATGACATTTTAGTATGTCAGATTTATGTTGATGATATCATATTTGGATCTACTAAACCTTCTCTGGGAAGAAAGTTTGCTAAGTGTATGCAGGCAGAATTTGAGATGAGCCTAATGGGGGAACTAAAATTCTTTCTGGGCATTCAGATCAATCAAACCCCAGAAGGAACTTACATTCATCAGAGCAAATATGTCAGAGAACTTCTGAAGAAATTTGATCTCTCAGAATGTAAGCCATCAAAGATTCCAATGCATCCCACGTGCATTCTGGAAAGAGAAGAGGTAAGCAAAAAGGTAGAACAGAAGGTCTACAGAGGTATGATTGGTTCTCTTCTTTATCTGACAACTTCAAGGCCTGATATTTTATTCAGTGTATGCATTTGTGCAAGATTCCAATCAGATCCTAGAGAATCTCACTTAACAACAGTTAAGTGAATTTTCAAGTATCTGAAAGGTACTACTAATCTGGGTTTGTTTTATAGAAAATCAAGTGATTACAACTTAGTAGGATACTGTGATGTTGATTTTGCTGGAGACAGAGTAGAGCGTAAAAGGACTTCTGGAAGCTGCCAGTTTCTGGGAGAAAATCTGATCTCATGGTCCAGCAAAAGACAATCCACAATTGCTCTATCAACAACAGAAGCTGAATACATAGCAACAGCTGGATGCAGCACACAAATGCTCTGGATGAAAAGTCAACTTGAGGACTTCCAGATATTTGAGAGTAACATTCCTATCTTCTGTGAAAATACTTATGCCATTTGCTTAAGTAAAAATCCAATTTTACATTCTAGGGCTAAGCATATAGAAATAAAACATCATTTTATTAGGGACTATATTCAGAAAGGGATTTTAAATTTTAAATTTATTAACACAGACCATCAATGGGATGATATTTTTACAAAACCACTTTCTGAAGATAGGTTCAACTTCATTCTGAAACATCTCAGCATGAAGCTCTGCCCAGAATAAAATTGTTTTAATTTTATATATTAACCTTCAGAATTTTGTTAATTTTCTGTGAACTTCTGATCAATCTTCTTTCAGAATCTTAGAAGTGCAGATTGTATCAGAATCTATCCATGAAGATCTGAGCGCTTAAGTTCAAGGATAGAAGTGTTGTTCACTCAAGCAAACAAGTGTCATCCAGTCATCAGCTGTTTTCTGAGGCTGAACACGCGTTCACGTTTCTGAAAAGGCAAAGCGCTGATTGGATGCATTGAGACACATGTCATGGGTAACCGTTCCAAATATCTTTCTGAATCCCCTAAAATCAGCTATCATTAAATGCTAATAATCATTATTTATTTCTCTCTCTTAACGTTTACGTTTTCAAAAACTTTTTAGAAATCTATTTAAAAACCTCACACCATTTACACGTTTTACCTTCACTTTCGTTTTCTCTGAATATTTCTGTTTTCAGTGTTCTTCTTTCTCAAGAAACCCTTTCAATTTTTTTTCACAAAAAACCTCGTGTGAACATGGCTTCTTCCAGCATTCCTTCTTCAGGTTCCCAGAAAACTGTTTCATCTGAACAATATGAAGCACCATTCAGAACACTTCTAACTCCAATCAAGAATCTTGAAGTTCTGTCAGAATTAATAGTGGATTTCAACAGTCTTAAGGAGAATGGTTTTGATTTATCTGAAGAGGTTAAAGCTCAAGGTTGGGAAAAGTATTTTGACAGGCTGGTGGGTCCAACATTTCCTATTCTGGTAAAGGAATTTTGGATTCACGCTTCTTCTTCAAATCATCAAGTTACGTCTTACATCATGGGGAAGAAGATTGTTATCACTGAAGACCTGATTGCAAGACTCATAGGGTACAATGGTGGTGGTATTCGTTGCATTGATATGGCAGAAAGGTGTGCAGATGTTGCCCTAATTGCAAGGGAAATTTTCACGCTGGGGCTTCCCTCCAGCAAGATAAGGGACTTGAAAGACAAACACTGAATTTGGGCCAAGATCATTCTGGGCTGTTTCAACCACAGGAAGCCTACCAGCTCTCCTGATTACATTAATATTGATCAGCAGTTTCTGATCTATATTATCTCTCAGAAGGTCAAGATAAATCT
The DNA here is from genome assembly GCA_948472305.1 of Vicia faba. Taxonomy (NCBI): domain Eukaryota; kingdom Viridiplantae; phylum Streptophyta; class Magnoliopsida; order Fabales; family Fabaceae; genus Vicia; species Vicia faba. Next base: position 1,020,053,346 of record OX451741.1, read on the forward strand.
AGCTCATCTTCTGTTCAACCATCTCAGAACAAGTGTCAAGGAAACAAGAGAAGAGGAACATACAAAAAGGGGTTGGATACCCTTGGGAAGACTGATATCAGATATTCTTATAGAGAATAGGCTGATTGATCATCTGCAAGAGGCACAAGAAATCAGCACTCTGGAACCTTCTATTGGCAAGCAGTTGAATGCCAAAAATCTGAAGAAAATGAAGTTGATAGAGAACATTAAGAAGGAGCCCATCGTCACTCCTTTTGCTGAAATCTCTAGCAGAAGAGTCCCTCTGGACGAATTCCCTCTGTTCTCAGAGATTGACTCCAAACCAGAAATCATTCTGAGATATCTGGACGCTTGCAAAGCTGATGGGACAACACCAAATCTGAATATTCAAGATCTTTAGCAGAAGGCTCCAGAGGTTATTCTGAAGAAGACGTAGAAAAGAAAAGCTGTTGCAGAAGGATCATCTCAACAGACTCCCAAGAAGAGAGGTAATCCTGTTTCTGTAACTGTTTTAGATTCAACTGCTGTATCAACATCTATTCCAACTCCAATTCCAACTCCATCTGAAAATCTAACACCTCAAACTTTCGATGATTTTGACTTAGATTTTGACCCTTCTGAATCATTAACCCTCAAAAGATCTCGCTCCCAACCACAAAATCCAAATACTGAAACCATACCAGAACAAGAACTTGAACAAGTTCTTTTTGATATAGACCAACACACTTCTGCTCCCGAAACAGAAAATCCAAATCCAAACACAGAAATTCCACTCTCACCAATACCAAAAATTCCACTCTCTCCAGAACCAGAAATCCCACAACCTTCATCTCCCCAACCAGAAATTAATCCACCCTCTCCTCAACCTGAACAATCTCCACAACCTGAGACTCAAACCTCTGAGGCTCAACCCTCTGAATCCCCTGAACCACAACCTCTGGCCATTCAATTGCCCTGTGGTACCACTGTGAGTATTCCTCAACTTCCCTCTTCACCAGAAATAACTCCTCCAAATTCTCCATCAAGTCCAATCGTAATTCCTGACTCTCCCACTCCCTCACCTAAGAAAAATTCAGAAGACCACAACAAGATTGTCATTGATTTAACAGTCTTTGAACGCCTTACTACCATCAACCACAAAACTGCTATCCCTAAACCCAAACATCCAGATGTTGGTTCCAGCATATTGAACTTTGAAACATAAATACATAAGTGAATCACTTCTTTGAAACAAGCAAGTCTAGAACTGGTTGATCCTGCTGTATCAGACTTCCTCTGGACAAAATTCAGAAGATGGGTATGCGCTGAAACCTTTAAGTTTCAAGACCAAAGCTATGGACAGACTCAACGGAACTTCAGCAATCTGCTGAAGGCAATTGAAGGTCCAGTTCTGAGCTAGCTGCTTAAAGAAGAAGTACTCCCGCTGGACAATGCTCCTTGGTCTGAATATCGTCAACCAGAGTTAGAATAACAGATGATTCCAGCTGAAGAACAGGCTCAAGAAGAAGATATTGAAGAAAGCTCTAAGAAGCACCCTATTTTTGAAGATCCTTAAGCTTCCTCTCTTGACAGGCAGACTCTGGAGGACTTGAAAAGATCTGATATGCTGATGAATGAAAGAATGGATAAGCAGGACACCAAAATTGATGCTATAGCAAACATGGTATCTCAGCAACAGGAACCCAGCAATCAAATCAAGAGCATGTTGGAAGCTCTGTTCACACGTCTTCCACCTCCCTCTTAGAATTTTCTTGTGTTTTCCTTGTTTTCTTTACATGTTTATCTGTAATATTTTACCTGTTCTGAACTTATCATTGCTTCTGTTTTTAATATAAACGTTTTTTTAGCTCTGATCATTTTAACTCTGATTATTTGTGCTTTTTGATAACTGACAAAAAGGGGGAGAAAGAATGATATTTTTCAATAACGGATTACTGAGACATAAGTCTCAAACATTCTAACATTCAGATATATTTGAATTTCTTTCTTCTGAAAAGCTTACAGGTACAAGAATCTGATGAATCTGATGAACTCTGATAAAGTAAAGTTTTGATGCTCAAGGTCTCATGGAATTAAAGGAAAGTAATCAACTCAGGGGGAGTTTTTCTCTTCGTTGATTTGATATCTTTTATTCCCTATCTTCTTATCTCTGATACCTTTTATTCGTTATTTGTTTATCTCTGATACCTTTTATTCTTTAATTTTAATTGAAAAAAATCTGGTTTTTGTCATCATCAAAAAGGGGGAGATTGTTAGAACATAGTTTGATTCTACAACCCTCAGTTAGAGTTTTGATGATAACAAAATACAAGATTAAATAAATTGTAAGATTTATATAAGACATATATGCTACTTAAAATTATGTTTTGTATTTACAGAAACTTTGATGGAATCAGCATCAGAATATCAGTATCAACATCAGCATCAGAAGATATATCAGCATCAGAAGATCAAATAACATGTGCTATACGCTGAAGCCTGATGAACAGAATCTGCGCATAAAATACTCTGACTCTGATCAAGATCCTAACCAAGTCATCAACACTCAGAAGCGCCAACATAAAGGAAAGAACACTCTGATTACCATAAGCAGATAAGACTCTGAAGTGTCAACGTTACTAAGCATTCAAGATAGATTTATTACCAACGGCTTTATTCTAAGACAAAGATCTTCTCAAAAAGGAAAGAACGTTATTAGCATTGAAATGGATTTATGGACAACCAACGTATCTCTTCCGTGGCTATATAAACAAGACTGTGTGAGAAAAGAAAAGGTTAATAATCTTCACGCATACACGCCTACGTAAACGAACTCTCTCATTCAATTTGCTAAAGCATTCAACCACGCCTACTCAAAAGCATTAGCAACCCAGTTTTATTCTAAGCTTAATATTGTGTATTATCACAGTTGTGATATATAGTTTTACTAGAAAAAATCAAACACAATTTTGTTCATTCATCTGTAAGAGAATTTCCTTGAGATAAACCGGTCTGTGGTTAGACTCAAGAAGGCTTTAACAGTTGTTAAAGTAGTTGTTGTATTCAGTTGAATATAGTGGATTAAGACCTCGTTGGAGAGAGGCGAAATCACCTTGACGGGTGGACTGGAGTAGTTTGAGATCAAACGAACCAGGATAAAAATAACGTGTTGTCTGCATTTGATTTAAAGTTTTACAATTCAACCCCCCTTCTTGTGTTTTTCACATATTCAAAACATGCATACACAAATCGAGCCATATCACTCTTCATCCCAGGCCACCAAAACAAACCTTTCAAATCTTGATACATCTTTGTAGCTCCTGGATGAATACTCAGCTTACTTCTATGGCCCTCTTCAAGTATCACTTTCTTCATCTCAGTATCATCAGGAATACAAATCCGATTACGAAATCTCAACACACCTTGCACATCTAGCTTAAAATCACTATTCTCAGACTGATCAATCCCAGCCATCAAATCTACCAGTTTCACATCCAACTTCTGAGCTTCTCTGATATTGTCTAGAAATTCATTATTAATCTTCAACATACCCAACATAACACTCTGCAAATTAACCTCGAAAACTAAGCTCATATCTCTAAACTGCTCAATTAATTCCAACTCTTTAATCATCCTTGCTGACATATGTAAAGTCTTTCGACTCAACGCATCAACTACCACATTTGCTTTTCTTGGATGATAATTCAAACTGAAATCATAGTCCTTTAGCAATTCCAACCATCTTCGTTACCTCATATTCAACTCCTTCTGATCAAATAAATACTTTAAGCTCTTATGGTCACTAAACACTTCAAATCTAGAACCATAAAGATAATGCCTCCAAATCTTCAACACAAAAACAACTGCAGCAAGCTCTAAATCATGGGTAGGGTAGTTCTTCTCATGAGTCCTCAACTGCCTTGACGCATAAGCAACTACCTTACCAATCTACATAAGCACACCTCCTAAACCCATCTTAGAAGCATCACAATACACCACAAAAGGCTCTCCTGGATTAGGTAACGTCAAAATCAGAGTTGACGTCAACCTCTTCTTCAATTCTGTAAAACTTTATTCGCATTGGACATCCCAAACAAACCCTCTACCTTTACAAGTCAACTTAGTCAACGGGAGTGACAACTTAGAAAACCCTTCGATAAACCTTCTATAATAACCAGCTAATCCCAAGAAGCTTCTAATCTCAATAGCTGACTTTGGAGTTTCCCATTGCAACACAGCATCAACCTTCAATGGATCTACAGCAATGCCACTACCTGAAATCACATGACCAAGAAAACTAACCTCTTTTAACCAAAATTCACACTTGGACAACTTTGCATACAACTTCTTCTCTTTCAAAACTTGCAATACTACTCTTAAGTGTTCAGCATGCTCTTCTGACTTAGAGTAAATCAAAATATCATCAATGAACACCACTACGAACCGATCCAAGTAAGTATGAAAGATACAATTCATATATTCCATGAATACTCCTGGCGCATTAGTAACACCGAAAGGCATCACCGAATACTCGTAATGTCCATAACGCGTTCTAAAAGCCGTCTTCTGAATATCTTCATCCTTCACTTTAATCTGATGGTAACCCGACCCCAGATCAATCTTACTAAACACACGAGCATCCACCAATTGGTCCATCAAGTCATCTATTCTTGGAAGCGGATACTTGCTCTTAATCGTCATCTTGTTCAACTGTCTATAATCAACACAAATCCTCATACTTCCATCTTTCTTCTTCACTAACAACACTAGAGCACCCCACGACGATACACTTGGTCTTACAAACTTCTTCTCAAGTAAATCTTCCAATTGTTTCTTTAACTCTGACAACTCAGATGCAGACATCATGTATGGTGCCATACACACACATCTGGTACCAGGTACAAGATCAATTGCAAATTCAACTTCCCTCTCTGGCGGTACATCAGGAATTTCATCAGGGAAAACTTCAGGAAATTCACACACAACCTGCAATTCCTCAATTATAGCTTGAGTCTCTACAGATAGTGACGCCATCAACGAAAACATATGTGCTTCCTCTTGCATCAATTCCCTCAATTGTCTAGCAGACAACAAACCATCTTCCTCTTCTACAGGAGTAGAAAACTTCACAGACTTGTCATAGTAGTTAATATGAACACAATTATGCTCTAACCAGTTCATACCCAGAATCACATCCAAACCTCTTAATGGTAAACAAACCAAATCAACAGCAAAGTCTCTGTCGAAGATCGACAAGGGACACTTCAAACACACAAAAGAAGTAGTCACCGACCCCTTGGCTGGTGTATCGACGACCATTTCTCCATTCAAAGAAGACAACATAAGACCCAATCTTTCAACACAATCAGCAGCAATAAAACAATGCGTAGCACCGGTATCAATAATAGTAATTAAAGGAGTACTATTAATGAAACATGTACCTCTAATAAGTCTGTCCCCAGCAGCTGTCTGATCCCCCACTAAGGCAAACACTTTACCACTTTACTGAGCCCTCTTCGGTTTCGGACACTGGCTACCAATGTGCCCTTCTTCTCTACAATTGAAACAAATCACATCTTTGTGTTCACACTCAGATACAACATGTCCGTTCTTACCACAACGGAAACACCTCTTCACTTCAGCAGTGCACACATTACTCTTGTGCCCAGATTTCCCATACTTAAAACAAACCACACCAGCAGGAGCATCTCCCCCAATAGTCCTCTGTCTCTGAGCAAGTTTCTGCTTACCCTTACCAGCTGGGGCATCATAAGGCTTACCACGATTCTGTTGGTGCTTACCCCTCTTCTCACTGATAATCTTGTAATGAGCGTTATTATCCTCCTCATAAATTCTGCAACTATCAACCAAATCAGCAAAGACACGGATTTTCTGATATCCAACTGCTTTCTTGATCTCCAGGCACAACCCATTCTCAAACTTAATGCACTTCGAAAATTCAGAATTTTCCTCAGCGTAATGCAGATAAAACTTAGCCAACTCAGCAAACTTGGCAGCATACTCAACAACAGATAGATTCCCTTGCTTCAGCTCAAGGAATTCAATTTCCTTCTTACCACATACATCTTCAGGAAAATACTTTCTCAAAAACTCTCTATGGAACACAGCCCAAGTGACATTCTCACCTGCAGCTTCCAACTTCTGACAAGTCTCTAGCCACCAGTCATCAGCCTCGACTGCTAGCATATGAGTCCCATAATGAACCTTCTACGCTGGAGTGCAGTCCATCACGCGAAAGATTCTCTCAATCTCTTTCAACCACTCCAATGCTCCGTAAGGATCATACTTTCCCTTGAACGTAGGTGGATTCTCTCTCTAGAAGGTCGCCAAGCTACGAGATCCAACATTCCCGTCAGCATTCGACTGATTTTCCATCGCATGAGCCATTGCTTCTAAAGCAGCAGCAAGTGTAGCATCATTCCTTCCAGCCATCTCAACTTCTCACTACAACATAAACAACGATTAGAACTCAAATAACAATACTCTACTGTTAGACAACTACGACTCGACGACAAGGTCAGACCAACCTTTTGCTCTGATACCAACTTTGTAACACCCCAATTCTACCCCAAGCAATTATATAAATAAATCAGAGTTATAAAATTCAATCATGCAAATGAAACAGGACGTCACAAAATCATCTATCAACATTCATTGCATTCATCATGGATAAATAACACTTTTTCAAACATCGGGTGAACCATCAACATAACATCTTTAATCAAATAACTTAACATCTACGCAGTGGAATTCTTAATAACATCTCTAACAACAAAACAACAACTTTAAAACATCACATATTTAATAATAGTCAATTTCAAGTTCAACAACTGAAAATCATCAATCAAAAACAGCAAGCGTTCATCCCCCCGAGTGTTACATATCAGAGCTATGACACTGACTCGAACTACAGAAGGTATACAACCTTCACTCTCGATTACCTGCACGTTACCAACATAAGGGAAACATTCAAACAGAAGGGGTGAGATATCTAACAATATAATAATGCACATGATAATTAATATATTAAATTAGATCAATAACATCACCACTTCTTATCTCATAATCAACAATAATTACAACACATATACACATTCATCAACCTCAAAATACACTTCTTTATGCCATCATATAATGCGACTCAATACTATGCAAATGCATGTGGTAACATTGGAGCAGAACTCCCATCTCAAAAATTTGCCAATTAATAGAGGCATCAACAAGGCATAGCCTTCATCTCAAAATTCACCAATACAGACCATCTCAACGAGCATAAGCTCCATCTCGAAAATGCAATGTATGCGACACAACCATGAATGTAATAACAACACCCAAGTTAACAACATCTCAAATCATCTCAAAAACATCTCAATTAATATCTCAAAAACATCTCAAAATCATATCAAAAATAATAACATCTCAAATGCATCTCAATTAACATCTCAAAAACATCTCAAAATAACAACATCTAAAATGCATATCAATTAACATCTCAAATGCATCTCAATTAACATCTCAACATAACAACATCTCAAATGCATCTCAACGTCTCGTCATCAACATCTCATATCATCAAATTAATTCATTAAACATCATTTATAAACTATCAAACATCATTTATTTATTATAAATCATCAATAGAACTTCATGAATAACTTCTCACTAACAACTCAGCTGTACATGAAGTCCATAGTAATTCACTACTGCTATTCTGTAACTCTAACGTCATTACCGTCACTATCCTACTATTATAGTTCAAACAACAGCTTCTAAGCATCTAACTTCCACATTCTACACGAAAACAATGTAAAGGCCAGCACAACTTCTGACCATAACAACTTCTGACCAACTCAACTTCTAACCAACACAACTTCTAATAACACAACTTCTAATAACACAACTCCTGACCAATACAACTACTGACCAATACAACTTCTGGCTAACTCAACTTCTGACCCATACAACTTCTGGCCAACTCAACTTCTGACCCATACAACTTCTGGCCAACTCAACTTCTGATCAATAAAACTTCTGACCAACTCAACTTCTAATTAATACAACTTCTGGCCAACTCGACTTCTGATCAATACAACTTCTGATGACACAATATTATGACAACATAACTTCTAACCAGTACACCCTCTACCATCAGAACTTCTACTTTCTAATAATCGAACGCAACTTCTAACAACATACTTCTAACGTCAGAACTACTACTTTCTATTAATCCTACTATTTTAATTATTAGCCTGATATCAACCTAACTAAGGAAAATACGACTAACTCCATCTCCAAATTAATTCATTGTTCTAAAACAACAGCACCTGGTATCATTCTAGCATAATTCTGCGTTTTTCATCACTGCAATATTCTGCATTTTCATCACTGCATCTCACTATGTGATTCATGCTTAAATCCCTAAAGCTCAACATAATCATGACAATTCAACACCTATAATTTCCGTATAATTTCTACATCAATTAAACAACATCATGACATCAATATTCATAAAAAATTCATCAATTCTCATCATACAACAATCATGTATTTTCAATTCAAGAACAAGACAACAATCATCTCTAACCTTACATACCAATCATCATAAACCCAATTATAGAGTCATAACCCCACCCTTACCTTGGATTGAAGGTCGCTCTACAATTTCCGATTGAATTCTCGTTCTTGCCGTTTCCCACTTTCTCTAGTAACTTGCACGTTCTTTCTCCAAATCCTTATTCTTCTACTGCTTCTTTCTTTCTATTTTATTCCAACAATAATAAAATAACCCTATTATTCTATTATTCATTATTGGGCTTAAAACCAATACACCCCCTTATTACTTCTATTCCTTCAAAACAAGCCCACACCAATAATATTATAATTCTAATATTATTTCACCACATAATATTATATCTCTAATATTATATCTCCACTTAATAAAATAATTAAATCCAATTAATTAATTATCACACATCTTCTCAAATATTCCAAATATAAATTAATTAAATAATTAATTAAATTACGGGCGTTACAAGATTCATCAAACACAACCTCATCTGCCGCTATGGTATCCCCAAAAGGATCATCACCGACAATGGGACTAACCTCAACAATGCTATGATTACCGAACTTTGCACTCAGTTCAAAATCAAGCATCACAATTCTTCTCCATATAGACCTAAAATGAATGGCACAGTCGAAGCGACTAACAAAAACATTAAGTAGATTGTGCAGAAGATGGTAGTGACCTACAAGGATTGGCATGAGATGTTACCGTTTGCTCTTGATGGCTGTCGCACTTCAGCTAGAACATCAACTGGGGAAACTCCCTTTTTTTAGTTTATGGCATGAAAGTTGTTTGCCAGTAGAAGTTCAGATTCCCTCACTAAGGATTATGAATGAGGCAGGCCTAGGCGAAGACGAGTGGATTCAGACAAGATTGGATCAGTTGAACTTGATCGATGAGAAGCGACTGGCTGCTGTTTGTCATGGTCAGGCATACCAAAAACGGATGATCAAGGCTTTCAACAAAAAGACCAAGCCTCGAGTATATTAAGCTGGTGACTTGGTGATAAAGCGCATCATTCTGCCACAAGGCGACCCCAGAGGCAAATGGACTCCCACTTACGAAAGGCCATTTGTTGTCAAGAGAGTGTTCTCTGGCGGTGCCATGATGCTGACTACCATTGATGGTGAAGACTTCCCACATCATGTGAATGCGGACATAGTTAAAAAATACTACACATAAAGAGACCCGCTAGGTTGACACACCTAGGCAAAAATAAGGGCATCCTGGCAAACCAAAAGGTTTGGGAAAAAATTAGGGATATATGCAAAAGATTGTACACCCGACAAGTTGAAAACCCGAAAGGGCGACTTGGGCAAAAATGGGTATCCTGGTGGGCTAAAAAACTGAAAGGGAGGTCCAGGAAAAAGTTAAGGATTGAAAGCGTATGGCTATGTCCCGTGGAATCACCACAGTCGACTTTATTACCAAGGTCCGAGTTCAAACGGTCCAAGATTAATCCAATCAACTTCTGTCAACGACAAGGGGCATTCGAAGACATTGGGGGCAATAGTAGAGTTGGAGTGCAATGATATCATTTCCATATGGCTATTTGTTTTTGTTTTCAATTTTTGTTTCCCTTTCGACGATTTCCTCTTACTAGGATCTCCATCTCTTTGTACAAAAACGCCTATTCATGGCCAAAATATCAATACAAATATAATTTAAAGTGCAAACTTTCTGTTTTTGTTTTGAATGAAAAGTTGTCCAATGACTAAAATTGAACGAACATATGCATGTGAACATAATTAAAATTATTTGGCACATGTGGCCTGCTAAGCAGTAGCAAACATATTTTTAATGCAGTTGGAATATCCCCCACAAAGTTACTTCATTAGCATTATCCCCGCAAGGATGGCTGCAATAAATCAATCCTCAACAAAGTTACCCACAAAGTCTCTTTTCATAGATTGATCTCCAGCCAGAGTCTCAATCTCTTGGCAACTCTCTCCCTAGCTAAGTTGATCCTACAAGAAGAAGCCTTGTGGATCTCTTCCTAAGAGAACTCACCTCGTCAGCAGTTCATCAAGTATTCACCAACAAGGTTTATTTCCCCAACATACAACAATCAACAAATTCCCCCGGCATAGTCCATCTTCCCCAGCTGAGTCTGTCTTCCCTGAGTGAGTCTACACTCTCCAGCTTGAGTTTTCCTTTCAGACTACTACAAATCAGAGGGCCATAACCCCTAATCCCTAGTAAAGTCGTCAACAAGACCTTTACTACCTCCAAAAGATACTATGAAGCCTGGACCCGACCAGATATTAGTACAAATTTCAAACTACTATGAAGCCTGAACCCGACCAGATAATAGTCAACTTCTCAAGTCACTATAGAGCCTAGACCCGACCAGATGAAAGTGTAACCTTTCAGCTACTATAAAGCCTGGACCCGACCAGATAATACTACAACTTTCAAAATCTATGAAGCCTGGACCCGACCAGATAATAGTTTAACTCTTTAAGATATTGAAGAACCTTGACTCAACCAGACCAGGGTTTAACTTCTTTTCCCCAGTAGAGTTTGCCTCTACCCCAACAAATTACTGTGAAGCCTGGATCTGACCAGATATCAGTTCTCAACTTCATCTTTTCAAGTAAGTTAGTGTGAAGCCTGGATCCGACTAGATAGCAATTCCCATCAGAAGTTTGTTGTGAAACTTGGAATCTGACCAGATAACAACTAAGTTCCAAGCAAGTTACTGTAAAGCCTGGACCCGACCAGATATCAGTTCAACCCTTTCTCTTCAGATAAGTTTATTTGTGAAAGCCTGGAACCGACCAGATAACAATTAACTTCATCCACCTCAAAATCTGTGAAGCCTAGATCCGACCAGATATCAGTTTTCAACTTCGTCTATTCAAGCAAGTTATTGTGAAGCCTGGACCCGACCAAATAACAACTAACTACAATCCCCAGCAAGACACTATGAAGCCTTGAACCGACCAGATAATAATATAACTTTTCAAAAAAAACTATAAAGCCTGGACCCGACTAGATAATAGTTACCACTCCAAGAAATCCGCGAAGCCTGGATCCGACCAGATAATAGTTCAACTTCAAGAAATTTTCTGTGAAGCCTAGAATCCGACCAGATAACATATAATTTATTCTTTCCCAGTAAGTTACCGTGAAGCCTGGACCCGACCAGATAGCAGTTGACTTCCTCATCCTCAGCAAATTATTGTGAAGCCTGGACCCGACCAGATAACAACTAACATGCAAGAGATATTCCATGCAGAAGAATTCTGTCAACAAAGCTTGAAGATATGTATATTCTTCATACCCAGCCGCAATCTGGGATTCAGTTTCCCAGAACTCCTTAGAAGTATTCAGGGATTTATTTTCCTGGACAAATATGCATCCCACATTCATACATCATAACATACACATACAAAATGTATTTAGCATAATACCACATCTTGTGAACATCATGCATACATCTGCATTTAACTAACCCTTTTTCCCATAGGTAAAACATCAAGTTTTAGTCTAAATCGACCAAAGATTTGTGCTGATAATTCTTCCAGTGTTTACCAACATTCCTCCAAATGGAATCTATTATCCCATTCCCAATCCATCTTCGAGTGCAACTTTCTAGGCACTCTAGTGTTCAATCATCTTCCACCTTCAAGTCATGAATGATGAATCTGCCAATCTAACTCTTCAGGTTTAAGAAGATTGAACAGGGGCAGCTGTTGTACCCCAAAATTTTCCCTATCATTTTCTCAAGTAATCTCTTACAAGATCTCCTTTGGTTCAAGACTACATAAGTTTTGGTCAGCTTAAGACATCTCCTCAACCACTGGCAACTGGAAATTAGGGTTCGAGTTTGCACAAGGACAAATGGAATTTTAAAGCCCCATATGACTTTCATGAATCATTTTTGACCCTCAAGATTTCTCATGTCAAATTTCAAGTATTGAATCACATTTTTGCTCAGTCAATTGATCAGTTGACCTAAAATTAGTTGTATTGGGGAAAAAGTCAAATATGGTCAATTAGCAGTCAAACTTCATAATTTTGGATCCATATCAACATTATGAACTCATATATGTCAATTGATCAAGTTTGGATCACAATCCCTCAAGAAATTTGATCAGATCATCAAAAGGGCAAAATGGTCAAAATTAGGGTTTTGATTGAGGAAGTTCAATTTCTGATTTTGACCTAACAAATGACTTATTAGTTTAAGACATGATCTCAAGGATTCGAATTCTTAATTTTGACCTAATGGCATGGCTCAAAACATTTCTCAAGTCCAATTGATTGATAGTTGGATTTCAGTTAACTGATGAAAAGTCAACTGTACACTGAAAAGTCAAACTTTGACTTTTTGATCAAAATCAAGTTTCAAATATTACAATTCATCAAGACATGTCAAAATATGAAACTTGTTCACCAAGAAGTCAAAAATTTAACATTTCATTTTGAAAAGTCAAAATTTCTAAACTTAGAATTTTTTGTGTTGAAAATTCATGTTTTTTTTATAACTTTGAGCCAAATTTTCACCATGATGCAAGATGATTCAAGAGAAACTTCCAACATGAAATTTGTATATCTAAATGAGATCTAAAACATTGTAGAAAATAAATTTTTCTATAAATTCTTTGATTTCAAGTTATGATTTTGTGAAGACATGTTCATGAAACTTAAAAACTTAGTGAAATTTTGCCCTAGTTTAGGCAGGATTTTGACCTAACTTCATGACAATTTTTCACATATTTCTAAGATGAATATTCATAAATGTCCAACATTAAGGTTGTAGAGGATGTTACAAGATTTCCAAAATGTCTAAGAACTCATTGAGATCATACTTGAGCTAGGATAATCGAAGGCAATAAGTTAGGGTTTCTTTCTTGAATTACAAGCAATTTCTTGATGAACACATAATCCAATCTCAATGTTAGGCTGCATAATCTTGCTTTGCAGGCCTTTTAACTTGTGTATATATTCATCATTAATGGGTTACACAAACTTTTGAGCTATAATCGAAGTGGTTTAAGCATTGTCCAACTTAATTTTCCATTTTGGGAAGAAAGTTAACAATGCCATTCTTGAAAAGCAAGCTTTATGCACAAAGTCAATTATTGAGCCTCTCACTTGTTCCCTCTGATGACACTCCATCTGCAAAGTAAGAAGAAAGTTTTTTTAAAGCATAACCACTCTACAATAGCAAGTACAAAGTGCGCTGAAACTTGATTTCTCAAGAAAATCACATGTTGAGCTTAAACATGTGATTTTGAATTCTGATCAAATACAAGTCTCCAAACTTGTTGCTTATAAATAGAGGCCCTATTTGCAAGTTAACATACGAGCTTAAGCACCCTAAAACTCTCTCAAACACTTGCAAGTCAGAAATTGTCCAAAAACTCCATTGATGCACATATTCTGACTTTAAACTTACAACTCACAATTCCCTCGTGCATTTTCCTTCCTAATCAATCATAAAGCTCCTACACATCAAATATAGTCCATCCCTGACCCTGTTTCGTAATTGTAACTCCATCTTCATCAACCTCCATAACTAAAAATAGAGCTTTGCAAGTTGACTTCTCCAGGCCATTTCATCCATTCATTGCTCAAGCTAATCATTGCATTAGCTTCCTGAGAACTTTAGGAAGCTAACCTGATCATTGCAGCACCTTGAATCAAGCTTATTTGCATTTCATGATTTCTAGTTTTGAGGTACCTTTGCTTAACTTCTATATTTTCATTTAGGCATTGTTAAGCTTGCATTTGTGAAGATAAAATGTAGACATCATTGCCTTGAAACTGTACATGTCCATATATTTCATTTATATTGATTGAGCTTTAGAGAATTTTAGGTTTGAATCTCTGAAAAAAGTTAGGTCAAAATTTGGTACTTTTAGAAATACTCATTCATCTTTGATTTATAGCTTATGATATTTATATGGTTTGATTCGTATAGAAAAATGAAGCAACTTTCATGTTTGCATCTTTCATTTTTGTTGAGAAATGAGAAAGTTATAGGAACCATGGCTGGAGGTTGAAGATGAAGTCATTTTCAGGACTTGACTTGTGTTATGTATTTATTGTTTTGTTTATGTTACCGGATGTACAACCACTCCAGTGGCAAAGGTAGCGCGCGTGTATGGTAAGGATCATGGGTTCAAGTCCCAGCGCTACCTTTTGTTCAATTTTCAAATTTTTCTTCTTTTTTGTCACAAACAGCAGCGCCTGGGCCACCATCTTTGGGCCTTGTCATTTTTGCTGACTTCTAACCCCCCTGCCTACTTTTGCACACCTGACCCAATTATTTTTTATCATTTCATTTTCTTTTTTTTATTTTATTTTGTTTCATTTTTATTTATTATATTTTTATTACTATTATTATTATTATTATTTTTATTATTAAAAAAAATCCAAAAATATTTTATTTATTATTTATACATTTATATGTTTATTTTCTTTATAAAACAAAAGGGACAAAAACATTTTCTTAACAAATTTAATTTCTTTTTCTTAATAAATAATAATTAGATTTAGGTTTAGTTATTTTCTTTTTCTTAATTAAAATTGATTTAGAACTTAAGTTTCTTTTAATTAATTAATTTCCATATTATTTTTATTAAACTTGAACACCTTTCATAAAAAACCCTAAAAATGTTTCTAATTTAATTTCTTTTCTTAATTAGTTTAGTTTTAATTTTATTTATCTTTAATTTATTTATTTTTCCTTTTTTAGTATTAAGTTAAAACCCTTTAACAAAAACCAAACAATAATCATTTCTTTTCCATTTATCTTCTTGTACATTATATTTTAAATTCTTGTATAATATTCAATATGATTGTAATAGTTAATTAGGTTTAATTTTCTTGCAATCCCCATTTGTAAATTTGTATACCCCCTCCCCTAATGATGTAATAGCGTAGTAATTTTACTTTTTCGCAATTTACCCCTTTAATATAAATGTTAGTAATTAGGGTTTGTATGGCAAGACTAAAATAAATAATTAGTAAACCCTAATTCAAGATAAATAATGCATGTAAATCAAACACACTTGCACACTTGCACCCTTAGGGTAATTCCACTTTGTTGCCTTACAAAAATGGCCATGTTATGCATGTGGGATTCTTAGCAAAAACAAATAAAAAATACAAGATCATAGTCCATCGATGATGCTATAAATGTTGCCTTTCCAAACGATCTTAGTCCCTCAAAGAGAAATGCTAAGATATCTCACAACATTGCTATCATGACTATACGATGACCCACGCCCATCCCTTTACATCCAATGATATGGCTTCTTACCAAATCAACGGTAAGATAACAATATCAAAGGAAGGAAGAAATGAACAAAGACTTTTGAGTAGGTAGATTGTTCCTAATTTCTTGCTCGCTTTCAAATCAAACATCCTTGCTCATTTTCAAAACAAACACCAAACACTTTCAAAAACAAACTTTCAAAACATGAAACATTTTCAAAAGTCTAACACTTTGTATACGTTCTTACGAACGAGAACTATTACAAAGTTTGCCTAAACGAAGGCGCCTTTTCAAAATACTTTTAAAACCATCACAAAGCATATTTTCAAACAAAGTAAGTGATCTAGCAAGCAACTAAGAGCCCATAGATAACTATGGATGAAAAGGGTGCTAACACCTTCCCTTTTCATAATCTACCCCCCGAACTTAAGAAATAATCTTAAAGGTCTTTCCTGTTTTTTCAGCCTTTCCTTTTGGATAAAAGAAAAGTCGGTGGCGACTCTTTCTAACCGCAACATTTACAATAAAATGTAAACATCCCAAGTCAGTTCTCCCCCCGTATCATAGTAGCGCTTTTTATTGTTGGACCTATAGCAGCGCTTTGAATCTAGGCAGCACTTTCTAGAATTTATTTTTTTATTTCAATTTTAATTGACCTTAGGCAGCACTTTCATAAAGCACTGCCTAAAGTGTGGCTTAGGGAGTGCTTTTTCTTAACTTTTGGCAGCACTTTTTTATAAAGCGCTATCTAATGTATATAGTTTTAAAATTTAAAATTTAAAATTAGATCAGGACATATAGCAGCGCTTTGGTACAAAAGCGTTGTCTAAGCTGTGCTGCCTAAAAGTAGTTTTGGCATAGCGTCTTCTCCCCCATCGCCCAAGTCTTCATTTCCTACAACCTGTGTATCCCACTAGAAACCCTGAGTAGGATGTAAATAAAGGGAGCAATATGCATTATCATCAGGTGAAAATGCAAATCCGCCAAGATCACAAGGAGCACTATTTTCCAGATTTCTGTCGAAATGGCGCCTTTCGACATGATTGACTTCTGCCATAAAATAGATTTGGTCAGCCTCGATGTTTTCCACTATATCATTTTTGCACCAGATGTTTATCCTTTGGTGCATTAAGGATGACGCCACTCATATGTTGTGTATCCATTCACGACCTAACAATAAGTTATAATTGGCCTTTGATTCGACCACCATAAACATGGTTGGTCTTGTTATTATGCCACTAGTCAAGTCAACCTGGATAACTCCCAAGGTTGTTCCTACTTTACCCTCATAATTAGACAATACCATATTATATGGCTTTGTGTCCATGTAAGTTTTCCTTATCTTCTTCAAGATGGTGTGCAGCATCAGAATCACTGCAGTTCCTTCATCAACCAATATTTTATTTACAGCCATGTTCTCCACTTTACCTCATATAAAGAGAGGTTTCATATGGTTTCTCATAGGTTCATCTGGCCTTTCAAAAAAGGCATTTTGCTCTTCAACACACCCGTTATTCAACACATAATAATAAACTGGCATGTGTCTGGCCATTTCAGCATCAATATTCTCAGGTTCTTTGACCTTTGTGATTTGGTCGTATTCCCTTGTTAGAACATACACTACATCACGGGTGATGTCAAGGTCTAACCCTGAGCCTGTATTAAAGTTGTCTTTTAGAAGCTCATCCTCATTTCCTGCACCTTCGACCTTATCTTCGAAATTTTATACTTCAAGAAGCCTCCTCACTCTCTCGCTTTCCTTCTCAACATTCTCCCCTTTGTCTAATGGCATATTACTACTTAATTCTGCAGCCATTTTTTCTTTAGCCTCTCTTTAAGCTTTTCACCTCTTGTGTTCCCTGCACCATTGGGAGCGGGACATGGGATTCTTCCCTTTGTAGTTATTTGATCCATATGTTTGTTGTTTAGTAACCTAAATTTCCTTTCGATATTCAAATGGAGATCCTCTTCCAACCTCAAAATTTTCCACTTAGCCTGGTCCTGATCCCACCTGTGAGCGAGCTTCACCCATTTCCCCTTAGGGGCTTCAGTAGTTGGTTTGAAAGAAGATTGGTTGTTCATACGAAACCTATGTCCTTCCTGGTTCTGGTTTATTGGAATTCCCCTCTTATCGAAGGTAAACTTGTTATTGGAAGTTTTCTAATTTCTTCTTTCCTTGATCCTTCGGTAGCCTTCAATGTTTTCAGTAGCCTTCTTGTCGAAGACTGAACTGCACCTAGGGCAGAGAATAACCTCGAACTTCTTTCTCTGGGACCTATGGAGAAATTACATCAAACTCTCTGTTTTCTTGGGAAATGCCACTAGGTTGTATTTTTCCTGCCTCTTGGCCTCTTCATCCACTTCAATATCAGTTTTTTGTGAAGCTTCGACCATGTTCACTTCAACACCTGCATCCTCAGTGATACCCATATCTTGTAACTTAACTGCAGATGTTAACAACAACAGAAGTCACTGATGGTTTCGTGCAGGTTGATAACATGGCCAAGGCCTTCAGTAGCCTTGGCCATGTCATTAACCTGCACGAAACCATCAGCGACTTCTATTGTTGTTAACATCTGGGTGGAATCCTCAATGATTCCCTTTGTGAAACCTTCAACTTCGACCACCTCTTTGGCACGATCTTCAGTGACCTCCACCATGTTAATCGAAGATGGTTCAACATAAAAGACCTCATCTACTTGAAGGGGGTCAACATCAATCCTCATCTGGGTTTTCGACTTCTCCCCAAATTTGAGCCTTCCTTCTTTGATTGCATTTTGAACGAGATCCCTGAAAAGAAAACATTGAGATGTTTTATGGCCCAAAAAATTATGATATTTACAGAAACCCCTCTTTTTCCTTTGTTTCAAAGGGGGATATTTTAGTACCAGGAGGCACTACCATTTGGCCATCTTTGACTAATAAGTCAAAAATTTCATCATATTTAGTGACATCGAAAGTGTAAGTTTTCTTAGGGAATCTGTCACCCTTATCAGGTTCGACTAGGTTTTTACCATTTGAAGGTGCCAAACTCTTACAAGAATAGGGGGTCCTTGCTTAAGTTCAGCAAGGTCTATTTCACCTTCATCGAAATCGAAAATCTCTTCATGAGACCTCTGATAGCCTTCGTTAAATTCGACATAGGCTATTCCTTCTTTTATATTATTTTTACTTGCTCAAGCTTTTCCAATTTTCGGGCGTTATATTTGTCGAACCCTATCAGCCAATTGGGCCATATCTCTCAAGTTTTAGGTGTCTAATTTCTTCCTAATTGAATAATTTAAACCCCCTGCGATCATTTCGACCAACTCATGGTCAGGAACCTGAGTGAAACATCTAGCCTTGAGTAAACATAATCGATTTAGATAATCATCAATTGGCTCAGTGAACTTTCGCTTAACACTTTCCAATTCCTTCAAACTAATCTTAGTCTGCCCCATATGTAAAATTTTTCATGGAACATCCTTTCCAATTGAGCCCAACTATAAATCAAATTTGCCGGTAATGTCGTGAACCATGTGAAGGTATTTTTTGTTAGTGAACTTGGGAAGTATTGCATCCTAAGATTTTCATTACTGGAAATTTCACTTGGCTCTATTAGGTATCTAGCCACATGTTCGACAATAGACTCAGTAGTGTCCCCAGAAAATTTGGGGACTTTCCACCTAGGAGGTATATTTGATTGCAAGATATATTCATTCAATGGCAAAGTGTAACTTGGCCTCTGAAAGCCAATGTTTACACCATTTCAAGCCATGATTCTTTCGAACATGGCTGCTAGATTATTGTCTGCTGCCATTTTATCTTGTCGAATATTATATATAACTTCATCAACATTTTGTTTCCTATTTACCATCATAATCCTAGGTTCTCCCTCTCTTGGAATTTGTGGTTCCTACCTAAGAGGTTCGACTCTAGGTATTATGACTGCCCTTCCTTGATTTAGCACATTCGTATGGGGTGTATTCCTTTGATTTTGTTAAAATTAGTTAATTGTTAGGTCCTCTCAAAGGGTTTCCCATTGATTTTCTATTACCCATTCCCTTTGAGGATGTGGTGGGGGTTGTGGCACACCAAAGAATTCAGCGATGCGCGTCATTTGTGCTGCCATTTGTTGGTTCGCTTGAGTGGTGTCTTGAATCAAATGGTTGAAAATTGTACCCATTTTTTGTGCAAGAATTTGGACCATTTCATGGTTACTGTTGTACCCCAAAATTTTCCCTCTTATTTTTCTTCAAGACATTCTCATGAGGTCCTCATTTTCTCAAGTTGGCTCAAAAATTAATTAGACAAATTATCCTCCTAAGCAATGGGTCCACAACTAGGGTTTTGTGTTTCTCAAGGAATATTGGGTTTCTAAGGTCTCAAGTGGTTTTCATGGTTCCTCATAGGTCTTTAATAATGCTCATATCAAGTTTCAAGTCTTGCATCACAAGTTTGCTCAGTTAATTGCTCAGATGATGGAAAATCAACTATATTGGGTAAAAAGTCAACCATGGTCAATATATAGTCAAACTTCAAGATTTTTGGTCAACCTCAACATTTTGAAGTAATATCATTCATTTGATTAAGGGTTAATCATTATTCCTCAAGAAAAGCACTCAAATCATCAAAAGTCATAAGTTGCCAAATTAGGGTTTCCTTAGGAGAAGTCAACTGAACTTTGACCAAGCATAACTTTCACATGCTTTATCAGATTTTACCCAACCAAATCCTATTTTAAATAAAATTCAATTCTCTACAACTTTGTCTCTCTAAGTTCAAGTTCAAAAATCCATCATTTGAGAGATATAAGCCAATACATTACAGGTCATTTCAAAAGTCAACAAAAAGACACTTTTTTTCAAGGCAACTTACAACAAGATAAAGTCTTCAAAAGAAAACATGATCAACATAGAGGTTGTAGGGGACATCTTGAGCTTTCCAAAAAGTCAAAGATAACCTTCAAAAGATAAAAATTTAGTGAGTTAGGACCATCGCAATTTGGGAAATTTTGATAGAATGCATGAACACCAAATTGAGCAAATTTTTAATTTTAAGTTGTTGGGCCTAAGTCTTCATATTCAAACGTGTTCATGACATGTTCAAAGACTCATGATTCCATTAATGCATTATCTTTTATTTTTATTTTATTTATTTTCATTTTTATTCAATTAAACTCAAAATAAATCAAATAAATATAAAATTAATGGGCTAAAGCATAAGGCTATTGATTTCAGTCATGTTGGAGGTTCAAGATCTCATGTATAAGCTGTCAAATTCGTGCAAGAGTGATTGATGCATGATTGAGCCAAAAATAGTAAATTTCCATGCAAATTTTCAAATCAAATCTTCACCCCTTAATGTAAGATTTTCTTCAATTTTTGTTAACCTATTCTCATGACACACACACACACACACACACACACACACACACACACACACACACACACACACACACACACACACACACACACACACACACACACACACACACACACACACACACACACACACACACAGATATATATATATATATATATATATATATATATATATATATATATATATATATATATATATATATATATATATATATATATATATATATATATATATATATATATATATATATATATATATATATATATATATATATATAACAAGACCAGATGCAAGGGATACGAAAAAGCTGCCTCAAAAACCCCTAGCAAATTCTCAAATTTTCAAAGAATTAGGGAAAAGTTAAGCTCTCATATCCATCCCTTGTCAATCAATTCCAATTATCCAAACGCGTTCCTGAAGTTTCCAGGAGGAAATTCATACCCTTGCTCAAGCCTGAAGCACGCCAGAACTCCCTTTCTCAAGCACACCAGTTGGGTAGTATTCCTTAAATTCAAACTTTTTATCTATATGATTTAAATGAATTCGATGTAAATATTCATGTTCGTATTGATGTTTGGAAGTATTTTAACGTATTACTTGTAAAGTTTAGTGCATGAATAAGAATTCACCAAGGCTAGGGCATTGAGATCGAATTCCTTCGAAACTCCAACTAGGATTGTTTTTAGACCAAACTAAGCATACCACTAAAATTGCAGGCCTTAATTAGTCAACTAGGGTTGTTTTCTTTTTTGTTTTGTTTGATTTTGTAGGTTTTTGGTTTTTGTCCAAACGGAGAAGATAACCAAAAACCACCATCCAGGGTGGTTTTACCGATGGCTGGGTCGAGTGGCAGAATGAAACAATATGATTCTACCATTCAAAATACCGGGGCCCCACTCAGGCACGTGTTTTGAATTGTCTGACTTTCAGGATTTGTTTTATATTATATATTCATTATTTCAATCAGGTTAATGGATGTATCACCACTCCAGTGGTTAAAACGCGCAGACTAAGTCACTCCTCTCTCAAGTAACGTGTTCGATCCCCAATTTTTCTATTTTTCATGTTTCCATTATCTTTGTAGGTTTGATACAAAACGTATTGGAGGCGTATCCTAGACACAAGCGCGCGCTTGGCCTGGTGGTATGCTTGCTGCTGAAACTGCTTGAGGGCATGGGTTCAACACCCACCCCTATTGATTTATTTTTTACTTTAATTCTTCTAACTCTTTTCCTCATTCTTTTTCTTCAAATTAACAAAACCTTTTTTAAAAACCCTAGTTTAATTTAGTTTAATTATAGGTTAATTTTAATTTAATTTTTAATTAATTCTATGTTTTAATTTAATTAATTAACCCTAATTTGATTTTTTTAGGTTTTCTCAATTAAAATAAACTTAGACCTTAGGGTTCACACACTTTTATTACATAACTTATTTTAACCAATTAAAATCAATTAGACTTTAGGTTGATCATCAAGTTTTTTTCATCAAACAATTTTCCTCTTATTTTACAATTTTCGGGCACCTTTATTATTTTCGCATTTAGTATTTTTCCCGATTATGTAACTACTAATGGGTTGTAATAGTTTAATTAGGGCTTTTATTTGCTTTCTTTTTCCCCCGTTTTGTAGTTTGTACTCCCTTCCCCGAAGCTCTGTAATAGCGTAGGACCTTTATTTTCTGCTATATTGCTTTTCCTTATAACTGCTAGTAATTAGGGCATGTATGGCAAGATCTAAAATCAACCGTTAGATAACCCTAAATTCAAGATAAATATAACTGAACTGAACATACTATTCACACACTCACCTCTAGGGTAACCTCACTTGTTGCCTTTGAATAAAAATAGTCATGTCCGTCGAACGCGGGGACACTTTAGCAAAGACCCTCGGTTAGAAAGATCGTAGTCCCTCGATGACCCTTCAAATGTTGCCTTTGTTAAACGATCTAGTCCCTTATGATAAGATTGTTAAAGCGCCCCTATGAGTTTCCTTTATGATTGTATGATGACCCTCATTTGTCCCTTCACATCCAACGACAGGGCTTCCTACTAACTAATGGTAGGATAGCACTATCTAAAGGAGGAGGAAAATAACACGAATGACTTTTGAATAGGTAGATAGCTCAAAATCGCTTACTCACAAAAACATCTCTTTTTACACAAAACACTTTTCTGAAATATTTTTCAAAAACAAACACTTTGTACGCATTCTTAACTTATACAAGAATCATTATAAAGTTGTTGAACTTAGGCATTTTTAAAATATTTTCAAACACATACACAAAAGCATTTTCAAACAAAGTGAGCTAGCGATTAAGAGTCCGTAGATAACTACTGATGAAAATGGTGCTAACACCTTCCATTTTCATAATTTACCCCCGGAACCCAAAATCTACCAAGGTATTTCCAACTATTTTCACCCTTTCCGTATTGTATAAAAGAAAAGTCGGTGGAGACTCTTGCTACCTGCAACATTTGCGATAAAACACAAAACAAGTCAGTTCTTCCACCGTATTACAGAACCGGCGACTCTGTTGGGGAGAACTAAAAGTGGGGTTACCTTAGAGTTAGATCACTTTTAATGTTTTGCTTGTTTACTTTGATTGCTTTGATTGCTTTATAATCTAGGGGTTGTTTGGGTTATTTCTTGCAGAGATCCTATACCCGGATCTGGGGGCATTTTAGGTAAGTAGCAATAGATCATGGAAACTATACGGCGTTATACCGATATGGTTGAAGTGATGTCTATGTTAGTGCGACACATTGGTTTGTATTGGTATCCCTCGAGTCAGTCAGGGAGCATACTAGGCTTCCGCGTGGTATCATAAGCACTAACTGGCCTTAGAACCTTAATTAACCCAACTTATCCTTTAGAAGGTAGTGAGATAGCCTTCCTTGGTACAATCCGAAGTTGGTTGATACTCAATACTACATTCATTGAGATTCGACTCTCTAGTGTTGTTTGGGTGCAAGTCAGTTTCCGTGCTAGATGAAACTTATAGGAAAAATCAATGATATTGAGATCCCTAGAACCCGATTACTTATCTAGAACAGGTTGAGCCAACTCAACTTAAAGAGGGTGCTTACCTAAAAACTCCATGCAAGCCTTAAACCTAAAGCCTTGGCGTGCTTTGCTTGTGTTTGGTTATCTATTTGGAGCATGATATCATGACATCATAACATCATAACATCATATCATGACTGACCATTTCAAGGATCTAGGGAATTTATCTTTGTTCTGTGTTGCAGGGTCATGGCTTCCAGTCGTAGGAATACCATCCGGATCAACTTCGTAAGGATACCTCATCATCTTAAGGAAAGGTTCCCGACAAATTTCAATTCACCGAGAGACATGGTCATCTACTCAGTTTGGTTACTACTGGTTTCTAGGAAGACATGATGAGTGTTTTGTTCCAGTTCTTTTATCCGAAGCATCACTATTTTACCTTCCCAGATTGTCAGTTGGTGCCCATAAGGGAAGAATTCTCTAAGTTTCTTGAAGTTCCTATTCTTGATCATATACCTATCACTGGTCTAGAGCAAATTCAAAACCTGAAGACATTGTGGTAGCCCTACATCTGAAAGGACCAGACATTGTATCCAATTGGGAAACAAGGAATGGAGTCAAGGGTTTCTCTCCTAAATTTCTG
The DNA here is from genome assembly GCA_948472305.1 of Vicia faba. Classification (NCBI taxonomy): domain Eukaryota; kingdom Viridiplantae; phylum Streptophyta; class Magnoliopsida; order Fabales; family Fabaceae; genus Vicia; species Vicia faba. Next base: position 1,020,078,158 of record OX451741.1, read on the forward strand.
ATAGAGAAGGCTCCGAGATTTCTAGATTCCATGAATCTGCATGCTTTTAAGGATATTTTGGCCTTGCTGGTCTATGGGTTGGTACTATTCCCTAATATGGACTAATTTACAGATATGAGCGCCATTAAGATATTTCTCACTCATAATCCGATACCTACTTTACTCGGAGATGTCCTGCATTCCCTCCACACTCGTACTATGAAGAAGCGATGAACTCTTATGTGTTGCACACCTCTATTGTCCAGGTGGTTTATTTCACACCCGCCCCGATTAGTGATGAGTAACGAACAAGGTTTGAGGTGGTCTCAAAGGTTGATGTTGCTCACTCATGCAGATATCCATTGGTGTTCTCGATCTCAGGCAGATGTCATTATTATTGATCGTTGCAGGAAATTCCCTAATGTACCATTCCTTGGTATAAGAGGAGGCATCACTTACAACCCTTCTCTACCTCTGCTCAGTTTGGTTATGCTCGAAGGGACGGTCCTCATGATATGCTCATCCAGGGTATTATGTTCGACTACGAGAACAATCCTCAAAACTATCATCGAAGGTTTATACGTGCTTGGGGCATGGTCAACAGGATTGATAGCAAGACTTTGGGACACAAAAATTCCATTCCTCTAGAGCCTTACCTCAGATGGGTGTAGTATCATGCTCAAAATATTAAAATGCCATATCATGTTATCCTACCAGTGGTCATAGAGCCTGTTGTTGAAGGGGATGTTCCTCATACCGTTCTTCGTCCTGATATGCCTACCGACTTTGAAGAGCTACATAAATTTTGGATTCATCTTAAGAAAGAAAGAGACACTTTCAAAGCTCAGTTCTATGCTAGTGAGAAAAAAGTATTGAAGCTGACGAAACGACTCCACGAAGAACAAAGCCTTAACACATATGTCAACACAAAGAGGAAGCATCCATGGGAGACTTGAATTTATATTTTTGCTATTTTGTAACTATTTTATTAAAATCAATTGTAATTTGAGCTTGTTACTAAAATTTCTCTTGTTTCCTTTTGTTTAAACAAATTTAAATCTCGCAACGATCCTTGAAAACATTGCATTTGCATATCATGCATAATTAGATTAATGGTTTTCCAATACAGGTTTTCTCATATTCTTGTTGTTTATTTCAGTAAAAGATGGCTCTTGAACAAACTGTTAAGGAACTCTAAGCTCAAAATGCCCAATTCCAGGAGACCCTCTTGAATATTGCTCAAGGACAAAAAGATATGATGGCGCTCGTCTCCAAAATGACGAAGACTCAGAAGCCAATTGCTATCCTCAACATGGGAAGAAGATCCAAAGGTCCCGCTAAACCGGTTCCAACTTCTGATATCACCTCTGATGAAGATGACAACCAAGAGGAGGATGGTAGAAGTGTCAGGGGTGAAGGTGGAAGCAACATTGGTTTTGGTAAGATGTCTGAGGATGAAGACTATTCTGATGAATAGTATCCTCCTGCCGACGACAAATACAAGTAGCTAGAAGACCGTCTTAAGGCTATGGAAATCCAGAAAGCTCCTGGATTGGATTTCAGAGAGTTGGGTTTTATTCCGAGGGTGTTTATCCCTCACAAGTTCAAAGTCCCCGCTTTCGCCAAATATGATGGCGTGTCTTGTCTAAAACTTCATCTGAGATCTTATGTTCGGAAGATCCAACCCCATACTGCTGACAGGAAGTTATGGGTTCACTTATTTCAAGAAAGTTTGTCGGGTACACAACTCGAGTGGTTCTATCAGCTGGAGGGAACCAATATTCATACTTGGGAGGACCTGGATGCTGCTTTTTACAAGTAGTACCAATATGATGCTGACCTCGCACCAACTCACATGCAACTACAAAACATGACTATGGGTTCGAATGAAGGATTCAAAGAATATGCCCAGAAGTGGGGAGACTTAGCTGGAAGGGTGCAACCTCCCTTGTCGGACTGAGAACTAGCTGATATGTTCATGGGCACTCTAACAGGTTCATTCTTTAATCATATGATTGGAAGCTCCTCATCTAGTTTTATTGAGCTGATTTTAACTGGAGAATAAGTTGAAAGTGGTATTAAGATGGAAAAATCAAGTGGCTGCATCTTCAAATGTTGTGAAGAAGACATTCAATAGTAAGAAGGAGACCAATGTTGTTTATGTCCAGAAGGGTCGTGGTAAAAATGACTGCAATAAGTCTGTGGGAGCCGTATTGATTTCTAACCCTGCACCTGCTCAACAACAACAACAACAAGGAAATAGGCGTAGGTCAGACGCTCTGAGGAGGCAGTTTACCAAGATTAATATGCCATTGTCTTAGGAGTTACAACATTTACTAAAATAAAAATTGATAACATTGAGGGATCCTCCTCAGAACCCCTAACACCTCCTCTCTTAAGTATAATCTGAACGCGAGATGCGCCTACCATTCTAACAGTACTGGGCACAACACCAACAACTGTTGGACCCTAAAAAACAAAATTCAGGATATGATCGACAAAAAGGAGATTGAGTTTGATCCTCTGGAGACCCCGAATGTAATTATTGCACCTATGTCGAAGCATGACAAAGGCATAAGTGAAATTGATGATGTTCTTTATTTTGTTGCTGTAAGTGAAGTGATGACTCCTCTACCAATTATCAAGATGAATCTGTTGCAGGCCAGTTTATTTCTAGGCGGTGTTGAAAAATGTTACTGTATTGCAGCCTAACCTAATGGCTGAAAATTACTGAAGGAAGGAATTCGACTCCTAATGGAAAATCATATAATTCTAATCAAAAAGGTTCCATCTGCTGAGAATCTGTGTCAAGACTTATCCGTAATTTCTGGCCCTCCTGTCAGGATCACCTCCAAAGGTCCTGTAAGGATTAATGCCAACTCGAAAGCTGCTCCCCTGATCATCACTACACCTGGACCTATCCCATAATCTTCGGATAAAGCTATTCTTTGGAACTATAGATCTGACGTCTACTACCATGGCGTAAAACAAGAACTATCGACTGTTGAAGATGAAGTTATCGAAGTTGCTAATTCCGGCATTGACAATATTTCTGGAACAAGTAAGGTTACTAGAAGCGGAAGGGTTTTCTCCCCGGAAATCTCTCCGAAGACTATTGTTACACCTGTTAAAGTTATATCCACCGAGTCAACTATTAAGGCTCGGGGCAGAGAGAAAATCACAGAGCCTGCCCAGACGGAGGCACCTAAGGAAGCCACAACTGAAGACACCTCTAGATAATAGTTGGAGGAGGTATTGAAGATTATCCGTAAGAGTGACTACAAAATTGTTGAACAGTTGGGGTAGACCCCATCCAAAATCTCCATGCTATCCTTGCTATTGTATTTTGAAGCCCATGCACATGCTTAAGTGAAATTTTTGAAGACTGCGCACGTACCACAAGAGATTTCTACCGACCAATTTGGAAGTTATATTGCTAGCTTAACGACTGATAATGGATTGGATTTATTTGATGCTGATGTGAATCCGGAAGGAAGAAAACACAACAAAGCTATGTGTGTCTCCATTGAATGCATGGGCACTACTCTGGCTCATGTATTGATTGATACTGGTACCTCGTTAAATATCCTACCAAAAGGCGATATTGACAGACTTGATTGCAAAGGGGTCGTACTGAAACCCAGTGATATTGTAGTTCGAGCCTTTGATGGGTCCAAAAGGATGGTACATGGGGAAGTGGATCTTCCAATCAAGGTGGGGTCGCAGATCTTTGAATCCACCTTCTATGTAATAGATATTTGGCCAACTTATTCCTGCTTATTGGGATGCCCTAGATCAATGGGGCAGGCGTTGTCACCTCTACCCTACATCAGAAATTAAAATATGTTGTGAACTGAAAGATTGTTACTATTTGCGGTGAAGAGGAGCATATGGTCAGCCACTTGAACTATTTCTGGTATGTAGAGATGAACGGAGAATTCATCGAGACTCCCTGTTAAACTTTTTGAGTCATCCCTCCTACCCCTACTGAAGATGTCTCTTGCATTCCAAAAGTTACCAGGTGTGATACGGTGGGAGAACTGACTATGGTTTTGCGTTTGTTTTCGCAAATGTTTCGGTTGAGCAAGAGTCGCCACCGACTTTTTATTTTATCCTAAGGAAAGGTTTAAAAAGCACAGCAAAAACCTTTGAGATTTTTCTTGGGTTCGAGGAGTAGATTATAGAAGGGGAAGGTATTAGCACCCCTTCTATCCATGGTTATCCATGGGCTCTTAGATACTTGCTTAGATCAACTTGCCTTGGTTTTCAATTGTTTAAAATGGTGCTTTGTGTGTGGTTTTGAAAAGGTTTTGAAAAAGATGCCTTGTGTAGGCTACCCTTGTAACAATTCTTTACTCGAATGTTTTACAAAAGGTGTTTTGTCTTTTAAAAAGATGTTTCAGGGTTTTTGAAAGTTTGTTTTGAAAGTGTTTGTGAAGTGGGTTTTGAAATAAGGCAAGTGTTTTCTTTGCAAATTGGCAAGTACTTAAGAGTTATCTACCCTAAAATTTTCTCAAAGATTTTTGTTATGTTTTAAACCTTTTGACAATTTTGTTCCACCATTGCATTTGGTGGACAATCTTGTTTTAGGAGATTAAAGGGACGGGCGCGGGTCATCGTTTAGACCATAGTTGCAATAGTGTTAAATGTCTTTGGGCAATTTTCTTTAAAAGGGACTTGATCATTTATTTAGGCAACATTTTGAGGGACTATGATCATTTGATTGTTTGTTTTACCCAAAGAAGTTCAACATGCAATATGGCCCAATTATTTGAAGGCAATAAAGTGGAATACCCTAGGGGTGCAAGTGTGAAAAGTGTTGTCCATTTTCATGCTTATTTATCTTAAGATTAGGTCCAACTATTTTTGTTCGTTTTATTCGCATACAAACCCTAATTCTAGCATAGTATGTTTAGAAAGCGATAAAAGTGCGAAATTTAAAATCCTACGCTATTACAACATAATAATATGGGGAGGGGGGTACAATGTTTCAAATGGGGATATTTAGACAAAAATTGAATCTAAGCTATTACATCATTTTCTATGAATATTTACAAGATAAATAAATGTATAATTTAAATGGTAAATAAAACAAATATGCAAAAATGCAAAAGGAATTTTTATATGTATGAAAAAAAAGGTATTATTTATGTAAAATAAAAAAAGGAAATAAAAAGGGTATTATTTTTTGGAGTATTTTTAAATTTAGGGCAAAAACCCTAATTTTTTAATCAAAGGAGTATTTAATCAATTAATTCATATAATACTTATTATTTATATACAAAAATAAAATAAAATATGGTATATTTGTAAAAAGGCATTTTTTAGTATTAAATATTAAAAAAATAAAATATATACATTTTTATTCTAAGTATATTAATATACTTATTTATTTATATTATTTATAAAATATGCATTATATATATTAATTAATAATATTTAGTATTTAAATAAAAAAAGTATTTTTCTATAAAATATTTTCAGGGAGTAAAAATAAAATAAAAGTGTATAAAAAGTATATTTGTATTATCTTAATATTTTAAACAAAAAAGTATATATATATATATATATATATATATATATATATATATATATATATATATATATATATATATATATATATATATATATATATATATATATATATTTATGTACAAACTAAAGAAATAATCAAATAAATATGCAATAAATTCAAAAAATGATGGGAAAAATATTTTTATGTTTTTAATATGCTGAGAAAAAAATAAATGAACCAATCACAAAAAGGCAAAAAGTCAAAATATTAAAAATGAAGCAAATGGGCTCAGGGGTGCAAAACAGGAAAAGTGGTGTGAATAAGAAAATTGCTCAGGCCCAGCCCAAGAAGACACCTTCTTCAACCTCTGAACAAAGTTTGTTCAAAAACGCGCGCCAGCAAGCTTCCTTCGAATGTCCTGATTCTTTGATTTTTTGAGCAAACTTCCAACACAAAAGATGTTAAGCATGAAACCACGATTCTAACCATATGCATAACTTGATCTAACTCTCTAAGATGAGGGATAATTTCTCCTCCCCCAAATCCTAACCTAGTTTTTCTGCCATTTTCAAACTCCAAATTCTCACAACTCAAGCAAAAGAAATGAAAAGTAAAAACATGTACATGTTCAGTGGCATGAGTAGAACCTTGCTTATTCACAAACTTAAAGCTAATGATGCATAATAAGAGAGATACGAGTTCAACAAGATACCTGTTCAGCTGAAGTTCTATCTTGCAATGTAGGGACTTTCAGTGCAAGATACTGATTGGTATAGCTTCCTTGAGGTGTGGTGATGCTGTTCCAATATCTACTTTGCCTTGAGACACCTTGAACTGAGCTGTAGAACTTCAACTGCAAAATGGAAAAGTGAAAATGGTGGAACTTGTTAGAGGAGTTACAGGTCGTGTTTCAAGTCACGGTTAGCTTGCATAGGTGCTAGGGAATGTGTATGAACTAGTTTTGGCAAGAGTGCTTGAGAGGAATAGGAGTTGGCACTCAAACTGCAGAGGCAACTCTGTTTTTGCAGTTTGATGGTGTTTTTTGGTTTGATGATGTTTGGGAGGCAAATGGCTCGTACAATAGCTTGGTTATGATGTGTGTAATGTGTTTGATAACTTTGTTCTTGTGTGTGTAAGCTGAGATGGATGATGGTCCTAGTTATGCAATGTTTCTTAACCTTTAAGCAACAAAATGCAAGTTGGTGATTTAGGTCAGTAGGGGACCTCTAATCCTGCTGCCAAGCTTCTCTTGATCAGAGTAATTTGTTCATAATCTTGTGCCAAAGAGATTTGGTTTGTACTTGCTTGATTTACCAATTGGACATAAAGTGAACTTTTGCAAAAATGGATAGTTTACTTTATCTAAAAATGGATTAATCTTGTATACAACACTTGAACTCATAGAATAACACTTTGACACAATGAACAAGCATTAAATTATTGAGTGTAACTTGGTTTAAGGACCTGTAATCAAGGGCATGCTGGTTTTGAGAAGTTTGCATAACTTATGAACATGAAAAAATGGCCAAATCAAAAGTGAATTTTTGCTATATTGTGAAATTCGATTCTCCCTAACCATGAGGTTGTTTGAGAAGTTCTTGGACATTTTGGAAAGCTTGGAATGTGTACTACAATCCATCTTTGAAATGCAATTGGAAATGCCAAGTGGAAGTGTATGGAAAATGGTCTTGAAGTTAGGTAGAAAACCTTGTCAAAATAGGTCAAATTTCACTAAGTTAAGAATGGTTTAGTGCCCCTATTCAAAAATTTGTAACTTGAGATGCAAGATTAAAATGAGAAAACTTTGTGAATAAAAGTTGTAGATTATGCAACAAGCTACAACTTTCATGTTTGGACTTTTGTTTGAATCCAAATGGAACATGGTGAAAAAGTGGGGCAAAGTTGGGAAAAAATTAGGGTTTTTCATAACTTAGAAAAATTCTAAGTTATGAAAAATTCCATTTTAAACCCTAATTTGCATTTTGTGATTTCTTGGTGAACAAGTTTCATGATTTGGTATGTTTTGATGAAAAATGAATCTTGACTCTTGATTTTGACCAAAAAATCAAAGTTTGACTTTTCAGTATACAGTCAAAATTGATCAATTGACTGGGAAATTCAACTGTCAATCCTGTGTACTTGGGATCTTTTGAGTTTGTTGATCATGTCAAGATAATTCCATGGGGTCCTTGAGTCCATGTGTGAGCTTGGTTTGCCATTGGCTAGGTCAAACAGTCAAAAATTGCCTTTGTGCAGTCAAAACCCTAAAAATGACCATTTTGCCCTTTTGGTGATCTGATCAAATTTCTTGGGGAATTGTGATTCAAACTTGATCAAATGGTCCATATGAGTTCATAATGTTGACGTGGGTCAAATTTCATGAGGTTTGACTGTCAATTGGCCACAATTGACTTTTTCCCCAATACAGTTGATTTCTAGGTCAACTGTCCATTTGACTGGGCAAAACTTGGAATCAAGACTTGAAACTTGATATGGGTAAACTTGGGAGTCCAATATGAAGCATGAAAGTCATCTTGGGCATTTTAGGTCAAAGCATCTTTGTGCAAACACAAACCCTAATTTGAGTCAACAGTGCAAGGAGAGGTCTTGAGCAGATGAAACCCTAACTGGATCTTGAGCTTTAAGGGCTTTGTGGTGAGAAATCAATGAGAAATGGGAGGGCAAATTTTGGGGTACAACAGTTGCCCCTGTTCAATCTTCTTGAATCCTAAGAGTTAGATTGGCAAGTTTGCCTTTCGTGACTCGAGGGTAAAAGGAGATTGGACACTAGAGTGCCCGGAAATTTGCACTCGTCAAAGCAATGGATGTGGGAATGGGCTTAGAGATGCCATTTGGAGATGGGCTTAATGATGCCATCTGGGAGAGTGACAGAAATCTTGTCGGGGATGGGCTTAGAGATGCCATCTGGAAGGGAATATCAGGAAGGTGTCCAGGCTTGGGACCATCTCTGGACTGGGGGGTCTGAACAAGCAATAGATTGACATCCGTTGTTGGGAGGAATCTGTAAACTGTTTTCAGTAGTTTGGAGAAGAAACTGAACAAGCGATAGGTTAACATCCGTTACTTGGAGGACCCGTAAACTGTTTTCAGAAGTCTTGAAGTTGAATAAGCAATAGAGCAGCATCCGTTGTTGGGAAGCGTCCGTAAACTATTTTCAAAAGTCTTGAAGAAGAATCTGAACAAGTGATAGGTTAACATCCGTTTACTTGGAGAACCCGTGAACTGTTTTCAGAAATCTTGAAGTTGAATAAGCAATAGAGCAGCATCCGTCGTTGGGAAGCGTCCGTAAACTGTTTTCAAAAGTTGCATCTGAACAAGTCGATAGATTAACATCCGTTGTTGGGAAGAATCCATAAACTGTTTTCAGAAGTCTTGCAGAAGAATCTGAATAAGTGACAGGTTAACATCCATTTACTTGGAGAACCCGTGAACTGTTTTCATAAATCTTGAAGTTGAATGATTTTAGTTTGTCGACTGATCTTTCCTGAAAAGGTAAAGAGTTAGTTGTATGCAATGTTATGATGCATGATGCAATATACGTGACATAAATATTTATGACATGAATGCGATGAATGCGCATGTAAGCTGACGAGCTATCTTGCTGAGGATAAATGAATCCGAGGTGTCTGAAGATAGAAGTATCTTGACTGCTGCCGGGGAAATTAAATCCTTGGCTGCTGTTGGGGAAGAGAATTCCTGATGACCTCTACTGGGGAGTATCAATATAGTAGATTCATGCTGGGGAGATAAGACTGAGAATCTTCAATTTGATGGGAAGTTACTCTGGCGATCTCACTGGGGAACTCAAGATTTCTCTTTCTAAGACTCTGTGGGGAGAAGGCTCATTAGTCTGGCTCCGCCGGGGATTGACAATTTGAAGTTTTAGCTCGATTGGGGATACTGAAACTTAAACTCTGAGGGGAAATGAGTTCTGGAGGATCCTCTGGCTGGGGATAACAAGGATAAGCTCCTCTGGGGATCATATTGATAAGCTGTGTTGGGAAACTCTTGATGAACTTCGCTGGGGATAGGAAGAATTCTGGCGAGTGCGATCTTCTGTGGCTGTTAGCTGAGGATAACCCAGTTATAAGCCTCTGTGGGGAATAACTTTGAATAAAACTCGGGAGAGACGTTCGTGCTCTGTGGGGAAATACCTTCCAGAACCTTACCGGGGATAAGCCTCGAGAGTCTGCTGGAGATAAACCTCAGGGTTCACTAGGGATGTGGATTCCAAATCTCTTGGGGGGTTTCCTTCGAAAGGGTGTCAAGATATCCATCTGTACCTTCATCCTATCAGTAATCCTTTTTCTTAGGTTCATTTAGGAAGTGATTATGTTTCAAATGCATATGCCTATTTAACAAAACATTGGACGTTTCTCAAAATAAAACAAATAGTGCAAGAGAAAAAGAAAAGGGAAACGACACAAATTTTTGGGAAGAGTATTTGTATTGATTTTCTTTGAGTATATTTGTACAAAGGAGACAATCATCCTAGTAAGAGGACTCTGTCGTAAATATTGAAAGATTTTATACAAAATAAAGGATGGCTATGTGAAATAATTCCATGGGATTCCGTTCCGCTATAGCTTTCACAACTCTGAATATCTGTCCATTCAATGCTTCGTTTGACGATGACTGGATTGATCAGAAGTCTGGAACTGGTTGATGAAGAGATTGTCTTTGAAGTGATCCGACGAGACATAGTCATACGCTTTAATTCCCTAACTTTTGCCTGAATCGCCCTTTCGGGTTTTCGATTCACCGGGAAACCCCTTTTTGCCCAAGCCGCCCTTTCGAGTTTTCGACTTGCCGGGTGTACAGATTTTTTTCGTTTTTATCCCTAATTTTTGCCTGAACCGCCCTTTCGGGTTTTCGGTTCACCGGGATGCCCATTTTTGCCCAAGCCGCCCTTTCGGGTTTTCGACTTGTCGGGTTATTTTATGCGTAGTATCTTTTGACTATGTCTGCGTTCGCAGGGTGCGGCAAATCGTCGCCGTCCATGGTGGTCAGAATTATTGCACCACCAGAAAATATGCTCTTGATCACAAATGGTCCTTCATATGTAGGAGTCCATTTGCCCCTGGGATCACTTTGCGGCAAGATAATCCGCTTGATTACGAGATCTCCGACTTGATACACTTGACGTCTGACTTTCTTATTGAAGGCCCTGATCATCTGCTTCTGATACGTCTGACCATGGCATATAGCAGCAAGTCGCTTCTCGTCGATCAGATTGAGTTGATCAAGTCGGGTCTGCATCCAATCATCTTCATTCAAACCTGCGTCCTTCATAATTCTTAGAGAAGGGATCTGGACTTCCATAGGCAAAACAGCTTCCATGCCATAAACCAAAGAAAATGGGGTTGCCCCAGTTGAAGTACGTGTCGTCGTACGGTATCCATGCAGAACAAACGGTAACATCTCATGCCAGTCTTTGTAAGTGACTGTCATTTTCTGAATGATCTTCTTAATGTTTTTGTTTGCAGCTTCAACAGCACCGTTCATCTTCGGCCGATAGGGAGATGAATTGTGATGATAAATCTTGAACTGTTCGCATAATGCCGTGATCATTGTGTTATTCAGATTTGTACCGTTGTCCGTGATGATCCTGTCTGGAACACCATACCGACATATGAGATTTTGCTTGATAAAGCGAGCAACCACATTTTTGGTGACAGAGGCGAAGGAAGCTGCTTCGACCCATTTAGTGAAGTAGTCAATGGCAACCAGGATGAAGCGATGTCCATTGGAAGCCGTGGGCTTGATCTCTCCAATCATATCAATGCCCCACATTGCAAAGGGCCACGGAGCGGTCAGGACGTTGAGGGGAACCGGAGGAATATGAACTTTGTCAGCATAGACTTGACACTTGTGACAAGTACGGGAATGTTGATGGCAGTCAGCTTCCATGGTAGACCAGTAATAGCCTGCCCTTAGGATCTTCTTAGCCATTGTATGCCCGCTCAAGTGAGTGCCAAATGTGCCGCTGTGTATATCAGTCATGATCAACTCTGCCTCAGCTTTATCCACACATCGGAGTAATACACAATCATGGCTTCGTTTGTAAAGGATGATGTTGCTCAGGAAGAACTTAGCAGCGAATTTCCTTAAGAACTTCTTGTCATTTACGGAAGCTCCTTCAGGATAATCTCTAGTCTCGAGATACCTTTTGATTTCATGGAACCAAGGTTGTTCCACTACTTCTTCGGTATTAATCTCGTGGCAATGTGCCGGTTCATCCATCCGCTTGATGGTGATTTGGGGAGCCTCGTTATCCCAGTTGAGTTTAAACATGGAGGACATTGTGGCCAGAGCATCGGCTAGCTGATTCTCTTCTCGCGGGAAATGCTCGAAGGTAATTTGCTCGAAATGCGGCAACAATGTCAGGACATGTTCTTTGTATGGGATAAGATTAGGATGCTTGGTATCCCAATCTCCTTTGATTTGGATGATGACCAAAGCCGAGTCCCCAAATACGACCAAAGATTTGATCCCCAAGTCTATAGCAGCCTCGAGACCAAAGATGCAAGCTTCATACTCAGCCATGTTGTTTGTGCAGCTGAAACAAAGTCGGGCCGTGAAAGGAGTGTGACAACCTTCCGGAGAGATGAGTACTGCGCCAATACCGTTTCCAAGTGCATTTGAAGCACCATCAAAGTACAGGGTCCATTGGGATCCCTTTTCGGGTCCGTCATACGGTCCGTCACTTTCAACGTTGTCCAGATTCATGATGTCCTCGTCTGGGAAGTCAAATCTCATGGGTTGATAGTCTTCGATAGCCTGATGAGCCAGATGGTCAGCTAGTACACTCCCTTTTATAGCTTTTTGGGTGGTGTACTGGATGTCATACTCGGTTAAGATCATTTTCCATCTAGCTATCCTTCCAGATAAAGCGGGCTTCTCGAAGATATACTTGATAGGGTCCATTTTGGAAATCAACAAAGTAGTATGAGTCAGCATATACTATCTTAGTCGGCGAGCAGCTCATACCAAAGCGCGTCAAGTTTTCTCGAGCAGTGAGTAGCGAGTCTCACAGTCGGTAAACTTTTTGCTAAGGTAATAAATAGCATGCTCTTTTCGACCAGACTCGTCATGCTGGCCCAAAACACACCCCATTGAGTTATCCAAGACGGTCAAATACATGATCAATGGTCTTCCTTCGACGGGTGGCATCAGAATAGGAGGTTCTAGCAAATACTCCTTGATTCTATCAAAAGCAGCTTGGCAGTCGTCGTTCCATTCCACTACCTGATCTTTTTTCAAGAGTTTGAAAATTGGCTCACAGGTAGAAGTCAGATGTGAAATGAATCTGGCAATATAGTTTATGCGCCCCAAGAATCCTCTAACCTCCTTTTCAGTACGGGGAGCAGGCATCTCTTGTATTGCTTTCACTTTTGCCGGATCGACTTCAATGCCTTTGTTGCTTACAATGAATCCCAGGAGTTTACCAGACCTAACTCCAAAAGTGCATTTGCTTGGATTCAGCCTGAGCTTGTATTCTTTTAACCTGGCAAACAACTTCTCCAAATGCTCAAGGTGCTCTTCCTCTGTTTGTGATCGAGCTATCATATCGTCTACGTAAACTTCAATCTCATGATGTATCATGTCATGAAATAAAGCTACCATGGCGTGTTGATAAGTTGCTCCTGCGTTCTTCAGCCCGAACGGCATCACTTTGTAACAGAAAGTGCCCCATTGTGTGACAAAAGTTGTTTTCTCCATATCCTCGGGAGCCATTTTGATTTGGTTGTAGCCCGAGAATCCGTCCATGAAGGAAAACACTTTATGCTGAGCTGTATTGTCAATTAAGATGTCAATATGAGGTAGCGGGAAATCATCTTTAGGGCTGGCTCTATTCAAATCCCGGTAGTCCACACATATTCTGACTTTGCCATCTTTCTTAGGTACTGGCACAATGTTAGCGACCCATTGAGGATAGGATGTAACAGCCAGGAAGCCAGCATCGAATTGCTTCATTACTTCTGCTTTGATCTTTTCGGACATGTCAGGCCTCATTCGGCGAACTTTTTGCTTGATTGGTGGACAGTCTTCTCTTGTGGGGAGACGGTGAACCACGATGTCTGTGTCTAGAACCGGCATGTCTTCATAGGACCAAGCGAAGATTTCAACATACTCATTCAGCAACTGTACCAAGCGCTCCTTGACTTTTGGTTCCAGGTTGGCACCCACTTGCACCTCCTTCCGATCCTCCTCGGTTCCCAAGTTAACAGCTTCCAATGGTTCTTCATGCGGTAAGATGGCCCTTTCCTCTTGTTGCAGAAGTCTGGCTAGTTCCCCGGGTACTTCACAACCTTCGTCATCTTCATACTCGGCTAGATTGACCAGATCTTCAGAGTTATTGAAAGATACAGCAGAATAGTCACCCATGGAATCCGGAGTGGATGGGTACCTGCATTGGTGAGTGTGGGTGTGTGTAAGGGATAGCCATCCTTAAAAAATGCAAAAGGAAAGAAAATGAACATAAGCAGTTTATCAAATGAAAAACGTCCAATGAATCATTAAACATGGCATATGAATATGAAAAATAGTCAAAACCCTTACAAGTGGACCTACATGCCCCGGGCAAGGCAGGAGGTGAAAAGATAGTGTACGGATTATTTGAAAGTAAAATATTACAGACCAAATAAGAAATGTTTAACAGATAAATTACTGATGAATAAAAGTGATGGGGACAAAGTCTTTAGCCTCCCAATTGCTCAATCCTCCTCTGACAGTTGGATAAATCCACTCTTCAATGTTGCTTTCCTTGTCTTCATCTTCTAGGGCGTTGATTCTGTAAGGAGAAATTTTGACTGGCGCTCTTTCAATCTTTGACTGGCGCATAGCCTTCTGGCCAGCGGCTGTGAACCCTAATCCATACTTGTCAGTCTTATGCGGAATGTCAGGTAACTGCCCCCACGCTGAATTCTTCCCTTCTTTGATTGCGGCTCTTGCATCCTCCAGAGATGCCATCCTGGCCATCTGTCTTGGTGCCTCAGCTGCCAACTTTGTTACTGCTATTTCAGGAAGAACTTCTTCGAAATGTTGAAACGGCGTCTCAATGAACTCTCCTTCAACTTCCACATACCGGAAAGAATTTAAATGGCTAATCATGTACTCTTTTTCGCCGTGGACAGTGATGATCTTTCCCTTAACAGGATACTTCAGCATCTGATGCAAGGAGGAGGTGACTGCCCCAGCATGGTGTATCCAAGGTCTACCCAGCAGGCAAGAGTATGATGGACGGATGTCCATTACATAGAAAGTGGATTTAAACACCTCAGTACCTATCTTGATGGGAATTTCAACCTCTCCATGGACCATTCTTTTCGACCCATCGAAAGCTCTGACGACAATATCACTCGGCTTCAAATCCAACCCTTTGCAATCTAGCCGGTCCAAGGCCTTCTTAGGCAAAACATTCAGCGACGACCCGGTATCAACCAAAACATGTGCAAAGGTGGTTCCGCGACACTCGATTGAAATATGCAAAGCATCATTGTGGTTTCGACCTTTAGGGGTTAGGTCGGCATCAGAAAAACCTAATCCATTGTCCACAGTCAGACTAGCCACGCAATGTTGAAATTGGTCCGCGGAGGTTTCCTGGGGCACATGAGCTGCCTTCAGGAACTTAATCAAAGCTTGAGCGTGCGCTTCTGAGCAAAGCAATAGTGCCAGCATGGAGATCTTGGAGGGGGTTTGCCCCAACTGTTCCACTACATCGTAATCACTTCTCTTGATTATCCTCAAAATCTCGTCCAATTCTTTCTTGGAGGCCTCCGGGATCACCAATGGTTGAGCCCTCGTCCTGACGGGCTCATCTTGTACTCCCTTTCCTTTATCAGCAATGGTAGGAGAGACAACATTAGGAACAACAACTTCTTCAATCAAAGGAATTCTAGCGGAGAGCTTTACTGGTGCAGGGATGACTTCTTTAGCTGATGAGGGTCCAAAGACTACTCTTGGAGGGGCAATCTCTGGAGAAAATATTCTCCCGCTCCTGGTGATTTTGCTGGTGCCCGCAATGTTACTAATGCTGGCTTCCTCATCATCCGAACTTTCTTCAATTACTTCGACTTGCTTGATACCATGGTAGTAGATGTCACCACCATAGTTCCAAGGTATCAACTTCTCAGAAACATAGGGAACAGGCCCTGGCATCGTTATCTTTAAAGGAACAGATTTTGCAGCTGGTGTAATCTTAACTGGCTTTTTGACGGCCTCAGAAAGATTGGCGTGAATGGTTATGATTGAGACATTTTCAACATGAACTGGAACAGCAGAAACTTTTTCGAACAAAATTTGTCGGCTATCCATAAGGCCTTGGATGCCTTTCTTTAATAGCGGACAATCAAACGGCAGAGAGTGGCAACAGTAGTAGTCTTCTTTACATCCCGGGAAGATCCCGGCCCTTAACAAATTCAACTTAATGGTTAGCAGTGGAGTAGTCAGATCACTGACGTCAGCAACATATAAATCCTCCTCAATGGCATTGATATTTCGGCCGTGCTTCGGCATAGGTGCAGATATCACATTAGGCTTCTCTGGAGCGTCAAACTCTACCTCCTTAGCCTCTATCAGGTCTTGGATTTTATGCTTGAGTGCCCAACTATCATTGGTGTCGTGTCCAACACTGTCTGAATGATAGGCGCATTTAGCATTGGCATGATAATGCGGGGAGGACGTATTTACATTCTTTGGCGCCTCCTTGATGGTGGCAAGATTCAACTTCAATAGATGGGGAAGCACTTGCGCTGGAGTCATATTAATACGGGTGAACTGCCGTTGTGGCCTTTCCACCCGTTGCTGATTTGGTCTAGACTGGTTATAGCGAGGCTGCTCACTTGGAGTGTTTTGGATCATTACGGCCCCCACAGTTGGCCGACGCTCCATCTTCCCTGCTCTTCTCTGAGAATATACCATAGTTGTCTCCTTCTTAAAAGGCTTCTTCTCAACACTTGCAGTAACACCCTTCTGAATCTTTCCTGACTTGATGCCAGCTTCTATTCTTTCGCCGGTTAAGATCAAATCGGTAAACCCTGCGGAAGAGTTACCAATTAGATGATTGAAAAATGGCCCAGATAGGGTCCCAAGAAACATATCAACGAGCTCACGATCGGTTAAAGGAGGCTGCACCCTGCCAGCCAAATCCCTCCATTTTTGTGCATATTCTTTGAATCCCTCACTTGTTCCTAGTGACATACCCTGAAGTTGGGTACGAGTAGGAGCAAGATCAGAATTATACTGGTATTGTTTGTAGAAAGCGGTGGCCAAATCTTCCCAATTTCTGACACTGGTTCCTTCTAGCTGATAAAACCACTCCAACTGGGCTCCCGATAGGCTGTCTTGAAAGAAATGAATCCAGATATTTTTATCTGCCGTATAGGGTTGAATTTTTCTCACGTAGGACCTGAGATGCATTTTGGGACAGGACAGCCCATCATACCTCACAAACACTGGCACTTTGAATTTTGGGGGAATCACAATTCCAGCGACCAAGCCCATGTCTTCAAAATCCAAACCCGGTACCCTTTGCAATTCCATGGCCGCCAATCTGTCTTCTAAACCCTTGTACTTATCATCAGCTGGAGGATATTGCTGGTCGGAATAATCTTCATCCTCTTCAACCTCTTCCTCCTCCGCATCAGACTCGGAAGGCACCGCAACTCGATCTCTTTTACTAGTCCCTTCATCAGAAGTGGGAGGAAATTCAAGCACTCTCCGAGCTTCTCTATCAAATCTTCTCCCCAAAGTAGCCACCCCGACCCTCTTTTTCTTCTTCACTGAGTCCTTATTCTCCATATGAGCCTTGATATCCTCTTGACTTTTAACCAAAGTCATCAAGAGCTGCTGGAACTGTGCATTCTGGGCTTGTAGGTCTTTGACTGTTTGCTCGAGATCCATTCTACTGAAATAAACAGCAGACAGATAAGGAAACTTGGAGTGAGACCTGCTTATGCACATGATGAATGGTATGCTGATGTATGCAATGCATTCAAGGATTTAGAACATTCAAAATTGTTTCAGACAAAGAAGAACGCACGTCATATTAATAAGAAGAAATTTGTTAGTACATAAATGCCCCATGGGCCAAATGTTACAAAATAAACTTCTTAAGGCAGAAAGACATTGCGCATCCTCTTTGGTGCGATGTAGGTGTTGAGGGCCTCTTGCTCGTGGAATCGACGGGTAAGCTCTAGAACCTTCTTTTCACTGGCGTAGTAGCTAGCTTCAAAAGTGTTCTGTTCCTCCTTGAGCTGAATCCAACTCTTCTGCATTTCCTCCCATGATGTAGGCATGTCTGGATGTAGGATAGTGTAGGGAACCTCTCCTTCATTGACGGGCTCTCTAATCATAGGGAGAACATGAGGATAAGGCATCATTAGACTTTGGGCTCGGGCTCGTACCCACTTGAGATAGGGCTCAAGAGGGATGGAGTTCTTGTGTCCCAGAGTCTTGCTATAAACCTTGTTGAGTTTTCCCTAAGCTCTGATGAATCTTTGGCGAAGTCCTTGCGCATCGTTGTCGAAGTCAAAAACTAGGCTAGGAATCAACATGTCATGAGGGCCATCCCTCCGTGCATATCCAAATTGCCTCAAAGCTAGGCAAGGGTTGTAGGTGATACCTCCCCTAATTCCAAGTAAAGGAACATTATGAAACTCTCCGCAACGATCGACGATGATGACATTTTCTCTGGACCGAGAACACCAATGCACATCAGAATGAGTAAGAGTCATCAATCGTTGGGACCACCTTGTACCTTGGTTATTCTTCAAGACAGATTGTGGAAGGTGCGAAATAAACCACCTTGCGAGGATAGGAGTACAGCACATGAGAACACCCCTCTTTCTCATTGTTCGTGTGTAAAATGAGTGAAGGATGTCCCCAAGCAACGTTGGTATTGGATTTCTGGACAAGAAGATTTTGACGGCGTTGACATCTACCAATTGGTCAGGATTTGGGAACAAGACCAATCCGTAGATAAGGAGTGCCACAATTTCTTCAAAGGCTTGTAGGTCCAATGAGTTCCAACATTCTTGTGCCTTCTCAAACAAGAATTTTGCTAAGAATCCCTTGACGCCGCTTCTGGTTTCCCAATGCCCCTTGATTTCAAATGGTTGTAGATGTAATGCTCGAGCAACATCTTCCGGCTTTGGTTCCTTTTCCGTACCATTGAAGGGTAGTTGATTAAGGATAGGAATTCTTAAAAGTTGAGAAAACTCCTCCAAAGTAGGTACCAACTGATAATCAGGGAAAGTGAAGCAGTGGTGAAGAGGGTCAAAGAACTGGAATAGCACTTTCATCATGTCTTCTTCAATGTGGGTGTTGACAAGGCTGAGCAGTCTACCATGTCTTTCACTGAAGGATGGATTTTCCGGAATTCTTGAGGTGATCTCCTTGAGTTGAGGAGAGATTCTCACAAGGTTGACTTGAATGGTATTTCTGCGAGGAATTTCCATGTCCTACAAAACAAGAACAAAGATGAAGATCCAAAACCCTTGAAATGGTTAGTGAATGCATATGATGTTTTATGATGTTTATGATGTATGCACAAAACATATGTACAAGCAAATCACACCAAACCCTAATTTCAGGCTTGCATGGGGTTTCATAGGTAAGTACCCTCTTGAGTGTAGTTGGCTTAAAAACCTGTCCTATAAATAGTAACCAGGTTCTAAGGAGCTCAATATCACTGGATTGATTTCATTGTTCATTGTTTTGGTTTAGCCACTTAACTAGCGACCAAAATATTCCAAGAAAACAACCCTCAATGAGTGTAGTATCGAGTATCTACCAACTTCGGACTGCACCAAAACCGGTCATCTCACTACCCCTAATAAAAGGCCAAGATGGTCAAGTAAGGTTCTAGGTCATTAGTGCTTAGTGACATCACTCAGAGGCCCCGTACTCTCCTTGATTGAACTCAAGGGTTACCGGTACTCACAAATATGTCGCACTAATATAGCTATTGCTTAGACCGTGTCGGTATACCCCGCACAGTTTCCACAACGTATTGCTATCTATGAATGTTTCCCAAAATCCGGGTGGAGGATTGTAAACCCAAACAATAGAGCCAAAGTATAAAGCAAGCAAATCAAACAATTAGTCATGCAAAGGGTGATCTAAGCCCTAAGGTTACTCCACTTTAAAAATTATCCCCAGTAGAGTCGCCAGTTCTGTGATACGGTGGGAGAACTGACTATGGTTTTGCGTTTGTTTTCGCAAATGTTTCGGTTGAGCAAGAGTCGCCACCGACTTTGTATTTTATCCTAAGGAAAGGTTTAAAAAGCACAGCAAAAACCTTTGAGATTTTTCTTGGGTTCGGGGAGTAGATTATAGAAGGGGAAGGTATTAGCACCCCTTCTATCCATGGTTATCCATGGGCTCTTAGATACTTGCTTAGATCAACTTTCCTTGGTTTTCAATTGTTTAAAATGGTGCTTTGTGTGTGGTTTTGAAAAGGTTTTGAAAAAGATGCCTTGTGTAGGCTACCCTTGTAACAATTCTTTACTCGAATGTTTTACAAAAGGTGTTTTGTCTTTTAAAAAGATGTTTCAAGGTTTTTGAAAGTTTGTTTTGAAAGTGTTTGTGAAGTGGGTTTTTGAAATAAGTCAAGTGTTTTCTTTGCAAATTGGCAAGTACTTAAGAGTTATCTACCCTAAAATTTTCTCAAAGATTTTTGTTATGTTTTAAACCTTTTGACAATTTTGTTCCACCATTGCATTTGGTGGACAATCTTGTTTTAGGAGATTAAAGGGACGGGCGCGGGTCATCGTTTAGACCATAGTTGCAATAGTGTTAAATGTCTTTGGGCAATTTTCTTTAAAAGGGACTTGATCATTTATTTAGGCAACATTTTGAGGGACTATGATCATTTGATTGTTTGTTTTACCCAAAGAAGTTCAACATGCAATATGGCCCAATTATTTGAAGGCAACAAAGTGGAATACCCTAGGGGTGCAAGTGTGAAAAGTGTTGTCCATTTTCATGCTTATTTATCTTAAGATTAGGTCCAACTATTTTTGTTCGTTTTATTCGCATACAAACCCTAATTCTAGTATAGTATGTTTAGAAAGCGATAAAAGTGCGAAATTTAAAATCCTACGCTATTACAACATAATAATATGGGGAGGGGGGTACAATGTTTCAAATGGGGATATTTAGACAAAAATTGAATCTAAGCTATTACATCATTTTCTATGAATATTTACAAGATAAATAAATGTATAATTTAAATGGTAAATAAAACAAATATGCAAAAATGCAAAAGGAATTTTTATATGTATGAAGAAAAAGGTATTATTTATGTAAAATAAAAAAAGGAAATAAAAAGGGTATTATTTTTTGGAGTATTTTTAAATTTAGGGAAAAAACCCTAATTTTTTAATCAAAGGAGTATTTAATCAATTAATTCATATAATACTTATTATTTATATACAAAAATAAAATAAAATATGGTATATTTGTAAAAAGGCATTTTTTAGTATTAAATATTAAAAAAATAAAATATATACATTTTTATTCTAAGTATATTAATATACTTATTTATTTATATTATTTATAAAATATGCATTATATATATCAATTAATAATATTTAGTATTTAAATAAAAAAAGTATTTTTCTATAAAATATTTTCAGGGAGTAAAAATAAAATAAAAGTGTATAAAAAGTATATTTGTATTATCTTAATATTTTAAACAAAAAAGTATATATATATATATATATTTATTTATGTACAAACTAAAGAAATAATCAAATAAATATGCAATAAATTCAAAAAATGATGGGAAAAATATTTTTATGTTTTTAATATGCTGAGAAAAAATAAATGAACCAATCACAAAAAGGCAAAAAGTCAAAATATTAAAAATGAAGCAAATGGGCTCAGGGGTGCAAAACAGGAAAAGTGGTGTGAATAAGAAAATTGCTCAGGCCCAGCCCAAGAAGACACCTTCTTTAACCTCTGAACAAAGTTTGTTCAAAAACGCGCGCCAGCAAGCTTCCTTCGAATGTCCTGATTCTTTGATTTTTTGAGCAAACTTCCAACACAAAAGATGTTAAGCATGAAACCACGATTCTAACCATATGCATAACTTGATCTAACTCTCTAAGATGAGGGAGAATTTCTCCTCCCCCAAATCCTAACCTAGTTTTTCTGCCATTTTCAAACTCCAAATTCTCACAACTCAAGCAAAAGAAATGAAAAGTAAAAACATGTACATGTTCAGTGGCATGAGTAGAACCTTGCTTATTCACAAACTTAAAGCTAATGATGCATAATAAGAGAGATACGAGTTCAACAAGATACCTGTTCAGCTGAAGTTCTATCTTGCAATGTAGGGACTTTCAGTGCAAGATACTGATTGGTATAGCTTCCTTGAGGTGTGGTGATGCTGTTCCAATATCTACTTTGCCTTGAGACACCTTGAACTGAGCTGTAGAACTTCAACTGCAAAATGGAAAAGTGAAAATGGTGGAACTTGTTAGAGGAGTTACAGGTCGTGTTTCAAGGCATGGTTAGCTTGCATAGGTGCTAGGGAATGTGTATGAACTAGTTTTGGCAAGAGTGCTTGAGAGGAATAGGAGTTGGCACTCAAACTGCAGAGGCAACTCTGTTTTTGCAGTTTGATGGTGTTTTTTGGTTTGATGATGTTTGGGAGGCAAATGGCTCGTGCAATAGCTTGGTTATGATGTGTGTAATGTGTTTGATAACTTTGTTCTTGTGTGTGTAAGCTGAGATGGATGATGGTCCTAGTTATGCAATGTTTCTTAACCTTTAAGCAACAAAATGCAAGTTGGTGATTTAGGTCAGTAAGGGATCTCTAATCCTGCTGCCAAGCTTCTCTTGATCAGAGTAATTTGTTCATAATCTTGTGCCAAAGAGATTTGGTTTGTACTTGCTTGATTTACCAATTGGACATAAAGTGAACTTTTGCAAAAATGGATAGTTTACTTTATCTAAAAATGGATTAATCTTGTATACAACACTTGAACTCATAGAATAACACTTTGACACAATGAACAAGCATTAAATTATTGAGTGTAACTTGGTTTAAGGACCTGTAATCAAGGGCATGCTGGTTTTGAGAAGTTTGCATAACTTATGAACATGAAAAAATGGCCAAATCAAAAGTGAATTTTTGCTATATTGTGAAATTCGATTCTCCCTAACCATGAGGTTGTTTGAGAAGTTCTTGGACATTTTGGAAAGCTTGGAATGTGTACTACAATCCATCTTTGAAATGCAATTGGAAATGCCAAGTGGAAGTGTATGGAAAATGGTCTTGAAGTTAGGTAGAAAACCTTGTCAAAATAGGTCAAATTTCACTAAGTTAAGAATGGTTTAGTGCCCCTATTCAAAAATTTGTAACTTGAGATGCAAGCTTCAAATGAGAAAACTTTGTGAATAAAAGTTGTATATTATGCAACAAGCTACAACTTTCATGTTTTGACTTTTGTTTGAATCCAAATGGAACATGGTGAAAAAGTGGGGCAAAGTTGGGAAAAAATTAGGGTTTTTCATAACTTAGAAAAATTCCAAGTTTTGAAAAATTCCATTTTAAACCCTAATTTGCATTTTGTGATTTCTTGGTAAACAAGTTTCATGATTTGGTATGTTTTGATGAAAAATGAATCTTGACTCTTGATTTTTACCAAAAAGTCAAAGTTTGACTTTTCAGTATACAGTCAAAATTGATCAATTGATTGGGAAATTCAACTGTCAATCCTGTGTACTTGGGATCTTTTGAGTTTGTTGATCATGTCAAGATAATTCCATGGGGTCCTTGAGTCCATGTGTGAGCTTGGTTTTCCATTGGCTAGGTCAAACAGTCAAAAATTGCCTTTGTGCAGTCAAAACCCTAAAAATGACCATTTTGCCCTTTTGGTGATCTGATCAAATTTCTTGGGGAATTGTGATTCAAACTTGATCAAAGGGTCCATATGAGTTCATAATGTTGATGTGGGTCAAATTTCATGAGGTTTGACTGTCAATTGGCCACAGTTGACTTTTTCCCCAATACAGTTGATTTCTAGGTCAACTGTCCATTTGACTGGGCAAAACTTGGAATCAAGACTTGAAACTTGATATGGGTAAACTTAGGAGTCCAATATGAAGCATGAAAGTCATATTGGGCATTTTAGGTCAAAGCATCTTTGTGCAAACACAAACCCTAATTTGAGTCAACAGTGCAAGGAGAGGTTTTGAGCAGATGAAACCCTAACTGGATCTTGAGCTTTAAGGGCTTTGTGGTGAGAAATCAATGAGAAATGGGAGGGCAAATTTTGGGGTACAACACCAGGGTTCCGCCCAAGATGGCTTCATTAAAATATGTTAAAGCTACTGTAGAAGAATGTGGTTGTACTATTTGGGGTCAACTTCTTGACATCCCCTATAAATCTGACAAGTTTTGTTTGGGTTTCATTGTAGAGGATCAGAGGGTTGTTCATCATGCTCGAGCTGGAATTCCACCATTCTGCATCAGCAACAACAGAGTCAACGTAACAGAAGATGCTGACAGTGATTATGACCTTGATAACTAGATATTTCCTACCGTTGGCAATGGGCTCAACAATTGGAAGGCCGAGGACGTTATCTCTATCTCCTTTAGTCAGGAGAAATAGTTACATTTCTATTTTTTACTGCTTTCAAGTTTTGGCTTTGTAATATTTGAACAATGACATTAAACCTTGTGCTTTACCCGGGGCACAACAGTTCATTTGTTAAGGATTGTCATTTCATAAACATATTTTCATTTAATAAAGCATTGGATATTTTGCATTCAAATTTTGTGCTCTCTTTCTTTATTTTCACTTTTATCACTTTCAAATAGCTATGTGTTCTTACACACACCCATACAATACATTGCAGATCTACATCCATTCTAGATCCCGTTGATAACAATTCTGCTATTGCCACTTATGACTTTGAAAATACGATCTACCAAGCCGAGGATGAAGGTGAGGAAGATTGTGAGATACCAGGAGAACTTGTCATACTATTAGTGCAAGAAGAGAAATATATTCAACCACATGAAGAGCCACTTGAAGTGGTAAACTTGGATTCTGAAACAGAAAAAAAAGAGGTCAAGATAGGCGCCAACTTAAAGGACAATGTCAAGAAAAGGTTGATATAGATTTTGCATGAATATGTTGAGATCTTTGCTTGGTCATACGAAGACATTCAAGGGTTTGATACCGATATTATGGTTCATCGTCTACCGATGAAAGAGGGTTGTGCTCCGATAAAATAGAAGGTTCATCATATATGTCCCGAGATGTAAGAGAAGATCAAGGTTGAGGTTATGAAACAATTCAACACAGGGTTCTTAGCACATCATATCCTAAATGTTGTTCTGGTACCAAAGAAAGACGACAAGGTACATATGTGTGTAGACTATAGGGATCTGAACAGGGAGAGACCCAAGGATGACTTCCCGCTTCCATATATTGATGTTTTAATCGACAACACTGCTCAGCATAAGGTATTCTCCTTCATGGATGGTTTCTTGGAATATAATCATATCAAGATGGCACCTGAACACATGGAAAAGACTACTTTTGTTACACAGTGGGGCACTTTCTGCTACAACATTATGCCTTTTGGGTTGAAGAACACCGACATAACATATCAACGTGCTATGGTAGCTTTGTTCCATGACATGATTCATCACAAGATAGCGGTCTATATCGATGATATGATAGCCAGATCACAGATTGAAGAATATCATATGGATCATCTATATAAGTTGTTTGAGGGACTGAGGAAGTATAAGCTGAGATTGAATCCGAACAAGTGCACCTTTGGGGTGAGATACAGTAAACTCATAGGTTTTGTTGTCAGCGATAAGGGAATCGAGGTTGATCCTGCTAAAGTCAAAGATATTCAAGAAATGCCTCATCCCTGTATCGAGAAGGAAATCAGAGGTTTCTTGGGACGACTAAACTATATTTCCAAATTTATTTCTCGTTTGACTGCTACTTATGAGCCAACATTCAAGTTACTAAAGAAAGATTAAGTAGTGAAATGGAATGATGACTACCAAATAGCTTTTGACAAAATCAAGGAGTACCTACAAGAACCTCCAATCCTGATGCCACCAGTTGAAGGAAGACCTCTTATCATGTACCTAACAGTGTTAGAGAACTCAATGGGGTGTGTACTGGGCCAGCATGACCAGTCTGGTCGAAAAGAGCATGCAATATACTACCTTAGAAAAAAATTTATCGATTGTGAAATAAGATACTCACTGCTCGAGAAAACTTGATGCGCTTTGGCATGGGCTGCTCGCTGACTAAGACAGTATATGTTGACTATACCACTTTATTGATCTCTAAAATAGATCCCATCAAATACATATTCGAGAAGCCCGCACTCTCCGGAAGAATTGCCAAATGGCAAATGGTCTTGACAGAATACGATATACAGTACACCACTTAGAAAGAAATCAAAGGAAGTGTATTTCCAGATCATTTGGTGCATCAAGCTGTAGACGAATACCAATCTATGAACTTTAAATTCTCGGACGAGAACATTATGTTAGTTGCAGATTATGAAGAACCTGGACCGTATAAAGGACATGATCCAGGATCTTGATGGACTATGGTTTTCGAGGGAGCTTCTAACGCACTTAGTAATGGAACTGGTGTTGTAATCATCTCTTCTCAGGGTTTCCATATTCCCTTCACCGCCAGGTTATGCTTTGATTGTGCCGACAACATGGCTGAATATGAAGCGTGCATCATGGGCATCAGAGCTGCTATTGACCTGATGTGATATGGTGGCAGAACCGATTTTTAATATTGGTTTGCATTTTGTATTTGCAAATGTGTGGTAAGCAAGAGTCGCCACCGGCTTTTATTTCATCCAACAAAGGAAAGGGAAAAGAACAGAAAAAACCTTTTTCGAGATATTTCTGAGTACGGGGGTAGATTATAGAAAGGGAAGGTGTTATCACCCTTTCTATCCGTGGTTTTCTACGAGCTCTTAGGTACTTGCTGATTTTGAAATTGCTTGTGTGTATTTTGAAAAGTTTTTGTTTAACTTCGTGATAACCTTTGTATCTTTCCTCAAGAGTGTGACGAAGTTGTTTTTGAAATCTATTTTGAAAGTGTTTGTGAAAAAGAGTTTTTATTGTTTTGAGCAAGTACTTAAGAGTTTCTACCTACTTGAAAAAGATTGTTCATTTTCTCGTTTCCTTTAGACAATGTTATCCTACTATTAGTGAGTAGGTATCCCTATCGTTAGATGTTGAGGGACTATCAAAAGGGATGTTATGGTCATCGAAGGCAACATGTAAAGATATCTTAGCATTCGAAGGGACTATCATCATATAGGCAACATCGAGGGACAAGATCATTTCTCGTAGGCAACTCGAGGGACGTTATTGACTATGATCTTTATGATGACTTTAGAATTAAGGGTATTTGCTAAGACATCCCTATGTTCGAGGGACATGACCATTATTTTCCGAGGCAACCAAGTGAGGTATACCCTAAGGGTGCATATGTACAAGGTGTGTTATGTTCAGTTATTTCAGTCTTGTGTTAAGTTTGCTAATGTTTGATTATTCTTGCCATACAATCCTATTAGTCATACATGTAGCAGTTAATAATTGCAGTAATTTAAAAATGCAGAAGTATAAAACCTAGCTATTACAAGGCTTTTGGGCAGATACACCAATATTTGACTGAAAATAAAGATGAGGAAATTAACATCCTAATTAATCTATTACAAACTTGAAACAGTTACAATAATTTAAAAATAACTAAACACGCGCGCGAAGAATTAAGACGGGAACGAAGAAAAGATATTTTTGGATTTTTGTAAAAAATAGTTAATCTTGCGAATTAACCTAATTTCCATTTACTTTTAAATATAAAAAAAAAGTTTTTAAGTTAACCCTAATTTCTATTGAATTTTAATTACAAAAAAAGGAATTTAGATTAATCTAATTAAACTAATTAATTAATTGCAATTAAATATTTTATAAAAAAACTAAATCTAATTTTTTTGGTGATTTTATGATTTTATGATTTAATAATAAAAAAATGATTTTTAATGTTTTATTTATGAGAAAATAATTAATCAAATAAACAAAAGAAAAATAAAGAAAAAAGAAAGAAACTTGGGCCTGGAGATGCTGTTAGTGAACAGGGGGTGTGCTGCCAAATTTGTGTTAGGCCTAAAGCTGGTGGCCCAAGGACCCTGCGTCTGATCCAGTGCACCTTGCTTCTGATGGCCTATCATGAACTTGCGTATGCTGGGCGTTAAATCTGGCTGGAGATGGATCTGATGATTGTGCATCTGAGGCGTATGATGGACTCTAGATGGTGAGGCACGCTGGATCTGGAATTGGAAACTCAAAAAATATAAAAGGTCTGGACCTGGGACCGAACCCAGGTCCTCCCTTTCACGCGTCCACTTCCCTTGCCAACTGCGCTGGATGTCAATTCATAATATAATCAAACAAAAATAATATAATCAAAACAAGCACGTGATATCTAGAAAACGCGCTAAGATTCAAATTACCCAACGGGAGTTTGCCACCTAGCCTTCTTCTTCCTCAGTACTATCGTCTTAGAGGCTGGACTTTTCCCTACGGTTCCACGCCTATAGCTAGAACTTGTTCATCTCAAAAAACTTAACCAAACAAGATAAATAAAATCCAAGTATGTCAATCAACCAGGCTTGGTCTCGTGAGCATGATGGTGCCCATATTTGGCCCTGATTTTACCTGTATAATAAAACCCTAAAATTCAACCTTAAATCCTAACAACGACAATCGTCCCCGTGTGCATCAAAACTTACAATTAATCATGCTAACACGTTCCAAAGGACAACACAAACATGAATGTATGCTTAAAAAACGTTAACCATGCGCAAATAATCAAAACCAAAATCAAGAAATATGGCAAATCGTGAGGGATATGGAGGCTGGTTCTGGGCGTCTTAGTACGTGCAAATGATTGGAACAACTTCTGAATGTGTCCAGGAAGATATTTCAAGCCTTGAATCTCCTTGATAATGGATGTAATATGGAATTCGATTTGAGATTTTTTTTTGAAAAAAATGAAATTAGTTCTTGGCCGTTTCATGCGATTAACCTTTGTCCTTGTGCTTGGGATTTGTTCTATATATGTATCTGATTGAATTAGGTTAACAAAAAGGCTTTAAATCTTTGCCAATTATCAAGATTTGATTTCATTCCATCCTTGCATTATTTATTTCCAAATCAATCTAAATAATTCCATTCTCATCCCAATCAACCTTGGCACGATTTGGTTCTGTTTTGACAGCATAAATGGATTGCATTTTCATTCAAAATCAGGTCAAAAACAAATCTTCCATATTTTATATCATTTATTTAATTTAATTTAATTTTTAAATGATTAAAATCAAAATAAATCAAATAAATAAAGTCAATAATATATGAGAGAGTGTTTGGGTCGTTTACATTTCTATAAGTAAGATGCAAGCATAAAAAGTTAGGCCCATTTGCCAAAAAATGCAATTTTGGGCATTGTTGACTTTTGACAATTCTCCAAAAATGGCCAACTTTGACAATGCATATCTCCTTCAATTTTGAACCTAAGAGGGTGTTCTTTGACTTTTTAGAAAGCTTAGGATGTCCCCTAAACAAATATTTTGGTTTCATATCAATTGGATCTTCCATGTTCAGGTAAGAAGCTTTGACCCAAGAGTTGTTTTTGTTGACTTTTTGGAATGACCTATAATGTCTGAATTCATATCTTTTCATGAGTGCATTTATTGAGCTTAAGGGCTGAATATGAGTTGTAGGTAATTGGATTATCTTCAAAATGAGCCTTGGAGGGAAAATATTTGATAAAGTATGAGAAAGTTATGCTTGGTCAAAGTTTAGTTGACTTTTCTTGAGAAACCCTAATTTAGCAACTTTTGAGTTTTGATGAATTAGGAGCATTGCTTGGGGAATCATGATCAACCCTTGATCAAATGATGGATATTATTTCAAAATGTTGATGTTGACCAAAAATCTTGAAGTTTGACTGTATGTGGGCCACAATTGACTTTTGACCTAATACAGTTGATTTTCAAGCATCTGAGCAGTTGATTGGGAAAACTTCTTGTGCAAGGCATGAAACTTGGCATGGATGATCTTGAGAACATATTAGGACTATGGAGAGCATATGAGGCCTTTGTAGCTCCCCCATCTTGATGAAAATGGAAACCCTAGTTGGAGGTTCATTGCTTTAGAAGAGAGTTTGTCTAGTCAACTCTTGAGCATCCTTGAGCAAGTTGAGGATCTCAATGAACATATGTTGAGTAAAAAGGGAGGGCAAATTTTTGGGTACAACAGCTTCCCCTGTTCAATATTCTTAAACATGAGGATGTAGATTGGCTGGTCTGTCTTTCGTGATCTGAAGGTGGAAGATGATTGAACACTAGAGTGCCCAGAAATTTGCACTCGCATGAAGTAATACTGATCGATGATATCAGGAATGGGCCTACAGATTCCATTTGGAAGTCAAAAGATATTCGTCGGAGATGGGCTTAAAGATTCCATACAAAAAAAGCTATCGGATGTATAAGAGATTCCTTTGGGAGAATTCCTGTACTTGCCGCTAAGGAGGAGTTCGATGGAGAATGTTGATTTACGTCTAGGAAAATAGAGTATAGGAGCTTCGGTTGTCCATTAATCTACTGGGGAATTAACTCTTGGTTAAGGAGGTGGGAGTACACTTCATATCATGGTTAGGATCCAGGCTCCACATCGACTTACTGGGGAAATATGAAATCAACCGTATCTGGTCGGGTCCAGGTCTTATAGTGTTGTAAACTGTTGTCTGGAGATAAGGGAGAAGGAACTTGGATAGTAGTGTTACTTCGAAATGAGATACTGGATATTAGGGCTATGAGAAGGAACCTAGATAATAGGGTTACTTCGAGATGAAATCCTGGATAGTAGGACTACGAGAAGGAATCTGGATAGTAGGGTTACTTTGAAATGAAAGCCTGGATAGTAGGGCTATGAGAAGGAACCTGAATAGTAGGGTTACTTTAAGATGAAAGCCTGGATAGTAGGGCTATGAGAAGGAACCTGGATAGTAGGGTTACTTCGAAATGAGAGCCTGGATAGTAGGGCTATGAGAAGGAACTTGGGTCGTAGGGTTACTTTGAAATGAGAGCCTAGATAGTAGGGCTATAAGAAGGAACCTGGATAGTAGGGTTACTTCGAGATGAGAGCCTGGATAGTAGGGCTATCAGAAGGAACCTAGATAGTAGGGTTACTTTGGGATGAGAGCTTCGATAGTAGGCTATGAGAAGGAACCTGGATAATAGGGTTACTTCGAGATGAAAGCCTGGATAGTAGGGCTATGAGAAGGAACCTGGATAGCAGAGTTACTTTGAAATGAGTGCCTGGACAGTAGGGCTATGAGAAGGAACCTAGGTCATAGGCTTACTTCGAAATGAGAGCCTGAATAATAGGTCTATGAGAAGGAACCTGGATAGTAGGGTTACTTCGAGATGAGAGCCTAGATAGTAGGGCTATGAGAATGAACCTGGATAGTAGGGTTACTTAGGGATGAGAGCCTGGATAGTAGGGCTATGAGAAGGAACCTGGATAGTAGGGTTACTTCGAGATAAGAGCCTGGATAGTAGGGCTATGAGAAGGAACCTGGATAATAGGTTCACTTCGAGATGAGAGCCTGGATAGTAGGGTTATGAGAAGGAACCTGAATAGTTGGGTTACTTCGGGATGAGATCCTGGATAGTAGAGCTATGAGAATGAACCTGGATAGTACGGTTACTTCGATATAAGAGCCTGGATAGTAGGGCTATGAGAAGGAACCTGGATAGTAGAGTTACTTCGAGATGATAGCCTGGATAGTAGGGCTATAAGAAGGAACCTAGATAGTTGGGTTACTTCATTTTGTCACTTGGCTTATTTAACCTGTTTGGTCTTGGGAACTGATTTTTTCATTAGCCGTCTGCAGATATGACCTGTGTAATTGCTGGAATTGTTGGTGATAATTGTCTTTCTTGAAAAGATAACAGGGTTAATTACATGCGATGCATGAAATGCATTGTGAGATGGTGTTCTCAAAATAAAATGAGACTATGATGTATATGATATGTATGCGCATGAACATGAAATGCTATTATGACATGTCCGAGTATGGGAAAATAAATCCATGACTATTGCTGGAGAGTATAGCATTCCTGGCTATTGTTGAGAACTGTGGTTCTTTTACTTCCGCTGGGGATGGTAGACGAAGATGACTATGCTGGAGATTTACTTCTTATTGTTTGGGAATATTCTGCCTGGGAGAGAATCTTGTTTGAGAATAACTCTGTGGGGGAATAATTCTATTGGAGGATGAACTTCCATAGTTAAAGGAACAAGCTCTGTTGGGGTTTGAGTTTCCGCATTCAGGGAAGTACACTCTGCTGGAGAGACAAATTTTCATGACCTGCTTGCAATTATGAAATTCAGCTGGGGGATATAGATGTCAGATTTCTGAAAGACCCGGTTGGGGAGAGTAAATCCTATTTGGGGAAGCCAATGTCAAAGCTTTAGTTGTCTCTACTCTGTGGGGAGTGTAGATGTCACTGGGACGCATTCTGAGGATATGGCAATGACTTTGCATCACGACTTTTTTTGCCCCTGTACTTGCTGGAGAAAGTAACTGCAGAGGCTTTGTGGATAGCTTGAGTGTTATCCCAACTCATGAGGTGCTTGGTAACTGCCGATCAAAATGATAAGTCCTCGGGACATGGTCATACGCTTTAATCCCTAACTTTTGCCTGGACTGTGTTTTCATATTTTCAGTCCACCAGGATACCCTTTTTTGCCCAAGCCTCCTTTTCAGGTTTTCGATTTGCCGGGTATACATATTTTTTTGTTTTTATCCCTAATTTTTGCCCAAACTTTTTTGGTTCGCCGGGATGCCCTTATTTTTTCCTAGGCCACTCGACCTAGCGGGTCTTTTTCATGCGTGGTCTTTTCCGACTATGTTCATGTTCTTAGGATGTAGGGAGTTGTCACCGTCCATAATGTTGTGTTGTAGTACTGCCAAGATGTTTTCTTGATGGAACATGATTCATTGCTAGAATGCATGCGTAATGCCCCAAGTGATTCAGGTGGAGATTTGCCCCTGGTTATTTGGCACTTTTGGAGAGACTGCCCCAACTGTGTTAGACATCATGTCATGCCCCTTGCTTATGGAAGACCTGTTGTTGGAAGTGTCTTTCCTACTGAGGTGATTCTGTCCATTAAGAGGATGTTTGTTCATTGAATATCCATTGTGCGGATTTCTCTTCTGTCAAACAACTAGTCATATGCAAATAATTTCATTTAAAGAATGCAAACTCATGTCTGTTTTGAAGTTTGAAAATTCATTTTTTAGTAAAACAAATAAATTTTGTAAAAGTGTGATATCAACTCGGGATTTATAGTGAACCCTACAGGAGTCAGGATACCTTTTGTAACAATATGCTTTCGAACTAACCCATGCTTCAGCTAGGACTTTTAAGGGTTATAACGTGGCATGGTTCACGGTTTAAGAAACAAAGGATAAAGGCTCAAAATTTATTTGTACTCACCCGTTCTTCGTGATGTCCTTCAGTCTTATGCTCAGATAATTGCGCGTTTAAAATCCCAATTGTGTCCTGAAGTACTGTCCTTGATGTTCTGGTAATGGTTTGGACACTGAAAGTTTATTTTGCATAGGCAGTTATTTTTGTAATCTTTTTTGTCGAGGATTTGTAGGACCTCTTTCTTTTTTATTTTATCATCCCTGTCTTTTTCCTGAACTTTTTCTTTTTGTGGTTATAGTCATCGGGATCAAGAATATATTTTCGGGCGGTGCCATGATACTTAACATCATGGATAGTGAGGATATCCCACAACCTGTGAACACGGACATAGTTAAAAGATATTACGCATAAAAGACGACCCGCTAGGTGGACTGGCCTATGCAAAGATAAGGGCATCACGGTGACCCAAAATGGTTCGAAGAAAAATTAGGGATATATATATATATATGTGTGTGTGTGTGTGTGTGTGTGTGTGTGTGTGTGTGTGTGTGTGTGTGTGTGTGTGTGTGTGTGTGTGTGTGTGTGTGTGTGTGTGTGTGTATGTGTAAAGACTATACACCCGGCAAGTCAAAAACCTGAAAAGGCGGTTTGGGCAAAAAAGGGTATCCCGGTGGACTGAAAACCTGAAAGGGCGGTCCATGCAAAAATTAGGGATTAAAGTGTACGACTATGTCCCGTTGGATCACTTACATCCAGCTTTATTACTAACGTCAAGTTCGAATGGTACAGATCGATTCAGTCAACTTCTTCTGACAGCAAGCGATGAGATGCTCGAAGACATAGGAGAAATAGCAGAGTTGAAACCCGGTGAGATTATTTACACAGCTATATATTTTGTTTTTATTTTGTACTCTCTTCATTTTTCATGACGATTTCCTCTTACTAGGATTTCCGTCTCTTTGTACAAAAATCTCCTTTTTATAGGCATACTATCAATACAAATACAATTTCAAATCCAAATTTTATTTTACTTTTTCTGTTTTGTTTGCAAAAAACATCCAATGACTAAATTGAATGAACATATGCATATGAACATGATTACTATTAACAAAATATGCATAAAAAACAGGAATAAGCATTTACTCAAGATTCTAGGAGTTGTGATAATGTTCAAGCCATCCATAAGCCCCCACAGAGTAGTCCCCAGTAAAGTTTCCCCATAGAGCTACCTTCAAAAGCTCATCTTCAACAAAGATACATCCCCGACAGGTCTAAAGTACCTTCAAACAGAAAGTGAGGCATCTTCATCTGTTAACATAACCGTACTCACCAATAGATCCCCCTAACGGATAAAGGAGTATGATCTTTTCCCTAACAATGTCACTAACTTACGGAATTCCAATCTTTAGTAGATTATGATAGCAGCATAGTCCACAAGAATTCTCTTCTCCAACTGAGTTTATTTCTCCAACACTGTAAAATCATTCGTAGAATTCTCTTCACCAGCGGATCCAAATCCCTTAATAGAGCATATTCTTTAACAGAGTGTTTCTCCATCAGGGTTTATTTCCACAACGGGGTTTATTTCCCCAGTGGAATTCAGTCTCTCCAGCTTGAGTCTATCACTATGACTACTACAAATCATCGGCGAAACTTCTCTATCTAGCAAAGGGTAGTCCAGACCAATATCCCTAGAGAGTTTCTACGAAAATCTAAAACCATACCAGGTAATAGTTAATCTTATCCTCCCCAGATGAGTCGGCATCCATATCGAAAACTCGGTCAGACAGCACCTCAAGAAGGTTATCCATCTCTTTTATCCCCATTCAGGGTATATAAGAATTAAACTCCCCAGTAGAGAGATGAATGACCAATGTTCTTGAACTTTTCTCCCCAAGCAGAAATTAAATTCCCCAGCGGAGTTTCCTCAAACAGAAAGTCGGGATCCCCAACAAAGGCATTCTATGACAAGATTGAAGATCACGCATAGTCTTCATCCGCAACAGTAGTTCAGGATTTATTTTCCCGATCAAGAATGTTATATAAAGCTATTGATACACTTCAACGAAATCTCATTCATACATCATTTATCATAACATATGCATACAAAGCGTATATAGTATGCTCTCATTTGCTTTAAGAACATCATTATGCAATGCACTACATATATCATGACATTGCATAAATACTAAATCTATCTTTTCAGGTAAAGTTCACAAGCAGACGAACATCCTCAACAATTTTCTAACAGGTTGTAGATCAATTCTCAAAACAGGATGGGACGACTATCTACATGACCAGATGATCTCCTCCAGAGGTTTATTCTCACAAGCATTTTCCTCAAAGATTAAATCTGACAAGTAGCTACTTAAGCACTTTCCCTTGAGAATCATTCTGGAAAAAAAAATCTCTTCTAGATGAAGTCGGGCATAAACATCTTCTAGTGTATCATTCAGATGAAGTCAAGCATAGATTTCCTTCAGATACACTGTTGGAAAAAGTCAGGCGTAGACTCTTTCCAATACCTCTTCTAGTTGAAGTCGGACGTAGACATCTTCTATTTCAGATGAAATCAAGCGTAGATTCCTTCTAAAACTCTTTTGGACAAATTCGGACGTAGACTCATCCAAATGTATCTTCTAGACAAAGTTGGGCATAGACTCATTCTAGTACATCATTCGGATAAAATCAAGCGTAGATTTATTCTGTTATTCTTTTTGGAAAAAGTCGGGCATAGACTCATTCCAAATGTATCTTCTAGACAAAGTGAAGCGTAAACTCATTCTAAATGTATCTTCTAGACAAAGTGAAGCGTAAACTCATTCTAGTGCATCATTAAGATAAAATCAAGTGTAGATTCACTCTAATATTCTCTTGGACAAAGTCGGACATAGACTCATTCCAAAGACATATTCTAAGACAAAGTCAAGCGTAGACTTATTCTGATACTCCAATCAACAATTATTCTGGATGGCATCTATAAGCCCATCTCTGACAACATCCTGTTACTTCTCCAAATGACATCGTTAAGCCCATTCCAGGTATATTCAACCAACAATGTTACTTCATGCACAGGAGAGTGCAAATTTTTGAGCACTTAAGTGTTCAATCATCTTCTACCTTTAAGTCACGAATGGCGGACATGCCAATCTAACTCTTCAGGTTTAAGAAGATTGAACAGGGGCAGCTGTTGTACCCCAAAATTTTCCCTCTTATTTTTCTTCAAGACATTCTCATGAGATCCTCATTTTCTCAAGTTGGCTCAAGAATTGATCACACAAATTCTCCTCCTAAGCAATGGGTCCACAACTAGGGTTTTGTGTTTCTAAAGGAATATTGGGTTTCCAAGGTCTCAAGTGGTTTTCATGGTTACTCATAGCTCTTCAAGAATTCTCATATCAAGTTTCAAGCCTTGCATGACAAGTTTGCTCAGTCAATTGCTTAGATGATGGAAAATCAACTATATTGGGTAAAAAGTCAACCATGGTCAACATACAGTCAAACTTCAAGATTTTTGGTCAACCTCAACATTTTGAAGTCATATCCATCATTTTATCAAGGGTTGATCATGATTCCTCAAGAAAATCACTCAAATCATCAAAAGTCAAAAGTTGCCAAACTAGGGTTTCCTTAGGAGAAGTCAACTGAACTTTGACCAAGCATAACTTTCACATGCTTTATCAGATTTTCCCTAACCAAAGCCCATTTTGAATAAAATTCAATTTTCTACAACTTGGTCTATCTAAGCTCAAGTCCAAAAAATGCATCATTTGAGAGATATAAGTCAATACATTACATGCCATTTAAAAGTCAACAAAAAGACACTTTTTGTCAAGGAAAGTTACATCAAGATAAATTCTTCAAAAACAAAATTGATCAACATAGAGGTTGTAGGTGACATCTTGAGATTTCCAAAAAGTCCAAAATCACCTTCAAAAGATAAAAATTAAGTGAGTTATGACCATTGCAAGTTGGGAAATTTTGATAGAATGCATGAACTCCAAATTGAGCAAATTTGTAATTTTGAGCTATTGGGCCTAAGTCTTCATATCCTAACGTGTTCATGACATGTTCAAAGACTCATAATTCCATTCATGCATTATCTTTTATTCTTATTTTATTTATTTTCATTTTTATTCAATTAAACTCAAAATAAATCAAATAAATATAAAATTAATGGGCTAAAGCATAAGGCTATTGATTTCAGTCATGTTGGAGGCCCAAGATCTCATGTACGAGCTATCAAATTCATGCAAGAGTGATTGGTGCAAGATTGAGCCAAAAATAGTAAATTTCCATGCAAATTTCCAAATCAAATCTTCACCCCTTAATGCAAGATTTTCTTCAATTTTTGTTGACCTAATCTCATGATATATATCTAACAAGACCAGATGCAAGTGACACGAAAAAGCTACCTCAAAACCCCTAGCAAATTCTCAATTTTTTAAAGAATTAGGGCAAAGTCAAGCTCTCATATCAAGCCCTTTTCAATCAATTTCAATCATCCAAACGTGTTCCTGACGTTTCCAGGAGGCAATTCATACCCTTGCTCAAGCCTGAAGCACGCCAAAACTCCCTCTCTCAAGACGGTTGGGTAGTATTCCTTAAATTCAAACTTTTAAACTATGTAATTTAAATGAATTCGATGTACATATTCATGATCATATGTATGTTTGGAAGTGTTTTGATGTATTACTTGTAAGGTTTAGTGCGGGAATAAGAATTCACCATGGTTAGGTCATTGAGATCAGATTCCTTCGAAACTCCAGCTACGATCATTTTTAGACCAAACTAACCATACCACTAAAATCTCAGGGCCTTAATTAGTCAACTAGGGTTATTTTCTTTTTCGTTTTGATTGATTTTGCAGGTTTTTGGTTTTTGTCCAAACGAAGAAGATAACCGGAAACCACCATCCAGAGGGCTTGACCGGTGGCTGGGTCGCGTGGCAGAATGAAACAATATGATTGGACCATTCAAAATACTGGGACCTCACTCAGGAGCGCGTTTGGAATTGTCTTACTTTTAGGATTTGTTTTATATTATATATTCATAATTTCAATCAGGTTAATGGATGTATCACCACCCGAGTGGTTAAAACGCGCGCGCTAAGTCACTCCTCTCTCAGGTCACGGGTTCGATCCTCGATTTTTCTTTTTTTCATGTTTCCATTATCTTTGCAGGTTTGTTACAAAACTTGTTGTAGGCGTATCCTAGACACAAGCACATACTTGGCCTGGTGGTTTGCTTGCTGGTGAAACTGCTTAAAGGCATGGGTTCAACACCCACCCCTACTGGTTTATTTTTTTACTTTAATTCTTCTAACTCTTTTCCTCATTCTTTTTCTTCAAATTAACAAAAACTCTTTTTAAAAACCCTAGTTTTATTTAGTTTAATGATAGGTTAATTTTAATTTAATTTTTAATTAGTTATAGGTTTTTATTTAATTAATTAACCCTAGTTTGATTTTTTTAGGCTTTCTCAATTAAAATCAACTTAGACCTTAGGGTTTGCATAATTTAATTACCTAACTTTTTTAACCAATTAAGATCAATTAGACTTTAGGTTAATCATCATGTTTTTTTCATCAAATAATTTTCCTCTTATTTTACAATTTTCGCGCACCTTTATTATTTTTGCGTTTAGTATTTTTCCCGATTATGTAATTGCTAATGGGTTGTAATAGTTTAATTATGGATTTTATTTGCTTTCTTTTCCCCTGTTTTGTGGTTTGTACCCCCTTCCCTGAAGCTCTATAATAGTTATGACCTTTATTTTCCGCTTTATTGCTCTTCCTTATAACTCAAATGAACACACTATTTACACACTCACCTCTAGGGTAACCTCACTTGTCGCCTTCGAATAAAAATAGTCATGTCCCTCGAATGTGGGGTCGCTTTAGCAAAGAACCTCAGTTATAAAGATCATAGTCCCTCAATGACCCTTCGAATGTTGCCTTCGGTAAATGATCTAGTCTCTTTCGATAAAATTGCTAAAGCGCCCCTATGAGTTGCCTTTATGACTGTACGATGACCCTCGCATGTCCCTTCACATCCAATGATAGGGCTTCCTAATAACTAATGGTAGGATGGCACTATTTAAAGGAGGAGGAAAATAACATGAAAGACTTTTGAGTAGGTACATAGCTCGAAATCGCTTGCTCACAAAACATCTCTTTTTACACAAAACACTTTTCTGAAATATTTTCAAAAACAAACACTTTGTGCGCATTCTTAACTTATACAAGAATCATTACAAAGTTTCCGAACTTAGGAATTTTCAAAATATTTTCGAACACATACACAAAAGAATTTTCAAAAAAAGTGAGCTAGCGATTAAGAGCCTGTAGATAACTACAGATGAAAAGGGTGCTAACACCTTCCCTTTTCATAATTTACCCCCCGAACTCAAAATCTATCAAGGTCTTTCCTGTTATTTTCACCCTTTCCTTATTAGATAAAAGAAAAGTCGGTGGCGACTCTTGCTATCTGCAACATTTGCAATAAAATGCAAAACAAGTCAATTCTTCCACTGTATTACAGTTACTTTCGTCCACTTGCTTCCTAGTTACTATTACGGGGTTATTTGTCAAATTTGGAATTTGGGAAGAGAATCCCCAAAGGGTCGGCTAATTCGACCTAAATTATTAACAGCAGACCCAGAACCTTATAACAGCAAAGTTACGTTCATTATAGGTTCTGAATAAGTTGAAGTGGAATTATGCAAACCTGTCATAAATGACGTTGGCATGCCATAGGGCTATTCGCGACCATTTAGAGCCAAAGAAAAACTAGGAGGCCCTTGAGGCCTATGGAAAACATTTCCCATTGGTGGGGTGGTGGTGGGGGGGTCCCTGGTGGACCTTGTGGTCCTATATAAGCCAAAATAAGGCATGTATGAGCGTTCCACTACATTGGTGTCAAACTTGTTGAATACGGTATAACTTCTGACAAAGGTGTTGAAATCTTAGTTCCCCTATCAAAGAGACTGGGGGTGGAACTTCATTATTGTTAGGGGAATTTTTATTACTTGGCTGACTTTGATTTTCCATTTTCCTAACATATTTTCTTTTAGGTGTTTCCTTGTTGTTTGTGGCTAATTTACCACTTCTAGGTCTCATGCAATGAAGTCTAATATAGGAAAATAATGAAGACTTTTTTTCCTAAAAACTTTTCACAAGAACATATGTTTTTAATTGAAACACATGTCCCACCAAGTGTGCCAATTTGTTTACCCTGATTTTTGGTAAACAAGCCCTAGTCTTCAAAAAAACAACGAAAAGTTCTTGGTTACTCACAGGATCGACCAGATTGATTATAGGACATGTGCTTCTATTTAAACTTTGTTCTTTGAAATGAAGAATACTTCAACAGTATTCCTAATCTTTAAATAATGTTTGTTTTGATCTAAATGAGTCTCTAAAGCAATCTTACGAAACTTGTAAAGAAAGTACAATAAAGGCGATTGAAAGTAAATTTCTAGAAGTAAATCCGGGAATGATAAATTGTAAACTAAATACAAGATGGTGTTTACACATACATTTCTCAGAGGACTCTTTTCTCGATACGCAGGTACTTTGAGTTTATGCGAGATTTTGTACAAATGAATGAACACCCAAATCCTAACACTAATACCCCTATATATACTAACTCGAAACAACTGTTTTCAACAGCCTTTCTCTTAGAACATGACACGTTTTGCTCGACATGTCTTCCTTTCACTCTAAAGCTCCATGCGTATTCTGTTGAAATTGGATAAGGACAAGAATCAGTTATTCAATTTCAAAATTCATGTCGAATGCCATATCTTTATTCTTCAAACCTATATAAAAACTTAGAAAATATTTCTAAGTCCCATCCAACGTTTCCCTCTTGCAAAGGAATGACTTCGACCAGTCGTTAGCAAAATATGCTTGTAATAACCGGCAAAAAATATATAGTCGCCACCATTAATTTTTATCCTAAGACGGGAATATAACAGAATAACCCTAATTGTTGATACAGAGGTTCAGTATTCTTGACTCACTTTAGACGAAGGGAAGGTGTTAGGCACCCTTCACCTACCTTGTTCACAAGGATACTACGATTTAGGTTTAAGATTTATGAATAGGGTTTTAATTTTTTAGTTAGGGGAACTCGCTACGGTTTTTAAGTCGTATGTCTACTTATCCTCTTATGAGGAATCAGAGTTCCAATTCATAGTTCATAGTATTTGATTGTATTTTTTATGAATTATGGAAATATTTTGAATTAATCCTTGAACCAAGTCTGGGTTTGAAAGTAGCGAAATCGTAGATGTAATTCGCAGTTAATAAAAGAGGTCTCCACAATCCTTTTTGAAAATATATTGAATTTTTAGGTTATTAGAAAAATGTTAGTATTTGATTGGTTAGCTATTTTAAATGCGTATGCGATATGAGAAAATAAATTAGAGTGAACAAAAAGCTTAGTGCAATTAAAAATAGGGTTAGTGTTTTAAAAATAGTTTGATTAATAAATAACTATTTTATAATTTATCGAAAAATATGTTAAATATTTTTAATAAAAAAATATAATAACTATTTAATAATTATGCAAAAATTATTTAATGCAAAAGAAGATATGATATTTAAGTAAAAATAAGAAAATAAGATCAGTTAAAACAAGAAAATACAATTAAACAAATTAATTAATTAATTTAATTAAAGGGTGTGTAAGACTAAAATTTGGGGGTGTACTAGAAAAATATTTGGACCCAAAGAAATTTTGAGCCCAAATGGCTGGGGGTGCATTTTATAACTAGGAAGTAATTTAAAGGGGTGTGGAAAGTAAGGGCCCAAGTTCAGAAATTGAACTTGACCCAATTTGCGCAGGAGGGGAGTGGATTAAAAGATGAGGGTCCAAGCCTATCATTAATCCACTGTCTGCTTCTAAGTAGCAACACAATTTGATTTACAAAGGCCACCAATTATAAAAACAACCAATATTATAATACCAACACATATTATAATAACAACATATATTATAATAAAAACATCAACAACTTATATTAGAAGAACAACCAAACATAACTTATCTTTCTCTCTCTCTCTCTCTCTCTCTCTCTCTCTCTCTCTCTCTCACGTTCACAATGTTTTTCTTTCTGCATTCTTTCTCCACCAAAATCTGAATCAAACCCAAAATAATAGCTCTATCATCAAAGCAAAAAAAAAAAAAAAGAGAGGTGGCACCTGACGGGAAGCATTCGGAGAGACAAGTTGAGTGTGATAGTGTTAGAAAACTTGCCCTCCAATTGTGAGAAAATTTTAGGTGTTTTGTTCAGAACCCTAAAATA
This sequence comes from Vicia faba, assembly GCA_948472305.1. Classification (NCBI taxonomy): domain Eukaryota; kingdom Viridiplantae; phylum Streptophyta; class Magnoliopsida; order Fabales; family Fabaceae; genus Vicia; species Vicia faba. The sequence goes on from OX451741.1 coordinate 1,020,120,507, forward strand.
ATTGTTGATAAGATTGTTAATCTCCAAATCATTGTTGATGGAGACTTTAGGGTTTCTTTGATGTTGTTCTTCGATGTGAAAAACAACAAATTTTACAAGAACTATAGTGAGTTGTTCATTTGCAAATGATAATTGATTCTCCAAATAGTTGTTGATGAAAAATTTAGGGCGAAGAGAGCCATATTTATATATTTGAAATTAGGTTAAAGAAACCCCAAAAAGGAAATAGTCCACACCAAGAAAAGCCCAAATTTATGATTTTATCTTGGTGAGCAAGTCTATAAACTTTGGCTAATGAGAAATCAGTTTTGTCAATATCTGACCAATCAGAAAGTGAAAAATCATGTGATTTTGTTATTTTTAAATTTTATATGATTTTTTGATTATTTTTTAATTAAAAATTTAAAAAGTAAAATAACTATTTTTGAAAATTTATTAATTAAAAATACGAAAAATAATAATTTAATAGTAAAAAAAATGATTTTTTGGGAAGATTTATTATACCAATTGAGACTTAATTGAAACTTGGACGACAAGATTATGAACTTAGACACTTTTGTGATTTTTTTTCAATATAAATACCAAAAAGTAGTGTAATGAGACTTGAACTCAAGATCTTCCACTCGGAAGCCTTACTCCCTTTCCAACTATGCTATGTCATTCTATTTGAGACAAAAGGCTCATAGAAGCATATGAAGGTGGATAAATATTTTGCTATTTTAAAAATATTGTCATACCCCAAATTTGTCCTAAGGATTTCCAATCATTTTTTATCAAACTCTATAGTTATCATTTTCCTATTAGAGAATTAATGGGCTTTTCTAAATCAGAAAAGCCCATGCAAAATTTCAATTCTTGAATGGTTTATTTTATTAAGAGCTCTTGGACCTTTCTAAATCTGGAAGGCCCATATGGAATTGAAAGCCCACTCAGTTTCTCTTACAGAAAGGGGGATTTTCTAGTTAAGTTTTATTTGGGCCCATTTAGGAAGGGAGGTATGCTGAGGTTTTTGTTAAGTAGACTGGCCCATTAGAATGTTAGGGGAATTGTTTTAATTAAAGATGAAGGGTGTTTGTTTTTAATTAAAGGGGTATATAAGCAACTCATTTGTTAGAGGCCCAATAAATTGAAAACAATATGGCCCGTTTCAGGTTTTTTGTTTCAAGGAATATATTTATATTTTACATTGATTATTATAATTAAACATTATATATATTAAACTCAACTTAATTGTTCTGTTTTATTAATTAAAAAAGGTTGAAAATTTTGTTGCACGGTCCAAAGTCCAAGTCCAGTCCAAAAGCTTACGATCCAAATCAAAAACGCTTGTTTCAAAAAGGCAAAACGGTTACTGTTTGGATTAAGAAAAAATAGCGCATGTCTTAAAGTCTCATAACACTTACTATTCAGATTAATGGAAAAGTAATGCATTGCTTTAATGGAAAAAAACGTTTACTGTTTGAATTAAGGAAATAGTAATGCATATTTTAAAGCAAAAAATAACTACTGTTCAAATCGAGAATAAAAATGAATCCTTTCATTGAATCACTGGATGATCTTACAAGTAATTTGATACGATTTACATCAAATACAGAAACAAGTTAACTAAATCAAATCGTATCAACATTTCCTAATTCTCTAATTTCCTAATCAATAGAGTAACGACAAATTGAAATTGTTTCCTAATATACTAAACTCCAAAACATTATAAAACCTAAAAATCAAAAACAGAAAAAAGAAAGGGGGAGAAAAATTTACAGAAAAAAAGGAGAAAACAAATTGGGACGGACAGGAGTTTACAGAGAGGGAAAGTGTTTTGAGAAAGTTTGTCTTCATTGTATCCGAGCCGCTTGCATAGATCTACTAGGGTTTCAACATCTGAAACCCTAGACTTCTTTGCCGCCACCTTCATCCTCATCACCATCTGTCGTCGCCATCCTCACCATCTTCCGTCGTCACCTGTGAAAACAAGGAGAAAGAGAGGAGATCAGAGAGTAGATCCAGGAATCATAACAACACATGGCTCGCAATTTGGAGGTAATCATTGCAATACTTATCTTTTTTCTGTGTTAGGTATTGTTTTTTGGTTGGGTTTCTGAAGGGATGAGGGTTGGAGCCGCCGCCATCGTGTATAAACAATTAGGGTTTTGTTTGGGGTGAGAATAGAGAGGCGAGAGAACACGGAGAAAGACCGAGAAATGAAAATGAATAATAGTTTTGTAAAATGAAAATATAATATGTCCTGTGATCCAATGCCTGTCACCTCACACTCACTACCACGTGCCTTCAAATCCTCACCACACCATCACTATCTAACAGTCCAAAAGCGCGCCCCCACCATATTACCGTACGACCGCATGCATGGAGTCCAAGCATACTCCCCACACCATTTTGAGCCTGGCCCATTGCTAAAACAACCCCTTTTTTGTTTTTGCTAATCAACACTCAAAACGTACCCCTTGTCTTATTGGGCCCAGTCCAAAATATGGACTTGAGCCCTGGCTCTCTGCACCCTCCATTTTACTGCATAATTCAAACCTACACCCCCTATCTTTTGGGCCTGAATTCAATATCTAAATTCAGGGTCATAATATCTGCATCCTTGTCTTTACTAGCTCAATGAGATTCACACCCCCTGCGTTTTATTTATTTTTTCTTTGCTATTTTCATTTTATAATTTTTATATTTTTGTATTTTGTATTTTTTATAATTATAATATTATATTAATTATTACTATTATTAAATCAATTATTTATTTTCCTAAATTCATCAAATATTTATTATTTTATTGCATTAAAATTTTTTTAATCATGCATTTAATAAAATATTTTCATAATTAATACACAAAAAAATATCTAACCAACAATAAACCATTTTTCATAATTAAATTAATTCAACAATTAATTTTCAAAAAGGGATTATGATAAAATTTTAATTAACTGCACACTTAGTCTAACAAACTCCGTTATTCATACACCTAGACTAAGTATGCGGGAAATTCAAACATCTTCGTAATCCATAAAAAACAATGACCAACTGTGAACTACGAATTGAGACTCTGATTCCTCATAAGAGGTTACGTAGGCATACGACTAAAATCGTGGCGAGTTCCCCTAATACAAACATTAAAACCCTATTTCCTAAAAATTGCGCTTCTAACCCTAGTATCCTTGTGAACAAGGTAGATGAGGGGTGCCTAACACCTTTCTTCGTCTAGAACCGAGTCAAAAACCTAGAATCTCTAACTTTTAGGGTTAACCTTTATATTCCCTTCCTTAGGATAAAAATTAAGGGTGACGACTCTCAAATTTAAAACCAGTTACAACAAATACAAATAATTTAAAATAAATTATTATATATTTTAAATATGAAAAAATAAATTATTGTTAAACAAAATGTGAGTAATACCCAAAAAAATTATGAAACCAAGTATAAAAATAATTTGAATATTTTAAAAATGGGGCGGGCATATTTGGGGTATGACAGCTACCCCTATTTAATTACTCTTCGATTGAAGAGTGCGAGAATACGAAAGTATTGCACATTCAGATTGAAGGGTTATTAAATAACTGAGAACCCCAAAATTTAACCAAAAGATTATAAGGATATCCTATACAGTATTCCCAAGAGTATAAAAAAATAGGAAAATATGATGATGTATCATCCTACCAGAGTTATAGAGAAAAATGAGATTGACATAGATATGATGACGCGGACAACTCGTCAATACCTAGAAAAGAGATCGTAGATTTTGCATATTTACTGTAACCTAGGAGGTAAATAACACAAGTTTGAAAGTTTACTTACTAACACTTCGAGACTAACATAGTAAGCTTATAACACAAATTTTGTCTATTCATCATAGCCTAGGGGATGAATAAAACATAGTTGATAATCCATTGCCGCATGGAGACTTAACACAATGAATTATATCATAGAGAGACAGATAACTTATTACTTCTCCGAGACTAACGCAATGAGTTGTATCGTAAATTTCGTATATTTACTACAACCTAGGGAGTAAATAATACAAATATAGGTTTGTGTATTTATCATGACCTAGAGGATAAATAACAAAAACCTAATAATTCATTATCGCTTAGAGACTGAGACAACGAACTATAGATTTTTGCATACCTACCACAACATAGGGGATAGATAACACGAGTATAGGCTTGTGTATTATCACGACATAAAGGATAAATAACACAAACCTGATAATTCATTATCACTTAGACACTAACACAATGAACTATAGATTTTCGCATACCTACCTCAACCTAGAGGATAGATAATACTAGGATAGGCTTGTGTATTTATCATGACATAGAGGATAAATAACACAAACCTGATAATTCATTATTGCTTAGAGATTGGCACAATGAACTATAGATTTTTGCATACCTACCACAACCTAGATGATAGATAATACGAGGATATGCTTGTGTATTTATCACGACCTAGAGGATAAATAACACAAACCTGATAATTCATTATCACTTAGAGACTGGCACAATGAACTATAGATTTTCGCATACTTACCATAACCTAGAGGATAAATAATACGAGGATAGGCTTGTGCATTTATTATGACCTAAAGGATAAATAACATAAACCTGATAATTAATTATCGCTTAGAGACTGACACAATGAACTATAAATTTTCTCATACCTACCACAACCTAGAAGATACATATTTGAAAAGTTCTTTGATAATCTAATCTTAGATAACTAAACCAAAGATTAGGTTAGAGTTTACCGGTTGTGTTTGTTCTCAACCAAGATGTTTGTTTGTTTTGCATAGATAATCAATAATAGGCCCCAAGAAAATTCGTAGTCTTCTTACTCAAAGTGGATTTGCAAATGCCATGCATGATGCATAATGCCCTAAATCGATATGAAACCCAAATGCATATGTATATGCACCAAATGTTTTGTATGTTCATGCACCAAATGTATTGTAAATGTTTTTTTGATATCTTTTCTCCTTTTGAGTCATTGGTTCTTTTCTTAGTCACTGACTCCCCAACGTTGTTTGTTGTTTATATTGGCATCTCCGAGGTGATTTAAATTCTGATATATCATGGTGAACAGTGTCAACATGTTGCTGATAATTTGCATCTTAGGTGTAGGCGTAGTCGTGGACCTCTTTCAACGGTTTTCTAACCAAAATAAACTTTGATGTTTTATCAAATGCTCTTTGGTGTTTCCATATGTTAGATGCACCAAATGTTATGAATGTCCTTGATACTTTGATATGGTTATGATTACGTCATGCTTGATGTGAACGAGAAATCTATTGTCGAGATTAACTAGGAGAATCTATTGCCGATATTCTATTGAGAACTACCTTCTGTCGAGGTCTACTGGATAATCAACTGCCAAGATCAACCAGAGGAATCTACTACCGAGATTCAAAATAAGGAACTACCTTATGCCGAGGTCTTCTGGAAAATCATCTGCCGAGATTAACCAGGAGAATCTACTGCCCAGATTCTGTGCAGAATAGATAACATGATTGACAATGATGATTGTCTTCACATGAAACATGGTTTTATGTTATGTGTGTACATTTTGGTTGACGCATTAAATGTAATGATTGGTTGATACATATAATGAGTGACTTGGATATGTATCAATGGATGTTGGATTTTGAAATACCAATGACTAATCGGTCTTTTTGAGATATGTTGGATCCATGCTGTCGGAATTCGTCAGATGTATGAGATGATAAGTATAGCTTGATTCTGGATCGAAGAGCCCTAACGAATGATTTATGCAGCCTCGTATGCTTTTGAAGGGTGTTCTTGTGAGGTACCGTAGATGTTTAAGACGTAGAAAGGTTGCCTATGTAACAAGGATGCTTGTCCCATGATAGTTGGATGTTATGCTGACATAATTTCTCGATACTCGTTTTGAACTTGCAGATTGCTGATGTAGGAGAAGGATCCACTAGGGTTTGTGAAAGTACGCAAAGATCTTTCCCCTTTGTGGAATGTCTTGCCCCAATTTGCTGGTAGGGTCTTTGAAAAGACTCTCCTTGATATTATTTCGAAAGTAGTTTTATCATAGTATGAGTGACCCCACTATCTTAAATTATGCCCCCTGATTAATGGACTCTTGAAGATATTCACCCTTGATGAACCATTTTGAATCAAATCCTTTTGATCGAGCCTCACAGTGGTTTTCCCCAACATTTGAATTTTGAAAGATATGCCCCCAATCTTCAGGATATGGAGAAAGTACCTTTATAAAGAACTTGTACCTCGCCATGAACTTGACATAGATTGCCCAAAGTATCCAAATTTTGAAGAATTTGTAGTTGAAGTTGTTTAAGAGGGAACTTGGACCCTACGTGTTTTAAGATGCACTTGGTATAAACTGCCCCAACATTTGAATCTTGGAAGGTTTCCCCCTGATTATTAGGGCCTTGAGAAGTTGTCGAAAAGATGAAACCGAGTCATACCATGTTGTGATATGACTTGATTAAGGAGTTCTCCTTCGAAAGTTTTACCCCTGATTGGTGTTTTGAAATGTGATCGAAGTTGATTGAATCTCATAATTATCACCCATAGTCAATAGGATCATCATATGATATGCCCATACGATCAATAGTCTTGCTTATGATTATAAGGTTCTTTTTTAGATGCTTTTCCCCTATTTAGGAGCTTCCTGTAAATGATCTCTTTTGATTAAAACAATTTTGAGATCTCTTTTGATGCTAAGTGTTTATTCGTAGATAAAATTGTACGTTTTGAAAAGTAATTATGTTTGATATACATGCAAGTTTTGAAATTGAAGTTTGTTATGGAATAGAAATGGATGATTAGAGATGGAGATTCAAAGAAGCGAAGTGGTCAGCAATAATTTTAACAAACATATGAGTCAGTTTATGACAATTTTTCCGAGTATGCTTTCATAGTTAACCTTGCTTAAATTAGGACTTTTGAAGGTTGTAATGTGGTCATGGTTCGTGGTTTAAGAAATAAAGGATATAAGAGTCAAAAATTTATTTAGCCCACCTCATTCTCCTTGATGTTATCCAATCCTAAGTTCAATTAATCCAACAGATGCGTTCAGTCTGAAAGAGAATTTTCATAGTCGCAGTGATGGTGATAAGCATTGGTAAAGATCCAAGTACCGATGAAAAGCATTGATGTGATCCAAGCATTGATGAGAAGCCTTGGTGATTCTTGAAGTGGCGGTCACAATATTTTTCTTCAATTTATTTTCAATCTCTTATTTTTGCATAGGCCAATTCTTTTGAATTTCGGTGCATCAGGATACCCTAACTTTTTCCTAAGTCAAAAAATTTGGATTTCTTTTCTTTGACTTAGTGGGATTTTTTTTAATTTTTATTTTTTCTTTTTTCTTTTTTCTTTTTATTTTTAACATTTGTGATTGTCATGCTGATTGTTGTAAGCTTCATCTTCATCATTTCCTCGATCTTGAATGATGTGCTGAGGAAGAAGACGCCGTGGAATTTATCTTCATTGATTCCTCAATCTTGGATGATGAATGCAAGGAAAAGGATATGCTTGAACCTTTCGCTTAGATTTACTTGATTATCTTGAGATTAGAATACATCATTGAATTAATTGAAGTCTACCCTGCCCCTGGTTATGATTAAGGGATTTTTAGAAAATTGAACGAAACTCCAACTCCTGGCTCGAGGGGGTTAACTATGAATTAACTCCTTATTTCTCCACTATTTAGGAATTGAGACAATACCTTACATCGACAGCTCAGTCTTACATTGAAAGCATACGTCAGCCAAATTCACTTATTCAGTTTACATCATTCTCCCTCAAAGTTTGTTAAAGTTATGAAATGGAAGATGGAAGTGAATAATTTATATTTATGGAAAGTGATGGAAGAGTGAAACAAATGGATTGATTTCAAAAACATGCATGCTCATTTTATTTAAATTACTAGTCAAAAGATACAAATTTACACCAAATACAACTTAGCAACTTGGAAACTACAATTTGAAATGGATAAAATTCTAATGGTCATATGGAAGAGCTTCTTTGTCGATCCACTTGACTCTAGGATATCTCCTTGATGATCTTGGACTTGCCAGAGTATGGGGTGACCATTGTCTTTTCTTTTGTTGGGCACACCAATTTTGTTGAGAGGGTAATTGTTGATACTGTTGTTTCTGAATCACCAATGATAATTTCCTTTGAGGCGTTGTGTAGGCCTTTGACTTGTATGAAGAAGGGTTTTCTTCTCTCCTTAACAAGATTTGTATGACCAAGCTCACTGGTCGACTTTCTCCTTCAATAATTTAGGAATTTATCGAGTTCCGTCATAGATTTCTTGAAGCATGCTTGGAATTTGTTCTTTGAGTATCGAGAAATCTTGCTAGCTCGATTGATAGCGACCAGGGCGAAGGTGGAAATGCATGAAATGCGAATGTATGAATGTACGAAATTGCAGGGGTATGCAAAAAAGATTTTTTGGCTTTTGAGGGTATGCTAAAAGTTTCATGGAGACACAATGACATACATGCGTATGATAAGGATAGACCTAAGCATACCCTATATGAGTTTAACGATAGACATGGAAATAAGGATACCCTACACTGACTTAGAGATTGAGACATACAGGAACTTCTTAAGGATTATGGACAATGAAAGACGGAGAGGAATCCCTACAAGCTAGGGATTATAATAGAGGAACGAGAACTCCTACATGCTAAGAATTGTGATAGACCAATGAACCGTTTAGATAAAGATTGAACTTGAGGGAATAGCTTGGAAGAGAGCACATGGTGACCGGTCACTAAATCCCATGGCCTAATATAGGCCACATGGAGTGCATCAACAAGGACGTCCTTCGTGGGAAGGTTCCATATGGAAAACAAGATCCTATAAAGGTTCTAAGGATAATGATGGACAAAAGGGGAAGCCTACAGTCTAGGGATTATGACTAAATAGAAAACTCTATGAGCTAAACCAAATAATACCCTTACGAGTTTAGGGTATAATGATGATAAGAGGTAACCCCACGTAGGTTTAAAATTACAAAAGAATGTCCCTCGCGGGAAGGCTTTCTATGGAGGATGGGATGACAATAGTTTCATTAGTATGTAGGTTCCTATTTTTGGCTTACGGATATTTTACCCTCCCCATAAGGTGTATTACTTAAGGGTATCATGGATTACACTAGAGGGAAAGGCACAGGGACCTCCCTTAAGTGGAGCCTCATTGTAAACCAAAACTTTAGTCTCTAAGGTCGTACAAGGTCTCACCATGAGATTATGGTTTAGGGTCATACAAAAAGTCATAGGTTTTATTCTAAAGTCCTATCTCCCAAGAGGATACCTCTTGAGACATATTCCTTTTTTAGAATTCCAGTGACTCTAGGCGAAGTCCTTACAAAAACTCATAGGGATTATATATCACCTTGGTCAATAGACGAACCTTCTTTCTAAGGTTTTGAATAATTTTGAACTTTAAATCCCACCAACAATAAAATAAAATCATAATAAAGATAATATAAATAAATAATATAAATAAATAAATAAATAAACCAAAAATGACAAATATAGAAACAATAGCATAACAAAAATAGAAAAGAAGCCTTAGAAAAATTCTAGACCTAAAAAGAGGGAAAGCCTCTAAAACCTTAGAGTTATGTGTCTTCAGCTGTAATAACTGACAAAAAATAAAGAGTCGTCACCATTAATTTTTATCCTAAGACGGAAATATAACAGAATAACCATAATTGTTGATACAGAGATTCAAAGTTCTTGACTCACTTTAGACGAAGGAAAGGTGTTAGGAGCCCTTCATCTACCCTGTTCACAAGGATACTAAGACTTAGGTTTAAGATTTATGAATAGGGCTTTAATTTTTTAGTTCGGGGAACTCACCACGATTTTTAAGTCGTATGTCTACGTATCCTCTTATGAGGAATCAGAGTCCCAATTTGTAGTTCGTAGTGTTTGGTTATATTTTTTATGGATTGTGGAAATATTTTGTATTAATCCTTGAACCAAGTCTGAGTTTGAAAATAGCAGAATCATAGACACAACTTGTAGTTAGTAAAAGAGGTCTCCACAATCCTTTTTAAAAATATATTGATTTTTTAGGTTAGTAGAAAAATGTTAGTGTTTGATTGGTTAGCTATTTTAAATGTGTATGCAATATGAGAAAATAAATTTGAATGAACAAAAAGCTTAGTGCAATTAAAAATAGGGTTAGTGTTTTAAAAATAGTTTGATTAATAAATAACTATTTTATAATTTATTAAAAAATATATTAAATATTTTCAATAAAAAAATCTAATTATTATTTAATAATTATGCAAAAATTATTTAATGCAAAAATGCAAAAAAGATAAGATATTTAAATATAAAAAATAAGATCAATTAAAACAAGAAAATACAATTAAACAAATTAATTAGTTAATTTAATTAAAGGGTGTGCAAGACTAAAATCTGGGGGTGTACTACAAAAATATTTGGATCCAAAGAAATTTTGAGTCCAAATGGCTAGGAGTGCATTTTATAACTAGGAAGTAATTTACAGGGGTGTGGAAAGTAAGGACCCAAGTTCAGAAATTGAACTTGACCCAATTTCTGCAAGAGGGGTGTGGATTAAAAGAGGAGGGTCCAAGTCCATCATTAATCTGCCATCTGCTTCTAAGTACGAACACAATTTAATTTACAAAGGGCATCAATTATAATAACAATCAATATTATAATACCAACACATATTATAATAACAACATATATTATAATAAAAACATAAACAACTTATATTAGAAGAATAACCAAACATAGCTTCTCTCTCTCTCTCTCTCTCTCTCTCTCTCTCTCTCTCTCTCTCTCTCTCTCTCTCTCTCTCTCTCTCTCTCTCTCTCTCTCTCTCTCTCTCTCTCTCTCTCTCTCTCTCTCTCTCTCTCTCTCTCTCTCTCTCTCTCTCTCTCTCTCTCACACACACACACACACACACACACACATGATTTGAAAAAAACTATTTTTGAAAATTTATTAATTAAAAAATACGAAAATAATAATTTAATAATAAAAAAATTGATTTTTTGGGAAGATTTATACCAATTGAGACTTGATTGAAACTTTAAGGACAAGATTATGAACCTAGACACTTTTGTGATTTTTTCTTAATATTGTGATTGATTTGGTGATTAAAAAAAATTGACTTTGAAAAATTTCAATTATTTTCAACACCTTGACTATTAAGTGTATTAAATCAAAGATTTAAAAAAAAAATTAAAACACCCTTAAAATAGAAAATGAAAATAATAACAAAATAATTGAAAAATGATATTTTTATCCTTTTTATTAAAAAAACACATAAAATAATATAAATATTAAAAAGTAGTGTAATGAGACTTGAACTTAAGACCTCCCACTTAGAAGCCTTACTCCCTTATCAATTGTGCTATGTCATCCTATTCGAGACAAAAAGCCTTATAGAACCATATGAAGGTGGGAAAATATTTTCTTATTTTAAAAATACAAATAATTTAAAGTAAATTATTATATATTTTAAATAAGCAAAAATAAGTTATTGTTAAACCAAATGTGAGAAATACCCAAAATATTTATGAAACCAAGTCTAAAAATAATTTGAATATTTTAAAAAATGGGGCGGACAAATTTGGGGTATGACAATGCTTTCTCGTTGAAAGCCCTAAATATCTCCAAAGATATTTTTATCCTCTTTTTAAAATAACACGGTGTCGAAAACTTTAGCTAACAGATTGGCAGCAATTTTGTTAAAACATGTATCTCAGCAAGATGTCTTGACATGATGGTCAAACATTACTGCAGACAGATGTTGATCATGATGTCATAACATGTTATACCAGAACATCAGTGCATGTTTAGGTTTTACTTTTTGGAAGATTTGTTTTTAAAATATGAGATTATATATTGTTTTAGTACTCATATTTTCGTAGTCCAAGGAAGGTTATTAGGAACATTGGTTCTATAGCAGAATTATTTTTGTTTTATAAAAAGGACTTGGAGACTTTTTTTTGGAAACTTTATATTTCTTTTCCTATTTTATGGAGAAGATTTTGTAGAATTTTTGCAGCTAGAATATTAGATATGCATGAAGAGTCCAAGCCCATGCTTGCAAAAATATTTTTATAAGGACTTTCTAAACCTAAAAGACTTGGAGAAGTCGTGTGCATGAGATAACTGTTTAGGGTTTTAGATTGTTCATTGTTTATTATGATACACTATCTTATCACTTTGATATTAGAGTTGGACTTAGTTTGAGTTGTTATTTTTCAATCACTCATAAGCTTTTAGGCAAGAGTGGATTGTGCGTCAAGTTGTCTTTGTTCATCAATCATAAGCTTTTAAGAAGAACTGATTGTTTGTCTTTGAAGAGTGTCTTTTATCTTTTGTTTATCATTGGTAGTTTGTCACTAGTTTATGACTGAAGGGAAATGAGAGGTTCTCATATCTAGGAGAGTATTAGATAGAAATAGAACGGATAGTGATTAGGTGAGAAGTTTGTAAAACAAGGGTTGTTCAGAACTTCAAAATAATACTATTTTTAGTGTATTTCCTCCCTGGCTTGGAAGCCCCCAGATGTAGGTGATATTGTACCGAACTGGGTTAACAATTATCTGTGTTATTTACTTCCAGCAATTTACTTTACTTGCATAATTGTTATTTTTGTTGTGACTGAGAACTCGAGGTCGAGTTCTTTAGAAGTGAAGGAGACTAATGTAGGAAGGCTACTTGTGCGTATCGAAGAAGAAGCCACACGTCAAAATAGTTTGGTAGGATTTGCGCAAGTTTGGCGTGTGATGTCAAAATGACTCGTATTATACCTTTTCAAAAAAGGAATCAGCCCATAAGTCCAACCCATTATTTGAAGTGACTTATGGTATTTTTAAGCCAATCTACTTCGTTTCAGGCCCAAAAACAATATTTTACTAGTTTCTACAATTTCAGCAATTTCTGTTTTATTTATTTAATTTTGTTTTGGATTAAAGGCCCATAAAACCTATTAGGTTTTCTTTGTTTTCTATATTTAAAGACCTTTGACGTGATCATAAGGATTATCTTTGTTATAATAAAATTCAAATTTTTCGTTATCTGGTGGATTCTAGAGCTTATCTGACAGGTTTTGCGCTTGCAATCCTGTGATTTCATTCTAGGTTTAGTAATTGCTATTCCCTGGAGTTTCCGACTGTGTTAGGTAACTTTTAATTTTGGTAACTTTCTCTCTATCTCTCTCTAGCCATCATTATCTCTCATCTAATATTTATATTAAAAATGCACTAAAGTCATAAAAGTTACTCAATAGTAAACAGATAAGGGAAGTTTTGTTTCAATATGCGAACTTGGGGGATACTATCTAAGTTGGGCATACCCTACTTTTATTATTGCCGACAAAGTGACAATTTTGTTTCAATAAAATAAATTAAATTAGTTACTCTAATTATTCATCATTTTCATTGTATCTTTTATACTCCCTTATTCTCATAAAAATGTTTATTTAAACAATGAAATTCTGGAACTTTAAAACAAGTGTTAAAACTGATGTCTCAACATAAAACATGATGTCAGGATAAATGTTATAACATCACCTGCTGACAGAAAAATAGTTTTACCAAAACAAAAATAAATGCAGAATTAAATTGCAGAAGGTACCAGAACACAATCAATTGTTAACCCAGTTCGATGCAACGTCACCTACTCTGGGGGATACCAAGCCAGAAAGGAAATCCACTATACAGTATTAGTTAGCCTAAACAATCCCAGTTTATAACTTTTCTCCTAATCACTACCCCGTGCAATTTCTACCTAGGAACCTCCTAGATATGAGAACCCCTTACTTCTAATCACTACAATGATAACTAAACCAGTTACAATCGTAGTAACTAGTATCAAAACAGAAGATTACACTTCCAATCCATAATACTTAGTTAAGACTATTAACTAAGAACAATACTCAACCCTTTTCTTAAAAGCTCATGGGAGAGAACAATAGCTTGATAAACAAGCAACAATAAGTCAACTCAACGCATTAAAAGATACATAAGTGGCATACAAAGAACACAAACACAAAGAACTTGAAAGATTCCCAAAACCCTTATGTTGCACCCATACTTTGTTGTTGTGAATGCTTTCTATTTTAGGTCTAGCAAGTCCTTACATAAAGATACTTGCAGAATGGGCTTGGACTCTTCAAACAGATCCAATCTTCACGTTTTAAATCAACTGCAAGATCTTCACATAAAAACAGGAACAAATCTTTTTAAATCTTCATAAAAAGTCTCCAAGATCCTTTTTAAGAAATCCAATTAAATATGCACTTTGTTCCTAAATAATCTCCTCGACTTTCACATAATAATGAGGTATATCCAAAAGAATATCATCAAATCCAATCTGTCAAGAGATACATAATAACAGCTCTTGTTGTGCACAGACCAAGATGTTACGACATTTGTCTCAACATCTTGCCTGAAACTTATAACAGCTAAATTGTCATGACAGTTGATGAAGATGTTACAACATCTTACACAATATCTGTATAGAACCATGTTTTACCAAAATTTAGCCAATCATAAAACCATGGAACTAAAAAAAAATATATGTGATTTTTGTACCCCAAAATTTTCTCTATCATTTCTCAAGAAATTTCTCACAAGATTTTCAATTGTTCAAAATTGCACAAGGATTTATCAGCTCGAGACACTTCCTCAACACTAATGACTCAAATTAGGGTTTGAGTTTGCATAAGGACAAATGAAATTTTAATGCCTCATATTACTTTCATGGATCATTTCGGACCTTCAAGAATGCTCATGTCAAATTTCAAGTCTTGCAGTTCAAGTTTGCTCAGTCAATTGATCAGATGACCTAAAATCAACTATATTTGGTAAAAAGTCAATTGTGGCCAAATTACAGTCAAACTTCATGATTTTTGATTCATATCAATATTTTGAACTCATATGAACCATTTGGTAAAGTTTGGATTATAATTCCTCAAGAAATTTGATCAGATCACCAAAGGGGTAAAATTGTCAAAATTAGGATTTTGATTGAGAAGGCTTGATTTTTGACTTTTGACCAAATACATGAATTATTGGCTTGAGACATGATATCATGGATTCAAATTAATCATATTGACCTAATTTCATGGTCCAAAACACTTCTCAAGATCAATTGATTGATAATTGAAATTTGGTCAACTGATGAAAAAGTCAATTGTACACTGAAAAGTCAAACTTTGACTTTTTGATCAAAATCAAGATTCAAAAGTCATATTTCATCAAGACATGTCAAAATATGAAGATTATTCATCAAGAAACCAAAAATTCAAAATTCGTTTTGAAAAGTCAAAATTTCTAAGACTTAGAAATTTTTCTAAGTGTTGAAAATTTACTTTTTTTCATGACTTTGTGCCAACTTTTCACCATGATGCAAGATGATTCAAGAAAAACTTACAACATCAAAGTTTTAGATCTCAATGAGATCTAAAACATTGTAGGGCAGAATTTTTTCTATAAGTACTTTGATTTCAAGTTATAAATTCATAAAGTCATGTACATGGCATAAAAACACAATGAAATTTTGAGTGTTTTAGGCAGATCTTTGGTACCAACTTCATGGTAACTGTTCACATGGTTCCAAGTAGATTCTTCTAAAATGTCCAACATAAAGGTTACAGAGGGTGTTACAAGCTTTCCAAAATGTCAAATAACTCATTGAGATCATGCTTGAGCTAAGAGAATCAAAGAGATGAAGTTAGAGTTTCATTCTTGAATTATAGGTCATTTTGTGATGTACAAAAACTCAAATCTCAAGCCCATGCTACATAATATTTACTTTGCAGACCTTAAACTTGTGTTTCACTCCATAATTAATGGTTTACATAATTGTTTGAGCCATTATCCAATTGATTCAAGCATTATCCAAATCAATTTGCCATTTTGGGAAGAAAGTAACATTGCCATTCTTGAAAAGCAAGCTTTATGCAAAGTCAACTTGTCTTGAGCATTGCACTTGTTCTTTCTGCACAAGCATCCTCTACACAATCAGAACAACTATTTTTAAAGTGCTCAACCACCCTACCTTTCCTTGAAACCATGTTTGTCCATGTTGCTTCAAAAACAAGTCAAAATCTACAAACATGTGATTTTGTACTTCTGACTTCTACAAGTCTCCAAACATTTTCCTATATGTTAAGACACTATTATGCAACTTGAAACACGATTTTGCTAGCCTGAAAACTCCCCCAAACTTCCTCAAACACAGAATCACCAAGAATACCTCAAAACTTGTCATTTCTGAGTTTTGAATCCAATCTTCAAATCTACTTGTGCGTTTCTTGGCCTTTTGCTTTCAAAAGATTCTAAACATCATACATAAACAATCCCAACACCTGTTATCCAACTGTAACACCATCTTCCTCAACTTCTATTTTCAAAAACAGAGCTTTGCACTTGGACTTCTCTAGCACGATTCAGCCATCCTCAGCTCAAGGGAACTATTGCATTAACTCAATCATCACAACACCTTGAAAGATACTCAAACACAAAACACGAAGTTCAATTTTGAAGTAAGTTTTCTGATTTCTAAACTCCTCATATGAGCATTGTTAGGCTTGCATTTTCAAAGATCAAATGTAGATATCATTACCCTGAAACTGCCCATGTCCATAATTTTCATTTATATTGCCTGAGCTTAGAGAATTTTGAGTTTGAAATTTCTAGAAAAGTTAGGGTTCAGATTAGGGCTAACAATATTATCATTCATCTTTGACTTATAGTTTTAGTGAGTTATATTTTTGAAATCGTGATGAGATTTTACACAACTTTCATGTTTGCATTTTCCATTTTGGTTGAGAAATGAATGAGATACAGGTGGTCTGGCTGGCGCGAGGTTGAAAATGAAGTACATGCCATGGACTTGTTTTGTAATATATTGTGCTGGTTCTGTTTTATACACCGGATGTATAGCCACCCTAGTGGTAAGGCAGCGCGCGTATATTGTTGAGTGCGTGGGTTCGAGCCCCAGGGCTGCCATTTTGCCTTTTTTCTAACATTTCTTTTCTTTTCTTTTTGTTTCAAACAATAGCACGGCTGGGCCTCCTTTGATGGGCCTTTCCATTTTACTTCACAATACCCCTTGTTTGTTCAATAACAGCGCATCCCATTTATTTATTTTTATTTTCTGTTTCTTGATTACAAAAAAAATATATTGGGCCAGACCAAAATCTATTTTACCTCAAAAAACACCTCAATTCAACTCTACACCCCACTGACTTCATTTTTATATTATTTTTTTATTTTCATTTATATATATATATATATATATATATATATATATATATATATATATATATATATATATATATATATATATATATATATATATATATATATATATATATATATATATATATATATATATATATATATATATATATATATATATATATATATATATATATATATATATATATATATATATATATATATATATATATATATATATATATATATATATATATATATATATATATATATATATATATACTTTTGTTTCATTTCATTTTGAACCAAAAAAGACAAAAATATTTTCATAAACAAATTTAATTCTTTTCTTAAATAAATTAGTAATTAGACTTAGGTTTAATTCATTTTCTTTTAATTAAAAATTAACTTAGAACTTAGGTTTTCTTTTAATTAATTAATTTTTATACTAGCTTAATTTAATTAAAACTTTTTCACAAAAAACCTAAAAAAAACTTGTTTCTTTAATTAAATTAATTTATTTTTCTTAATTAATTTAGATTTAATTTTTCTTAGTTTAATTAAATTATTTTCTTTAATTAATTAGGTCAAAACACCATTTTTCTTAACAAAATCCAAAACAAAATTCATTTTTCTCTTCCATTTACTGTCTTGTACATTTACTCATTTCTTTTACATTCTTATCCATTCAATATGGTTATAATAGTAACTTAGGATTTAATTTACTTGCAATCCCCATTTGTAAATTTGTACACCCTATCCCCAAATGATATAATAGCATAGGATATTTAATTTTCGCAATTTACCACCTTCAAATATAAATGCTAGAAATTAGGGTTTGTATGGAAAGATAAAATCAATACCTAGAAAAATCTAATTCATGATAAATCAAGCATGAAAGATAAACACTTGAACACTTTGCAACTCTAGGGTTAACTCCAATGTTGCCTTAAATAAATAGTCATGTTATGCATGTGAGACATCTTAGCAAAAACAATCAAAATACAAGATCATAGTCCCTCGATGACGCTTCGAATGTTGCCTTCAAAATGATCTTAGACCCTTAAAAAATGCTAAGATATCTCACTACATTGCATTCTATGACTATACGATGACCCACACCCGTCCCTTTACATCCAAAGATAGGGCTTCTTAGCAATCAATGGTAAGACAACATTGTTAAAGGAAGAGAGAAATGAACAAAATACTTTTGAGTAGGTAGAACGTTCTTAGTTGCTTGCTCACAATCCATCTTCAAAAACAAACATCTTTTCAAATACACCAAACACTTTCAAAACATGAAATATTTTCAAAAAGTCTAACACCTTGTATTCATTCTTATGGAGACGAGAGTCATTACAAAGTTTGCCTAAACGAAGGCACTTTTCAAAAATACTTTCAAAACCCACCGCAAACACATTTCAAACAAAGCAATTTCAAAAGTGAGCTAGCTAGCAACTAAGAGCCCATAGATAACTATGGATGAAAAGGGTGCTAATACCTCCCCTTTTCATAACCTACCCCCGAACTCAAGAAAACATCTCAAAGGTCTTTCCTATTCTTTTCATCCTTTCCATATTGGATAAAATAAAAGTCGGTGGCGACTCTTGCTATCTGCAATAATTGCGATCAGACATAAAACACCCAAGTCAGTTCTCCCACCATATTACAGAACTGGCGACTCTGTTGGGGAGATAAACTAAAAGTGGGGTTACCTTAGAGCTAAATCACATTTAATTGCTTTCATTTTTTGATTTGTTTGCTTTACATTTGTGGGTCCTTGTTTGGGCTTGTTTTGATCCTCTACCCGGATCTGGGAACACCATTAGGTAAGAAGCAATAGATTATGGAAATTGTACAACATAGACTGATATGGTTGAAGCAATGGCTACGTTAGTGTGATGTATTTGTTGGTACCAGTATCCCTTGTGTTGAATCAAGGAGAATACGAGGCTGCTGAGCAGTGTCATGAAGCACTAACTGACCATAGAACCTTTAATTGAACAGCTTGGTCATTAGGAAGTAGTGAGATAGCCTACTTTGGTGCAAAGATGAAGATTGGTTGATACTCGATACTATGCTCATTGAGGTCAAACTTTTGGGATATTTTGGCCGCAAGAAAAGATTGATTGTGCTAAAACAATGCCCAATGAAGAAAGATCAATGATATTAAGATTCCCTAGAACTCGGTTACTTTGTAGGACAGGTTGAACCAACTAAACTTCAAGAAGGTACTTACCTATGAAACCCATGCAAGCCTAAACCTAAGTTCTTTGTTGTGCTTTATTTGTGATTATTATTCATGTCACCGTAAATATCATAACATCATAAGCATTCTCACTAACCATTTCAAGGATTTAGGAATTTATCTTTGTTCTATTTTGTAGGCCATGACTTCCACTCGTAGGAGTACCATCCGAATCAATTTCGTGAAAGTGCATACTCAACTTCAAGAGTTGGCATCAAGAGTGCCTGGAAATTCTCCCTTCACCAAGAAATATAGTCAACTTCTCAACTTGGCTACCTCAAACTTCCAAGAAGAAATGATGTGTGTGCTTTTCCAATTCTTTGATCCTATGCATCATTGCTTCACCTTTCCCGACTACCAATTGGTGCCTACATTAGAAGAATTCTCTCAATTGTTAGGAGTGTCTGTGCTTAATCAAATACCATTCACTGGGTTAGAAGAGACTCCAAATCTTGAAGTTATTTCCAAAGCCTTGCATTTTAAGAGATCTGACATTGTGGCAAATTGGGAGACAAGAAGTGGAGTTTAGGGTTTCTTAGCCAAATTTCTATTGGATAAGGCTCATTTGTTCTGGGAAGATATGGATTTTCAAGATTTTGAGGATGTCTTAGCCCTCCTAATCTATGGTTTGGTTCTATTTCCCAATCCGGACCAACTCATATATGAGAATGCCATCAAGGTTTTTCTCTCCCGTAATCCTGTACCTACCTTGCTTGGAGACATTCTATATTGTTTCCACACTCGCACTATGAAGAAAAGGGGTACTCTTTTGTGTTGCATTCCATTACTGTCTATGTGGTTTCTTTCGCACCTACCTCGATCAACATTGAATAATGAGCAAGGCTTGACATGGTCTCAAAGGATGATGTCACTCTCGCACTCAGATATCCATTGGTGTTCTCGATCTTTAGAGGATATTACCATCATTGACTGTTATAGGGAATTCCCTAATGTCCCAATTTAAGGCATTAAGGGAGGAATCACCTATAACCCATCTCTTACATTATGGTAGTTTGGGTATGCATGAAGAGATGGTCCTCATGATACGCTCATCCAAGATTTGGTATTCGACTATGAGGGCGACGACCAAGGCTATCATCAAAGGTTCATACGAGCTTGGAGAATGGTAAACAAAGTGGATAGTGAGACATTGGGGCATAAAAATTCCATTCCCCTTGATCCTTACCTTAAGTGGGTATGAACTCGTGCTCAAAGTCTCGTGATGCCTTACCCCGCCATCCTACCTATCATCATGGAGCCTATTATCGAGGGAGATGTTCCTTACACTATTCTCCACCTGACATGCCGACTACTCTCGAGGAGTTGCAAAGATCTTGGAGTCAACTAAAAGGGGAGCGAGACACCTTCGAAACTCATTTCTATGCAAGTGAGAAGAAGGTTTTGGAGCTTACGAGACAACTTCATGAAGAGCAAAGTTTGAACGCCTACATTGCACCAAAGAGGATGCGCTCATGGGAAGCTTGATTTTGTTGTTGTTGTTGTTTTAGAGTTTATTTTGTATTTTCTTCCTCTATTGTAAGCTCAAGAGGCATGTTGTAATCAATATGAACTTATTAATCCAATTAATGTTTGTTCCTTCTTTGTCTAAACAAATTTAAATCTCTAAGTCCTTGAAATCATTTGCATTTAATGCGTCATAACATAAGCAAGCTTTCCACAATAGGTTTCCTCATCTTTCTACTGTTTATTTCAGTAATATGGATATCGAGCAGACCGTGAAATATTTGCAAGCATAAAATTCCCAGTTCCAAGAGACCTTGCTGACTCTGGCCAAGGGACAACAAGAGCTAATGACACTACTGGCGGCCAAGAAGAAGACTAAGAAGAAGGCCCTCATCAACATGGGGAAAAGGTTTAAAGGCCTAGTTCTTCAGGTGCAAATAGTTGAAGAGTCATCTGAGGAAGACGAGAACCAGATGAAAGAGGCAAGGAGCACCCGTGCTGGGGGTGCAAATGATCAAGTTTCCAAGGATGAAGACTACTTTGATGAACAATATCCACTGGCCGAGGATAAATACAAGCAGTTAGAGGATAAACTAAAAGCTATTGAAATTCAAGCCGTACCTGGTTTGGATTTTGGTGATTTAGGCTTAGTACCTAGGGTCGCCATTCCCCATAAGTTCAAAATACCAGTCTTTGCTAAGTATGACCGAGTTTCATGCCCAAAACTTCATCTGAGGTCCTAGGTCTGCAAGATACAACCACACACTATTGACAAGAAGCTTTGGGTCCATTTCTTCCAAGAGAGTCTGGCTGGGACTCAGTTAGAATGGTTTTACCAATTGGAGAGTGCCTGCATTCACACATGGGAAGATCTGGCCACTGCTTTTTATCATCAATATCAGTATAATGCTGATTTGGCACCAACAAGAGTTCAACTTCAAGGAATGACAATGGGTACTAATGAAGGGTTTAAAGAGTACACACAAAAATGGAGGGATCTTGCTGGTAGAGTTGAACCACCACTAACTGATAGGGAACTGGTGGACATGTTCATGGGAACACTAACGTGACCATATTTCAACTTACTAATTGGTAGCTCATCTTCCAGTTTCACTGAGTTAATTCTGACTGGTGAAAGGGTCGAGAGTGGAATCAAGAGTGGAAAAATTCCCATGGCACCTTCTTCTACATCAAGCACTATAAAGAAACCCTTTACTGGCAAGAAAGAAGCCAATGTTGTTTATGGATCAAGGGCCCATACCAAAAAGGATCACCGTCCATCTGTTAATGTTATTTTGATCTCCAACCCTCCATCTTCTCAAAGACAATCATCCAACCATCAACGATCCGAAATTCCTCGAAGATAGTTCACGAGGATTAGCATGTCACTATCCCAAGCCTTACAACATCTGTTGAAGGCCAACTTGGTGACATTTCGTGATCCTCCATCAAATCCAAATATTAAATCACCAAAGTACAATCCAAATGCCAAGTGTGCGTATCACTCCAACAACCCTAGGCATGAAACTGATCAATGATGGGCTCTGAAGAATACGATTCAAGACCTGATAGACAACAAAACTATTGAGTTTGATCCACCTACAACTCCAAATATGATAACTGCACCAATTTTGAACCATGGCAAAGGTGTCAATGCGATTGATGACACTACTTTTGTTTCCTCCGTTGAGGATTTGACTACTCCATTCACTACTGTGAAAGAAATTTTGCTGAGAGTTGGGGTGTTCCCTGGCTATTTAAAAGACTATGATTGGTGTTCTGAATGAATAAATGGATGCAAGTGGTTAAAAGAAGGTGTCAACGCCTGATAGATAGTCACGAGATCATATTTTAAAAGTTCCTACCATCAAGAGTTTGACCAACAAAGTTGAAGACCTTTCCATAATAACAATCTTCAACAAGCCTTTTAGGATCTCCTCGAGGGGTACTACTAAGATTTCAAATGAATCAACAATTTCTCCTTTAATAATCACTGCCCCTGGGCTGATTCCTTACTCCTCCGACAAAGCGGTTCCATGGAACTATAGTGCCGAAGTTTACTATCATGGAATAAATCAAGATTCATGGATCAATGAAGACAAGACCAACAATGTTACAAATATTGCAAGTTCTAGTAAGGTAACAAGAACGGGGAGGATCTTCTCCCCTGACATCTCCCCTCCGACTGCTACAACAACTCTTGTTCACATAATCAATAACAAGCTTAATTCCAACACTAGAGGCAAAGAAAAAGTAAGTGAGCCTGTTGATATAGAGGAACCTGCCAAAGATGTTGATGCTGAAGAGCCATCCACTCGAGAGATGGAGGAAATCATGAAAATTATAAAGAAGAGTGATTTCAAAATAGTCGAACAACTAAGGCAAACCCCTTCCAAAATCTGCATGTTGTCATTACTACTCTCTTCTGATGCTCATTCCCAAGCTTTAATCAAGTTTTTGAAGAAAGCTCATGTGCCCCAAGAGACTACAGCCAACCAGTTCGAGAATTGTGTGGCAAGTTTAACGGATGAAAATAGATTAGTTTTCTCTGACATTGACTTGACACCAGTTGGAAGAAATCATAACAAGGACTTGCATGTCTCTATTGAATGCAAGGAAACTACCCTAGCTCATGTCCTGATTGATATTGGTTCCTCTCTAAATGTTCTACCCAAAGGTGCTTTGGACCGACTAGATTATGAAGGCCTGGTGTTGAAACCAAGTGATATAGTTGTAAGGGCTTTCGATGGGTCTAGAAGGATGGTGCATGGAGAGGTGGATCTCCCCATTAAAGTGGGATCACAAATTTTCAACTCCACCTTTTATATAATAGACATACGTCCCACTTACTCTTGTTTTCTTGGGCACCCTTGGATCTATGGAGCAGGGGCAGTAACATCCACCCTTCATCAAAAATTAAAATATCCAGTTAAAGGGAAGATCGTTACTGTTTGCGGCGAAGAAGAATTTATGGTGAGCCACCTCAATTCCTTCAAGTATGTGGAAATGGATGGTGAGTTCATAGAAACTCCGTTCCAGGTTTTCGAATTTGTTCCTCCTATGGTTGCCGCCACCAAAATCTCCTTCGACATATCAAAAGCTAATGAAGTTGTACCAAGAATGGTTTCACTTAAAGATGCATTTGTCGTGGTTGAAGATGGAAGTTGTACTATCTAGGGACAACTCCCCGAAAATCCATTTAAAACAGACAAATTTGGGTTGGGTTTCACCATCAAAGCTTAGAAAGAGGTCAGGCGCGCTCACATGGGAAATCCACCTCTTTGCATCGGAATTCATGAAGTAAACACTGTGGAAGACTCTAACGATGAAGGTGCTTTTGAAGAATGGATCTACCCTACTGCCGGAGGAAAGCTCAACAACTGGCACGCAAAGGATTTCACTCACATCTCCTTCATTGAGGAGTAATTATTATTTACTATTTTCTGTCAATTCAAGAACTTTTGTCTTAATTTTAATTCCAAACAATGACTTTTAAGCCATGTGCCTTTACCCGGAGCACCATGGTCCATTTGTTAAGGGTTTTGTTCATGTTCATTTATCATATGATCATTTAATGAAAAACATTGGACATTTGCATTCAAATTTTATGCTCATTGTCTTTCTTTTATTGCATTTTTCAAATAGCCATGTATCTTACATGCACACACACGCTTGCAGATCCACATCCACTCTGGATCTCATTGCCAATGGCTCTACTATTTTCAGTTATGACTTTGAACATCCAATTAACCAAGCCGAAGACGAAGGTAGGGAAGATTATGAAATATCAGGGGAACTAGCCATACTTCTAATGCAAGAGGAAAAAGCTATTCAACCTCAGGAAAAGCCAGTTGAAGTTATCAACTTAGGTACCGAGACAGATAAGAAAGAGGTCAAGATCAGCGCCAACTTAGAAAACGGTATCAAGAGCAGTTTGGTTCAGATGCTACATGACTATATTGAAGTATTTGCTTGGTCGTATGAAGACATGTCAGAGTTGGATACTGACATTATAGTTTATCGTCTACCGACAAAGGAAGATTTCCCTCTCGTCAAAAAAAAAGGTTCGTCGTATGCGGCCAGACATGTCTGAAAAGATAAAGGCTGGGGTAATGAAGCAGTTTAATGCAGGACTTCTGGCCGTGGCATCTTATCCTCAATGGGTTGCAAACGTGGTCCCTGTACCGAAGAAAGATGGGAAGGTTTGTATGTGTGTAGAATATAGGGATTTAAATAGGGCAAGCCCCAAAGATGATTTCCCTCTACCTCATATCGACGTCTTGGTTGACAACACCGTTCAACATAAAGTCTTCTCCTTCATGGATGGATTTTCTGGCTACAACCAAATCAAGATGGCTCCGAAAGACATGGATAAGACCACCTTTGTTACATAATGGGGAACCTTTTGCTACAAAGTCATGTCGTTCGGATTGAAGAATGCAGGGGCAACATATCAAAGAGCTATGGTGGCTTTACTTCATGATATGATCCATCATGAAATAGAGGTCTATGTGGATGATATGATTGCAAGGTTGCAAACTGAAGAAGAGCACCTCGATCACCTACGCAAGATGTTTGAGATGTTGAAGAAGTGCAAGCTAAGGCTAAATCCTAACAAGTCCACCTTCGGGGTAAGATTTGGAAAGCTCCTAGGTTTTGTTGTAAGTGGCAGAGGTATTGAAGTGGATCTTGTAAAGGTCAAAGTTATTCAAGAAATGTCGGTTCCCCATTCTAAGAAGGAAGTTAGAGGCTTCTTGGGTCGACTTAACTACATTGCTCGCTTCATATCTCACTTAACTTCTACTTGTGAGCCAATATTTAAACTCTTGAAGAAAGATCAAGTAATCAAATGGAACAACGACTGCCAAGCTGCCTTCGACAAGATCAAAGAATATTTACAAGAACCTCCTATCTTGATGTCTCCAGTTGAAGGAAGACCCTTGATCATGTACTTGAATGTATTATATAATTACATGGGGTGTGTGTTGGGCCAACATGACGAGTCTGGCCGAAAAGAGCATGCAATATACTACATGAGCAAAAAGTTTACTGACTGTGAAACCAGATATTCACTGCTCGAGAAAACTTGCTGTACTCTGGCATGAGCTGCTCACCGTCTAAGACAGTATATGTTGACTCACACCACTTTATTGATTTCTAATATGGACCCTATCAAGTACATCTTTGAGAAGCCAACTCTCTCTAAACGAATAGCTAGATGGCAAATGATTCTGATCGAATATGACATCTAGTATACCATATAAAAGGCCATCAAAGGAAGTGTATTGACAGATCATTTGGCCCATCAAGCTGTTAATGATTACCAGTCTATGAACTTTGACTTCCCGAAAGAGAATATTATGCTAGTAACTGACTATGAAGAACCTGGACCGTATGACGAACTTGAACAAGGATCCCGATGGACTATGGTTTTCGATGGGGCTTCCAACGCTTTGGGCAATGGAATTGGTTATGTGATTATTTCTCCTGAGGGTTTCCATACTCCTTTCATTTCTAGATTGTGCTTCGATTGTACGAACAACATGGTTGAGTATGAAACATACATATTGGGTCTAAAGGCTTCCATTGACTTAAGGATCAAATTCTTGAACGTATTCGGAGATTCTGCTCTATTGATCAGTCAAGTCAAAGGAGAATGGGACACTAAGCATCCTAACCTTATTCCTTACAAGGAGCATATGTTAACCCTAATACCATACTTCGAGGAGATCACCTTTGAACATTTCCCTAGTGAAGAAAATCAGTTGGCTGACGCCTTAGCAACAATGTTTTCCATGTTCAAGGTCAAATGGGATAACGAAGCTCCCATGATTACAATCGAAAGATTCGAAGAACCTACACACTGCTATAAGCTTGACACTGACGAAGAGAAACCATGGTACCATGAAGTAAGGAGATATCATGAAGCACAAGAGTATTTTGAAGGAGCTTCCATCAATGATAAGAAATTCTTGCAAAGATTCTCATCCAAATTCTTCCTAAGCAATGGAATCCTGTATAAGCGAAATCATGATTCTACTCTACTCTGGTGTGTGGACAAGAAGGAGGCCGATAAAATTATGTAAGATATGCATGATGGAATATTTGGGACTCACTCTAGTGGGCGCACTATGGCCAAGAAAATCCTGAGGCCCGGTTATTATTGGTCCACAATGGAAACCGATTGTCATCATCACTCAAGGGTTTATCACAAGTGTCAAATCTATGCCGACAAGGTCCGTGTACCCCCACTTCCCCTGAATGTCATGACTGCTCCGTGTCCGTTTTAAATGTGGGGCATTGACATGATTGGAGAGATCAAACCTACCACTTCCAATGGACATCGTTTCATCCTTGTTGCCATTGATTATTTTACCAAGTGGGTCGAAGTCACCTCATATGCCTCAGTTACCAAGAACGTTGTAGCCAGGTTTATCAAGCATACCCTCATCTTCCGTTACGGCATCCCCGAAAGGATCACCACTGATAATGGAACCAATCTTAACAATGCTATGATTATGGAACTTTGTACTCAGTTCAAAATCAAGCATCACAATTCTTCTCTGTACAGACCCAAGATGAATGGCTCAATGGAAGCCGCCAATAAAAATATCAAGAATATTTTGCAAAATATGATGGTAACATATAAAGAATGGCGTGAGATGTTATCGTTTGCTCTCCATGGCTACCGTACTTCAGCTCGAACATCAATTGGGGAAAATCCTTTATCTTTGGTCTATGGCATGGAAGTTGTCTTGCCTATAGAAGTTCAAATTCCTTCCCTAAGGATTATGAAAGAAGCAGACTTAGGAGAAGACGAATGGATTCATACTAGGTTGGATCAGTTAAACTTGATTGATGAGAAAAGACTAGATGCTGTTTGTCATGGTCAAATGTATCAAAAACGTATGATTAAGGATTTCAACAAAAAGATCAACCCTCGAGTGCATCAAACTGGTGACTGGGTAATAAAGCACATCATTTTACCACAAGGCGATCCTAGAGGAAAATGGACTCCCATATACGAAGGGCCATTTGTTGTTAAGAAAGTTTTCTCCGATGGTTCCATGATGCTGACTACTATGGATGGTGAATATTTATCACATCCTGTGAACGCGGACATAGTTAAAAAAATACTACGCATAAAACGACCTGCTAGGTTGACATACCTAGGCAAAAATAAGGGCATCCTAACGAACCAAAGAGGTTCGGGCAAAAATTAGGGATATATGCAAAAGATTGTACACCCGGCAAGTAGAAAACCTGAAAGGGCGACTTGGGTAAAAATGGGTATCCTGGTGGGCTGAAAACCCGAGAGGGAGGTCCAGACAAAAGTTAGGGATTAAAGCGTATGAATATGTCCCGTTATATCCCTACAACTATTTTATTACCAAGATCCAAGTTCAATGGCACAAGATCAATTCAATCAATTTCTCTCAATGGCAAGGGATGATGTTCAAAGACATAGGGGCAATAGCGGAGTTGGAACACAATGAGATCACTTCCACATGGCTATTATTTTTGTTTTCACTTTGTACTCTTTTCATTTCTTTCAATGATTTCCTCTTACTAGGATATCTGTCTCCTTGTACAAAAACGCCTACTCATGGGCAAAACATCAATACAAAATATATTTTTGAAGTGCAAACTTTTTTTGTTTTTGTGTTTTGAGTGCAAAAGCGTCCAATGGCTAAAATTGAATGAACATATGCATATGAACATGATTAACTTTTAACAAATATATGAAAACAGTAATAAGTATCTCCTTAAGGATTGAAATCATCCCCACAGACTTAGATTCATGCAATCCCCAACCAGAGTTTCAATCTCCGGAAAACCCTCTCCTAGTTGAGTTTGGTCTTAAAAGAAGAAACACGGGGGAGTTCTTCCTAAAGAATTCATTCAACCAAGCAGGTCGTCAAATTTTCTTTTCAACGAGGTTTATTTCCCCAATAAACTATAAATTCCCCAGCTTGAGTTTGCTTCTTAGACTATTACAAATCAACGGACGAAATCCCTTAATCCCCATTAGAGTCATTTCAAATCCCCAACAGAGTCATTACTATCCTAGTAAGTTACTGCGAAGCCTGGAATTCGACCAGATAATAGCTTAACTTCACCTAAGTTACTACGAAGCCTGGACCCGACCAAAAACTAAATCAACTCCATCTTTTTAACAAATTACTATGAAGCCTGGACCCGACCAGATAACAGTTCAATCCTTTCAAGCAAGATACTACGAATCCTGGACCCGAGCGGATATTAGTTCAACTTCATCCCATCCAAACGAATTACTGTGAAAACTGGACCCGACCAGATAACAGTTGATCCAATTTACTATAAAGCCTGGACCCGACCAGATAACATTTTAAGTTACTAAAGCCTGGACCCAATCGGATATTAGTTTAACTTCTTCAGTTACTGCAAAACCTGGACCTAACCAGATAATAATAAATCTCAATTTTAAGTTACTAAAGACTGGACCCGACCAGATAATAGTTTAACTTCTTCAATTGCTGAAACCTAGACTCGACCAGATAACAATTTGAGTTGCTGAAACCTGGACCCGACCAGATAACAGTTAACCCCAAATTCAAATTGCTAAAACCTGGAATCCAACCAGATAATAGTAAAATTCATATTCCCCAGTAAGTCGTTGCGAAGCCTGGAATACTACAAGATAACATTTAACTTTATTACCCCCAGAAATTTATTGTGAAACCTGGAATTCGACCAGATAACAGCTAAACTTTCAGATAGCTCCCAGTACAGCAATAACTCATGAACTCAATTCCCCAAGCAGAATCAACACTCTCCGCAAAGTTTCCTCAAAGCAAAAAGCCAAAATCATTATTCCCTAGCGGAGTTCTCCTTAAAAATCAGAAATTCCCAACAGGAAGCACTCTAAATTCAGTTCGAAGATACACATACTCTTTATCTCCAATAGCAGTCCGAAATTTAATTTCCCAAAACTCCCCAGCAATTTGTCAGGGATTCATTTTCAGACAAAGATACACTTTAGTGTTTCACATTCATACATCATATCACATATATAAAAAATTCATATAGCATAATCTCATTTATTTTGAGAAAATCATTACTATTGCACCCCAACATTTGTCTCTCATTTCATAAGGGATCACCATGGATCCCAAGTTTGCTTCTATCAAGTTTCCAGGCCTTGAACTATCAATTTTTCCAAGCAATTCATTCATAAGGGAAAATGGTCATTTGCACACTGAGAAGTCTAAATTTTACTTTTGGATCAAAATCAAATCTCAAAAATCATATTTCATCAAGACATGTTGGAATATGAAGTTTGTTTCATCAAGAATTTCAAAAGTCAAATTTTACTTTGGAAAAGTCAAATTCAAAATACTTAGAAATTTTTCTAAGTGTTTAAGAAGCATGATAAAACTCAGAACTTCTGACCAAATTATCACCATAACACTCAGCAAATTCTGGAAACTCTCAAGGCAGAGTTTGGTTAGAACTTCTGGGCAAGTTTTCACAAAAGCTTCAGTCAGAGTTTGCCAGGGTAATTCAAAGAAGGTTAAGAAGCGTGCTGCAAGCTTTCTAGAAAGTCTGAAAGTTCCTTCAGAACGTGTTGGAGCCAGAAGATACAAATATCAAAGGATGGATGCTACGCTGAAGTAGAACTTCTGATTCAGAACTAAGTCATGGTGTAGAATCTCACGTTACAGGATTTCTGGTTGTGATAAGTCTCATCATCATTTAATGCTCATAACCACTTTTGAGTCTTTATCCAAAGGATGTCCACCACGTGTACCTCTACTGTCTTGGGATAGAAAACTTTGGTACTAGGCCCATGCTTTGTTTTGATTTTCCTTAAATCCTGTTGACAACTCCATCTTAAGCATGGTTAAAAGCTGCTAATCATAAGCTAGTTCAGCCTACGCCTGTGCCCCGTATTTGCATCAAATTAGCATACGAAGACGGTGATCAAAAGGCAACGGAACAAGATGCAAAAAAGGTTCAAAATCCCATTTGTTCCCCCCTCCCCCCAAAATAAAAAATCAAAACAAATCCATCTATAAATAAGTTGCTCCATCACACTTTCAAAGGGGGTTGGCTGGCTTTTGGAAAGAGAGAACTATCAAAAGAGAAAAGAAACCTGTGAAACCTTTCATAAAAATCCAGAAATCCCAAATAGAAAACCAAAACCTTTGTTCTTCCTTTTGAATCAAAGAGCTTGGCATTTCCTCTTCCATTTCTCTTGCTGACTCAGAACATCCAAAGGAAACAACTCAAAGCTCCAAGCACGCTCCAGATTCAAGGTAAGTCTTTCTGACTTTGCTTTTTTTTTTTGTTCTGAACATCATTAACATGTAAATATCATAGTATTGATGTTGTTCGTATCATTGCATAAGTGGAAAAATTATGGATCAGAATTTCTTGATTAAGGTTAAGACTCAGATTTAGTATTAGAACTTCTATAAATTGTTATTCTGATTTGCTGTTTGTTAAAAAGAGCTGAATAAGTTGCTGACGTGCTGATTAATATGAGAAAATAGTTGAAATGTAACATAGAACTTCTGATTTTCACATGCTGATAACACACATAATTTATATGATTCGCTCACTGTTAACACACACTGAACTTCTGATGCTTACATGTTGATAACGCACTGAATTGCTAATGTTCACTCACTGGCTCAGCACAATACAAAACTTCTGATGATTCACTCACTGTTCTAACATAACACAGAACTTTTGAGTTCTCCTCACTATTAATGCACACTGAACTTCTGATTTTCACTCAGTGTTTTAACACTTAGAACTTCTAATTTTCATGCACTGATAACACGCTGAATTGCTGATTGTTCGTTCACTGTCATAGCATCATACAGAACTTCTGAGTTCTTCCTACTGTTTTGACACACACAAAACTTCTAAGATTTTCTCATTGTTCTAACATTCAGAAGTTCAGCACATAGCAATCCAGAAATTCTGTGTTTTCCCTCTAACATGTCTTACAGGATCTCAGAGTGTACCAATCCAGAACTTCTGATTCCACTCACGTTCCTTTCTGAGTCATCATGTGCCTGGCTTCAGAACTTCCGATCCTTGTTTTGCAGTAGCACACTGTTTCTATTTTTTCATTTATTTCCCTTTTCGTCATTTTTAATATTAACATAAAAGACATAAAAATATTTTATTTCATTAATTAATTTATTTCTTCTTTTTCATTAAGATAAAAAACCATTTTCTAAACAAATCCTTTTTCTTTCTTATATTGTACATTTCAATATGGTTGTAATAGTAACTTAGGATTTAAATTTATTTGCAACCCCCATTCATAAATATGTACCCCCATCCCTAAAATATTGTAATAGCGTAGGACTTTACACTTCTGCAATTTATCGCTTTCGAATGTAAATGCTAGTAATAAGGGTGTGTATGGCAAGATATGAAATTGACAAATAGATCACCATAATCAAGACTAAAATGCATGCAATCAGACACACTTGCACACTAGCACCCTTAGGGTAATCCCCCTTTGTTGCCTATCAGAAAAATAGTCATGTCCCTCGAACATGGACGTTTTAGCAAAGACCCTCGATAAAGGATCGTAGTCCCTCGATGACCCTCGATGTTGCCTTCGGTAAACGATCTAGTCCCTAAACAACATTGCTAAAACGTTCCATGGTTTTCCTTCTATGACTATACAAACGTCCCAATGCTTGTCCTTTCACATCCAACGATGGGGCTTCTTACCAAAACAATGGTAAGATAGCAACATCTAAAGGAGGAGGAAAAGAACAATTAAGACCTATTAAGTAGGTAGATTCGCTCCTAGTTGCTCGCTTGCTCACAACAAAAACATTTCATACACCAACACTCTCATTTTGGAAACATTTTTCAAAAGACAACACTTTGTACGCGTTCTTATAGAAACGAGAACCTTTACAAAGAAAACACCTTTTTTAAAATCACTTTCAAAAACATATCTCAAAAACACCTCTTTGAACTATTTTCGAAACAAACACTTCGTATGCGTTCTTATAGAAACGAGAATCATTACAAAGTTACATTTTCAAAATACTTTCAAAAACCACACCACAAGCACATTCAAACAAAAGCAAGTGATCTAGAAAGCAACTAAGAGCCCATGGAAAACCATGGATGAAAAGGGTGCTAATACCTTCCCTTTTTATAATCTACCCCCCGAACTCAAGAAAACATCTCTAAAGGTCTTTCCTGTGCTTTTTCACCTTTCCTTTTGGATAAAAGAAAAGTAGGTGGAGACTCTTGCTAAACCGCATCATTTGCAAACACAAACGCAAAACTCCAAGTCAGTTCTCCCACCGTATCACAGAACTGGCGACTCTGCTGGGGAATAATTCTAAAAGTGGGGTTACCTTAGGGTTAGATCATATTTACTTGCTTACATTGCTTGATTTGTTTGCTTTACATTTTGATTCCTTGTTTGGGGTTGTTTTAAATCCTACACCCGGATTTGGGGACACCTTTTAGGTAAGTAGCAATAGACTGTGAGGGAACTGTGTGGGGTATACTGACACAGTTGAAGCAGTAGCTACGTTGATTTGGCACTTTGGTTGGTACCGGTAACCCTTGAGTCGAATCAAGGAGAGTACGGGGCCGCTGTGTGGTGTCGTGAAGCATCAACTGACCTTAGAACCTTTACTTGACCAACTTGGCCTTTAGGAAGTAGTGAGATAGCCAGTTTCGCTGTAAAGCTGGAAATTGGTTGATACTCGATGCTACACTCATTGAGACTTGGCTCCAGAGTTTTGTTTGGTTGCGAGTCAATTTCCCATGGAACGAAGCTTGTGGGAAAGGTCAGTGATATTGAGATCCCTTAGAACCCGGTTACTATTAACTAGGACAGGTTGAGCCAACTAAACTTTAAGAGGGTACTTACCTACAAACTCCATGCAAGCCTAAACCTAAGG
Source organism: Vicia faba (assembly GCA_948472305.1). Taxonomy (NCBI): domain Eukaryota; kingdom Viridiplantae; phylum Streptophyta; class Magnoliopsida; order Fabales; family Fabaceae; genus Vicia; species Vicia faba. Next base: position 1,020,154,416 of record OX451741.1, read on the forward strand.
ACTTGTCTGCCTTGTGTGAATATGATTATTTGTATATAACTTTCTTACCTCGCATATTTGTACATAACATTATAACATCATACCATAGAATTTTCAATAACATTGAACCATAACATTTCAAGAATCTCAAGGTTCTTTGATGCAGGGTCACGTGGAACCAGACGTCTACCAAGGGGCAAGAGGATTTGTTTTCCTCTAACCAAACACCGTCAAAAATCAAGTACAACAAACCGGGGTCAAAGGCTACAACCCACTTGACATAGTGAGCTTAATTCTCGTAGAAGGACATCCACCGATACAAAGTTCTCCAATCCGAAACTGTAAGTGACTACTAACCCCACGAGATCCTTGAAAACATGTATCCACATATCATGTATCATATCATGACAGGTTTCTCCCATAGAGGTCTCCTTATCTTCCTACTATTTATTTCAGTAAGATGGATATGGAACAAACAGTGAAAGATCTCCAGGCTCAAAACGCTCAATTCTAATAAATGTTCCTGGCTATGGCTAAGGGGCAATAGGACCTGAAGACTCTTCTTCTCAAAGACAAGAAGAAAAAGTCCAAGAAATCAATAGGCGTCCTGAACTTGGGAAGAAGACCTAGAGGACCAGTCAAGGGAGCTCTAGATCTTTCAACCCCATCCAACATGGGGGATAGTCTTGAAGAAGACCATAATTTGGAGATTAATGAAGTTGAAGATGACTACTCCGAGGAACAATATCCTTCCACTGATGACAAGTACAAAAAGTTGGAGGATCACCTCAGTGCTATGGAGATTCAACAGATACCTGGCTTGGATTTAGGAGACATGGGTTTGGTTTCTGGAGTGGTCATTCCGCCAAAGTTTAAAATCCCTACCTTTTCCCTGTACGATGGAGTCTCTTTCCCTAAGATGCACTTAAAGTCTTATGTCCGTAAGATTCAACCATACACAACTGATCCGAAGCTTTGGATCCATTTCTTCCAAGAGAGCCTAGTAGGGACTCAACTCGAATGGTTCTATCAATTGGAGAGTTCTTGCATCCACACCTGGGAGGATTTAGCTGCTGCTTTCTACAAGCAGTATCAGTACAATGCTGATCTTGCACCAACTCGTGTGCAATTGAAGAACATGACCATGGGTTCCAACGAGAGCTTCAAAGGATACGCCCAAAAGTGGAGAGATCTGGATGGTAGGGTGCAACCCCCTTTAACTGACAGGGAGCTGATTGACATCTTCATGGGAACTTTGGCAGGGCCTTTCTTCAAACACCTAATCGGAAGCTCCTCATCCGGGTTCACCGAGCTAATACTGACCGATGAAAGGGTCGAAGTTAGCATCAAAAGTGGAAAGATCCAAGGAGCTATACCTTCTGATGCTCAGAAAAAGCCATACAGTGGGAAAAAAGAGTCTAATGTTGTGTATGGTCAAAAGAGTCATCATGATCAACATGTAGGGGCAATCCTGATCTCTAATCCTACACTTGTTCAACAAAGACAGAGCAATAGGCGTAGGGTAAGATATCAAGAAAGGAAGTACACTAACATCAATATGCCTTTGTCTCAAGCGTTACAACATTTGCTGAAGGTGGAATTGATCACGCCAAAGGATCCTCCTCAGAATCCCGATACCTCCTCTTCTAAGTACAATCCAAGCATTTGATTGACGCCAAAGGATCCTCCTCAAAGTCCCGGACACGACACTGACAGTTGTTGGACTTTGAAGAACAAGATTCAAGATTTGATTGACGCCAAGGAGATTGAGTTTGACCCTCCGGAGACTCTAAACATGATCATTGCTCCTATGCCAAGTCATTGAGAGCGTCTTGTTCGTTTTGAATTTTCAATTGTAATTTCTCTTGTTATTCAAACAATTCTCTATTAATGTCAAACTTTGTTTCATTAATGTATTTCATATGTTTGTCTTGAATCCATCCATTCGTTTTCACTACATTTAAACTATGCTTTTTACTCACTTTATGACATTCAACTCTTGCTAAAAGTTGCAAGCCTTTAGAGGGAGGATAACGAAAACAATGCCATAATCTCATACAGTATGCTTTTGGACAGACCTTGCTGACGATGTACATGCATTCTTTCAAATCCTAAACACTGGAGTTATAAGGAAGATAATCCCTAGTCAAACCCTTCGAGCCAAAGAAGTTGAAGTTTTCTTTTTTTCACACAAAATTAAAACCTTTAAAACCTGGGGCAGGATAGTCTCTCAGTTAATTCAAACGTGCGTCTAGTCGCAAACTCTCATCTCGTAATACAACGAATGACGTCAAGAAACATTCCTCTGGAATCAAAAGACGGTGATGGTTCCCTATCACATAGGCAGTCATTATCTCTCAAAAAGAAAAGCCCACTAAGTCAAAACCTACAAAAGAGACTTAAGAAAACTGGGGCATCCCGCTAACTATAGTCCCAAAACAAGAATAGTCAGGCAAAAATTAGGGATAACAAATAAAAAGAGGTCACTACAAATCCTCAAACAACATGGAAAAAAATGTTGCAAGAAATGACAGCCTTCCGACAAATCTAACTTGTCTGAACCATCACTAAAACGTCATTCCAGACCCAATTGGAGTTCGAACGTATAATTAATTGAGTTTAGGAGTGAAGAACGTCACGAAGAGCGGGTGGGTACAAATACATTTTTGAGCCTTTATCCTTTGTTTCTTAAACCGTGAACCAAGCCACACTATAACCCTTCAAAAGTCCTAATTGAAGCATGGGTTAGTTCGAAAGCATACTATTACAAAAGGTATCCTCACTCCTGTAAGGCTTTACTCAAAATCCAGAGTTGAATTTTTCTTACAAACTTCTTTATTTGCTAAAAACACATTTTTCAAAATTTCAAGACAAGCATAAACTTTGCATTTATTTATCGCTGTTTGCATATGTCTATTTGTTTGACAACGGGGAAATTCACACAACGAATGTCCGATGAACGAAAGCTCTCTCGGTGAACAAAATCACTTCAAGTGGGATGACACTTCCATTGAGAAATCTCCTATTAACAAGGGGGAATGACATGTCACTATCCAGCACAGTTAGGGCAGTCCAGTCAAGATTCCATGAAATATCTCAAGAAGTACGGAATAACCAGAGGTAGGTCTCCATCTCCATTACTTGGGGCGTTGAACGCCAATCTCAACAAAGGGTTATGTAAAGTCAAACATTTCCTGGCAGTGCCACAAACACTCGCTACTAGGGGAAGTGACAAATTTCCCCATAATCCTTCTCATAGGATGATTCCCCTACCATATTTTCGATCTCTGAAAACCTCTCCCCAACTGAGTCGACTTCAAGCATCCTCGAGGACTTTCCCCCAACGAAGTCGTCACCTCTCAAGAAGACCGACAACATGGTTTTTTCCCCAACAAACGGTAGGATTCCCCAACTTGAGTTTGCCTCTCTGACTACTACAAATCAAAGGACCACAACTCCTTTTCCCCAGTAGACTACTCTACAATCCCCGACAAGTTATTGTGAAACCTGGACCCAACCAGATATTAGTTCAACTTTGACTCCCCAGTAGAGCAACGGAAAACCGAGACTCCTGAACTTTTCCCCCCAAGAAGGAATCAATACTCTCCACAGAGTTCTCAACTTTCCCCGGCGGAGTTCTCCTCAACAGAACAGGAATTGGTGGAAATATTCTAAGAAAAGTTTGAAGACTCACCTACTCTTCAACAGTAGTCCGGGATTTAATGACTCTCCAGCATTTGTCAAGGATTTATTTTTCGGACAAAGATACATTCAAATAAACATCTCACATTTCATATATCATATTACATACATGACAAGTGCACACGACACAATCTCATTTATTTTGAGAACATCATTACGCAATGCATACATCATGACATTGCATACAACTAACTCTTTACCTTTTCAAGAAAGATCAGTCAACAGATAAAGGTCATAATCCTTTTGGAGTAGTAATCATCCAAGATTCCTTCATCATCCTACTGAGGTAGTAATCGTCCAAGATTCCTTCATCATCTTGCTGAGCATTCAGATACAGTTCAAATACACTCCAGATACGGATGCCATCCTGATACTCATTCAGATTCAGCTTTCAGATACAGTTCAGATATGCTCCAGATACGGATGCCATCCTGATACTCATTCAGATTCAGCTTTCAAATACAGTCCAGATACGATCCAGATCCGAATGTCATTCTGTCACTCATTCAAATACAGTCCAGATACGATCCATATTCGGATGTCATTCTGTCACTCATTCAAATATAGTCCAGATACGATCCAGATTCGGATGTCATTTTGTCATTCATTCAAATACAGTCCAGATACGATCCAGATTCAGATGTCATTTTGTCACTCATTCAAATACAGTATGGATACGATCCAGATTTGGATGTCATTCTGTCACTCATTCAAATACAATCCAGATACAGTCCAGATTCAGATATAAATCTGTCACTCATTCAAATACAGTCCAGATATGATCCAAATTTGGATGTCATTCTGTCACTCATTCAAATACAGTCCAGATACAATCCAGATTCGGATGCCATTCTGTCACTCATTCAAATACAATCCAAATACGATCCAGATTTGGATGTCCTTCTGTCACTCATTCAAATATAGTCCAGATACGATCCAGATTCGAATGTAATTCTGTCACTCATTCAAATACACTCCAAATACGATCCAGATTCAGATGTCATTGTGTCACTCATTCAAATACAGTTCAGATATGATCCAGATTTAGATGTCATTTTGTCACTCATTAAAATACAGTCCAGATTCGGATGTCATTCTGTCACTCATTCAAATACAGTCCAGATACGATTCAGATTCAGATGTCATTCTGTCACTCCTTCAAATAAAGTCTAGATACAATCCAGATTCAGATGTCATTCTGTCACTCATTCAAATACAGTCCAGATACGATCCAGATTCAGATATAATTTTGTCACTCATTCAAATACAGTCCAGATACGATCCAGATTCGGATGTCATTCTGTCACTCATTCAAATACAGTCCAGATACGATCCAGATTCAGATGTCATTCTGTCACTCATTCAAATACAGTCCAGATACGATCCAGATCTGAATGTCATTCTGTCACTCATTCAAATACAGTCCAGATACGATCCATATTCAGATGTCATTCTGTCACTCATTCAAATATAGTCCAGATACGATCCAGATTCGGATGTCATTTTGTCATTCATTAAAATACAGTCCAGATACGATCCAGATTCAGATGTCATTCTGTCACTCATTCAAATACAGTATGGATACGATCCAGATTTGGATGTCATTCTGTCACTCATTCAAATACAGTCCAGATACAGTCCAGATTCAGATATAAATCTGTCACTCATTCAAATACAGTTCAGATACGATCCAGATTTAGATGTCATTTTGTCACTCATTAAAATACAGTCCAGATTCGGATGTCATTCTGTCACTCATTCAAATACAGTCCAGATACGATTCAGATTCAGATGTCATTCTGTCACTCCTTCAAATACAGTCTAGATACAATCCAGATTCAGATGTCATTTTATCACTCATTCAAATACAGTCCAGATACAATCCAGATTCAGATATAATTTTGTCACTCATTCAAATACAGTCCAGATACGATCCAGATTCGGATGTCATTCTGTCACTCATTCAAATACAGTCCAGATACGATCCAGATTCGGATGTCATTCTGTCACTCATTCAAATACAGTCCAGATACGATCCAGATCTGAATGTCATTCTGTCACTCATTCAAATACAGTCCAGATCTGATCCATATTCAGATGTCATTCTGTCACTCATTCAAATATAGTCCAGATACGGTCCAAATTCGGATGTCATTTTGTCATTCATTCAAATACAGTCCAGATACGATCCAGATTCAGATGTCATTCTGTCACTCATTCAAATACAGTATGGATACGATCCAGATTTGGATGTCATTCTGTCACTCATTCAAATACAGTTCAGATACAGTCCAGATTCAGATATAAATCTGTCACTCATTCAAATACAGTCCAGATATGAGCCAAATTTGGATGTCATTCTGTCACTCATTCAAATACAGTCCAGATACGATCCAGATTCGGATGCCATTCTGTCACTCATTCAAATACAATCCAAATACGATCCAGATTTGGATGTCCTTCTGTCAATCATTCAAATATAGTCCAGATACGATCCAGATTCGGATGTAATTCTGTCACTCATTCAAATACAGTCCAAATACGATCCAGATTTGGATGTCATTGTGTCACTCATTCAAATACAGTTCAGATACAATCCAGATTTAGATGTCATTTTGTCACTCATTAAAATACAGTCCAGATTCGGTTGTCATTCTGTCACTCATTCAAATACAGTCCTGATACGATTCAGATTCAGATGTCATTCTGTCACTCCTTCAAATACAGTCTAGATACAATCCAGATTCAGATGTCATTCTGTCACTCATTCAAATACAGTCCAGATACGATCCAGATTCAGATATAATTTTGTCACTCATTCAAATACAGTCCAGATACGATCCAGATTCGGATGTCATTCTGTCACTCATTCAAATACAGTCCAGATACGATCCAGATTCGGATGTCATTCTGTCACTCATTCAAATACAGTCCAGATACGATCCAAATCCGAATGTCATTCTGTCACTCATTCAAATACAGTCCAGATACGATCCATATTCGGATGTCATTCTGTCACTCATTCAAATATAGTCCAGATACGATCCAGATTCGGATGTCATTTTGTTATTCATTCAAATACAATCCAGATACGATCCAGATTCAGATGTCATTCTGTCACTCATTCAAATACAGTATGGATACGATCCAGATTTGGATGTCATTCTGTCACTCATTCAAATACAGTCCAGATACAGTCCAGATTCAGATATAAATCTGTCACTCATTCAAATACAGTCCAGATATGATCCAAATTTGGATGTCATTCTGTCACTCATTCAAATACAGTCCAGATACGATCCAGATTCGGATGCCATTCTGTCACTCAGTCAAATACAATCCAAATACGATCCAGATTTGGATGTCCTTCTGTCACTCATTCAAATATAGTCCAGATACGATCCAGATTCGGATGTAATTCTGTCACTCATTCAAATACAGTCCAAATACGATCCAGATTCAGATGTCATTGTGTCACTCATTCAAATACAGTTCAGATACGATCCAGATTTAGATGTCATTTTGTCACTCATTAAAATACAGTCCAGATTCGGATGTCATTCTGTCACTCATTCAAATACAGTCCAGATACGATTCAGATTCAGATGTCATTCTGTCACTCCTTCAAATACAGTCTAGATACAATCCAGATTCAGATGTCATTCTGTCACTCATTCAAATACAGTCCAGATACGATCCAGATTCAGATATAATTTTGTCACTCATTCAAATACAGTCCAGATACGATCCAGATTCGGATGTCATTCTGTCACTCATTCAAATACAGTCCAGATACGATCCAGATTCAGATGTCATTCTGTCACTCATTCAAATACAGTCCAGATACGATCCAGATCTGAATGTCATTCTGTCACTCATTCAAATACAGTCCAGATACGATCCATATTCAGATGTCATTCTGTCACTCATTCAAATATAGTCCAGATACGATCCAGATTCGGATGTCATTTTGTCATTCATTAAAATACAGTCCAGATACGATCCAGATTCAGATGTCATTTTGTCACTCATTCAAATACAGTATGGATACGATCCAGATTTGGATGTCATTCTGTCACTCATTCAAATACAGTCCAGATACAGTCCAGATTCAGATATAAATCTGTCACTCATTCAAATACAGTTCAGATACGATCCAGATTTAGATGTCATTTTGTCACTCATTAAAATACAGTCCAGATTCGGATGTCATTCTGTCACTCATTCAAATACAGTCCAGATACGATTCAGATTCAGATGTCATTCTGTCACTCCTTCAAATACAGTCTAGATACAATCCAGATTCAGATGTCATTCTATCACTCATTCAAATACAGTCCAGATACAATCCAGATTCAGATATAATTTTGTCACTCATTCAAATACAGTCCAGATACGATCCAGATTCGGATGTCATTCTGTCACTCATTCAAATACAGTCCAGATACGATCCAGATTCGGATGTCATTCTGTCATTCATTCAAATACAGTCCAGATACGATCCAGATCTGAATGTCATTCTGTCACTCATTCAAATACAGTCCAGATCTGATCCATATTCAGATGTCATTCTGTCACTCATTCAAATATAGTCCAGATACGATCCAAATTCGGATGTCATTTTGTCATTCATTCAAATACAGTCCAGATACGATCCAGATTCAGATGTCATTCTGTCACTCATTCAAATACAGTATGGATACGATCCAGATTTGGATGTCATTCTGTCACTCATTCAAATACAGTTCAGATACAGTCCAGATTCAGATATAAATCTGTCACTCATTCAAATACAGTCCAGATATGAGCCAAATTTGGATGTCATTCTGTCACTCATTCAAATACAGTCCAGATACGATCCAGATTCGGATGCCATTCTGTCACTCATTCAAATACAATCCAAATACAATCCAGATTTGGATGTCCTTCTGTCAATCATTCAAATATAGTCCAGATACGATCCAGATTCGGATGTAATTCTGTCACTCATTCAAATACAGTCCAAATACGATCCAGATTCGGATGTCATTGTGTCACTCATTCAAATACAGTTCAGATACAATCCAGATTTAGATGTCATTTTGTCACTCATTAAAATACAGTCCAGATTCGGTTGTCATTCTGTCACTCATTCAAATACAGTCCTGATACGATTCAGATTCAGATGTCATTCTGTCACTCCTTCAAATACAGTCTAGATACAATCCAGATTCAGATGTCATTCTGTCACTCATTCAAATACAATCCAGATACGATCCAGATTCAGATATAATTTTGTCACTCATTCAAATACAGTCCAGATACGATCCAGATTCGGATGTCATTCTGTCACTCATTCAAATACAGTCCAGATACGATCCAGATTCGGATGTCATTCTGTCACTCATTCAAATACAGTCCAGATACGATCCAAATCCGAATGTCATTCTGTCACTCATTCAAATACAGTCCAGATACGATCCATATTCGGATGTCATTCTGTCACTCATTCAAATATAGTCCAGATACGATCCAGATTCGGATGTCATTTTGTTATTCATTCAAATACAATCCAGATACGATCCAGATTCAGATGTCATTCTGTCACTCATTCAAATACAGTATGGATACGATCCAGATTTGGATGTCATTCTGTCACTCATTCAAATACAGTCCAGATACAGTCCAGATTCAGATATAAATCTGTCACTCATTCAAATACAGTCCAGATATGATCCAAATTTGGATGTCATTCTGTCACTCATTCAAATACAGTCCAGATACGATCCAGATTCGGATGCCATTCTGTAACTCAGTCAAATACAATCCAAATACGATCCAGATTTGGATGTCCTTCTGTCACTCATTCAAATATAGTCCAGATACGATCCAGATTCGGATGTAATTCTGTCACTCATTCAAATACAGTCCAAATACGATCCAGATTCAGATGTCATTGTGTCACTCATTCAAATACAGTTCAGATACGATCCAGATTTAGATGTCATTTTGTCACTCATTAAAATACAGTCCAGATTCGGATGTCATTCTGTCACTCATTCAAATACAGTCCAGATACGATTCAGATTCAGATGTCATTCTGTCACTCCTTCAAATACAGTCTAGATACAATCCAGATTCAGATGTCATTCTGTTACTCATTCAAATACAGTCCAGATACGATCCAGATTCAGATATAATTTTGTCACTCATTCAAATACAGTCCAGATACGATCCAGATTCGGATGTCATTCTGTCACTCATTCAAATACAGTCCAGATATGATCCAGATTCGGATGTCATTCTGTCACTCATTCAAATACAGTCCAGATACGATCCAGATCTGAATGTCATTCTGTCACTCATTCAAATACAGTCCAGATACGATCCATATTCAGATGTCATTCTGTCACTCATTCAAATATAGTCCAGATACGATCCAGATTCGGATGTCATTTTGTCATTCATTCAAATACAGTCCAGATACGATCTAGATTCAGATGTCATTCTGTCACTCATTCAAATACAGTATGGATACGATCCAGATTTGGATGTCATTCTGTCACTCATTCAAATACAGTCCAGATACAGTCCAGATTCAGATATAAATCTGTCACTCATTCAAATACAGTCCAGATATGATCCAAATTTGGATGTCATTCTGTCACTCATTCAAATACAGTCCAGATACGATCCAGATTCGGATGCCATTCTGTCACTCATTCAAATACAATCCAAATACGATCCAGATTTGGATGTCCTTCTGTCACTCATTCAAATATAGTCCAGATACGATCCAGATTCGGATGTAATTCTGTCACTCATTCAAATACAGTCCAAATACGATCCAGATTCGGATGTCATTGTGTCACTCATTCAAATACAGTTCAGATACAATCCAGATTTAGATGTCATTTTGTCACTCATTAAAATACAGTCCAGATTCGGATGTCATTCTGTCACTCATTCAAATACAGTCCTGATACGATTCAGATTCAGATGTCATTCTGTCACTCCTTCAAATACAGTCTAGATACAATCCAGATTCAGATGTCATTCTGTCACTCATTCAAATACAGTCCAGATACGATCCAGATTCAGATATAATTTTGTCACTCATTCAAATACAGTCCAGATACGATCCAGATTCGGATGTCATTCTGTCACTCATTCAAATACAGTCCAGATACGATCCAGATTCGGATGTCATTCTGTCACTCATTCAAATACAGTCCAGATACGATCCAGATCCGAATGTCATTCTGTCACTCATTCAAATACAGTCCAGATACGATCCATATTCGGATGTCATTCTGTTACTCATTCAAATATAGTCCAGATACGATCCAGATTCGGATGTCATTTTGTCATTCATTGAAATACTGTCCAGATACGATCCAGATTCAGATGTCATTCTGTCACTCATTCAAATACAGTATGGATACGATCCAGATTTGGATGTCATTCTGTCACTCATTCAAATACAGTCCAGATACAGTCTAGATTCAGATATAAATCTGTCACTCATTCAAATACAGTCCAGATATGATCCAAATTTGGATGTCATTCTGTCACTCATTCAAATACAGTCCAGATACGATCCAGATTCGGATTCCATTCTGTCACTCATTCAAATACAATCCAAATACGATCCATATTTGGATGTCCTTCTGTCACTCATTCAAATATAGTCCAGATAGGATCCAAATTCGGATGTAATTTTGTCACTCATTCAAATACAATCCAAATACGATCCAGATTCGGATGTCATTGTGTCACTCATTCAAATACAGTTCAGATACGATCCAGATTTAGATGTCATTTTGTCACTCATTAAAATACAGTCCAGATTCGGATGTCATTCTGTCACTCATTCAAATACAATCCAGATACGATTCAGATTCAGATGTCATTCTGTCACTCCTTCAAATACAGTCTAGATACAATCCAGATTCAGATGTCATTCTGTCACTCATTCAAATACAGTCCAGATACGATCCAGATTCAGATATAATTTTGTCACTCATTCAAATACAGTCCAGATACGATCCAGATTCGGATGTCATTCTGTCACTCATTCAAATACAGTCTAGATACGATCCAGATTCGGATGTCATTCTGTCACTCATTCAAATACAGTCCAGATACGATCCAGATTCGGATGTCATTATGTCACTCATTCAAATACAGTCCAGATATGATCCAGATTCGGATCTAATTTTGTCACTCATTCAAATACAATCCAGATACGATCCAGATTCGGATGTCATTCTGTCACTCATTCAAATACAATTCAGATACAATCCAGATTCGGATGTCATTCTGTCACTCATTTAAATACAGTCCAGATACGATCCAGATTCAGATGTAATTCTGTCACTCATTCAAATACAGTCCAGATACGATCCAGATTCAGATGTCATTCTGTCACTCATTCAAATACAGTCCAGATACGATCTAGATTCAGATGTCATTCTGTCACTCATTCAAATACAGTCCAGATACGATCCAGATTCGGATGTCATTCTGTCACTCATTCAAATTCAGTCCAGATACGATCCAGATTCGGATGTCAATTTGTCACTCATTCAAATATAGTCCAGATACGATCCAGATTCAGATGTCATTCTGTCATTCATTCAAATACAATCTAGATATGATCTAGATACGGATGTTATTCTGACGCTCATTTAGTACATTTCAAAGACGCCATTCTGATGATCAGTCAGTTCCAACTTACAGATACAGTCCAACAATCATTTCTGGATGGCATCTTTAAGCCTATCTCCAACAACTATCCATTATCTCTCCAAATGGCATCCTTAAGCCCATTCCTTACATAATCAACTAACATATCTTCGAGTGCAAATTTTCTGGGCACTCTAGTGTTCAATCATCTTCCACCTTCAAGTCACGAATGGCAAATTTACCAATCTAACTCTTCAGGTGTAAGAAGATTGAATAGGGGCAGATGTTGCACCCCAAAATTTTCCCTCTCATTTCATAAGGGATCACCATGGATCCCAGGTTTGCTTCTATCAAGTTTCTAGGCCTTGAACTATCAATTTTTCCAAGCAAGTCATTCATAAGGGCAAAATGGTCATTTGCATACTAAGAAGTCTAACTTTGACTTTTGGATCAAAATCAAATCTCAAAAATCATATTTCATCAAGACATGTTGGAATATGAAGTTTGTTTCATCAAGAATTTCAAAAGTCAAATTTTACTTTAGAAAAGTCAAATTCTAAATACTAAGAAATTTTTTTAAGTGTTTAAGAAGTATGACAAAACTCAGAACTTCTGACCAGATTATCACCATAACACTCAGCAAATTCTGGACACTCTCAAGGCAGAGTTTGGTCAGAACTTCTGGGCAAGTTTTCACAAAAGCTTTAGTCAGAGTTTTCCAGGGTAATTCAAAGAAGGTTAAGAAGCGTGCTGCAAGCTTTCTAGAAAGTCTGAAAGTTCCTTCAGAACGTGCTGGAGCCAGAAGATACAAAGATCAGAGGATGGATGCTACACTGAAGCAGAACTTCTGATTCAGAACTAAGCCATGGTGTAGAATCTCATGTTACAGGTTTTCTGGTTGTGATAAGTCTCATCATCATTTAATGCTCACAACCACTTTTGAGTCTTTATCCAAAGGATATCCACCACGTTTACCTCTACTGTCTTGGGATAGAAAACTTTAGTACTAGGTCCATGCTTTGTTTTGCTTTTCCTTAAATCCTGCTGACAACTCCAGCTTAAGCATGGTTAAAAGCTACTAATCAGCGGCTAGTTCAGCCTACGCATGCGCCCCATATTTGCATCAAATTAGCATACGAAGACAGTGATCAAAAAGCAAGGGAACAGGATGCAAAAAAGGTTCAAAATCCCATTTGTTTTTCCCCAAAAAAATAACAACAAATACATCTATAAATAAGTTGCTCCATCACACTTTCAAAGGGGGCTGGCTGGCTTTTGGAAAGAGAGAATTATCTAAAGAACAAAGAAACCTGTGAAACCTTTCGTAAAAATCCAGAAATCCCAAACAGAAAACCAAAACCTTTGTTCTTCCTTTTGAATCAAAGAGCTTGGCATTTCCTCTTCTGTTTCTCTTGCTGACTCAGAACATCCAAAGACAGCAACTTAAAGCTCCAAGCACGCTTCAGGTTCAAGGTAAGTCTTTCTGACTTTGCTTGTTTTTTTGTTCTGAACATCATTAACATGTAAATACCATAGTATTGATGTTGTTCGTATCATTGCATAAGTAGAAAAGTTGTGGATCAGAATTTCTTGATTAAGGTTAAGACTCAGATTTAGTATTAGAACTTCTATAAACTGTTGTGCTGATTTGATGTTTGTTAAAAAGAGATGAATAAGTTTCTGACGTGCTGATTAATATGAGAAAAGAGTTGAAATGTAATATAGAACTTCTGATTTTCACATGCTGATAACACACAGAATTTCTATGATTTGCTCACTATTAACACACACTGAACTTTTGATGCTTACATGCTGATAATGCACTAAATTGCTAATGTTAACTCACTGGCTCAGCACAATACATAACTTCTGATGATTCACTCAATGTTCTAACACAACACATAACTTCTATGTTTTCCTCACTGTTAATGCACACTGAACTTTTGATGTTCACTCACTGTTTTAACACTTAGAACTTCTGATTTTCATGCACTGATAACACACTGAAATGTTGATTGTTTGTTCACTATCATAGCATCATACAGAACTTTTGAGTTCTTCCTACTATTTTGACACGCACAGAACTTCTAAGATTTTCTCATTGTTCTAACATTCAGAAGTTCAACACATAGCAATCTAGAACTTCTGTGTTTTCCCTCTAACATGTCTTGCAGGATCTCAGAGTGTACCAATCCAAAACTTCTGATTCTATTGACGTTCCTTTCTGAGTCATCACGCGCCTGGCTTCAGAACTTCTGATGCTTGTTTTGCAGCAGCACACTGTTTCTATTTTTTCATTTATTTCCCTTTTCTTCATTTTTAATATTAACATAAAAGACATACAAATATTTTCTTTCATTAATTAATTTATTTCTTCTTTTTCATTAAGATGAAAAACCATTTTCTAAACAAATCCTTTTTCTTTCTTATATTGTACATTTCAATATGGTTGTAATAGTAACTTAGGATTTAAATTTATTTGCAACCCCCATTCATAAATATGTACCCCCATCCCTAAAATATTGTAATAGCGTAGGACTTTACATTTCTGCAATTTATCGCTTTCGAATGTAAATGCTAGTAATTAGGGTGTGTATGGCAAGATATGAAATTGATAAATAGATCACCCTAATCAAGACTAAAATGCATGCAATCAAACACACTTGCACACTAGCACCCTTAGGGTAATCCCACTTTGTTTCCTATCAGAAAAATAGTCATGTCCCTCGAACATGGGTGTTTTGGCAAAGACCCTCGATAAAGGATCGTAGTCCTTTGATGACCCTCAATGTTGCCTTCGGTAAATGATCTAGTCCCTAAACAACATTGCTAAAACGTTCTATGGGTTGCCTTCTATGACTATACAAACGTCCCAATGCCCGTCCTTTCACATCCAACGATGGGGCTTCTTACCAAAACAATGGTAACATAGCAACATCTAAAGGAGGAGGAAAAGAACAATTAAGACCTGTTGAGTAGGTAGATTCGCTCCTAGTTGCTCGCTTGCTCACAACAAAAACATTTCATACACCAACACTCTTATTTTGGAAACATTTTTTAAAAGACAACACTTTGTACGCGTTCTTATAGAAACGAGAACCTTTACAAAGAAAACACATTTT
The DNA here is from genome assembly GCA_948472305.1 of Vicia faba. Taxonomy (NCBI): domain Eukaryota; kingdom Viridiplantae; phylum Streptophyta; class Magnoliopsida; order Fabales; family Fabaceae; genus Vicia; species Vicia faba. The sequence continues at coordinate 1,020,169,886 of OX451741.1, forward strand.
TAAAAATCACTTTCAAAAACATATCTCACAAACACCTCTTTGAACTATCTTCGAAACAAACACTTTGTATGCATTCTTATAGAAACGAGAATCATTACAAAGTTACATTTTCAAAATACTTTCAAAAACCACACCACAAGCACATTCAAACGAAAGCAAGTGATCTAACAAGCAACTAAGAGCCCATGGAAAACTATGGATGAAAAGGGTGCTAATACCTTCCGTTTTCATAATCTACCCCTCGAACTCAAGAAAACATCTCTAAAGGTCTTTCCTGTACTTTTTCACCATTCCTTTTGGATAAAAGAAACGTCGGTGGCGACTCTTGCTAAACCGCAACATTTGCAAACACAAACGCAAAACTCCAAGTCAGTTCTCCCACCATATCAAAATTACACCATGCATACATCTGCGTGTAACTAACCCCCTTCCTTGCAGGAAGAAATCAATCATCAGGCAAGTCCTCTTCTGGATCAGATTTATCTCTCCCAGTTAAAAACAGGCAAAAGACATCTACAGTTTCAGCATAAATCGACCAAAGATTTATTCCGATACTTCTTCCATTCTCCACCAACAAACATCCCAAATGACATCATTAATCCCATTCCTGATACAATCAACCGCATTATCAAGTGCAAATTTCTAGGCACTCTAGTGTTCAATCATCTTTCACCTTCAAGTCACGAATTGCAGATCCGCCAATCTAACTCTTCTGGATTAAGAAATTTGAATAGGGGCATCTGTTGTACCCCAAAAATTTCCCTCTCATTTCTCAAGAAATTTCTCATAAGATTTTCAATTGCTCAAAATTGCACAAGGATTGATCAACTCAAAACACTTCCTCAACACTGATGATTCAAATTAGGGTTTGAGTTTGCACAAGGACAAATGAACTTTTAATGCCTCATATGACTTTAATGGATCATTTTGGAAATTCAAGAATGATCATGTCAAATTTCAAGTCTTACAGTTCAAGTTTGCTCAGTCAATTGATCAGATGACCTAAAATCAGTTGTATTGGGTAAAAAGTCAACTGTGGCAAAGTTACAGTCAAACTTCGTGATTTTTAATTCATATCAATATTTTGAACTCATATGAACCATTTGGTTACGTTTGGATTATAATTCCTCAAAAAATTTGATCAGATCACCCAAGGGCAAAATGGTCAAAATTAGGGTTTTGACTGAGAAGGCTTGATTTTTGACTTTTGACCAAATACATGACTTATTGGCTTAAGAAATGATATCAAGGATTCAAATTCATCATATTGACTTAATTGCATGGTTCAAAACACTTCTCAAGATCAATTGATTGATAATTGAAATTTGGTCAACTGATGAAAAAGTCAATTGTACACTGAAAAGTCAAACTTTGACTTTTTGATCAAAATCAAGTTTCAAAAGTCATATTTCATCAAGACATGTCAAAATATGAATATTATTCATCAAGAAATCAAAAATTCAAAATTCATTTTGAAATGTAAAAATTTCTAACACTTAGAAATTTTTCTAAGTGTTGAAAATTTACTTTTTTTCATGACTTTGTTCCAAATTTTCACCATGACGCAAGATGATTCAAGAAAAACTTCCAACATGAAAGTTGTAGATCTCAATAAGATATAAAACATTTTAGTGCAGAAAATTTTCAAAAAGTACTTTGATTTCAAGTTATAAATTCATAAAGTCATGTACATGGTATAAAAAAAACTTAGTGAAATTTTGAGTGTTTTAGGCAGATTTTTGGTACCAACTTCATGGCAACTTTTCACATGGTTCTAAGTTGATTATTCAAAAATGTCCAACATAAAGGTTGTAGAGGGTGTTACAAGCTTTCCAAAATATCCAAGAACTCATTGAGATCATGCTTGAGCTAAGATGATTGAAGACATGAAGTTAGGGTTTCATTCTTGAATTATAGGTCATTTTGTGATGTACAAAAACTCAAATCTCAAGCCCATGCTGCATAATCTTTACTTTGCAGACCTTAAACTTGTGTTTCACTCCATAACTAATGTTTTACACAAAGTTTTGAACCATTATCCAATTGATTCAAGCATTATCCAAATCAATTTTCCATTTTGGGAAGAAAGTAACATTGCCATTCTTGAAAAGCAAGCTTTATGCAAAATTAACTTGTCTTGAGCATTTCACTTGTTCTTTATGTACAAGCATCCTCTACACAATCAGAACAAGTATGTTTAAAGTGCTCAACCACCCTACCTTTCCTTGAAACCATGTTTGTCCATTTTGCTTCAAAAATAAGTCAAAATCTACAAACATGTGATTTTGTACTTCTGACTTCTACAAGTCTCCAAACCTTTTCCTATATTTTAAGACACTATTATGCAAATTGACACACGATTTTGCTAGCCTGAAAACTCCCCCAAACTTCCTCAAACACATAATCACTAAAAATACCTCAAAACTTGTCATTTATGAGTTTTGAATCCAATCTTCAAATCTACTCGTGCGTTTATTGGCCTTTTGCTTTCAAAAGCTTCTAAACATTATACATAAACAATCCCAACACCTGTTATCCAACTGTAACACCATCTTCCTCAACTTCTATTTTCAAAAATAGAGCTTTGCACTTGGACTTCTCCAACACGATTCAGCCATCCTCATCTCAAGGTAACTATTGCATTAGCTTCCTAGAGGTTCAAGGAAGCTAACTCAATCATCACAACACCTTGAAAGCTACTCAAACTCAAAACACGAAGTTCAGTTTTGAGGTAAGTTTTATGATTTTCAAACTCTTCATATAGGCATTGTTAGGCTTGCATTTTCAAAGATCAAATGTAGATATCATTACCCTGAAACTGCCCATGTCCATAGTTTTCATTTATATTTCCTGAGCTTAGAGAATTTTGAGTTTGAAATTTCTAGAAAAGTTAGGTTTCAGATTAGGGCCAGCAAAATTCTCATTCATCTCTGACTTATAGTTTTAGTGAGTTATATTTTTGAAATCGTGATGTGATTTTACACAACTTTCATGTTTTCATTTTCCATTTTGGTTGAGAAATGAATGAGATACAGGTAGTCTGGATGGCGCGAGGTTGAAGACGAAGTACAAGCCATGGACTTGTTTTGTAATATATTGTGTTGGTTCTGTTTTATACACCGGGTGTATAGCCACCCCAGTGGTAAGGCAGCGTGCGTATATTGTTGAGGGCGTGGGTTCGAGCCCCAGGGATTCCATTTTGCGTTTTTTCTAACATTTTTTTCTTTTTGTTTCAAACAATAGCGCGCATGGGCCTTATTTGATGGGCCTTTCCATTTTACTTCACATTACCCCCTATTTGCTCAATAACAGCGTAACCCATTTATTTATTTTTATTTTCTGTTTCCTGATTACAAAAAAATATATTGGGCCAAACCAAAATCTGTTTTACCTCAAAAAACACCCCAATTCAACTCTACACCCCTGACTTCATTTTTATATTATATTTGTATTTTCATTTTTTTATTTATTTATATTATTATTAATATTATCATTCTTATTTTTATTAATAAAAAAATCCAAAGATATTTTGTTTTATATATATATATATATATATATATATATATATATATATATATATATATATATATATATATATATATATATATATATATATATATATATATATATATATATATATATATATATATATATATATATATATATATATATATATATATATATATATATATATATATATATATATATATATATATATATATATATATATATACTTTTGTTTCATTTCATTTTAAACCAAAAAAGATAAAAATATTTTCTTAAAAAAATTTAATTCTTTTCTCAAATAAATTAGTAATTAGACTTAGGTTTAATTCATTTTCTTTTAATTAAAAATTAACTTAGAACTTAGGTTTTCTTTTAATTAATTAATTTTTATACTAGCTTAATTTAATTAAAACTTTTTCAAAAAAAAACCTAAAAAAAACTTGTTTCTTTAATGAAATTAATTTCTTTTTCTTAATTAATTTAGATTTAATTTTTCTTAGTTTAATTAAATTATTTTCTTTAATTAATTAGGTTAAAAAACCATTTTTCTTAACAAAATTCATTTTTCTCTTCCATTTACTTTCTTGTACATTTATTCATTTCTTGTAAATTCTTATCCATTCAATATGGTTGTAATAGTAACTTAGGATTTAATTTACTTGCAATCCTCATTTGTAAATTTGTACACCCCATCCTCAAATGATGTAATAGCGTAGGATATTTACTTTCCACAATTTACCGCTTTCAAATATAACTGCAAGTAATTAGGGTTTGTATGAAAAGATAAAATCAATACTTAGAAAACCCTAATTCATGATAAATCAAGCATGAAAGATAAATACTTGCACACTTTGCACCTCTAGGGTTAACTCCACTTTGTTGCCTTAAATAAATAGTCATGTTATGCATGTGAGACATCTTAGCAAAAACAATCAAAATACAAGATCATAGTCCCTCGATGACGCTTCGAATGTTGCCTTCAAAATGATCTTAGATCCTTAAGAAAAATGCTAATATATCTCACTACATTGAATTCTATGACTATACGATGACCCACGCCCGTCCCTTTACATCCAAAGATAGGACTTCTTACCAATCAATGGTAAGATAGCATTGTCAAAGGAATAGAGAAATGAACAAAATACTTTTGAGTAGGTAGAACATTCTTAGTTGCTTGCTCACAATCCATCTTCAAAAATAAACATCTTTTCAAATACACCAAACACTTTCAAAACATGAAATATTTCAAAAAGGTCCAACACCTTGTATGCATTTTTATAGAGACGAGAATCATTACAAAGTTTTCCTAAACGAAGGAACTTTTCAAAAATACTTTCAAAACTCACCGCAAACACATTTCAAACAAAACAATTTCAAAAGTGAGCTAGCTAGCAACTAAGAACCCATAGATAACTATGGATGAAAAGGGTTCTAATACCTTCCCTTTTCATAACCTACTCCCGAACTCAAGAAAACATCTCAAAGGCCTTTCTTGTTCTTTTCACCCTTTCCTTATTAGATAAAAGAAAAGTCAGTGGCGACTCTTGCTATCTGCAACAATTGCGATCAAACGCAAAACACCCAAGTCAGTTATCCCACCGTATTATAGTGTGTTGTACCCCAAAATTTGCCCTCCCATTTTTCGTAGAAGACACAACCCTAGGGTTTCTCAGATATTCAAGTTGGCTCAGGAATCGATCAGACAGATTTTCTTCTGTGGCAGTAAACCAGCAATTAGGGTTTTTTCTTGCAATTCTCACAAGAAATGAATTCTCAAAGATCCAATTGGCTTTCAGAGGTTTTCATGCTTTCTCAAGTTTACTGAAAAGACAGTGTTTGTTCTCAAGGCATGGTTGTTTGGGACAAGATATGGAATTTAAGACTGTCATGTAAGATACTCATAATTGTTTAATCCAGGTTAACCAGATAATTTGCATCTTTTAAAACATTTGCTTGTTTAGGAAATGGAATATACAGTGCGTGTTTGTTTGGAATGCAGTTGCAAGATTACAGAATTATTGGAATTTAAATTATCAGATTCGAGCATTTCGTTTCAATTATCTTGATTGGGAATCTTTAAGAATCAGTTAGGATGCAAATAGAAAATTACAAGTTATTGACAGTAAAGGGTTTCAATGGACACCAGAATATCTCATAAGACTTTCTCCATTTTTTCAAACATTGTTACAAAATAAATTGTTCTTTTAAATACTTTATGTTTTACAACTTATTGTATTTAAAAGATAAATTAGTACAATTGTTGGATACAATGCAAGAATGTTTTTCTAAATTACAAGGAAAATTCAAATGCTTGATTGGCCTAAGAGAACTAATCTATGCCTAAGTTTGACTGAAGTTCTTTTGCTATCTCCAAAGACCTTCCTTGCTTGCCCTAGGATTCCTGCCTTCCATGCTTTGTCCTCTCCATTGTGCTCATATGAAAATGAAAGAAAGGAAATGTGATTAGTACAAAATTATTTAGGCATGAGCAAGAATTTTCAAAAGAAAAAGTGATATTCCTCATTAAAGTTTGCAAATTGGAATCAGAAGGCCATTTTAATTCATCACAATTTATTTTCTCTATTTGTAAATCACAAGAAGACTATTCTTCTTGGTTCACAAAAAGAAGGAAAAGAAATGCAAGCAAGCTGTCCAAATTCAAAATTTGATGGTTTTCCCACCATTTTGAATAGAAATTAGACCAAAGCAACACCAATATAACAGTAGACACAACTCTCAAGCAAGAGAGATAGAAAAAATTATCAAACTGTTAAAGTCCAAAAACTGTCAAAAGCCTCTAAACCTCAAACCATTTTCAAACTCATAAAAACGTGTCTAAGCCAAATATCAAACGCGGTTTGACAAACCTGTAAAACTCTCAAGCCAAAACACAAAATCTCAACACAAGTCATAAACCAACAGCCAGAACCATCATCAAGCCAAACTGTCAAAACCAACAGCAACATACAAACCAAAACCTCAAAAAACCAAACCTGATAAACACCCAAAAACCTTAAACCTGCAACCTGTTAAACAAACAATCACAAAATATCCCAAACTATCCTCAAATCACAAACCTGTAACAAACTGTAAAACCATCACAAAACTCATCAAACCTGTCAAACATTTCAAACCTCAAATACCATCATCAACCCAAAACAAAACAAAAAAACAAAAAAAAATCCCAAACTGTAACCAAAAGCCTCAAACCAAAAATCCCAAACTGCCAACAAGTCAAAAAACTCAGAAAATCACCAACCATCTCAAAACTCATCAAACCTGCAATCTGTTAACAAAAATCTCAAAGCCAAATATCCCAAACCTGTGACAAGGCCAAACCCTCAGAAAATCATTCAAACTGATACACAAATATCCAACAAACTCAAAACCTGTCAAAACCTCAAAGTTTCAAACTGATAAACAAGCATCAAAACATATCCAAAACCAAAACAGAAAACCAGTAAGACCCTCAACACTGTAACCAAATCAGTAACAAAAACACCATAATCAAAAACCAGGTCTCCAATCCGAACCATCATAAAAAATACAAAAAAATCACCAAAGGCCAAAAACCATCAAGCTAATAGTCACCATCTCCAAATCTCAAACACAGTATCCAAGCCTCAAACATCCCAGATAACCAACATCATCATCACTCAAAAGGAAAAAGAAGGGTTACCAACAGGTATGAAAACCCACGCCTTCAATATTATCTCCTCCCCTCCGTCTCCGGCCACCAAGGAGCGCCGCCCTCAAAATCCCGCCGTCCCTTTTCATTTCACAGAAAGTCTCCAAAGGTATGAACTTTCCCTCTTTCTCATGAATCCCTAAAACCACTCTTTGCATGTCAATGAACCATAAGGTGGATTAACAGAAAAACACATAGCAAGACAAAAACCCTTGAAATCATTTAAGCTTTAACAAAAACAGAACCGTACCTTTTCAAGAAAAGTCGCTAGAAATCATTTAGGGAGGCGAGGTTAAGGGGTGCTCCGGCATCTGAAATTTGGGGGGGAAGATCAGATAGACAAATTTCGGACCTTTTAGGCTCAAATCAAAAATTATGGTTTCAAAGAAAACGCGAATCATGTTGAGATAAAGAAATAAAGAGTGATGTGTTCATGAAATTAGGAAGAGGCGAGTGGTGAGATTAGTTCAGAGATTCAGAGATGAACAAAAAAATGGAAGAGATGAGCGAAAGAGGTGATGAGGCAGCGCCGCTGTGAAACACAAAGGGGTTCCAAGAACCCTAATTTTGTTTCCACCCTTAATCAAACAAATTAAACAGATTTAAGGACCTGGGCCTGTTTTGTTCAAATTACCATAAGCCCATTTGTATTCTACTGGTCTCACCCCCCCCCCCCCCCCCTTTTGGACTTGTTTTTGTGTTTCAGCAATAACAACTATGTTTCTTTGGGCATAACACCCTTAAACTCACTTGTGCCCATATTTCTTTTTTTTTTAATTTGTTTTTATTTGTTATGCAAATGCTAAGAAAACCAAAATACATTTTTTATTAAATTAATTTAGGTTTTAGTGATTCATTTTTATCATTTTCTTTTGTTATATAAACTTATTTTTATTAATTTTTTTACATTTAATAAAACATCAATAAAATTAACCTAGTTTGTTTTCTTTCTTTAAATTTATTTATATAATAAATAAAAATACAAAAATAATAATAATAATAAAGATTTTAATTTAATCAATTAGTTTTATTTTTTAGAATAGGTTTTATTTCTCTCTTTTCATGTAAATACTTAACATTTCATTTCCATATCTTGCTAATTTTATTTTCATGAATTATCATAACTTTAATTGGATCGCACAAAAATTCGATTTGGTTGTATTGTTTGATATTCAGACATTTCTATCTTATTTGATTCATCCCCATTTGTAACAATTGTAACCCCATTCCCGAACATTCTGTAATAGCTTAGAATTTCAATTCCCGTAATTTACTGTTTTCCATATACTGTATAGTAACTAGGCATGTATGGCAAGATTCAAAAATCAATCGCTAGACGACCTAATAAAAGAATAAAATAACTTGGAACCAATACACTTTCTCACATGCGCACCTCTAGGGTAACCTCGCTCGTTGCCTCAGAAATACAATCATGTCCCTCGAATATGGGACGCTCTAGCAATGACTCTTCGATAAAAAAGATCGTAGTCCCTCGATGACCCTCGATGTTGCCTTCGATTAAAATGATCTCGTCCCTTACGAAAATTGCTAAAGCGTATCACAAGTTTCCTTCAATGATTGTAAAATTGACCCGCGCCTGTCCCTTCACATCCAATGGTGGGGCTTCTTACCAAATCAATGGTAAGATAGCACCATTAAAAGGAAGAAGAAAAGAACAATTTAAGACCTTTCGAGTAGATAGATTCGCTCTTAGTTACTCGCTTGCTCACGACCTAAACTTTTACACCTACACTTTCATCTCAAAACATTTCAAAAAGAAAAAATGTTTCGTATACGTTCTTATAGAGACGAGAACCATTGCAAAACCTCTTTTCAAAACACTTTTTTGAAATACGATTCACAAACACATCTTTGAACCACTTTTCGAAACAAAACTTTGTATACGTTCTTATAGAGTCGAGAACCATTACAAAGAGATTTTTCAAAATACTTTCAAAGCCCACACCACAAGCACACAATCAAACGAAAGCAAGTGATCTAAACGAGTAACTAAGAGCCCATGGAAAACCATGGATGAAAAGGGTGTTAATACCTTCCCTTTTCATAATCTACCCCCCGAACCCGAGAAATAATCTCAAAAGGTCTTTCCTGTGCTTTTTTACCTTTCCTTTTGGATAAAAGAAAAGTCGGTGGCGACTCTTGCTAACCGCACAAGTGCGAACGAAACGCAAAACATCTAGGCAGTTCTCCCACCATATCACAGAACTGGCGACTCTGCTGGGGACTATTTAAAAGTGGGGTTACCTTAGGGATATATCACTTTTACTCGCTTTCATAATTTGATTTGTGTGATTTATATTTGGTTCTTTGTATTGGGATTGCTTTGATCCTCCACCCGGATTTGGGATACCTTTTTTAGGTAAATAGTAATAGATTGTGGAGATTGTACGGTGTATACCGATATGGTTGAAATAATGGCTATGTTAGTGTGACGCATTTGTGGGTACCGGTATCCCTCATGGTGAACTGAGGAGAATACGGGGCCGCTGAGTGGCGTCGCAAAGCACTAATTAACCTTAGAATCCTAATTGAGCAAACTTGGCCATTAGGACATAGTGAGGTAACCGGTTTCAGTGTAAAGCTGAAAATTGGTTGACACTCGATACTACACTCATTAAGGCTAGACTTTTGGAATATCTTGGCCACAAGAAAAGATTGATTGAGCTGAGACAATGCCTAAAAGAAAGGTCGATGATATTGAGATCCTTTAGAACCCGATCATTATTTCTAGGACAGGTTGAGCCAACTAAAACTTCAAGAGGGTACTTACCTACAAACTCATGCAAGCCTGAAACATAGGGATATGTTTGTTGTGTGTGTTTATGTTTGCTTGTACTTAAACATCATAAACATCATCAACATCATATGCATGCTCACTAACCATTTAAAGGGTTTAGAAATTTATCTTTTTTTTGTTTTGTAGGATATGAATTCTCTCCGAAGAAACACCATACGAATCAGCTTCGTAAAAGCACATCCTCAACTTCAAGAGCTAGCCTCAAGAGTGCCTGGGAATTCTCCTTTTACCAAGAAGTATGGTCGACTCCTCAGTTTTTCTACATCCAACTTCCAAGAAGAGATGATGTGTGTACTATTCCAATTCTTTGATCCCGTACGTCATTGTTTCACTTTTCCAGACTATCAGTTGGTACCTACATTGGAAGAGTTCTCTCTACTCTTAGGGGTGCCCGTGCTTAATCAGATACCGTTCAACAGTCTAGAAGGGATTCCAAAACCTAAAGTCATCGTCGAAGCTTTACATATGAAGAGGGCCGACGTCACAGCCAATTGGGAGACAAGGAGTGGGGTTAAAGGATTTTTAGCTAAGTTTCTGTTGGAAAAAGCTCGTTCATTCTAGGATGACATGGATTTACAAGCTTTTGAAGACGTGCTAGCTCTCTCATTTATGGTTTGGTTCTGTTTCCTAATTCGGACCAGTTCATAGACGTTAATGCCATCAAAGTCTTCCTCTCTCGCAATCTTATACCCACCTTGCTAGGAGATACCTTGTATTGCCTTCATACCCATACCATGAAAAAAAGAGGTACCCTTTTGTGTTGTATACCCCTACTCGCTAAGTGGTTCACTCCACAACTGCCTCAGTCAGCATTGAAGAACGAGCAAAGATTGACTTGGTCTCAAAGGATGATGTCTTTCACTCACTCTGATATCCGTTGGTGCTCAAGATCTTTGGAAGATATCTCTATCATTGACCGTTGTGGTGAGTTCCCTAATGTACCTCTTCTAGGTATTAGGGGAGGTATCACCTACAACCCGTGTTTATCTCTTCGACAATTTGGGTATGCCCGAAGGGACGGCCCTCATGAGATGCTCGTCCGAGGTCTGGTTTTTGACTACGACAAAGAAGACCAAGGATACCGCCAGAGGTTTACACGTGCTTGGGGAATGGTGAACAAAGTCGACAGTATGACTTTGGGACATAAAAAATCTATCCCTCTCGAGCCTTACCTTAAGTGGGTACGAGCTCGTGCCCAGAGCCTCTTAATGCCTTACCCTTCCATCCTTCCTGTCATCATTGAGCCCGTTATTGAAGGAGACATCCTGTACACCATTCTTCATCCAGACATGCCTACCTCTCTCGAAGACCTGCAGAAAGCTTGGATTCAGTTAAAGGAAGAGCGAGACACCTTTGAAACCCAGTGCTACGCCAGTGAGAAGAAGGTTCTGGAGGTCACCAAGCTGCTTCATGAAGAGAAGAATCTGAATACTTACATTGCTCCAAAAAGGATGCGTTCGGTCTTTTTGTCTTGAGAATTTTGCTGTATTTTAGTTTCTTTCTTTGTAAGCCCAAGGAGGCCTGATGTATTCAAACTTGGTTTTATTTAATATGACGTGTGTTTCTTTTTTGTTTAAAACAAATTTGAATTTCTGAATCCTTGAAAGCATTGCATGAATACATATCATTCATCATATGAATAAGCAGGTCTACACACCAAGTTTCCTCATCTCTCTGCTGTTTATTTCAGCAAGATGGATCTAGAACAAACGGTCAAAGACTTACAAGCTCAGAATTCACAATTTCAACAGCTACTCTTGACCTTAGCCAAGGGACAGGAGGAGCTCAAGACTCTGCTAGAGAAAGAGAAAGAGAAAAAGAAGAAGAAGTGAGCCGGTGTGGTTGTCATGGGCAGAAGATTTCAGGGACAAGCCAGACGGACCTTGGAATTCCCATCCACATCTGAAGAGGGGGAAGGAAAAGGAAAGGGAATGGCAGTGCCATCTGATTTTGAAGCAGAAGAAGAGGAAGATGAGGACTATTCTGAACAGCAATACCCTCCGGCCGATGACAAATACAAAAACTTGGAAGAGCGTCTAGCTGCTATGGAAGTGTAGAGAGTACCGGGGCTGGACTTTGAGGAGTTAGGGCTGGTATCTGAAATAGTAATCCCTCCGAAGTTTAAGGTTCCACTATTTGCCAAGTACGACGGGGTGTCTTGTCCCAAGATACACCTACGATCTTATGTCAGGAAAATTCAACCGCATTCTGCTGACAAAAATTTGTGGGTCCACTTTTTCAAGGACAGTTTGTCAGGAACACAACTTGATTAGTTCTACCAGTTGGAGAGGTCCGATGTGCACAATTGGGAAGATTTGGCAGCTGCCTTCTATAAACAATATTAATACAATACCGACTTGGCACCAACCCGTACTCAACTCCAGAGTATGGCCATGGTGTCCAATAAGGGCTTCAAAGACTACGCCCAAAAGTGGAGGGATTTGGCCGGAAGGGTGCAACCACCTTTATCTGAGAGAGAGCTAGTAGACATGTTCCTGGGTACCCTGGCAGGTCCTTTCTTTAATCACCTGATTGGAAGTTCGTCTGCTGGGTTCACTGAATTGATTCTAATCGGAGAAAGAGTGGGGCCGGTATAAAAAGCGGGAAAAATCAAAAAGATGCATCTACTTCTGCTGCCATCAGAAAACCTTTCACGGGAAAGAAGGAAGTGTCAGTTGTCTACTCTCAGAGGGGTCAAGGAAGAGTTGAGCGCCGGCCAGCGGTGGGGGCCGTTATGATTCAAAAGTCTTCATCAGACCAGCCAAGAAATAACCAGTCGAGAAATGACCAGCCGAGAAATAACCAGCAAAGGGTGGAAAGGCCTGTACGGCAATTCACCAAGATAAATATGACTCCTGCTCAAGTCCTACCACATCTTATGAAGTTGAATTTGGCCATGCTAAAAGAGGCCCCTAAAAATCCTAACACTGCTTCTCCATATTACCATCCGAACGCCAGGTGTGCTTACCATTCGGAGAGCCCAGGGCACGACACTGACAATTGTTGGGCCCTGAAGAATAAAATTCAGGATTTGATAGATGCTAAAGAACTTGAATTCGACGCACCTGAAAAACCCAATGTTATCTCTGCTCCAATGCCAAGGCATGGCCACAACGCCCATGTTGTTGAGGAGGATCTGTTTATTGCTACTGTAGATGATTTGATAACTCCGCTCCCTAAAATCAAGTTAAATTTGTTGAAGGCTGGGGTTTTCCCAGGTTGTGAAGAAGATTGTCACCTTTGTTCATCCTCATTAACCCACTGTCCATTGTTGAAGATAGGCATCCAACGCCTAATTGATAACCAAGAAATCCTATTTGAGAAGACTCCTGTTTTATCAACTCCTGTTAACGATGTTTCAATAATAACCATATCCGCCAATCCTTCCAAGGTCCCTAAAAGACCTGTTAGGATTACATCTGCTCCTAAGGTTGCACCTTTGAAGATGACCATGCCCGGGCCAGTCCCGTACAAGTCCGACAAATCAGTACCATGGAACTATGGTGGAGAAATCTACTACCATGGTGTCAAACAGATTGAACAGGCTGCCAAGGAAGAGAGTTTTGAAGAAGATAATTTCGACATCAGTAACATTGCCGGAATAAGAAAAGTTACCCGTAGTGGAAGAATATTTTCTCTAAATATTTTCCCTCCAAAGGCAATTTTTGGACCCTCAGCTGCTCCTAAGGTTATCTCTACACCGGTAAACATATCTGCAAGTACACAAATCATAGAAGAAGTCATGACCCCCGTGGTTATCCCCTCTGCTGCTACTGATGTTCGAGGGAAAGGGATCCAAGAAGAGCCCGTCAGGACGAGGGCTCAGCCGTTGATCATCCCTGAAACCTCTCAAAAAGAAATGGAGGAAATTTTGAAGATAATCAAGAAAAGCGATTATGATATGGTGGAACAGCTGGGGAAAACCCCTCCAAGATCTCCATGTTGGCCCTGTTGCTTTGTTCAGAAGCTCATGCTAAGGCTCTGATAAGATTTTTGAAGACGGCGCACGTGCCACAAGAAACCTCTGCTGATCAGTTCCAGGAATGTCTGGCTAGTTTAACAGCTGACAATGGTCTAGGATTCTCCGATGCAGATTTAACTTCGAAGAGGAGAAAACATAATGATGCTTTGCATGTCTCGGTGGAATGCAGAGGGACAACCCTAGCACACGTACTGGTAGACACTAGTTCGTCTTTGAACGTCTTGCCGAAGAAAGCCTTGGATAGACTGGATTGTGAAGGCTTAACTCTGAAACCCAGCAATATAATTGTAAGAGCCTTTGATGGTTCTAAAAGGATGGTCCACGGGGAGGTGAAAATCCCGATTAAGGTGGGAACTAAAACCTTCAACTCCACATTCTATGTGATGGACATTTGTCCTTCTTATTCTTGCCTGTTGGGAAGACCTTGGATCCACCATGCTGGAGCTGTCACTTCTACTCTGCATCAAATTCTCAAGTACCCTGTCCAGGGGAAAATCATAATTGTTCATGGTGAAGAGGAATACATGATCAGTCATCTGAATTCTTTCCGTTATATATAATTGGATGGCAAATTCATCGAAACTCCTTTCCAGCATTTTGAAGAAGTAGCTCAGGAGATAGCAGCAACCAAGATAGTGTCCTCTGTACCCACGATTACCAGACCTCCTCCTAGGATGTCATCTCTCAAGGATGCAAAGGCAGTGATTGAAGAGGGAGGATCCACAATCTGGGGGCAACTTCCAGACTTTCCTTTCAAATCAGACAAGTCCGGCTTAGGGTTCACCTCAACGGCTCAGAAGGCCGTGCGTCGCGCCCGTGCCAGAGGGCCACCTGTGAAGATCAGTCACCAAGGGGTTAATGCACTAGAGGACAGTGAAGAAGAGGGAAGCCTAGAATATTGTATATTTCCTACTGTCAGCGGAGGACTGTGCAACTGGGAAGCAAAAGACTTTATTCTGAGTACTTTCATACTGCAGTAATTTATCTTTTCCATTTCTGTTGGATCTGTAATAATTCACAAACAATTCGTACTTTTTTTCAACCTTGTGTCTTACCCGAGGCACAATGGTCCATTTGTAAGGGTTCTTATTTCATTCTCATATGTCATTTCAATGAATCATGGGCGTTTTTCATATAAACTTTTGTGTTCATTGTCTTTCTTTTTACATTTTATTTGTTTAAAGATGGCTATACCCTTACACACACCCACACTCACAAATGCAGGCACCCGTCCACTCCGGATCCCGTGGGTAACGATACTGCTATAGCCTTCAGTGACTCTGAAGATCTGATCTACCAAGCCGAATACGAAGGTGAGGAAGATTGTGAGGTTCCAGGGGAATTGGCTAGACTTCTACAACAAGAAGAAAGGGCTATTCTGCCTCATGAGGAGTTGTTGGACACAATCAACTTAGGTACTAAGGAAGATAAAAAGGAAATCAAGATAGGTGTCAATCTAGAGCGGAGTGTCAAGGAGCGCCTGATTCAGCTACTGCATGATTATGTTGAGATCTTTGTCTGGTCATACGAAGACATGCTGGGACTCGATACAGACATCGTGGTACATCATCTACCCACAAGAGAAGACTGTCCACCAGTGAAACAAAAGGTCCGCCGCATGAGACCTGACATGTCCGAGAAGATCAAAGCAGAAGTTATGAAGCAGTTCAATGCTGGATTTCTGGCTGTTACTTCCTATCCCCAATGGGTTGCTAACATTTTGCCCTTGCCTAAAAAGGACGGCAAAGTGATAATGTGCGTGGATTATAGAGACTTAAACAGGGCCATCCCTAAATATGATTTTCCACTTCCACACATTGACATCCTGGTCGACAACACAACCAGCACAATATATTTTCTTTCATGGACGGATTCTCAGGCTATAACCAGATTAAAATGGCACCTGAGGATATGGAAAAAACTACTTTTGTCACACAGTGGGGTATGTTCTGCTACAAAGTGATGCCATTCAGACTGAAGAATGTCGGGGCAACCTATCAACGCGCCATGGTATCTTTGTTTCATGATATGATACATCATGAGATAGAGGTCTACGTAGATGACATGATAGCCCGATCACAAACTGAAGAAGAACACCTTGATCACTTGCAAAAGCTGTTTGTCAGGTTGAAGGAGTACAAGCTCAGATTGAACCCAAACAAGTGCACATTCAGAGTCCGGTCTGGTAAGCTCTTAGGTTTCATTGTCAGCAACAAAGGCATCGAGGTTGATCCTGCCAAAGTCAAAGCTATACAAGAAATGCCTGCTCCTTGCACTGAGAAGGAGGTCAGAGGTTTCTTGGGACACCTAAACTACATTGCTAGGTTCATTTCTCACCTAACATCTACTTGTGAACCAATCTTCAAGCTGTTGAAGAAAGATCAGGTAGTTAGATGGAATGATGACTGTCAAATTGCTTTCGATAAAATCAAGGAGTATTTACTAGAGCCTCACATCTTGATGCCACCCGTCGAGGGAAGACCGCTAATTATGTATTTGTCTGTCCTAGAGAATTCAGTGGGGTGTGTATTGGGGCAGCATGACGAGTCTGGCCGAAAAGAGCATGCCATTTATTACCTTAGCAAAAAGTTTACCGACTGTGAAACCAGATATTCACTGCTCGAGAAAACTTGTTGCGCTTTGGTATGGGTTGCTCGCCAGCTAAGGCAGTACATGTTGACTCATACCACTTTGCTGATATCTAAGATGGATCCGATCAAATACATCTTCGAAAAGCCTGCTCTATCTGGAAGAATAGCTACATGGCATATGATCCTAACGGAATACGACATACAGTACACTACCTAAAAAGCTATAAAGGGGAGTGTGCTAGCTGATCATCTGGCCCATCAAGCTGTAGAAGATTATCAATCCATGAAGTTTGACTTCCCTGACGAAGACATCATGACATTGGACAATGTTAGAGGTTTCAGACCATATGACGGACCTGAACAAGGATCCCGATGGACCCTGTACTTTGATGGTGCCTCCAATGCACTTGGTAACGGTATCGGCGCGGTACTCATATCACCAGAAGGTTGCCATACTCCTTTTACAGCCAGACTTTGTTTCAACTGTACGAACAACATGGCAGAATATGAAGCATGCATCTTTAGACTCAAGGCTGCCATAGACTTGGGAATCAAATCTTTAGTTGTGTTTGGGGACTCAGCTTTGGTCATCAGTCAAATCAAAGGAGAGTGGGATACTAAGCATCCAAACCCCATCCCTTACAAAGAAAATGTTTTGACATTGCTACCACATTTCGAGCAAATTACCTTCGAGCACTTCCCGTGAGAAGAAAAACAGCTAGCAGATGCTCTAGCTATAATGTCATCCATGTTTAAACTTAATTGGGATAACGAGGCTCCCAAGATCACCATTGAACGGATGGACGAACCAGCGCACTGTCATGAGATTAATACCGAAGAAGTAGTGGACCAGCCTTGGTATCATGCAGTCAAAAGGTATCTCGAGGCTCAAGAATATCCTGAAGGAGCTTCAGTCAATGACAAAAAGTTCTTAAGGAGATTCTCAGTTAAGTTCTTCCTGAGTAATGGCATCCTGTACAAGCGCAGTCATGATTCTATTCTGCTCCGTTGTGTGGATAAGATCGAAGCTGAAAAGATCATGGCTGAATTGCATGAAGGTACCTTTGGCACTCACTCTAGCGGGCATAGGATGGCAAAGAAGATTCTACGGGCAGGCTACTATTGGTCTATCATGGAAGTTGACTGCTATTAACACTCCCGGACTTGTCATAAATGTCAAATCTATGCAGACAAGGTGCACGTGCCTCTTGTTCCTCTAAATGTCTTAACAGCTCCTTGGCCCTTCGCTATGTGGGAAATAGACATGATTGGAGAGATCAAGCCTACAGCATCCAATGGACACCGCTTCATTTTGGTGGCCATTGATTATTTCACAAAGTGGGTTGAAGCAGCTTCCTTCGCATCTGTTACTAAGAACGTTGTTGCCCGCTTCATCAAGCAGAACCTTATTTGCCGGTACGGTATCCCTGAAAGGATCATCACCGATAACGGTACAAACCTTAACAATAATATGATCACCGCCTTGTGCGAGCAGTTCAAGATTCAACATCACAATCTATCCCCCTATCGGCCAAAGATGAATGGTGCAGTCGAAGCTGCGAACAAAAATATCAAAAAGATCATACAAAAAATGACAGTCACCTACAAACACTGGCATGAGATGCTACCGTTTTCTCTACACGGGTACCGTACCACGGCTTGCACTTCAACTGGGGCAACACCCTATTTGTTAGTTTATGGCATGGAGGCTGTTCTACCTATTGAGGTCCGAATTCCCTCTTTGAGAATCATGAAGGATGCAGGTTTAAGTGAAGACGATTGGATTCAAACCCGACTTGATGAGTTGAACTTAATTGACGAGAAAAGACTTACTGTTGTTTGCCATGGTCAGACGTATAAAAAGCGGATGAACAAGGATTTCAACAAGAAAGTCAGATGCCAAGTGTATCAAGTTGGAGATCTTGTGATCAAGCCCATCATCTTGCCACAAAGTGATCCCGGGGGAAAATGGACTCCTACCTATGAAGGACCATTTGTAATCAAGAGCATCTTTTCAGGTGGGGCAATGATCTTAACCACCATGGATGGCGACGATCTGCTGCACCCTGCGAACACAGACATAGTCAAAAGATACTACGCATAAGAGACCCGCTAGGTTGACACACCTAGGCAAAACAAGGGCATCTCGGCGAACCAAAAGGTTCGAGAAAAAATTAGGGATAAAATAAAAAAAATTTGTACACCCGGCAAGTTGAAAACCCGAAAGGGCGACTTGGGCAAAAAAGAGTTTCCTGGTGGACTAAAAACCCGAAAGGGAGGTCCAGGCAAAAGTTAGGGAATTAAAGCGTATGACTATGTCTCGTCGGATCACTTTAAGGACAATCTCTTCACAGACAAACTTTGAGGCTTCTGATCAATTCAATCATCTTCGAACGAAGCAACGAATGGACAAGATATTCGGAGTTATGGAGGCTACAGCAGAATGGGAACCCCATGGGATTATTACACATAGTTATCTTTCTTTGTAAATTTTTCTTATTTATGACACCATCCTCTTACTAGGATGTTTGTCTCCTTTGTACAAAATAATTATTCAAAGTAAATACAAAGATATCTCTTTCAAAGTACATAAAACCATTTGCCTTTTTCTTTACACTTGTGTTTTATTTGCAAAAACGTCCAATGATTCGTTAATGAATATATGCATTTGAACATAATTACTGTTTACAAATAAACATGATGAAAAAGAACAATTACTGACAGGTAGAAAGATTAGGAAAACGTCTTTAGGCTATTCCATGAGCAATCCTTACAGCACTTCATACAAATCCCCAGCGGAGCCAAAACTTTGAACTATAGATCCCTAGCGGAGCTGATACTACCAATTACCAATCCCTAACGGAGCTGAAACTTTCAATCCCCAGCGGAAATCATCCAGTTTCTCCAGATTCCCCCAACAAGTTGTCTTGAAGCCTGAAGATCAACCAGATAACAGTTAACTTTTGTTTCTCCCCAACCGAGGGTAATTCCCCAGTAGAGTGGCAGATGACCGAAACTCCTAAACTTTTTCCAAACAGGAATAAGCTTTTCCCCGCAGAGTTTTTATTGCTTCTCGATAGAACAAAGATTCCCGTCAATAATCCCCAGTAGAAGTCATTAAAATTCTCTAGATTCCCCAAGCAGATTCCTCAAGAAGTATATGGAATTACCCTCATAATGGAATCCTCAGTAGCAGTCAAGGATTTATTTTCCTCAGCAGCAGTCATTTTCCTCAGCAATACAGCAAATCAGCTTACATGCGCATACATTACATCCATATATCATAAACATTGATAAAGTACATATATTGCATCATACATTTCATACAACATAACTTGGTGCTTCAGTTAAAATTTTACCCTTTTCAGGATAATATTAACAGCTACCATTAACAAATGTTTAAATATTTCTAGATACAGTATAGATACACTCCAGGCACGGAAGTCATTTTGTTACTCATTCAGACTTAATTTCAAGATACAGTTCAGATACACTCCAGACACGGAAGTCATTCTGTCACTCATTCAGATTCCAATTTTGAGATACAGTTCAGATACACTCCAGGCACGGAAGTCATTATGTTACTCATTCAGACTTAATTTCAAGATAAAGTACAGATACACGGAAGTTATTCTGTTATTTATTCAGATTCAAGTTTCAGATACAGTTTAGATACGCTCCAGACACGGAAGCCATTCTATTTCTCATTCAGATACAGTTCAAATACGCTCTAGACACATAAGCCATTCTGATACTTATTCAAATTCCAGATACAGATACAGTACAAATACACTCCAGACACAGAAGTCATTTTGTTACTCATTCAGACTTAATTTCAAGATACAGTTCAGATACACTCCAGACACAGAAGTCATTTTGTCACTCATTCAGATTCCAATTTCGAGATACTGTTCAGATACACTCCATACACGGAAGTTATTCTGTTACTCATTTAAATTTCAATTTCAGATACAGTTCAGATACGCTCCAGACACGGAATCCATTCTGTTACTTATTCGGATTCAAGTACAGATACAGCTCAGATACGTTCCATATACGGACACCATTGTGATGCTTATTCTTTTGATTTACAACAAACATTCTTGGATGGAATCTACAACCCCATCTCCAACAAGATTCTAACATACTCTCCAAATGGCATCTTTAAACCCATTCCCTCAGTTACACCTTTGCCGAGTGCAAATTTATGGGCACTCTAGTGTCCAATCATATTTTACCTTCGAGTCACGAACGGCAAAACTCGCCAATCTAACTCTTTAGATTCAAGAAGATTGAACAGGGGCAGCTGTTGTACCCCAAAATTTGCCCTCCCATTTTTCATAGAATACACAACCCTAGGGTTTCTCAGATATTCAAGTTGGCTCAGGAATCGATCAGACAGATTTTCTTCTGTGGCAGTAAACCAGCAATTAGGGTTTTTTCTTGCAATTCTCAAAAGAAATGAATTCTCAAAGATCCAATTGGCTTTCACAAGTTTTCATGCTTTCTCAAGTTTACTGAAAAGACAGTGTTTGTTCTCAAGGCATGGTTGTTTGGGACAAGAGATGGAATTTAAGATTGTCATGTAAGATACTCATGATTGTTTAATCCAGGTTAACCAGATGATTTACGTCTTTTAAAACATTTGCTTGTTTAGGAAATGGAATATATATTGCGTGTTTGTTTGGAATGCAGTTGCAAGATTACAGAATTATTGGAATTTAAATTATCAAATTGGAGCATTTCGTTTCAATTATATTGATTGGGAATCTTTAAGGATCAGTTAGGATGCGAAGAGAAAATTACAAGTTATTGACAGTAAAGGGTTTCAATGGACACCAGAATATCTCATAAGACTTTCTCCATTTTTTTCAAACATTGTTATAAAATAAATTGTTCTTTTAGATACTCTATGTTTTACAACTTATTGTATTTAAAAGATAAATTAGTACAATTGTTGGATACAATACAAGAATGTTTTTCTAAATTACAAGGAAAATTCAAATGCTTGATTGGCCTAAGAGAACTAATCTATGCCTAAGTTTAACTGAAGTTCTTTTGCTATCTCCAAAGACCTTCCTTACTTGCCCTAGGATTCTTACCTTCCATGCTTTGTCCTCTCCATTGTGCTCATATGAAAATGAAAGAAAGGAAATGTGATTAGTACAAAATTATTTAGGCATGAGCAAGAATTTTCAAAAGAAAAAGTGTTATTCATCATTAAAGTTTGCAAATTGGAATCAGAAGGCCATTTTAATTCATCACAATTTATTTTCTCTATTTGCAAATCACAAGAAGACTATTCTTCTTGGTTCACAAAAAGAAGGAAAAGAAATGCAAGAAAACTGTCCAAATGCCACAAAGCTATCCAAACAAGAACAAATGCAGCAAGGCTGTCCAAACAAACAAAATGCCCAAACAGCAGCCAAACAAACAAAATGCCCAAACAGCAGCCAAACAAATATTGCAAACAGCAGCGCAAACCAAACAGAATGCCCAAACAGCAGCACAAAATTGGACAAAAAGAAAACAACAAACAGCATAAGCTAGACAGCATCAACAAAAGGAAGTATGGCAGTATAATAAGCTAAGTCAAAAAAGCAGAAACTTGTTCAAGAAGCCAATTCATCATTTTCCATTTTATTGCAAACTTTTCAGAAAAAGGCAAAAGAGCAATTGACTTTCTTAGTGTCATTGAGAGAGAAGAGAGGAAAGAAGTCACCTAGGTTATTGGGATGCACAACCCTGCTGCCTTGACTGTCACAAATTGCATAGAAGTTGCTAGAAAACAAAACTGCAACAAAAAGGGCATAAGAACAATATGCCAAAATATTCAAAATTTGATGGTTTTTCCACCATTTTGAATAGAAATTCAACCAAAGAAACACCAATATAACAGTAGACACAACTCTCAAGCAAGAGAGATAGAAAAAATTATCAAACTGTCAAAGTCCAAAAACTGTCAAAAGCCTCAAAACCTCAAACCATTTTCAAACTCATAAAAACCTGTCTAAGCCAAATATCAAACACAGTTTGACAAACCTGTAAAACTCTCAAGCCAAAACACAAAATCTCAACACAAGTCACAAACCAACAGCCAGAACCATCATCAAGCCAAATTGTCAAAACCAACAGCAACATACAAACCAAAACCTCAAAAAACCAAACCTGATAAACACCCAAAAACCTTAAACCTGCAACCTGTTAAACAAACAATCACAAAATATCCCAAACTATCCTCAAATCACAAACCTGTGACAAACTGTAAAACCATCACAAAACTCATCAAACATTTCAAACCTCAAAAACCATCATCAACCCAAAACAAAAAAAAAAACAAAAAAAAATATCCCAAACTGTAACCAAAAGCCTCAAACCAAAAATCCCAAACTGTCAACAAGTCAAAAAACTCAGAAAATCACCAACCATCTCAAAACTCATCAAACCTGTAATCTGTTAACAAAAACCTCAAAGCCAAATATCCAAAACCTGTAACAAAGCCAAACCCTCAGTAAATCATTCAAACTAATACACAAATATCCAACAAACTCAAAACCTGTCAAAACCTCAAAGTTTCAAACTGATAAACAAGCATCAAAACATATCCAAAACCAAAACAGAAAACCAGTAAGACCCTCAACACTGTAACCAAATCAGTAACAAAAATACCATAATCAAGAACCAGGTCTCCAATCTGAACCATCATCAAAAATACAAAAAAGTCACCAAAGGGCAAAAACCATCAAGCTAACAGTCACCATCTCCAAATCTCAAACACAGTATCCAAGCCTCAAACATCCCATATAACCAACATCATCATCACTCAAAAGGAAAAATAAGGGTTACCAACAGGTGTGAAAACCCACGCCTTCAATCTTTATCTCCTCCCCCCCCCGTCTCCGGCCACCAAGGAGCGCCGCCCTCAAAATCTCGCCGTCCCTTTTCATTTCACGGAAAGTCTCCAAAGATATGAACTTTCCCTCTTTCTCATGAATCCCTAAAACCATTCTCTGCATGTCAATGAACCATAAGGTGGATTAACAGAAAAACACATAACAAGACAAAAACCCTTGAAATCGTTTAAGCTTTAACAAAAACAGAACCGTACCTTTTCAAGAAAAGTCGCTATAAATCGTTTAGGGAGGCGAGGTTAAGGGGCACTCCGGCAACAGAAATTTGGGGGGGAAGATCAGATAGACAAATTTCGGACCTTTTAGGCTCAAATCAGAAATTATTTTTTTTGAAAGAAAACACGAATCATGTTGAGATAAAGAAATAAAGAGTGATTTGTTCATGAAATTAGGAAGAGGCGAGTGGTGAGATTAGTTCAGAGATTTAGAGATGAACAAAAAAATGGAAGAGATGAGCGAAAGAGGTGATGAGGCAGCGCCGCTGTGAAACACAAAGGGGTTCCAAGAACCCTAATTTTGTTTCCACCCTTAATCAAACAAATTAAACAGATTTAAGGATCTGGGCCTGTTTTGTTCAAATTACCATAAGCCCATTTGTATTCTACTGGTCTCACCCCCCTTTTGGACTTGTTTTTGTGTTTCAGCAATAACAACTACGTTTCTTTGGGCCTAACACCCTTAAACTCACTCGAGCCCATATTTCTTTTTTTTAATTTGTTTTTATTTGTTATGCAAATGCTAAGAAAACCAAAATACATTTTTTATTAAATTAATTTAGGTTTTAGTGATTAATTTTTATCAATTTCTTTTGTTATATAAACTTATTTTTATTAATGTTTTTACATTTAATAAAACATCAAAAAAATTAACCTAGTTTGTTTTCTTTCTTTAAATTTATTTATATAATTAATAAAAATACAAAAATAATAATAATAATAATAATAAAGATTTTAATTTAATAAATTAGTTTTATTTTTTAGAATAGGTTTTATTTCTCTGTTTTCATGTAAATACTTAACATTTCATTTCCATATCTTGCTAATTTTATTTTCATGAATTATCATAACTTTAATTGGATCACATAAAAATTTGATTTGGTTGTATTGTTTGATATTCGGACATTTCTATCTCATTTGATTCATCCCCATTTGTAACAACTGTATCCCCATTCCCGAACATTCTGTAATAGCTTAGAATTTCAATTCCCGCAATTTACTGTTTTCCATATACTGTATAGTAACTAGGCATGTATGGCAAGATTCAAAAATCAATCACTAGACGACCTAATAAAAGAATAAAATAACTTGGAACCAATACACTTTCTCACTCGCGCACCTCTAGGGTAACCTCGCTCGTTGCCTCGGAAATACAATCATGTCCCTCGAATATGGGACGCTCTAGCAATGACTCTTCGATAAAAAAAGATCGTAGTCCCTCGATGACCCTCGATGTTGCCTTCGATTAAAACGATCTCGTCCCTTACGAAAATTGCTAAAGCGTCTCAGAAGTTTCCTTCAATGATTGTAAAATTGACCTGCGCCTGTCCCTTCACATCCAATGGCGGGGCTTCTTACCAAATCAATGGTAAGATAGCACCATTAAAAGGAAGAAGAAAAGAACAATTTAAGACCTTTCGAGTAGATAGATTCGCTCTTACTTACTCTCTTGCTCACGACAAAAACTTTTACACCTACACTTTCATCTCAAAACATTTCAAAAAGACAAAACGTTACGTATACATTCTTATAGAGACGAGAACCATTGCAAAACCTCTTTTCAAAACACTTTTTTGAAATACGATTCACAAACACATCTTTGAACCACTTTTCAAAACAAAACTTTGTATACGTTCTTATAGAGACGAGAACCATTACAAAGAGATTTTTCAAAATACTTTCAAAGCCCACACCACAAGCACACAATCAACTGAAAGCAAGTGATCTAAACGAGTAACTAAGAGCCCATGGAAAACCATGGATGAAAAGGGTGCTAATACCTTCCCTTTTCATAATCTACCCCCCGAACCCGAGAAATAATCTCGAAAGGTCTTTCCTGTGCTTTTTTACCTTTCCTTTTGGATAAAAGAAAAGTCGGTGGTGACTCTTGCTAACCGCACAAGTGCGAACGAAACGCAAAACGTCTAGTCAGTTCTCCCACCGTATCACATAGTGATTACTAAGAATATGATTAGATTTGTTGATTTTAAATAATATAATTCATATTTTCCTGTTCTCATCACCATTTCCTCCAGTTAATGGTTTGATGGCTAATGAGTGCTTAATTCCTATTTGTTTATTTTCATCACCATTTCCTCTTCCACAAAGGTGGGGGTAATAATATTTTTTCTTCGTTCTTTTATGTTTAGGATTCTTGTTTAGTGCTTGGAACATTCTCATCGCTGATGATTGTGTCCCATCTAGAGGATGTTTCCTTAGATCTTATCTCAGTTTAGTTAGTTGCAAATCTCTCCCTTGTACATGAACAACTTATTAAGGTGGTCTCATCCCTTTCTCAAGAGTCAGAGATTAGAGAAGTGTTCCTTGGTTGTGATATCATGCATGATGATCATCCTCTAAATAATATAGTGTCATATTTATGCCCACGTCCTATTCTAGACCATTTAATCCAGGTTCTCCCTGCTTCTTCTCGGAAGTCAAGTGTGACTATCCCACCTGATGTTTCTTGTTCTATTTTTTTTATATGCAGGGAGATGTTCCTACGCCAATCCAGAAGGTGGTTTAAGTTCTCTGAGGCTCTATTCTTCAGAGTGTTTAAATTATTTTATATCTCATTACCTTTTGTATCAGTTGATCTTCATGTCGAGCTTATAATATTTTCCTATTGTAGTTGATAGCGTTGTTGCTAAAAAGATTCTTAGGATTACCGAACAGTTAGGTTGTGAAGAATTAGTGAGAAATGGGGTTGTAGTGAAATATCTTGTGGCTTTGGATAAGAAAGAAAGGAAAAAGAGAGCATCTCAATTGTTGATGTTAATGTGTTCCTTCAATATCAGAGGGGTAGGGAGAAGTGTGAAGAGGAGGAAGGTTAGGGATCCCATTTGTTTTAATTCCTTAGAGTTTATGGCTATCCAAGAGACAAAGCTCTTAGTTATCTCTCATTCTCTTGCCCATTATCTCTAGGTTAAATCATTTTGTAAGTGGAGTTTTATTCCTATAAAATGGAATAATTGAGGTCTTGTTTCGATATAATGCTAAAGGCAAAGCTTTCTTTTCCTTTTTTGGTTCGAGTTTCTTGGGTTTTATGGGTGATATTTTGTGTGTCTGAGAGGATTTTAATGCAACCATTTCTCCGAACAAGCAGAGAGGAAGTAATGGTATTTTGGTATCATCGTGAAATGTTGAATGTGTTGCTTTCTCCTCTTTCATTATTCATATGGACTTGGTGGAGCTTCCTCTTTTGGATAGAAGGTTTACTTGGTTCCAATCTCTTGGTGGGGGCATTTAGTAGGCTTGATCACATTTTGATCTCTGATGGTTGATGGAATGTTTGTGGGTATAGTGCTCAATGGGTTCTCCCTAGAGTTTTGTCTAACCATTCTCCTATTATCCTTAAGTATGAAAATCAGTTATGGGGACTTAAACATTTTAGGTTCAATGACCATTGGTTGTCTCATCATGATTTCCTTGATCTGGTCTTTAATTTCTAGTCAGCCTCCTCCAACAAGGGCTGGAAGGCTTTCACCCTCATGTGTAAGCCTGGGTCCCTTAAGGCCACTCTTAAAATATGGAATAAGGGTGTCTTCAGTGACCTTGATTCTTAGGTTGACTCTCTCAGATGTTTTGTGAATGACTTGGATCTTTTAGATGATAATCAACCTCTTCTTAAGAATGAAATAGAGTTTAGATCTAAAACCCTTGCTGGCTCTAGTCTTTGCTTAGGGTGAAATATTCTCAGTTATGTCAAATAACTATGGCTAGATGGTTGAATGAGGGTGATTCTAATTATTCATTATTTCATGCCTCCGTTAAGAGTCAAAACTGAAGGAACTTTATCTTAGCTCTTAAGTACTGTGAGATTTGGATTGAAGGGGTGGCAGAGATCTGGAATGATATTTTCTCATACTTTTCTAAGAGATTTAAAGAGCTATATTTTGCTCGTCCTAGAATTGATTAGGTGTCTTTCAGGGCTATATTTGTTGAGGATAATTTGGCCATAACATCTTCTTTCATCCTTGACGAGATTGAAGAGGTTGTGTCTTTGTGTGATAGGAATAAGAGTCCAGGGCTAGATGAGTTTAATTTCTCTTTTTTGAAAGATTCTAGAATATGTTGAGGACATATATTGAGATTATGTTTGATGAGTTTCATTGGTTTCCATCTCACCCTCATAGTTTCTCATTTTTTTGTGACTCTTGTTACCAAAGTTAAGAACCTAGCTACCTTAGGTGACTTTAGACCCATCTATCTGGTGGATCCCCTCTATAAGTTAGATCAAAGCTTATCTTTTCTCTTGTATTTTTGTGGTTCTGGTTAATGGTTCTCCAACTCCTGAAATCAAAATTCAAATAAGGTTGAAACAAGGAGATCACTTAACTCATTCCCTTTTCGTCCTTATGGCCGTGGTTCTTAGTGTTTTGATCCAGTGGGCTGGAGATCTTAATCTCTTATCTAGTTTTAAAGTTGGGTTCTCTAATTTGGAGGTCTCTCATATGAAGTATGCTGACTATAACTTAATCTTAGTTAAGCCCTCGATTGAGGTTCTTCGAACTATCAAAGTTATCCTGGGGGAATTTGAGCTTGCCTTGGGTCATATGGTTAACATTTGTAGTAAAATATTTTTAAAGGACCTGTTAAGGGAGAGAGGATCACCAACCACCCTTAAGGGGTGACTCTTATCTGTGTTATCCATTAAGGACCACCTCTCTCTGAGTTCCCCCTAATATCCCAATCATGGGAAACATGGGAAAAGATGTTCCCCAGTCAGAAAGAAGTCAGGGTCAACATACTAATCCACATCTCCCTAGGAAATAAGGATCCAACGGTCCACCATTGACTAAGGGGCAGTTATCATTCCCAAGGAAACCCTAGGCCCTAGAGCCTCTATAAATAACATACACCTAGTACGTAATACATAGATAATAACATACTTAGTATAACACATAAATTTATAGTTTCTCACTTCACGTGAGCTTGCTCTCTCCACAGATGAAAAAGCCACCCAACAACGCCTCTCGCCGTTGCGGGCAACCCCTAAACCATCAGAAAATACTAATGCCTCTAGTCACCCATACTAGCTTACGGGTACCATTGATCTCATAATTTTTAAAAAGTACAAACTTCATAAGAGTAATTTGACTGGGATTAATGTTGACCCCTCTTTCTTTAGTTGATTGAGGGTTTTTTTGCACTGTAAGATTGAATATATCCTATTTTTGCACCTCAAATTACCAGTTAGAGCCAATCTTATGTTAGAGTTTACTTGGGAACCTCTTTTGAATATGGTTATCAAGAGACTTAACTCGTGGTCCCATATATTAGTAAGCTTATGAGGTAGACTTATTCTCCTTAATTTTGTGCTTAATGCTATATAAGTCTTATTCCTTTCTTTTTGTAAGATGCTTATGAAAGCGTGGAAGATTTTGGTTAGGATCTAAAGGATATTCCTTATGGGTGGGGGTGAAAGGGATATTTGAAATTCCTCGGGTCAGGACGTATGAAGTGTGTAAGCCAAAGAAGTTTGGGGGTCTGGGTGTTAAAGATCTCAGAAGGGTAAACCTAGCACTTCTTACCAAGTGGAGATGGAAGCTTATGAAGGGTTCCTCTAGTATTTGGTCTAATATTATATATGCATGTTATGGAGCTTCTTATATGTCCTTTTGGTGTTGAGGTAGGTCTTTGGGGAATCTCTCTTTTTCTACCTGGAGGAGAGGAGTGTCCCTTCTTGGATCCAAGAAGGATGATCCCTTGAATTTGTTTGAGCAGGAATTGTCTAAGAAGGATGGATCCAGTTTTTCGATCTCCTTTTGGAAAGACCCTTGGCTTGGTAGTACTCATTTATAGTTAAATTTCAGAGACTTTTCCCCATTTCCCAAATTCAAGATGCGACTGTGGGTGAGGTAGGAAGGTTAGATTAGGGGGCCGGTCATTTGGGATCCTAGATGGAAACAACTTTTTTTTGTTCATGAAGAACCTTTGGTTGCTGAGTTTTTTTAACACGAGCTTCGTCTCCATGTGGAGAATGATTCGTGGAGGTGGAGGCATGCTAAAGATGACTCATTCTCTGTGGCGTTTGATTATCTAGCCCTAGTCGAGAATATGCTTACCCTTTATGAGAGTATTGAGCACATGCTCTCAAACGTCTTCTCTATTTGGGATAGTTGCCCCCCTATAAGGTGCAAGTTTTTCTTGACAACTCTTGCGAGATAGATTTCCTTTCAACGAAAATATATTTAAGCAAAAGGTTATTATTGATCTTGAGGGGACTTCTTGTACTTTTTGTGGGGAACATGTAAAATCGGCATCACATTGGTTTGTGACCTGTAGTCTAGTAGATAATGTCTCATATAGGACTTTTGGGTGGTTAGGGATGAATTTGGCCATGCATAAAGTCCTTTGTATTTTTTTTGAGTTTTTCTTCTCATTGTATCCTATGGCTATGATGAGGGGTAGGTTTATTCTGATTTTTCATATTATGGTATGAATTATTTGGTTGGCTCGTAATGATAAGCTTTTAACCCATATTTAATCTAATGCAAAAGAGTGGGAGGATAAATGTACTTTTTTTGGCGTGAACCTGGTACCATCATAAATTCTAGTTGAACTCTTTATCCTTCAACGATTGCTTAAAAATCCTTTCACGTGTCTGATCCAATAATTGATCGAGATTCTTAGTTTTCTCCTCGATTTTATGGGGTTGTTGTTATTTTATGTGGATCTGATTTTGCTTTTGGTGGTTCTACAATTTGAGATCTAGCTTGGTTCTATTGAAGTGGTATTTTATTATATAGTTTGTGCGGATTTTGTTGAGTAAACTTTAAATGTCATTAGTAATAAGTTTCATATTAAATATGGTAGTAGGAAGATTAAGAGCCAATGTAATTTGGAAGGACAAAAGTTGGTAAGTTATGATAGTTTTATTAGTAGCAGTTATCTTTTGAGAATTGTAAAAGTCATTAGGTCTATATAAAGACCAAAAGTGTATTTTATTCAATAAGAGCAATACGAAAAGGTTTGTCTCCTTTTAAAAAAAGTAATCACATAACGAAGTCTGATTATTTATAACAATTTGGCATCAGAGCTCATGGCAAACATAATGAATCAAATGCCGTTGCCACGGCTAACAAAGTCAAATTATGAAAACTGGAGTATCCAAATGAAAGCTCTTCTTGGATCTCTAGACGCGTGGGATGTGACCCATGAAGGGTTTGAAGAACCAACAAAAGTTGGGGGATATACGGAAGCTCAAACGAAGGTGTTGAAAGAGACGCGATTGAAGGACAAAACGACATTATACATGTTATTCAGGGCTGTAGATGAATCAGGCTTTGAAAAAATTGTTGGTTCGACTACGTCGAAACAAGCGTGGGACACGTTAGAAAAAGTGTTCAAAGGAGCAGATCGAGTGAAGCAAGTTCGACTCCAAACTCTTCGTGGCGAATTAGAGAGGATACAGATGAAGGATACAGAAATTGTATCTGACTATATCACACGTGTGCAAAAGGTGGTGAATCAACTCACCAGAAATGGAGAGACAGTAACTGATGCACGAGTTATTGAAAAGATCTTGAGATCTTTAACAGACAAGTTTGAGAATATTGTGTGTGCAATAGAAGAGTCGAAGGACCTTTCCAAGCTCTCAGTCAAAAAGCTCGCTAGTTCTCTCGAAGCACATGAACAACGAAAGATGGCAAAAAAAAAGAAGCAGTAGAAGAAGCAAATCAAACCAAGGAATCGAACAAAGACGAAAAGGTACTCTTTTCTCACAACTTTCGAGGAAGAGGACATGGATGTGGAGGCCGTGACAGTGGTCGAAGTGGTAGAGGTAGCAACTTCGAAAGAGGACAATCGAGCCAACAAAATTGGCGTGGCAGAGGACGTGGTCAAAGAGGTGGTCGTTCGAATCATTCCAACTTCGAATGCTACAAGTGTGGGAAGTATGGTCATTACGCGAAGGATTGCAACTCCTAAAAATGTTACAACTGTGAAAAAGTGGGACATCTTGCAAAAGACTTTCGAATTGAAAAGAATATTGAAGAAACAACCAACCTAGCCTTTGAAGCTGAATCGAATGAAGGCTTTCTCCTGATGGCTCAAAACAAAATCAACACCAATAATGACAATGTTTGGTATCTTGACTCAGGAGCAAGTAATCACATGTGTGGTTACAAACACCTGTTTAAAGATATGAAGAGAATTGAAGATGGTAATGTGTCTTTTGGAGATACATCGAAAGTGAAGGTCGAAGGAAAGGGCACAATCGGTTACTTGCAGAAGGATGGCTTGATTGGATCAATCGAAGACGTTTACTATGTACCAGATCTCAAGACCAACATATTAAGTCTGGGACAACTTACAGAAAAAGGTGTTTCGATACTTATGAAAGATCGAACACTACATTTGAAGGACAAAGTAGGACATCTGATTGCCAGTGTCGAAATGGAAAGAAATTGAATGTACAAACTGAACCTGAGAACACTCGAGAGAAATGTCTGCAAATCGAAGTGCAAGACAAAGTGTCACTATGACATATGCGCTTTGGTCATCTACATCATGCTGGTTTGAGAAGGTTGGCGAAAAGGAACATGGTGCATGGACTACCAGACATGGATTTCGAAGGAAAATTCTGTGAAGAATGTGTGCTCAGCAAACAAACAAGAACCTCATTTCAAAGGAAGGCAGAGTATCAAGCTAAACATATTCTCGAATTGATACATACTGACATATGTGGGCCAATCACTCCAGAATCCTTCAGTGGAAAAAGGTACTTCATTTCTTTTATTGATGACTTCTCAAGAAAAACCCGGGTTTACTTCTTGAAAGAAAAATCTGAAGCATTAGAAGTGTTCAAAAAGTTCAAAGTAATGGTGGAGAAGGCAACAGACAGACACATCAAAGCAATTCGATCTGACAGAGGAGGTGAGTATACTTCAATGGCCTTTATGAAGTACTGTGAAGAACATGGCATAAGGAGATTCCTAACTGCACCATATTCACCTCAACAAAATGGTGTGGCTGAAAGGAAGAATCGAAATATTCTTGACATGATTCGATCAATGCTCAAAAGCAAGAACATGTCGAAAGAATTCTGGGCAGAAGCAGTACAATGTGTTGTTTATATTCAGAATAGATGTCAACATTCGAAGTTAGAAGACAAAACACCACAAGAAGCATGGAGTGGACAGAAGCCAACAATTTCTCATCTCAAGGTATTTGGTAGTATAGCTTATGCACATGTACCAGATCAACAAAGAACAAAGCTTGAAGACAAAAGTCAGAAGTACATGTTCATTGGATATGATGAGAAGACGAAAGGGTACAAGCTCTTCGATCCCATAAGTAAGAAAGTGATCGTGAGTAGAGACGTTCGAATGAAAGAAGCAAGCAAGTGGGACTGGAACAATTTGACAAAGGTTATTGACGCAGTCGAAGAAACAACTGTAGTTGTACCAACAGGTATTCCAACAGAACATGAAGAAACTGAAGATGAAGATGAACCTCTACAACCCAAAATGAGAAGTTTGCAAGATTTGTATGATTCAACAAGTGAGGTGCGTCTTGTGTGTCTTCTGGCAGATGCTGAAAACATCAGTGTCGAAGAAGCGTTACGAGACAAGAAGTGGAAAAGTGCCATGGACGAAGAGATTAGAGCAATCAAACGCAACAATACTTGGGAGCTAGTCGAATTTCCAAAAGGTAGTCAACCCATTGGTGTAAAGTGAGTATTCAAGAAAAATATGAATGCTCAAGGAGAAATCGAAAGATTCAAAGCACGACTGGTTGCGAAGGGATACAAACAGAAAGCAGGAATGGACTATGATGAAGTGTTTGCGCCTGTTGCAAGAATGGAGACAATTCGGTTACTCATTTCTCAAGCTGCTCAATTCAAATGGCCAATATTTCAAATGGATGTCAAGACAGCTTTTTTGAATGGTGTGATCGAAGAAGAAATCTATGTCGAACAACCACTTGGATATATGAGAATTGGAGAAGAGAAGAAGGTGTTGAAACTGAAGAAATCGTTGTATGGGCTGAAGCAAGCACCTAGGGCATGGAACACACGTAATGACACATATTTCAAAGAGAATGGGTTCGAGCAATGTCCTTATGAACCCGCCCTCTATGTGAAGAAAAATGGAAGTAATTTATTACTTGTTGCTCTCTATGTTGATGACCTTATCTTTCTAGGCAGTGATGTTCAGATGATCGGAGATTTCAAGAGCACCATGACAAGCGAATTCGAAATGACAGACTTAGGTCTGATGAGATTCTTTCTTGGTCTGGAGGTTCGACAAGAAGAAGCTGGAATCTTTATCTCACAAGAAAAATAGGCAAAAGAAATCCTAGAAAAATATAAAATGAAGAATTGCAATCCAACTTCGACGCCAATGGAATCAGGTACAAAACTGTCAAAGTTTGATGGAGGAGAACGGGTTGAAGGAAGCAAATATCGAAGCTTGGTAGGTAGCCTTCGATATCTCACATGCACAAGGCCAGACATTTCACTAAGTGTTGGCGTGCTAAGTCGATTCATGGAGGAGCCAGTACACACACATTGGAAGGCGCTGAAACGAATTCTAAGATACATCCAAGGAACAATATCACTAGGAATGCTTTATTCAAAAACAAAAGACTACAAGTTAGTTGGTTATTCTGACAGTGACTGGTGCGGACACATAGACGATCAAAAGAGCACCTCTGGATATGTGTTTTTCATGGGAAACACAACATTTACTTGGCTATCGAAGAAGCAACCTATAGTAACACTTTCGATGTGTGAAGTTGAATATGTGGCAGCATCCTGGTGCGCCTGTCATGCAGTATGGCTCAGAAGGTTGATAAGCAAGATGGAGCTAAAACAGGAAAGTCCAACAATAATACAAGTGGACAATAAATCAACTATCGATTTGGCAAAGAATCCAGTGAATCATGAACGAAGCAAACACATTGATGTTCGATTTCACTTCATTCGTGAACATGTGAAGGAGGGAAGTGTCGAATTAAGGCATGTAGCAAGCAAAAACCAAGCAGCGGATATTTTCACAAAACCACTATCAAAAGAGATCTTCGACAGAGGCAAGAAGATGATAGAAATGCTGGATGGAAGAAACATTTAAGTTTACAGAGGAGTTTTGTTGAGTAAACTTTAAATGTCATTAGTAATAAGTTTCATATTAAATATGATAGTAGGAAGATTAAGAACCAATGTAATTTGGAAGGACAAAAGTTGGTAAGTTATGATAGTTTTATTAGTAGCAGTTATCTTTTGAGAATTGTAAAAGTCATTAGGTTTATATAAAGACCAAAA
Organism: Vicia faba; assembly: GCA_948472305.1. NCBI lineage: Eukaryota > Viridiplantae > Streptophyta > Magnoliopsida > Fabales > Fabaceae > Vicia > Vicia faba. The sequence goes on from OX451741.1 coordinate 1,020,204,867, forward strand.
GTGTATTTTATTCAATAAGAGCAATACGAAAAGATTTGTCTCCTTTTATAAAAAGTAATCATATAACGAAGTCTGATTATTTATAACAAATTTCTCCGCATTGTTTTTTGTTTGATGTTTTGTGGTTTCTTATAATGTATTTTACTTTATTTTTTGGTATTGACTATTTTTATATGTCTTTAGTCTTCTGACATAGCACTTCTTATGACTGTGTTTTTCTTATATTACTGTGTGTGGGGTTAAGCTTATTATAATATACTTATTTTTGCCATTAAAGTAAAGTAAAATAAACGACAATTATTTTTTCATTGAAATCAACGTTAATCGTGTTCTTAAAAGTTGTAACGAGGCACAATAAAACCGAATCAATACCATTTAATTATTCTCTTTTATCAAACTTTTTTTATCATGAAAAAATAATAGGAATATAACAAAAACAATAAAAGGTTAAACAATTGTGTGGAAGGAATGCATGTGAGCGTTTCATGCAAGAGAATAAAAGATAGCTGAAAAATTATAAAAATTACCAAGTGTAAAGAAGATGCCACACGTCTTGATGAGAAGAATAGCAAGGATGAGACAATAGTAGAATAATAATGTAAAATGATGGAATTTTTTGAAGTATTATGTGAAATTATTTAACATGTGATGGAATTTTTTGAAGTATTATGTGAAATTATTTAACATGTCATAAATGAATGAAATATTTGAATTTTGTTTTTTCTAAAATAATAAATTTTATAACTTGGTCAAGATAAAATGAAAAGATATGATTGTTGAAAATTAATCTACAATTAATTCTTCCGAGTATGTTCAAATATGACAAGTTAAAAAAAGTTAAAGAAGATAAAAGCGTCTTATATATAAAAGTGAAAATTGTCTTCAAATATGTCCGAAAGAAATTTTGATTAGTGTTACACTAAACATCTACTAGTGAAAATTGCATTTAAATCTGTCGGAAGGAAATCTTGATCAATTTTTGCACTAAACATTTATTCGTGAAAGTTGACTTTATTTGTCTCGGGCTACTAAAAGTTTGAATTTCGAATTCAAAATACACTTTATGAAGTGGTGCATTGTGTTATTATAGGTGAACGATTGCAAACATATGCTGAAAAATGTGTTATTTCATCAAGAGTTGCAAACTTATGAAATAACACATACATGCCCTATAAATACATAATTCTGAATTCGAAAATCATTCACTAAAAATTTTATATCCTCTTCGATATTCCAGACATCCTTTCTTACATTCGAGTTCTTCATCAGTCTTGTGCAGACTCGATTCAAAAACTGAATTATCCTGAATATTCTTGCGTTCCAATTCTATGACATTTTAAGAATGCTTGAAATATTTATAAGAAAAGTGATTTCGTTCCAATTCTAAGACATTTTAAGAATGCTTGAAATATTTATAAGAAAAGTGATTCCGTTCACGATTTTAACCTCGATCCTTTTAATTTGAATTAATTTTCTTAACAATCTTATAAATATCATAAATAATGACAATCTTATGCATAATTAATTTGGGTTAATCAATGTATTATGGTTAGTAATGTAACTATTTCATATTTTACTGTGGTAGAGATACATGTAAAGTGTTACTTTGAGATGCTATTGATTTAATTTTGATTGTGTATCAAAATTTGACATTGTCAAACCGTATTGCGGAAGATATCTGTCGGAGTGGTTCAAACTCACAACCATTGGCTTAAGGGGCGGTTGCATTATCAACCGAAGAAACACACTGTTGTTTTAGTTTTGAATGCGAAACCTTACAAATGTGACAGCAATATTGATGAATATTAAAATCACATGTTGTACCTGTTGGCTAAAAGGTACTTGTATTCAATTTTGAATGGAAAGATTGATATTGTTGCTGGGATATTGAAACTTCTATAGAAAAATGTTAATTTTCAAATTCATTAAAGTTGTAATTTTAAATTTTTAAAATTGAATTTTCATTCGAATTTTATGTGACTAATATGTTTATGTTGAATGAGACTTATTATTATAAGGTATAAAAAAAACATCTGAAATGGAACATGATTTATATATATTTTTAAATTGGGAATCACGAGATATGAAAATTTGAGACCCATTTCATAGAGATAAGGAATTTGAGATTCACACCAAAAAAGGAACCTCACGAGGAAGGTTCTACATGGATAAAGTTAGAAAGACCGAAAGACTAAGGATTTAGGACTGGAAAAAAAAATTAATTCTCGACTTATTTCTTCAAGTAGAAGGAAATAATGAGAATTTTGTTCGTAAGATTCTTATTATTCTTCAAGTGGAAAATGATCCTAATATTTACAAAGAAGAATAACTTCAAGGGACTTCTCTTGAAATGATGATATCCAATACGAAATGGACTCAATAATGTCAAACCATACTTAGGAACTTGTTAATCTATCTAAAGGATCTAGATCATTGGATGCAAGTGGGTGTTTAGAAGGAAGTATCATTGTGATGGTACACTACACACCTATAAGGATAGATTAGTAACTAAGGGTTTTACACAAAAGGAATGTGTTGATTATTTCGACACGTATATGCACTAGTAGCAAGCAAAAGAAAATTTAGAGTATTGTTTGCTTTAGCTTATTTGCATGACTTTATAGTTCATCAAATGGATGTCAAAACAACATTCCAAAACGGAGATCTCGATGAGGAGATTTACATGGAGAAACCAGAAGGCCATGTGCTTCTTGGTAATGAACGAAAGGCGTGCAAGCTTGTCAAATTCTTATATGGGTTAAAACAAGCGATAAAAAAATGACACCAAAGTTTGACTTTGTTATTGTAAGATTCACCAATTAAGGGGAGACACACAACTTAGGAAGGTACTTTTCAATCATTATTAAAACACGAATTCAAAGAGTTTGTCATCATCAAAAAGGGGAAATTATGAAGAATACATCTTATATCTAGTTTTGATGAAGACAAAAATTATTAAAGAAGAAAATGATCAAAAGTGTCATGCACATCAATGATGAAGTTGATCGAGAAAGTTTAACATAAAAATTCAAGTGAAGATTTCAGAGAAGTGAACATAACTAAGGTACTCATTGCAATTTATATTATACTATTTTAAATTACTCATAATTTCATCTTTTACTTCATCTAAAAACCTTCTTACATCATCAAACATGATCATATAAAACCTTTTTCATCTAATTACTGTGGCAAGTGTTTGTTGTACACAAGTTGTGTGAGAATATTGTGATATCTCTTTGTCTCTATATGTATTACATGTTGATCTTTAGCAACGAGATTAATAGAATATTAGAAACAAAGAGGTTTCTAGATTCCATATTCAAGATGCAAAGATCTTGAAATAGTGGACACCCTTTTTCAATCAAAGTAAAGCGAAAAAATGGGGGTTAAAAACATAGTCAAACACATTATATTGAGAAAACTTCAATATTCAATATGAAAGATCTTGGAATAGTTGACACTCTTTTGAAGATCAAAGTAATGCAAAATAGTAGGGGTTATGAACTTAGTTAAATACACGTTGTTGAGAAAGTTCTTGATAAGTTCAAACTGTCACGTTTAAAGAAAGAGAATATTCAATTTGATCTTAGTGTCAAAATGATGATGGAAGAGTTGTGGATATATTAAAAATATGAAGGTGCAATTGGCTCTTTAATATAATGTATTGGACCTGATATTACACTTGTAGTTAGTAAATGAGTAGATTTACTAACAATTCACATAGTGAGCATTGGAAGACCTTCATGAGAATTTTGGTTATCTTTTGAAAACAAAATATTTGGCCTTCATTATGGTAGGTTTCCTGCCATAATAAAAGGATATACCGATGCGAGATGGATATCGAGCGTTGTAGATAATAAATCTACAAATGGGTGGATATTTACACTAGTTAGGGTGAAATTTCTTGAAAAAGCAAGAAAAAAACATGTATTAATCTTTCAACCAGGGAATCAGAGTTCGTGGCTCTCGTTTTCATTGGTCAAGAAGATAAATGGTTGAGGGACTTTTAGTTGGAAGCTCCATTGTCAAAAGACAATGTTTCAAAATTGTTCATACACTCTGATAGTCAAACAAATTTAGTTAGTGCATTCAACAAAGTGTATAATGGAAAGTCTAGGAACAAAGACCTTATACATTCTTTCGTGAGAAAATTGATTAAAGATATAATCATTTCACTCACTTGTATATACGGTCAATCTATAATTTGGATGATTCATTTACTAAGCCACTGGCCAGAGACTTAGTAAAGACAACCTCGAGAGGTTTGAGGTTGAAACTCCTTGAGTAAGAGTTCCGAAAGCGGAGGCAACCCAATCTTACGTTAACAGAATATTAACCTCAAGATTCAATGGGTAACAACAAGTTGTTGATTTAGATGATTGTCGAACATTTCATGATAAAGTTGACCTTAAAATGAGGGTTGAGTTTTTATTTTATACTCTTAACGAAGTTTGTAACCGAGGAAAAGTATCTCATGGAAAAGGATACAACATGAACTTCACCTATGTGAATTTCGAGATGGGGATGTCTCCTGTTAGGAGATATTTATTGTTCTATCGAGGAGCATAGTGTATGTCAAATATCTAGTGCTGATAGGTTGTCAGCTGTATTCGGCAACGTCGAATACAACAAATTTGTAGTTTTAGGCAACAGTATGTCGAAATGTAATTTTGGGCCAAAGCTTGTATATAGTCGAATTGGACCTAGGCATTGTATGCCTATATAAAGGGCTTTCTAGTTTGCAATTTTACAATACAATCACAATTCAATTTTATAATTATTTTACAATTTAGTTAGAATCAATAACAAACTTTCAATCTCTCTCTTCTTCTTCGTTCTTCTTATTCCTTTATCAATCATCTTTCTCTAAAACCCTTTGTTCCAACAAATTGGTATTAGAGCCTGGTTGCAATTCAGAGAGAATCTAAATGGTAAACGAAATAACAACGTCAACACAATTTCCAGCGAATCTACCAATTTTCAAAGGTGAAAACTATCAACGGTGGGTTGCACAGATGAAGGTTATATTTAGATTTCAATATGTTGTTAAAATCTTGAATGATGGAGTATCAGAACTGGAAGCAAATGCGACAGATGCTCAGAAAGTTGTTGTGGTCGGTGGATCTGGAACTGACTGTTTTAAAGCTGGTTCGCGAAATGTCGCGGAAGCAAGAGTCGCCACCGTCTTTTATTTTCTCCAATTGGAAAGGACAAAAGCACAGAAAAATTCCTTTAAAGAGATTGCTCTCGGTTCGGGAGGTAGGTTATAGAAAGGGAAGGTGTTAGCACCCTTTCTATCCATGGTTATCCATGGGCTCTTAGGTACTTGCTCAATGTGTTTTCAAAATATTTGCTTGCTTTTCAATGTGGGTTTCAAAAATATTCTTTGAAAAGTTTCAATTCAACTCGTACGTCAGAGTGTTTGAAAAGTTTGCTTTGAAAGCTTTTGAAAATGTGTTGGTGTGAAAAGATTTTGATTTGTTTGAAATTAGAGCAAGTATCCTTGAGAACCTACCTACCCTAAGGAATTCGTCTGTGTAAATGTCCTTTAAAGTAGTGCCATCCCACCATTGAGAGGTAGGTAGCACCACCGTTGGAGGTGTTCGGGTCAATTCGAGTGTTAGGGACATGGTGATCACCGGAGCAATGGGAAGACACCTTAGAAGCTACCCTTATGCCATTGATCTTTTATTCCGAGGCAACTATTCCGAGGCAACTTGTTTCGAGGCAACTAGATCAATGGAACATAAGGACTTACTAAGACGTCTTATACTCGACGATCACCTTTCGAAAGGCAACAGTGAGGCGTACCCTAGGGGTGGTGTGTGCAGTTCGTGTGTCATGTTTCAACTATTTTGTCTTGTCATGTTTGTTGTGATCTACGCTTGATTTTATTTTTAAATCCATACATTCTTTCATGCATATTTATTAACAGTTATATATTTGCAAAAATAAATCTAAACTATTACAACTGGCGCGGGTCCACATCGCCAAAAAAAAAACCGAACCCGATTTGACTGAAAGTAAAAAAAAGCAATAAAATAAAAGTGCGAGAAATAAATCTAAACTTATTACAAGGCTTTGGGGCATATACAGAGGTATTTAAACAATATAAAATAAATGCGCGAAATAAAGAGATTAAACAAAACTAGGGCGTTGGACCCTTTTACAAACAATTAAAATTAATCAAGGAATTTAAAATTAAAATTAAATGAAAAATAGTATTTTTGTGTTTTTTAGATTTAAAAGAAAAAAGACAAATTAATTAAAACTAAAATGCTAAACCCTAGTTCTAATGTTTTTTTTAAGTTATTAAGGAAAAGATTTAATTTCTAACCTAATTTAATTCTAAATTAATTTATGTACAATTTTTAATTTATGAAAATAAATAAATAATATTATTATTCTAAAAAAAGGAAAAATAAAAAAAGAAAATAAAAAGTTATTAAACCTAAATTCTATTTTTTGGATTTTTATTAAAAAAAAGATTAAATTTGAAAACCTAATTAAAACTAAATAATTACAAATATTTATTTAGAAAATGACTAAAATAAAAATTATATTCTTTTTTGGTCTTTTCTGATTTTTGAAGGTTTTTATATTATTTATGTGAAAATAATTAATTAAATAAATAGCAAATAAAAGGAATAAAAAAAGAAAAATTAAAGAAAGAATAAAAAATAAGGCAAACCAGGGGAGGGGTAGACCCCAAAATTGTGAGGTGCAGGCCTGGAAGATTAAGGCCCATTTGCTTGAATTCATTGACTTTTCTAAGCCACGTGCACGCCTGTTGACTTGCATCCATGGTATACTTTCAAGCTGAACCCTTGATCAGATCTCCTGGGACGCGTGGACAATGCATTTTGGAGTGTGCATGGTGAGCTTTAATGTTAGCGCTGCATGTGAATTCAAGTTGAAAAATAATATTGAATTTTGCAAGACCTGGGACTTGAACCCAGGTCATGAGAGTCATATGCACAACGTGTTACCACTGAGCCAAGCGCTTTTCATTTAACCTATAATAACACGTAAATATAATAAATGAAATATAACGTTAGTGGATGGCCTGGCGCGAAAATTTGAATGGACGAATCATTGCTTGACACGCCTTCTTCTTCCTCCCCGTCCCTGTAACATAACACAAATAGGCAACGGTTTCTTACGCGTTTCATTAGGCAACATTTGAAAAAATAGCGAATAGAGCTACGTGAATCAGAAATTAATCGCGAGTATGTCAATCCCTTCGTCTTGGTGTACTGAGTTCAACCATGGTGGTCCCAAAGGCCAATTTTACTGTATTGCAAAAGCCCTAAATCTAAGAACCTGCAAACCCTAGCATATGAAAATGGTGGAATCACATATGATCACCAAAAATGCAATTAAACATAATGGAGAGCTTAGAAACTTTGTAAGGAACAAGAATCCACAGTTAAAATGCAATGATCATGCTTAGAATTGAGAACACGGTTTCAAAAAATTTTCTGTACAGTTTGAGTTGTCGTTACTGCTTCTTCGCGTTTTGATTGAGATTAGGGGTTGAGAAATGTTCAGAAATGCCTCAGGATGCTATTAGGAAAAAAATTAAGGCTTTAAACTCTCCCTAACCTTGAAATCAGATTTGGCTTATATGGCTCATTTTTCAAATTGTCCAATGGCTTTTCAGCGCAGCATATGGCATATTATGGTTAGGGTTGGACTCAGTGATCATAATGGAATGGAATTGGCTTACTCTTTGACCTAGATTCAAGCTCATGAAGGAATTAGTCTTAGGGTTTTCACTCTTAACCATTTTTCCTCCTTTTTAGCCAAGACCTAGACCTAGTGTGCAAATGAACCCTAGCCTGATTTCTTGAGTTGGTTCATGATACATAGAAATTGTCCAAGTTCACATGACACTATTCCATTGGTTTTTAAATTTTATTTGAATTTTCAAAGAATTAAAATGAATTAAATCATCAAAAATTAAATAAAATAAAAAAATCAATATTTGGTCTTGAAATTAACCATGGGCCACGTGTGTGGCATGACAAGGATGAACCAAGTGGAAAAAATGGGGCCCTTTTGTCAAAAATTGGATTTTCAAGGATAGTTGACTTTTGCCATTTCACAAAAATTTCCCAACTTCTACAAGGCATAACTTGCTCAATTTTTAAGCTTTTCACATGTTCTTGGACATTTTGGAAAGGTCTTTGAGTCCTTTAACCAATGCCTTTGGTCCCATGTCATTTTGATTTACCAATCTCAAGTTATGGCCTTTGACTTAAAGTCCCTTTTTATTGACTTTTGAAAATGACCTATAATGTTGAAATTGATAACTTTTTGTGAGAGCATTTCTTGGACTTGAAGTATGAAGATGAGTTGTAGGAAATGTCTTTCTCTTCAAAATGAGCTTTGGATGGAATTTTTCTGATAATCCATGTGAAAGTTATGCCCTGGTCAATTTCAGTTGACTTTTTCAGCTGTCCAAATATAGCAACTTTTGCATCTTTGATGATTTCTGAGCCAAATTTTGAGAATCATGATCAAGCATTGATCAAATGATGTTTGTGGCTTCAAAATGATATATTGACCAAAAATTTGAACTTTTGACTGTCAAATGACCATTTTGCCCCTACAGTTGACTGTAGTGCAATTTAGGGTTTTGACTGTGCAATCTTGAGCTGAATGCCTTGAAACTTGATATGAGGATGCTTGACCATATTTGTAAGCATATGAGACTTGATTGAGCCTTTGAAAACTTCCTTTTCTTGATCAGCACACAAACCCTAGTTTTGACTGTATAGGAGACAGTTGACCTGCACAACCTTTGGAGAATTTTGTGACTTGGCTTGGCAATTTCTTGAGGAATATGGGAGGGCAAATTTTGGGGTATAACAGTTGTGCACAAAGATCAAAGGAAGAAAGATGGTAAAGCATTATTCTTCATTCACCAGTGTGTGGATTCTGATGTATTTGAGAAGATAATTGAAGAAGAAATAGCAAAGGGAGCATGGGACAAGTTAAATAACTTGTATGGTGGAGATGAGAAATTGAAGAAGGTGAAGTTGCAGACATTGTGGAAGCAATATGAGATGATTTATATGAAAGAAGATGAATCAATCTCTGTATATTTCTTAAGAATTGTGATGCTAACAAACTAGATAAAGGAATATGGTGAATCAGTTACGTATCTGTAGAAGATAGAGAAAGTGTTAAGATCTTTAACTGCAGATTTTGACTATATAGTAGTGACAATTAAAGAGGCCAAGACTTTATCTGAGATAAATTTAGAAGAACTTCAAGCTTCATTAAAGGCCCATGAGATGAGGTTGAAGCAAAGAAACTCAGAAAGAGAGAAGGCGGATGAACAAGCATTACAATCAAGATTCAGCAAGAAAGTTGGAAAAGAGAAGTCGAAGCAGTAAAAGAATCTTGCTAGTGATGAAAAGTCAAGCAAGAATACTGATTCGATCAAGAAAGGTGTGGGCAACAAGTATTTTGGGAATAAAGTTGACACGAAAGAGGTGCAGTGTTACAATTGTTTAGGTTTTGGTCACTATGCTCGAGACTGTTGAAGAAAAAAAGCAGCGAGGGCGAAGGATAGTGATGAAGTTCAATATGCACGAGCTGGAGATAATGATTCTGATGATATATTGTCAGTGGTCAACACTCAGTCAAACACCAAGAAAACAACATGCGCTATCTAGATTCAGGATGCAGCAACCACATGACTGACAATAAAAACTGGTTTACCAAGTTAGATGAGTCAATCAAAAAGGTGATAAAGTTTGCACATGGAAGGCACATCAAATCAGGTGGTAATGGATATATTTCGATTGTCAAGAAGGATGGTCGAAAGGCCACTATCAATGAAGTGCTATGTGTACCCTTTATGATAAGTAACTTGATAAGTGCAAGTCAATTACTTGTAAAAGGTTTCAATATGAAGCTAGAAGAGAATCAAATGAAAGTATATAGGGCTGATTGGAGGCTAATAATGAAAGCACCATTGGTAGAAAAAAACCTTCAAAGTTGAACTCAACACATCAGATCACACATGTCTTGCTTTAACTATAGAAGACAAGAACTGGCTATGACACCATAGGTATGGACATCTAAACTTCAGAATTGTATGCATGCTCAATCAGAAAAGGATGGTGTTTGGTTTACCGTATGTAAAGGAACAAAGGTAGGTATGTGAGGAATGCTGCAAAGCAAAACAGGTTAGGAAAGCGTTCAACCATGACTTGCCCATGAAATCAAAGAAAAAATTGGAGCTGGTTCATTATGATGTGTGTGGACCTTTTGAAGTAAAGTCAAATAGAGGCAACATGTATTTTTCTTACTTTTGACAACATTATATATATTCTAAATAGGTGTCAAACGAAGAAGATGGTCAGAAAGACACCTTATGAGGCTTGGACAGGGTCGAAGCCAAGTGTGAGTCATCTTAGAGTTTTTGGATCAACGTGTTTCAGGCATGTACCTGAACAATTGAGAAAGAAGCTGGATGATCAAAGTGAAGTCATGGTGCTCATAGGTTATTATTCGACTGGTGCATACAAGTTGTATTCGCCAAATAAAGATAAACTAGTGATCAGTCGAGATGTTCTTGTGGATGAAAGCAAAGGGTGAGACTGGAGTCAAGGTTCAGTTCGACAAGAATCAAACACAGTCACAACTGTGTTTGAAGAAGATCAACAAAATAAGGCTTCAACGAGTCGAAATCAACAAGGTGATGCTTCAACTAGTCAAAATGAAGAACCAGCTGTGCAAAATGAAAGAAGGTCGATTAGAACAAGAACTGAGTCGACAAGGCTAGATGGATATGAAATATTTCTAGATCAAACAGTTGATGCAAATGGTGATTTAATCAAAGAAGCCATGATGATGGCTGAAGCACAACCAATTGACTTGGATCAAGCCATGAATAATTCGAATTGGTGTGAATCCATGAAAGAAGTTTAAGAACAAGAAGTGTTTCTACATCTGGCCTTAAGATTTTGATGATAACTTTACATGTTATCTTTATGAATAATTGTATACGCTAATGGTTTGTTCTAGTGTGTAGCTACTGCTGTAATGTTCTGACTCTGGTATCAAGGCGTGTGACATCATCAGGCTCTAAACATGCACTACTGGAAGAAAACATGTGGTTACGTGTTACAATTGATGTCAAGATTCTGAATCTATCTTCTGCAACGTGTCTAAGGAACATTGGTATAAAAGGTTCTAATCATGACTTTATGGTTAAACTTTGAAGGCCTTCTAAAGCTTTACTTTGTGTGTTATAAGTTTTGAATATTATGAAGATAAGGTTTTGTTGAACAAGTTCTGATGATATGAAGACAAGAAAGTTCTTACAACCAAGTGCTGAAGACTCCAAAGACAAAGTTCCGTGTGACAAGTTTTGAAGACTCCAAGACTTAGGTTCTAAGACTTAAAAGTGAATCTTATACAAAAAGCTTCAACATTCAACATTCAAATCTCTGAAGCCTCTGATGATAAGAATAAAGTTCAAAATGGTTAATGTGTGATGGTGTACAAAAGGTACATAAAGTGTTTATGACCTCTACTCTCTAAGTTGGTGCAAGGACATGCCTTTTCTGTACTATACAGTGACCACTCTCATTATGACTGTTGAGAATAAACAAATGGATTTCTAATTACCTTTCTACCCTTTCAACAGATCTCTTTTACAATATATAAAAGGAAGACTTGGAAGCTGAAGAAAAGGAAGAATCAACATTACACAAAATATATAGGATTAAATCAAGCTCAAGTAAAAGTACACAAAGTGTTGTGCAAACTCTATAGAGAAAATCTTCTGTGTATAGTTTTGTAAATAGAAAAGGAGTTGTTGCTCGTATCTTGCTGTAAAACACTTAGGTGTTTTTTTATACTGAAACATATGTGTAATTTTCTTACAAGAAGCAATCTGTAATACACTGAAAGAACTCAACAGTTGTTGATTGATACCTTGAGAGACTGAGTGAAGGTCTGATCTAAAAAAGACTCTCGCTGCGGATTGAGTGGATTTGAAATAAGGATCAACATACTTATTAGGGGTGCCAATATGGTTGCTATGACTTATTGTAGGTTATCTATAATCAATTTGGTTATAGTGTATTAAGTCCTTGTTGAAGGCGAAATCACCTTGAGTGGTGGACCAGAGTAGCTTTGACTACTATGAACTAGGATAAAAATACTCGTGTTCATTTATTTTTATGTTCTAGGTTAACTTGGTCTTTCATCATATGTTCTAGGTTAACTTGGTCTTTCATCATCGAAAAAGAATTCAAAATTATTTTTGGTGAGACCCAATCCAAACCCCCCTTCCTTATGTTTCTCACACCTTCAATTGGTAGTGGAGCTCCGGTTCTGATATTGATAATTATCTAACACTTAATCGTGTCAGATAAAGATCCAGACGAGTTTTTCTTTAAAGAAACACAATGGTTGAACCTACACCAACTAAAGCTGCTTCAGATTCAAGCGATAAAAGTTACAATGTAAAACCTCCCATCTTTGATGGTGAAAATTTTGAATATTGGAAAGGTAGACTAGAAAGTTTTTTTCTAGGTCATGATGTTGATCTTTTGGATATAGTAGTTGATGGCTACGTACCTTCCACAGATGACACTGGAAAAGAGATACCTAGGAAAGCTATGATTGATCAACAAAATAAAGACTATAAGAATCATTATAAAGCAAGAACCATCTTGTTGAATGCGATTTCTTATACTGAGCATTTGAAGATCACAAATAGAGACTATGCTAAGTCTATATTTGATTCTCTCAAAATGACTCATGAAGGAAATGATCAAGTCAAAGAAACCAAGGCGCTGGCCTTGATTCAGAATTATGAAGCTTTCAAAATAAAGGATGATGAAAGCAATGAAGTCATGTTCTAAATATTTCAAACCTTGGTTGCAGGACTGAGAGTTCTGAGCAAAGGCTATTCAACTGCAAATCATGTGAATAAGATTATCAGAATCTTGTCATCTAAATGGAGGCTTATGGTAACTGCACTCAAGATTGCAAGGGATCTGAACAACACTTCTCTAGAAGAACTGATAAGTTCTTAAAGAAGTCATGAGATTGAGCTAGAACAAGATGAACCGCAGAAGAAGATACAATGTATTGTGCTTAAGGCCATCAAGAAATATGAGAAGTCCAAAGCTCTTCAAGCAGAAGAGATAGAGGATTCCAAAGAAGATCTTGATGATGAAGAAGAAGAGTTGTTTCTACTGTCTAGAAGGGTTAACCGTCTCTGGAAGAGAAGTCAAGGCAACAAGTTTAGAAGTTCAAGAAGGAATGGAGGTCGCTTCGAATCAACTACTGATCAGAGAAAATCTAATGGCTACAAAGTCATTTGTTATGAGTACAATGAGCCATGGCATTACAAGAACGATTGTCCTAAGCTTCAAAAAGACATTCCAAAGAAGAAAGCTTTCAAAGGAAAAAAGAAAGGGATAATGGCAACATGGGATAATTCAAACTCTTCTGACTATGAATCAGAAAAGGATCAAGCTAACTTGGCGCTGATGGCTCATGCTGGAACATCAAGTGGAGTAATTTCCTAAGAAGACGAAGATGATTCAGAAACAGAAGAAATATTCTGCAAAGAGGTATTATATGATCTTACTCACTCTGAATTAACATATTCCTTAGTTAAAATTCTGGAAAAAATGAGTTATTCAAGATTCAGTTCAAGGATCTCAAAAAGACTCATGAATCTGTGTCTACTGAAATCATTAAGCTAAAGGAAGAAATTTTGTTTTAAAAAAGAAGTTTTTTTATTAAAAATGAAAACTATGCCCTTAAAGGCATGATAACTCTTCCAGAGGCCTCTGAAATTTCTGATGATGTCATCAAGAAATATGAAAAAACTTTCCAGAAATTTCTAGCTAAGAGCATAGGGAGAAGCACATTAGCTTCTATGATATATGGAGTAATAAAAAATGGAGTGAATGGTATTGGTTATGGTCCTCATGAATAGTCAAAATCTAATAAGTAAAACATACCAACTACTTTATACTCTCATTTTGTGCCTGTCGGGTTTGTGCGAAAAGAAGATGGAAAAGATGAAGAGAAATCAGATTCTAAATCTAGATGAAAATAAATTGGCTCAACCAAATAGTTTTAACTCTTGTAAATATTAATACTCTTCTGCGAAGACCATAGTTGTTTACAAATCTGGTATATCTAACATGAAAGAACCCAAGAATTTATGGGTACCAAAGGATAAGATAATATATGTTGCAAACACCCTTAGCAGTGCAATTGAAACACATGTCTTGGCACCTGGACTCTGGTTACTTGCAACACATGATGCAAAAAAGGCATATGTTCCAAAGTCTGGAACTTAAGCCTGGAAATATCATGGGGTTCAAAAGTGATCAAAAGGAATAAATCAGACTCCGTAACAGTAGTCGTTAGGATGGATATATCCTTTCTCAATGAAAGGAACAAAAACAACACTTATAAGATCAGGCTCTCTGACCTTATAAAACTAAAAATAGATTGTCTCATGTCTGTTAATAAGGAGAAGTGGACGTGGCTCGGATATTTAAGTTACGATAGCATGAGAAATATTTCTCAGATGAACTAGCTTGAATTTATCAAAGGCATGCTTTAACTGAAGTTTACTTCAAATGCTTTCTGTAAAGCATTTCAGAAGGGCAAAGTTTTCAAAAACTTATTTTAAGGAAAAGAATGTTGTTTCTTTCTCTAATCTATTGGAACTTCTACACATTGATTTGTCTGAATTGGTGAAAACCATGTCAATCAATGGAAAAAAGTAAGGATTAGTTATTTTAAATAACTACAACTAATGGACTTAGGTGAAGTTTCTCTAACACAAGAATGTGTTACATTGTGTATTCACCACCATCTGTACTCTAGTGCTATTTGAAATAAAGTATCAATCTTTGTCAAGCCAATACATCAAAGCACTTCTGGCCAAAGGATGTAAGCACATCATGTTATTTTCAGAACAATGTCTCCATATGACCTATTCCTGAAAAGACTTGTTATGAATTATGGAAAAATAAGAAACCAATATTTCCTATCTTCATCAATTATATGCTCGTGTTTTATCCTAGACTCTAAAGAAAATATGAAATTGATTGACTCTAATGCTCAAAATGGTATCATGTTATGATGTTCTGATAGCTCAAAAGGCTACAAATTATATAACACTGAAACATTTTTTAAAATCAATTCATGTTAGATTTAATGATAAGCTTGACTCTGAAAAGTCAAAGCTAGTTGATAAACTTGCAGGTATGGAGATTACAATTTCAAAATCTGAAGGTAATAGAGCTACTGCTGAAAAACAAGAAGAAATATGATCAAAATATGTTCAGTCAGAAGCTTCTATTGATTAAACTGTTGTAAAGAGAACCCTTCAAGAAGGACATTTCAAACCTAGTATCTGATCAGAAAGGAACTCATGTTGTTGTAATCAAATGGATGATCAGAAACAAGGTAGATGACGAAGGTGGCCTCATGATAGTCAAAATACATTAGGTCAGTATTTATATGCTTTCTAACAAAGTACTTATAAATATTTCTACAAGTTAGAAGTTATCGTGACATGAAATGTTTAAATTAAAAAGGATGTGTACTCAATAGCAATCCTGGAACAATTAAATTTCTTGTGAATGAATGATAAATTTTTCTTGCTATGCTTTTATCTCTTGACTGAAATGATAGGATAAAAAATTCGGCTGTCAATTCCAAAAGATTTCTCGTGCACGACCTACCCTAATTAGTGTCATGCACTATCCTCCCATAACCTTTTTTTAGAAGTCTGTGAAGTCGTCTGATTCTTTTTCGGATCAAACATTAAATGTCTTGGGTGTCTCAAGATTGATTACTCTGTAGTAACTCAATCATCTCATTTGATACATATCTTCGTGTTTATTTATGTCATCCATCATATTTAGTCTCTCCTCAAGTTTCAGTCATTGTTCTCTCTTCACATCCCCTTCAGTCCTCTCTAGAATTTCTTGCATCTTATGGCCATCCAGACGTTTCATGGAGATGAAAACCTTCTAGAGGTAATTCATGAGAAATGGCCTAATAGCGTGTCTGATGACAGTCTCATCAACATGTTTAATGAAAGTTAGGGTTGGACAGGGTATGCTGTTATGCATGAGGTCCCATCTACCCTAATATTGTGAAAATTTTCTGGCTTTATGCATCTGTTAGCAGTGATGTCAGCTTCATTAAATCGAATAACTATGTCATTCCTTTTGTTATCACTCGCTCTTCCATTGTTAAAGCAACTGGGTGTCCTCATAAAACTAACTCCATGGATCATGCCAATTTTGAACTCATGGATGTTGATATATTCCCCACCATTCATGACACTTCTTATGGGTATGAACCCAACAATCCAGATAACCTGAAACCTCTTGCTAGAATATGGTTTCATTTCTTACTAACAAACCTTCATCCTAGAGGTGAAGACTTGGATGATGTGTTTCCAAGGGATAAGTGTAACACCCAAATTCTACCCGATAATTAATATAAAAATCAGAGTTATAAAATTCCTGACAATCGAATCAGGATGCTATAATTACAACTTAAAACATCGGCATTCATTACAGATACATAACACATTAAACTAGAATGAACCAACAACAACATAATTTAATCCTTTAACCAGCAACTTTCATAACTACGCGGCGGGATAAAATATTCAACTTAAAAGAATATATCATCTTTGTCCAACTAAAACAACTTCAAATAACAAGTATTTAACGAAAAACAACTTAAAGTTCAATCAACTGAAATAATCAACAATAAAACAGTAGGCGTTCATCCCCCCGAGTGTTACATATAAGAGCAATGACACTGACTTGAACTACCGAAGGTAAACCGCCTTCACTCTGGATTACCTGCATGTTACCAACATCGGGGTAACATTCAAACATAAGGGGTGATATATCAAACAATATAATCAGATGTAAGATAAATATTATATTAGAATAGCCTATGTAAAATCACCACTTCACAACATTTAACAACATCTGTTGTACCCCAAAATTTTCCCTCTCATGTTTCCCAAGGTTTTTCCTCTTATATGGGTGGTTACAAGCACTTGCCTAAAGAAAATGAAATTTTTTAATGTTAGCAAAGTGTCTTCCGATTGACAATTAAGCAATGTCCTTCGATTGGCATCTGAACAGGGTACTCCAATTGGCATCTGAGCAAGCTTCGATTGGGCGTTGAACTTCCTTTGATGCAAGTCTGATTCACAAGCTTCGATTGGGTGTTGGGCCACCTTCGATGAAGTTCAAATCACAAGTATTTCAACTGTGCATTGGTTGCTTCAGGCTTGCCTTTGATTCACAAGGTAGGAACTTCCTTCATGCCAGCAAGCACATGGCAATAGCTTCCTGCATACATCTTTCGATTACACCATTGTCTTTACATGCTGGCTTGATTCACAATGCAATGGCTACCTGCATGCAAGATTAATTCCTTCTTCGACTGGGCATTTGATTTCTTTGGAGTAAGCTTGATTCCTGCTTCGAATAGGAAAATTCTCCCTCTGTGCGTGCCTTTAGCGCATAAAGCAAGAATCCCCTACAAGTTTGTTTTGATTCACCAGCAATGAACTCCTACATATCAGCTTCGATTAGGCGCTGAGTATGCTTCGATCAAGCCTAGTTCACAAAGCTCTCACTGGGTAAAAGGCCCCTCTCACTAGTCTTAAATTCAAAAGGCAAAGGCCCCCTCTTCAGCTTGCCTTCAGCATACAAGGCCAAGACTCCTTCATATTTTCCTTTGATCCACCAGGCAAAAAGCTTCTTTTGATCCACCAGGAAAAAAAGTTTCCTTCGACCCACAAGGCATTGGCTACCTTTGTGCCAGATTCGCCTAGGCAATGGCCTCCTTTACGCTTGCTTTGACCTGTCTCATGCTAGCATCCACAAGGCATAAGCTTCCTTTGTTCCAGCTTCGACTGGGCAATTCCCCCCTTTGAAACAGTTGTACACACTTCAACACGCATGATAGCCATTCGAAGGACACACCTTAGTGTCCCATTTGAAGAGCTCATAAAGAATACATATGAAAGACACTCAAAAAGTCCATTCAAAGGAGGCAACCAAAGGCCCATTCGAAGGGTACACAAAAGGTCCATCTAAAGACCCATTCGAAGGATGTACAAGAGGTTCAGTCGAAGGGCAGGAACTGAAGTCATTCGAAAGCCATTGATGTCCACATTCATTCAAATTAAAAAATAAGACAAGTTTCCATGACTTTGGCAAAGTTACAAAACATCATCCATGGCTTCGAAAACACTTGTTTATGGTTGTTTAAATCTTTGTTCTCTTGTCTCCTCCCTCCTCTCTATATAAAGAACACATTAGCAAGCATTAGCGACGCAGACAGAGCCCCAAAGAGTCACATGAAACTTGCAAAAAAGCAAGGTTGTCAAAATTAAAAAACGTAGTTCCAGCTGTTGTACCCCAAAATTTGCCCTCCCTTTTCATCAACATTTTCTCACCACAAGACTCTTGGAGCTCAAGATCAAGTTAGGGCTTGCTCTGCTCAAGACCCCTCCTTGCATTGTTGACCCAAATTAGGGTTTGAGTTTGCACAAAGATGTTTTGACCTAAAATGCCCAAAGTTACTTTCATGCTTCATGTTGGACTTACAAGTTTATCCATACCAAGTTTCAAGCCTTGATTCCAATCTTTGCCCAGTTAATTGGACAGTTGACCTAGAAATCAACTGTATTGGGGAAAAAGTCAACTGTGGCCAATTGACAGTCAAACCTCATGATTTTTGACCCACATCAACATAATGAACTCACATGAATCATTTGGTCAAGTTTGGATCACAATTCCACAAGAAATTTGATCAGATCACCAAAAGGGCAAAATGGTCATTTTTAGGGTTTTGACTGCACAAAGGCAATTTTTGACTGTTTGACCTAACCAATGGCAAACCAAGCTCACATATGGACTCAAGGACCAAATGGCATTGTCTTGACCCATTCAACAAGTTCAAAAGATCTCAAATGCACAGGATTGACAGATGAATTTTTCAGTCAACTGATCAAAATTTGACTGTATACTGAAAAAGTCAAACTTTGACTTTTTGGTCAAAATCATGTGCCAAGATTCATTTTTCATCAAGACATGTCAAATTATGAAACTTGTTCATCAAGAAATCCAAAATTGCAAATTAGGGTTTAAAATGAGGAAATTGCATAACTTAGAATTTTTCTAAGTCATGAAACTTCCTTATTTTTTCCTAACTTTGTCCCATTTTTTCACCAAGATGCAAACGGATTCAAACAAAACTTGAAACATGAAAGTTGTAGTCCATTACAAAATCTACAACTTTTATTCACAAAGTTTTCTCAAAGGAAGCTTGTATCTCAAGTTATGATTTTTTGAACAAGGGTGCAAAGCATTTTAAAGAAATTTTGACCTATTCTAGGCAGGATTTCTGTCCAACTTCTTGGCCATTTTTCACATGCTTCCACTTGGAGTTTCAATTTTCATTACAAAGATGGATTTTATTACACATTCCATGCTTTCCAAATTGTCCAAGAACTTCTCAAACACCCTTGTGGTTAGAGAGAATCGAATTTGCAAAGTTGGGCAAAATTCACTTTTGTTCATAACCAAATACATGTTCATACAAGTTTCATTTTCAAATCAGCATGCTTGGTACTTGCTTGCAGGCCTCTAAACCAAGTTTTCACTCCATAATTAAATGCCTAACCATTTTGTTCAAGCATTGTTTTGTGCATTTGGTCATTACACATAGAATTATCCCTTAAGTAGAAAAAGCAAACTTGCCATTTTTGAAAAGTAGTGCTTTATGTCAAATACCAAATCCAAGAGGCATGGGCCAGATCTTTTGAGGTAAGAGTTTGTACACAAATCCCACTGATCAAGAGCAAAGTGTGCAACATGCTTGAGAGCTTGGTACAGACCTATATCACAACTTGACATTTCTTTGCTTACATGAGAAGAAAGCTTGAAAACTGAGGCCAATCTCTCATGCCTGTCAACACAGCAAAACACAAACTTTGCAAACATCTTTCATACATCCAAGCAAGCCTAAAACACGATTCCTTCATCCTTAATACCTCCTCATTCACCAAATCATAGTTTTGCTGCAAAACAGAGTACCTGCTGCAGATTGAGTTCCATAACTCAATCCACTCGTGCGTTTTGGCCAAAGCTTGTTCAAACACATTCCCTACCATCGATTGAAACTATCCCAAGCCCTAAATACAAACTGTAACATCCCTAACCTCTGTTGCCATTTTCACTTTTCAGTTTTGCAGGTGAACTTCCATAGCACGATTCAGAGAGTTTCAAAGCAAGCTAGGTACTTGGGAAGCATCCTTGGACTTCAGGCAAGCTGTACAAAAGCTCAAACTCCATTGAAGTTGGCCACATTGCTGTACACGACTCAAGCTGAAATAGGTAAAACCATGGACTTCTATCTCTTAATCTAGGAAGAGTTAGGCTTAGGTTTGTGAATGAAACATGCTCTACTCATAGCCCTGAAGACATACATATGATTACTTTTCATTTATATTAAGCATGCTGTAAGAATTTTGGCCATGAACATTGAAGAAAAATTAGGTCAGAAATTGGGGGTGAAGAAATTCTCCCTGGTTTCTTAGAGTTAGGTTAAGTTTCTTACATATTTGGAATCGTGACTTGATGCTCTACATTATTTGTGTTATGAGTTTTTGCTAAAAGTCAAGGAATCAGGATTTGTGTTGGACAAGAAGAAGCGTGCGTTTTTGTTTCAAACAGGTTGCTGGAGGTTGAAGACAAAGTTGACTTGGGCTGGGCCTGAGTCAACTTGCTGTTCACACCCCTTTTTTCCATTTGCACCCCCCTGGCCCATTGTGTGAAATATTTATCATTTTTGACTTTTTATTTTTTATTCTGATTTAATATTTTTTGCTCAAATATAAAAAATATAAAAAATATTTTTCCATACATTTTTGCATTTATTTGGCATTTATTTGTTTCATTTAGCATATACATATAAACAAATACATTTCCTTTTTATTTAAAACACTAAAAAATAATACAAAAATATATTTATTTTCAGTTATTATTTTTCATTTACATTTTGAAAACATTTTCTAAAAATACACATTTTTGTAAATAATTAATATTTTATTTTTGTACATATTTAGCAGTATTAAATATATATAATATATAAATATTTGTATATTTTATTAGATATTTAGGATAAAAATATGAAAATAATACATTTTATTTATTTATTAATATATGACATCAAAAATACCTTTTTAACCATATACTTTTTATTTTGTGCATAAATTAATATATTTTGTATATAATCAATAAATAATAATGTTTATTCAAAAATTAGGGTTTAACCCTAAAACAATAAAAATAACCAAAAATTGTCTTTTTTATCTTGTTTATATTGCACATTAAAAGATACTTTTACATACATAAAAATCCTCTTTTTAGCATAATGCATTTTTATTTGATATTAGTTTGTTTGTATTTATTTAAATATTAGATATTTGTCTTGTATATTCAATATGGATGTAATAGCTTAGAATTTAATTTCTTGTCAAATATCCTCAAATTCAAACTTGTACCCCCATCCCCATAATCATTGTTGTAATAGCTTAGCATTTAAATTTCCGCATTTAAAAGCTTTCAATTATGCCATGATAGACCTAGGGTTTGTATGCAAATAAAATCAACAAATAGCTTGACCTAATTCAAAGATAAACATGCATGAAAATCAAAACACAATGCACACTTGCACCCCTAGGGTTACTCCACTTGTTGCCTTCAAAAATGGGCCATGTTGCATGTTGAGTGTCTTGGGCAAAACAAAAACAAATCAAATGATCATAGTCCCTCGATGACGCTTTCTCAAGTTGCCTAAAAAATGATCAAGTCCCTTAAAGAAAAAATTGCCAAAGACACTTGGCACCATTGCATTCATGGTCTAAACGATGACCTGCGCCCGTCCCGTTAACATCCTAACACAAGATTGTCCACCAAATACAATGGTGGAACAATACTGTTAAAAGGGTTAAAACATAGGAAAGATCTTTGAGAAATTTAGGGAAGATAGCTCTTGGTTACTTGACCAAACTTGCAAAACAATCCTTGCCTTTTTTTTCAAAATACACATCACAACACAATTTCAAAACAAACTTTCAAAAACATTGAAACATCTTTTCAAAAAGACAAACACCTTTGCAAAACATTCGAGTAAAGAATTGTTACAATGGTTGCCTAGACAAGGCATCTTTTTCAAAACATTTTCAAAACCACACACACAAAGCACCATTTCAAACAATTGAAAAGCAAAGGCAAGTGATCTAAGCAAGTAACTAAGAGCCCATGGATAACCATGGATAGAAAGGGTGCTAATACCTTCCCTTTCTATAATCTACTCCCCGAACCCAATAAAACATCTCAAAGGTTTTTCCTGTGCTTTTTAACCTTTCCTTAGGATAAAATAAAAAGTCGGTGGCGACTCTTTCTAAACCGAAACATTTGCGAAAACAAACGCAAAACCTCAAGTCAGTTCTCCCACCGTATCACAGAACTGGCGACTCTGCTGTGGAAATGAGTAAAAGTGGAGTAACCATAGGGCTTAGATCACCCTTTTGCATGACTAATTGTTTGCTTTGATTGCTTTACATTTTGGTCCTCTTGTTTGGGCTTGAAATCCTACACCCGGATTTGGGAAACATTCATAGATAGCAATACGTTGTGGAAACTGTGCGGGGTATACCGACACAGTTGAAGCAATAGCTATATTAGTGCGACATATTTGTGAGTACCGGTAACCCTTGAGTTCAATCAAGGAGAGTACGGGGCCGCTGAGTGATGTCACTAAGCATTAATGACCTAGAACCTTACTTGACCATCTTGGCCTTTTATTAGGGGTAGTGAGATGACCGGCTTTGGTGCAGTCCGAAGTTGGTAGATACTCGATACTACACTCATTGAGGGTTGTTTTCTTGGAATATTTTGGTCGCTAGTTAAGTTGCTAAACCAAAACAATGAACATGGAAAACAATCCAATGATATTGAGCTCCTTAGAACCCGATTACTATTTATAGGACAGGTTTTTAAGCCAACTACACTCAAGAGGGTACTTACCTATGAAACCTCATGCAAGCCTGAAACTAGGGATTGGTGTGACTTGCTTGTACATATGTTTGTGCATACATCATGAACATCATAAAGCATCATATGCATCCACTAACCATTTCAAGGGTTTGGATCTTCATCTTTGTTCTTGTTTTGTAGGTCATGGAAATTCTTCGCAGGAAAACTATCCAAGTCAACCTTGTGAGAATCCCTCCTCAACTCAAGGAGCTTACATCCAGAATTCCAGAAAGCTCTCTCTTCAGTGAAAGACATGGTAGACTGCTCAACCTAGTCAACACCAGTATTGAAGAAGACATGGTGAAAGTGCTGTTCCAGTTCTTTGACCCCCTTCACCACTGTTTCACATTCCCCGACTACCAATTGGTGCCTACTTTGGAGGAATTTTCTCAACTCCTGAGAATTCCTATTCTTAATCAACTACCCTACAACGGTACGAAAAAAGAACCAAAGCCTTAAGATGTTGCTCAAGCACTACACTTGCAACCATCTGACATCAAGGGGCATTGGGAGACTAGAAGTGGTGTCAAAGGCTTCTTGGCAAAATTCTTGTTTGAGAAAGCACAAGAGTGTTGGAATTCCCTGGATCTGCAAGCCTTTGAAGAGATTGTGGCACTCCTTATTTATGGGTTGGTCTTGTTCCCAAATCCTGACCAACTTATAGATGTCAATGCTGTCAAGATTTTCCTATCCAGGAATCCCATACCTACGTTGCTTGGGGACATCCTCCACTCATTTTACACACGAACAATAAGGAAGAGAGGTGTTCTCATGTGTTGTACTCCTCTCCTTGCAAGGTGGTTTATTTCTCACCTTCCACAACCTGTTTTGAAGAATGAGCAAGGCTTAAGGTGGTCACAACGGTTGATGACCCTCACACATTCTGATGTACATCAGTGTTCTCGGTCCAGAGAAAATGTCATCATCGTCGATCGTTGCGGTGAGTTCCTTAATGTTCCCTTACTTGGCATTAGGGGAGGCATTACCTACAACCCTTGTCTAGCTTTGAGACAATTTGGATATGCACGGAGGGATGGCCCTCATGACATGCTGATTCTTGACCTAGTTTTTGATTTTGACAATGATGCGCAAGGACTTCGCCAAAGATTCATCAGAGCTTGGAGGATGCCTAACAAGGTAGATATCAAGACACTGGGGCACAAGAATTCCATCCCTCTTGAGTCTTACCTCAAGTGGGTACGAACCCGAGCCCAGAGCCTTATGATGCCTTACCCTCACGTTCTCCCTTTGATTAAAGAGCCTGTTAAGGAAGGAGAGGTTCCATACACCATCCTACATCCTGACATGCCAACATCATGGGAGGAAATGCAAAAGAGTTGGATCCAACTCAAGGAAGAACATAATACTTTTGAAGCCAGCTTCTACGCCAGTGAGAAGAAGGTTTTGGAGCTTACCCGCCGACTTCACGAGGAGGAGACCCTCAACACTTACATCGCACCAAAAAGGATGCGCAGCGTCTTTTTACCTTAAGAAGTTTTTGTAATATTTGGCCCATGGGGAATTTATGTACTGACAAAATTTCTTCTTATTAATATGACGTGTGTTCTTTTTGTCTGCAACAATTTTGAATTTCTAAATCCTTGAATGCATTTCATGAATAAACATATCATTCATCATATGCATAAACAGGTCTTCACACCAGGTTTCCTTATCTTTCTGCTGTTTATTTCAGTAAGATGGATCTTGAACAGACGGTCAAAGATCTGCAGTCACAAAACTCGCAGTTTCAACAGCTCCTTATGACCTTGGCAAAGGGTCAGGAGGATCTTAAAGCATTGTTAGGGAACAAAGAGCAAGAAAAAGGAAAAAAGAAGAAGAAAAGAGTTGGGGTAGCTACACTGGGAAGAAGATTTGAGAATGAAGCAAGGAGAGTTCTTGAATTTCCCTCCACATCTGATGAGGGAACCGATAAGGGAAAAGGAGCTACATTACCTTCTGAATCCGAGGGTGAAGAGGAAGAGGTTGAGGAAGATGAAGATTATTCAGAGCAGCAATACCCTCCAGCGGACGACAAATACAAAAACCTGGAGGATAGACTGGCAGCTATGGAGCTGCAAAGGGTTCCCGGGTTAGATTTTGAAAAATTGGGATTGATTGCTGGGATTGTGATCCCTCCAAAGTTTAAGGTGCCAACTTTTGCAAAATACGACGGTCTGTCTTGCCCGAAGATGTACCTGAGGTCGTATGTCAGAAGAATTCAACCTCACTCATCCGATAGAAATCTTTGGGTACACTTCTTCCAGGATAGCCTGTCTGGTACACATCTAGATTGGTTTTACCAGCTTGAGAGGTCAGAAGTGCATAGTTGGGAGGATTTGGCAACTGCCTTTTATCGCCAGTATCAATATAACACTGACTTGGCGCCAACCCGTACTCAGTTACAAAGTATGGGGATGGCCTCAAATGAGGGATTCAAAGAATACGCCCAGAAATGGCGTGACTTGGCCGGAAGAGTGCAGCCACCTCTTTCAGATAGGGAACTAGTTGATATGTTCTTGGGGACCCTATCTGGCCCGTTCTTCAACCATTTGATCGGGAGCTCTTCCGCAGGGTTTACTGAATTGATTCTGACTGGCGAACGGGTGAAAGCTGGTATTAAGAGTGGGAAGATTCAAAGGGATGCCTCTGCATCCACAACTGTTAAGAAATCATTTCCGGCCAAGAAGGAAGCAGCTGTTGTGTACTCTCAGAAAGGATCGGGAAGAACTGAGCGCTAGAAGACTGTAGGGGCTGTGATGATTCAAAATTCGTCAAATGATCAGCCTCGTAACAATCAGTCTAGACCTAAACAGCAATGGGGAGAACGGCCACAACGGCAGTTCACCCGCATCAACATGACGCCCGCACAAGTTCTTCACCATTTGTTGAAGCTGAATCTCACAAATATCAAAGAGGCACCAAAAAATGTGAATACAACTTCCCCGTATTATCATCCCAATGCTAAATGTGCCTATCATTATGACAGCATCGGGCATGACACCAACGATTGTTGGGCACTTAAGCATAAAATTCAAGATTTAATAGATGCAAAAGAGGTTGAGTTCGACGCCCCAGAGAAGCCGAATGTAATATCCGCTCCGATGCCAAAGCATGGTCGCAATGTCCATGCTGTTGAAGAAGATCTGTTTGTTTCTACTGTTGATGATCTGGTAACTCCACTACTAACAATCAAGTTGAATCTGTTGAAGGATAGGATTTTCCCAGGATGTAAAGAAGATTGCTACTTTTGTTCCTCCCTACCAATCGACTGTCCATTGCTGAAGATAGGCATCCAATGCCTAATGGACAACCAACAAATTCTTTTCGAAAAGACTCCCGTTACTCCAACTCCTATCAATGAAGTTTCAATAATCACCATTTCCACCAATCTTTCCAAGGTCCCCAAAAGACCTGTTAAGATTACATCCACTACGAAGATTGTTCCCTTGAAGATAACCATGCCTGGGCCCGTCCCATACAAATCTGAAAAATCGATACTGTGGAATTATGGTGGAGAAATCTACTACCACGGTGTTAAGCAAATTGAGATAACTGAAGAGAGCTCTGACGAAGAAACTGCCGACGTTGGAAACATTGCCGGTACGAGCAAAATTACCCGAAGTGGGAGAATTTTCACTCCAGAGATTTCCCCTCCAAAGGAAATCTTTGGACCCTCAGCTGCTCCCAAGGTCACCCCTGCACCGGTAAAACTATCTGCAAAAACTCTGTTGATTGAAGAAGCTATTACTCCTGTGGTTGTCCCTCCTGCTTCTGCTGATAAGGGGAAAGGGATCCAAGAAGAGCTCGTTAGGACGAGGGCTCAACCCTTGGTCATCCCCGAAACCTCTAAGAAATAAATGGAGGAGATTCTGAAAATAATTAAGAACAGTGATTATGGCGTGGTGGAGCAACTGGGGAAAACCCCCTCGAAGATCTCTATGTTATCTTTGTTGCTTTGTTCGGAGGCTCATGCCAAGGCCTTGATAAGGTTTTTGAAGACAGCCCATGTGCCCCAAGAAACATCAGCCGATCAATTCCAGGATTGTGTAGCCAGCCTTACCGCCGACAACGGCCTGGGTTTCTCTGATGCTGACCTGACTCCGAAGGGAAGAAAGCACAATGACGCACTGCATGTGTCAGTCGAATGCCGAGGAACCACTCTCGCCCATGTCTTGGTCGACACTGGTTCTTCTCTAAATGTGCTGCCTAAGAAAGCTCTCGACCGATTGGATTGTGAAGGCTTGGAGCTGAAACCAAGTAATATCATCGTCAGGGCCTTTGACAGGTCTAAAAGAATGGTGCATGGGGAGGTCGACATTCCCATCAAGGTAGGCACTGAGGTGTTCCACTCCACATTCTATGTGATGGACATCCGCCCATCTTACTCTTGCTTGCTAGGAAGACCGTGGATACATAATGCTGGGGCAGTCACTTCCTCTCTACATCAGATGCTGAAATACCCTGTTAAGGGAAAAATCATAATTGTACACGGTGAAGAGGAGTACATGATCAGTCATCTGAACTCCTTTAGGTATGTAGAAGTGGAGGGCGAATTCATTGAAACACCGTTCCAATACTTCGAGGAAATTTCTCCCGAGGTTGCAGTAGCAAAGGCAGTAGCTGAGGTACCCAAGCAGGTGGCCAGGATGGCATCTCTGAAAGACGCAAAGGCTGCAATGAAGGAGGGAAAAAGCACAGTGTGTGGTCAGTTGCCTGACTTTCCTCACAAGACAGACAATTTTGGGTTGGGATTTACCGCTGCGGGGCAAAAAGCTATGCGTCGCTCAAAAATTGAAAGAACACCCCTCAAGATTTCTCCTCATGGAATCAATGCTTTGGAAGACGAAGACGAGGAGGCCAACATTGAAGATTGGATCTTCCCAACCATAGAAGGGGGACTACACAACTGGGAGGCGAAAGACTTCGTTCCCATTACTTTCATCAATCAGTAATTTATCTTTCAAACATTTCCTGTTGGTCTATAATAATTACTAAAACAATCTGCACACTATTTTTCACCTCATGCCTTGCCCGGGGCATGTAGGTCCATTTGTAAGGGCTTGATTTTCCTTCATAATCATATGCCATGTTTAATGAATCATTGGACGTTTTTCATTTATAAACTGCTGTGTTCATTTTTGTTCCTTTTGCATTTTTTTTTGTTTAAGGATGGCTATCCCTTACACACACCCACACTCACAAATGCAGGTACCCATCCACTCTGGATTCTATGGGTGACTATTCTGTTGTATCCTTCAATAACTCTGAAGATTTGGTCAATCAGCCTGAGTACGAAGATGACGAAGATTGTGAAGTACCGGGAGAGTTAGCCAGACTTCTACAACAAGAAGAGAGGGCCATCTTACCTCATGAAGAGTTGTTGGAAACTGTCAACTTAGGAACAGAGGAAGACAGGAAAGAAGTACAAGTGGGTGCCAATCTGGAACCAAGTGTCAAGGGGCGCTTAATACAGTTGTTAAATGAATACGTTGAAATCTTTGTCTGGTCTTATGAAGACATGCCGGGTTTAGACACAGATATCGTGGTTCACCGTCTCCCTACAAGAGAGGATTGTCCATCGATCAAGCAAAAAGTCCGCCGAATGAGGCCCGACATGTCTGAGAAGATTAATGCTGAAGTAATGAAGCAATTCAACATTGGCTTTCTGGCTGTTACATCCTATCCATAATGGGTTGCTAACATTGTGCCAGTACCTAAAAAAGACGGCAAGGTCAGAATGTGTATGGACTACCGGGATTTGAACATGGCTAGCCCTAAAGATGATTTTCCGCTACCACATATTGACATTTTGATTGACAACACGGATCAGCACAAAGTGTTTTCCTTCATGGACGGATTCTCGGGCTACAACCAGATCAAAATGGCCCCCAAGGACATGGAGAAAACAACCTTTGTTACACAGTGGGGCACCTTCTGCTACAAGGTGATGCCGTTTGGACTGAAGAACGCATGGGCAACTTATCAACACGCCATGGTAGCTTTGTTTCATGATATGATACATCATGAGATCGAAGTTTACGTGGAAGACATGATAGCTCGATCACAAACAGAGGAGGAACACCTTGAACATTTGCAGAAGCTGTTTGGCAGGTTGAAGGAATACAAACTTAGGCTGAATCCAAGTAAGTGCACTTTTGGAGTTAGGTCTGGTAAACTTCTAGTATTTATTGTCAGCAACAAAGGCATTGAGGTCGATCCAGCAAAAGTGAAAGCTATACAAGAAATGCCTTCCCCCCATACTGAAAAGGAGGTTAGAGGGTTCTTGGGGCGCTTGAATTATATTGCCAGATTCATCTCTCATCTGACGTCTACCTGTGAGCCAATTTTCAAACTATTGAAGAAAGATCAGGTAGTCGAATGGAACGACGATTTCCAAGCTGCTTTTGATAAGATCAAGGAGTATTTGCTAGAACCTCCTATTCTGATGCCACCCGTCGAAGGAAGGCCGTTGATCATGTATCTGACTGTTTTGGACAACTCAATGGGGTGCGTACTGGGCCAACATGACGAGTCTGGTCGAAAAGAGCATGCCATTTATTACCTTAGCAAAAAGTTTACCGACTGTGAGACTCGCTACTCACTGCTCGAGAAAACTTGCTGCGCTTTGGTATGGGCTACTCGCCGACTAAGACAGTATATGTTGACTCATACCACTCTGTTGATTTCCAAAATGGAGCCTATCAAGTATATCTTCGAGAAGCCTGCTTTATCTGGAAGAATCGCTAGATGGCAAATGATCCTGACTGAGTATGACATCCAGTATACTACCCAAAAAGCTATAAAAGGGAGTGTACTAGCTGACCATCTAGCTCATCAAGCTATCGAAGATTATCAATCCATGAGATTCGACTTCCCGGACGAGGACATCATGACTTTGGACAACATTGAAGGTAATGGACCGTATGACGGACCTGAAAATGGATCCCGATGGACCCTGTACTTTGATAGTGCTTCAAATGCACTTGGAAACGGTATCGGTGCGGTACTCATTTCCCTGGAAGGTTGCCATACACCTTTCACGGCCCGACTTTGTTTCAGCTGTACCAACAACATGGCCGAATATGAAGCTTGCATTTTTGGTCTCAAGGCTGCTATAGACTTGGGAATCAAATCTTTGATCGTATATGGGGACTCGGCTTTGGTTATCAGTCAAATCAAAGGAGAATGGGATACCAAACATCCTAATCTTATCCCATACAAAGAACATGTCTTGACATTGCTGCCTCATTTCGAGCAGATCACCTTCGAACACTTCCCGCGAGAAGAGAATCAACTAGCAGATGCTCTGGCTACAATGTCTTCCATGTTTAAACTCAACTGGGATAACGAGGCTCCCCAAATCACCATCGAACGAATGGATGAACCTGCGCATTGTCACGAGATTAATACCGAAGAAGTAGTGGAACAACCCTGGTTTCATGAAATCAAAAGGTATCTCCAGACTAGAGAATATCCTGAAGGAGCTTCCGTAAATGACAAGAAGTTCTTAAGGAGATTTGCTGCCAAGTTCTTCCAAAGCAATGGCATCCTTTATAAGCGCAGTCATGATTGTGTTTTACTCCGATGTGTAGACAAAGCCGAAGCAGAGTTAATCATGACTGAGATACACAGTGGCACATTTGGCACCCACTTGAGCGGGCATACGATGGCTAATATGATTCTAAGGGCAGGCTATTACTGGTCTACCATGGAAGCTGACTGCCATTAACATTCCCGTACTTGCCATAAATGTCAAGTCTACGCTGACAAGATTCATATTCCTCCTATTCCTCTCAACGTTCTGACAGCTCCTTGGCCATTCGCAATGTGGGGCATTGACATGATTGGAGAGGTCAAGCCCACGACATCCAATGCACATCGCTTCATCCTGGTCGCTATTGACTATTTCACCAAGTGGGCCGAAGCAGCTTCCTTTGCCTCTGTTACCAAGAATGTGGTCGCCCGCTTCATCAAGCAGAATCTCATATGCCGGTATGCTATCCCCGACAGGATCATCACAGACAACGGTAAAAACCTAAACAATACTATGATCACCGCTCTATGCGAACAGTTCAAGATTTATCATCACAATTCATCTCCCTATCGGCCGAAGATGAACGGTGCTGTTGAAGCTGCGAAAAAAAACATCAAGAAGATCATTCAGAAAATGACAGTTACCTACAAGGACTGGCATGAGATGTTACCGTTTGCTCTGCATGGATACCGTACCATGACACGTACTTCGACAGGGGCAACCCTATTTTCTTTGGTATATGGCATGGAAGCTGTCCTACCCATGGAAGTTCATATTCCTTCTTTAAGGATTATGAAGGACGCTGGTTTGAATGAAGACGATTGGATTCGGACCCGACTTGATCAACTCAATTTGATCGATGAGAAGCGACTCACTGCTGTTTGCCATGGTCAGACGTACCAAAAACGAATGATCAAGGCTTTCAACAAGAAAGTCAGACGTCAAGTATATCAAGTCGTAGATCTTGTGATCAAGCGGATTATCTTGCCGCAAAGTGATCCCAGGGGCAAATGGACTCCTACTTACGAAGGACCATTTTTAATCAAGAGCATCTTTTCTGGTGGTGCAATGATTCTGACCACCATGGACGGCGACGATTTTCCGCACCCTGCGAACACAGACATATTCAAAAGATACTACGCATAAAATCACCCGACAAGTCGAAAACCCGAAAGGGCGACTTGGGAAAAAATGGGCATCCCGGTGAACTGAAAACCCGAAAGGGCGGTTCAGGTAAAAATTAGGGATAAAACAAAAAAAATCTGTACACCCGACAAGTCGAAAACCCGAAAGGGCGGCTTGGGCAAAAAGGGGTTTCCCGGTGGATTGAAAACCCGAAAGGGCGATCCAGGCAAAAGTTAGGGAATTAAAGCGTATGACTATGTCTCATCGGATCACTTTAAAGAACAATCTCTTCATCAACAAGCTCCGAACTTCTGATCAATCCAATCATCGGCGGACGAAGCATTGAATGGACAAGATATTCAGAGTTGTGAAGGCTATAACAGAATGAAATCCCATGGAATTGTTACACATGGCCACCTTTCTTTTGTATAAAATTTTCAATTTTTTACGACAACATCCTCTTACTAGGATGTCTGTCTCCTTTGTACAAAGATACTCATAAAAAGTTAATACAAATACTTTTCCCAATACAGAAATTTGTTTTGTCTTCCTTTTTCTTTTTTACACTTATGTTTTATTTGAGAAACGTCCAATGTTTTGTTAAATAGGCATATGCATTTGAACATAATCATTTTCTTACAAATCAAGAAGAATGACTGCTGATAGGTTGAAAGTACATATAGATATCTTGATGCCCTTTCAGAAGAAATCCCCAACGGAATTAAACTCCAAATTCCTCAACAAGGTTAAAATCCAGAACTTAATTCCCGAAACAGAGTTAAACTTCAGGATCCTCAGCAGAACGAAAGCTTTCTCAAGACTAATTTCCCCAGCTAAGAGAGCCTTCCAAAACTTAATTCCCCTCAGAGTTAAGTTCCAGTATCCCCAGTGGAGCTTTAAAAATCTGAAAATCCTATCCCCAATTGAAGTCAAAACTATCAATCCCCAGCGGAGCTAAAACTTCCAACTATCAATCCCCAGCGGAACCAGACTAGTGAACCTTCTCCCCACAGAGATACTTCCCATCAGATTGAAGATTCTCATTTTTACTTCTCCAGCTTAAGTCTACCAGGTTCTGGACTCCCCAGTAGAGATCATCAGAATTCTCGTTCCCTACAAGTCACCAAGGAGTTCCAATCCCCAGCAGTGGTCCTAAGATCCCTCAACAATTGAAGATCTTGTTCCCCAAGCAGTCAGCAGGCAACAAGGATGTCTCATCCTCAGCAATCAAAGATTCTTACACTCCCCTGCAGCAGCAAGGGTTCACTTTCCCTGGCAGCAGTCAAGATTCTATTATCTCCGGATATATAGGATTCCTCTATCCACAACAAGACAACTCATCAGCTTACATGCGCATTCATTACAATCATATCATAAACATTGATATAACATGTATTGCATCATACATTTCATACAACATAACTTAGTGTTTCAGCTAATATTTTACCCTTTTCAGGATAAGATTAATAAGCTTCAATTTCAAGACTTCTGAAAACAGTTTACGGGTTCTCCAGACACAGATGTTAACCTATCGCTTGTTCAGATTCTTCAACTTCTGAAAACAGTTTACGGATTCTCCAAACACGGATGTTAATCTATCACTTGTTCAGACTCAACTTTTGAAAACAGTTTACGGACGCTTCCCAACATGGATGCTGCTCTATTGCTTATTCAACTTCAAGACTTCTGAAAATAGTTTACGGGTTCTCCAGACACGGATGTTAACCTATCGCTTGTTCATATTCTTCAACTTCTGAAAACAGTTTACGGATTCTCCAAATACGGATGTTAATCTATCGCTTGTTCAGACTCAACTTTTGAAAATAGTTTACGGACGCTTCCCAACATGGATGCTACTCTATTTCTTATTTAACTTCAAGACCTCTGAAAACAGTTTACGGGTTCTCCAGACACGGATGTTAACCTATCCCTTGTTCAGATCCAAGATTTCTGAAAACAGCTTACGGATTCTCTAAACACGGATGTTAATCTATCGCTTGTTCAAACTCAACTTTTGAAAACAGTTTACGGATGCTTCCCAACATGGATGCTGCTCTATTGCTTATTCAATTTCAAGACTTTTGAAAACAGTTTATGGGTTCTCCAGACACGGATGTTAACCTATCGCTTGTTCAGATTCTTCAACTTCTGAAAACAGTTTACGGATTCTCCAAACACGGATGTTAATCTATCGCTTGTTCAGACTCAACTTCTGAAAACAGTTTACAGATTCTCCAAACACGGATGTTAATCTATCGCTTGTTCAGATTCAACTTTTGAAAACAGTTTACAGATTCTCCAAACACGGATGTCAATCCATTGCTTATTCAAGATCCCCAGTTCAGAGATATTCCAAACATGGATACCTTTCTGATACTCGCTCACTCATCAACGACATACAGTTCAACGAACATCTCCATATGGCATCTTTAAGCCCATCTCCAAATGGCATCTTTAAGCCCATTCCCGCACCCATGCTTTGACGAGTGCAAATTTACGGGCACTCTAGTGTCCAATCTCCTTTTACCTTCGAGACGCGAAAGGCAAACTTGCCAATCTAACTCTTCAGGTTCAAGAAGATTGAACAGGGGAAACTGTTGTACCCCAAAATTTTCCCTCCCTTTTCATCAACATTTTCTCACCACAAGACTCTTGGAGCTCAAGATCAAGTTAGGGCTTGCTCTGCTCAAGACCCCTCCTTGCGTTGTTGACCCAAGTTAGGGTTTAAGTTTGCACAAAGATGTTTTGACCTAAAATGCCCAAAGTGACTTTCATGCTTCATGTTGGACTTACAAGTTTATCCATACCAATTTTCAAGCCTTGATTCCAATCTTTGCCCAGTCAATTGGACAGTTGACCTAGAAATCAACTGTATTGGGGAAAAAGTTAACTGTGGCCAATTGACAGTCAAACCTCATGATTTTTGACCCACATCAACATAATGAACTCACATGAACCATTTTGTCAAGTTTGGATCACAATTCCACAAGAAATTTTATCAGATCACCAAAAGGGCAAAATGGTCATTTTTAGGGTTTTGACTGCACAAAGGCAATTTTTGACTGTTTGACCTAACCAATGGCAAACCAAGATCACATATGGACTCAAGGACCCAATGGCATTGTCTTGACCCATTCAACAAGTTCAAAAGATCTCAAATGCACAGGATTGACAGATGAATTTTCCAGTCAACTGATCAAAATTTGATTGTATACTGAAAAAGTCAAACTTTGACTTTTTGGTCAAAAATCAAGTGCCAAGATTCATTTTTCATCAAGACATGTCAAATTATGAAACTTGTTCATCAAGAAATCCAAAATTGCAAATTAGGGTTTAAAATGAGAAAATTGCATAACTTAGAATTTTTCTAAGTCATGAAACTTCCTTATTTTTTCCTAACTTTGTCCCATTTTTTCAACAAGATGAAAATGGATTCAAACAAAACTTGAAACATGAAAGTTGTAGTCCATTACAAAATCTACAACTTTGATTCACAAAGTTTTCTCAAAGGAAGCTTGTAGCTCAAGTTATGATTTTTGGAACGAGGGTGCAAAACATTTTTAACTTAAAGAAATTTTGACCTATTCTAGGCAGGATTTCTGTCCAACTTCTTGGCCATTTTTCACACGCTTCCACTTGGAGTTTCAATTTGCATTACAAAGATGGATTGTAGTACACATTCCAATCTTTCCAAATTGTTCAAGAACTTCTCAAACACCCTTGTTGTTAGAGAGAATCGAATTTGCAAAGTTGTGCAAAATTCACTTTTGTTCATAACCAAATACATGTTCATACAAGTTTCATTTTCAAATCAGCATGCTTGGTACTTGCTTGCAGGCCTCTAAACCAAGTTTGAACTCCATAATTAAATGCCTAACCATTGTATTCAAGCATTGTTTTGTACATTTGGTCATTACACATAGAATTATCCCTTAAGTAGAAAAAGAAAACTTGCCATTTTTGAAAAGTAGTGCTTTATGTCAAATACCAAATCCAAGAGGCATGGGCCAGATCTTTTAGGGCAAGAGTTTGTACACAAATCCCACTGATCAAGAGCAAAGTGTGCAGCATGCTTGAGAGCTTGGTACAGGCCTATATCACAACTTGACATTTATTTGCTTACATGAGAAGAAAGCTTGAAAACTGAGGCCAATCTTTCATGCCTGTCAACACAGCAAAACACAAACTTTGCAAACATCTTTCATACATCCAAGCAAGCCTAAAACACGATACCTTCATCCTCAATACCTCCTCATTCACCAAATCATAGTTTTGCTGCAAAATAGAGTGCCTGCTGCAGATTGAGTTCCATAACTCAATCCACTCGTGCGTTTTGGCCAAAGCTTGTTCAAACACATTCCCTACCATCCATTGAAACTATCCCAAGCCCTAAATACAAACTGTAACATCCCTAACCTCTGTTGCCATTTTCACTTTTCAGTTTTGCAGGTGAACTTCCATAGCACGATTCAGAGAGTTTCAAAGCAATCTAGGTACTTGGGAAGCATCCTTGGACTTTAGGCAAGCTGTACAAAAGCTCAAACTCCATTGAAGTTGGCCACATTGCTGTACACGACTCAAGCTGAAACAGGTAAAACCATGGACTTCTATCTCTTAATCTAGGAAGAGTTAGGCTTAGGTTTGTGAATGAAACATGCTCTACTCATAGCCCTGAAGACATACATATGATTACTTTTCATTTATGTTAAGCATGCTGTAAGAATTTTGGCCATGAACATTGAAGAAAAATTAGGTCAGAAATTGGGGGTGAAGAAATTCTCCTTGGTTTCTTAGAGTTAGGTTAAGTTTCTTACATATTTGGAATCGTGACTTGATTCTCTACATTATTTGTGTTATGAGTTTTTGCTAAAAGTCAAGGAATCAGGATTTGTGTTGGACAAGAAGAAGCGCGCGTTTTTGTTTCAAACAGGTTGCTGGAGGTTGAAGACAAAGTTGACTTGGGCTGGGCCTGAGTCAACTTGCTGTTCACACCCCTTTTTTCCATTTGCACCCCCCTGGCCCATTGTGTGAAATATTTATCATTTTTGACTTTTTATTTTTTATTCTGATTTAATATTTTTTGCTCAAATATAAAAAATATAAAAAATATTTTTCCATACATTTTTGCATTTATTTGGCATTTATTTGTTTCATTTAGCATATACATATAAACAAATACATTTCCTTTTTATTTAAAACACTAAAAAATAATAGAAAATATATTTATTTTCAGTTATTATTTTTCATTTACATTTTGAAAACATTTTCTAAAAATACACATTTTTGTAAATAATTAATATTTTATTTTTGTACATATTTAGCATTATTAAACATATATAATATATAAATATTTGTATATTTTATTAGATATTTAGGATAAAAATATGAAAATAATACATTTTTATTTTTATTAATATATGACATCAAAAATAACTTTTTAACCATATACTTTTTATTTTGTGCATAAATT
This sequence comes from Vicia faba, assembly GCA_948472305.1. Taxonomy (NCBI): domain Eukaryota; kingdom Viridiplantae; phylum Streptophyta; class Magnoliopsida; order Fabales; family Fabaceae; genus Vicia; species Vicia faba. Next base: position 1,020,242,149 of record OX451741.1, read on the forward strand.
AATTTATTTTGTATATAATCAATAAATAATAATGTTTATTCAAAAATTAGGGTTTAACCCTAAAACAATAAAAATAACCAAAAATTGACTTTTTTATCTTGTTTATATTGCACATTAAAAGATACTTTTACATACATAAAAATCCTCTTTTTAGCATAATGCATTTTTATTTGATATTAGTTTGTTTGAATTTATTTAAATATTAGATATTTGTCTTGTATATTCAATATGGATGTAATAGCTTAGAATTTAATTTCTTGTCAAATATCCCCAAATTCAAACTTGTACCCCCATCCCCATAATCATTGTTGTAATAGCTTAGCATTTAAATTTCCGCATTTAAAAGCTTTCAATTATGCCATGATAGACCTAGGGTTTGTATGCAAATAAAATCAACAAATAGCTTGACCTAATTCAAAGATAAACGTGCATGAAAATCAAAACACAATGCACACTTGCACCCCTAGGGTTACTCCACTTGTTGCCTTCAAAAATGAGCCATGTTGCATGTTGAGTGTCTTGGGAAAAACAAAAACAAATCAAATGATCATAGTCCCTCGATGACGCTTTCTCAAGTTGCCTAAAAAATGATCAAGTCCCTTAAAGAAAAAATTGCCAAAGACACTTGGCACCATTGCATTCATGGTCTAAACGATGACCCGCGCCCGTCCCGTTAACATCCTAACACAAGATTGTCCACCAAATACAATGGTGGAACAATACTGTTAAAAGGGTTAAAACATAGGAAAGATCTTTGAGAAATTTAGGGTAGATAGCTCTTGGTTACTTGACCAAACTTGCAAAACAATCCTTGCCTTTTTTTTCAAAATACACATCACAACACAATTTCAAAACAAACTTTCAAAAACATTGAAACATATTTTCAAAAAGACAAACACCTTTGTAAAACATTCGAGTAAAGAATTGTTACAATGGTTGCCTAGACAAGGCATCTTTTTCAAAACATTTTCAAAACCACACACACAAAGCACCATTTCAAACAATTGAAAAGCAAAGGCAAGTGATCTAAGCAAGTAACTAAGAGCCCATGGATAACCATGGATAGAAAGGGTGCTAATACCTTCCCTTTCTATAATCTACTCCCCGAACCCAAGAAAACATCTCAAAGGTTTTTCCTGTGCTTTTTAACCTTTCCTTAGGATAAAATAAAAAGTCGGTGGCGACTCTTCCTAAACCGAAACATTTGCGAAAACAAACACAAAACCTCAAGTCAGTTCTCCCACCGTATCACACCAGCCTTCCTCAACCCAAACCAAGGACCCAAACACATTCCTGGAGGTTCCCTGAAGCATTTGCGATCATCACCAAGTCCTGAAACATCACAAAACGCATCAGTAAGCTCGCACAGTTTGCACTTCTTTTCAATTTTATTTTGCTTGATTCATGTAATATAAATACATTTTGACCTTGCATTATTGATCATTTGAGTATTTTCAAGCTTTTTGTATAGTTGGATTGAAGTTTTGGTGTAGGAATTGCATTTTTCCATTGTTAGAGTTCGGACCTCTAAATTTGGGTTTTTTGCAATGGCCAAAATTAGCCCAAACTAAGGATGCCATCATGCTCAGAAGGTCGAGGCCAGTTGATTCATGGCCTCGCATTTAATTTATGTTGCATATTATGAATTTTATAAGATGTAGGTGCTATAGTGACAAGCAAAAACTGTCACTATAGGTCTCAATGTTTAAGAAGACGGAGGGAGAAAGAAGATGATGCGTGGCAGCCCCCTACTGGGAAATTCAAATCTACGCGTATTTTTTTATTTTAAATAATTACCTGGAGTTTTGCATTATATTATTATTGTTTTATTTTGTATAATTGATGAATGGATAGCTCAGTTGGCAGGGAAGCATGTATGTGGGGGAGATGACCTGGGTTCAAGTCCCAGGTCCAGCAGTTTTACTTTTCTAATTTGTTTTCTATAGATCACATGCATTACTTGGCCAGAGGTGTACCAAACACCATCAGATTTAGCCATCAGATCATCATTAATCTAGATTAAAGGGTTGCAATACGCAGAGCATCATGCACCCTCAAGACCAGTCCTCGCTGGAATCTAAAATCATGTCCGGGCTTCCTCATATGGGCCCAGCGAAATTTCTAAGCAGCACCCCCCCTTTTCTTTTCAGCATCAAGCCCATTTGGCATTTTTCTTTTTGTATTATTTCTTATATTTATTTTTTATTATTATTTTCTTTTGTTTAATTAACCAAAATATAAAAAAGCTCACTAAAAAATTAGGTTTAGATTTCTTAATTAAATAATTAATCTCTTTAATTAATTAATTAATTAAACCTTAACCTTTTCATAATCTAAAATAAATTAGAATTTAGGATTTAATTTAGATTTAATTATTTTCTTCTTCATAATAAAAAACTAAAAAGAAATTAGATTATTTTTCTTAATTTAATTTTATTATATAAACTTTAGGATAATTGATTATTTTGTTTAAATCAAAAACAACAAAAAAAGATTTTTCTTATTAGTTTTTTTTAGACGAACTTTCATCTTTCGCGCGTTATTTATTTTTCGCATTTTTACATTATTGTAACTGCATACTGGTATGTAATAACTAATTAGGACTTTTATCCGCTTTCTCTATTTCTTCCACCAATTTTTGTACATTATAAATCCCCTCCCCAAAGCCATATAATAGTGTAGGTTTATACTTCCACGCTTTATATTATGTACATATTTACTGCTAGTAACTAGGATTGCATGACAAGATTGAAAAACAAAAACGTTAGCAAACCTAAATGCGCAAGATAAATAACTGAACACAATTGCACATGCGCACCTCTAAGGTATCCCACTTCGGTTGCCTTTAGAAAACGGTCACAGTTCTCGAAACGTGAGAAGTTTTAGTGGCTGTCCTCTAGTTTGAAAGATCACAAGTCCCTCGATGACCCTCTAGATGTTGCCTTGGTTAAAAGTGATCTTAAAACTTTAGGACAATTACTAAAATTTCTTGCCAAGTTGCCTTCGTGACCGTAACGTCCCTTCGAATGCCCCTCTTACATCCAACGATAGGGCTACCTACTCACTAATAGTAGGATAGCTCTGTCTAAAGGATAGGAGGAAAAGAACTACCTTTTCGAGTACAAGTAGATAGTTGTTAGATGCTTGCTCAAAACAAATTTTCACACTTAGACATACACATTTCAAAAACGACTTTTGAAAACATTTGCTTTGTCAACACTCTTGAGGAATGATAAAAGAGTTATCACAAAGCGAATTTCCGCACTAAGGCGTTTCAAAACATTTTTCAAAACACACAAAGCACAAGCAATTTTCAAAACATGAGGTAGCATCTAAGAGCCCGTAGAAAACTACGAATGGAAAGGTGCTAACACCTTCCCTTTCCATAATCTACCCCCTTTACTCAGAAAACTCTCGAAAAGGTCTTTTTATGTTCTTGTCACCCTTTCCTTAAATTGGATAAAAGAAAAGTCAGTGACGACTCTTGCTTACCACAACAGTTGCAAACACAAACGTAAAAAATAGTATTAAACAGTCGGTTCTGCCCCCGTATCACAGAACTGGCAACTCTGCTGGGGAATCTATAAAATAAAAAGTGGGGTTACCTTAGAGTTATTTCATTATTTAACTGCTTTTGTATGCTTTATTTGCTTTACTTTTGAGGGCTTTGTCTAGGTTACTATAGATCCTACACCCAGATCAGGGGCACCTTTTAGGTAAGTAGAAATAGATCGTGGAAACTGTGTGGGGTATACCGACACGGTTAAAGAGATAGCTACATTGATGTGACACTTTAGTTTGTACCGGTAGCCCTTGAGTAGTCAAGGAGAATACGGGGCCGCTGCGTGGTGTCATGAAGCATTAATTGAACTTAGAACCTTTAATTGAACAACTTGGCCATTAGGAAGTAGTGAGATAGCCGTCTTTGGTATATCCCGAAGTTGGTTGATACTCGATACTACACTCATTGATATTTGACTCCCGAGTTTTGTTTGGTGGTGTTGTACCCCAAAATTTCCCCTCTCATTTCACTCACGACATGCCTCTAGAGGTCCTCAATTGCTCAAGGATGACTAAAGATTGACCAGACAAATCCTCTTCCTAAGGCAACAAGCTTCAAACTAGGGTTTCACTCCTCATCAATATGGTTGAATTCCAAGGGTCCCAAATGCTTTCCATGGTCCTAATATGTTCTCAAGATCATCCATGTCAAGTTTCATGCCTTGCACAAGAAGTTTGCTCAGTCAATTTCCCAGATGCCTGAAAATCAACTGTACTAGGTCAAAAGTCAATTGTGGCCCACATACAGTCAAACTTCAGGATTTTTGGTCAACATCAACATTTTGAATAGATATCTGTCATTTGATCAAGGGTTGATCATGATTCCTCAAGGAATGCCCCCAAATTCATCAAAACCCAAAAGTTGCTAAATTATGGTTTCTTAGGAAAAGTCAACCAAACTTTGACCAAGCATAACTTCTTCATACTTTGTTAGAGATTTTACATCAAAGGCTCATTTTGAAGAGGATGCAATTTCCTACAATTCATCTTCAGCCCACAAGTTCAAAATATGCACTCATCAAAAGATATGAATTTCTACATTATAGGTCCTTTTGAAAAGTCAACAAAAATACCTTTTGGGTCAAAGCTTATTACATGAACATGGAAGACCCAATTGAGATGAAACCAAAAGGGTTGTTTAGGCGACATCCTAAGCTTTCTAAAAAGTCCAAGAACGTCCCTCTAGGGTTAAAATTGGAGGAGATATGCTTTGTCAAAGTTGACCATTTTTGCAAAATTGCCAAAAGTCAAATGTGCTCAAAAGTGCATTTTTTGCCAAATGGGCCTAGCATTTCATGATTGTATCTTGTTGGAAACATGGTCCATGACCCGAATCAGCATCCACACATTATTTGCATCATTATTTACTTTATTTTGATTTTTTATTATTTAAAATTCAAATTAAATCAAATAAATGGAAAAAATACAAAAGATTGAATTTGATTTGATTTTTTTTTGTAGGAATCAAATCTATTCAAGTTGGATTAATCATACCAAATCAAATCAAGGAAAATTGAATCAAAATTGGCTTGATTTGGAGGAATTCAGAAAGATATGATACAAGAGAAAAATCAAATCCAATCTTCATGATTCCAAGAGATTGAATATGTTTTTGTTACCCTAATTCACTTAAGCATATATATTGAACATAAACATGCACGAAAACAAGGATTGAAGTCGTGAAAAGCATCAAACACAAAGTGAATTTTTTGCAAAAAAGTGTGGATCGGTTTCCAGCCTAGAAGACGATTCAAAGCAATTCAAAGCCACAAATCCATTCCTGGGTATCTCCTGAAGCTAACAGGACCAGTTGCACGCCTCAAAGCTCCATGAATCATCACATAATCCTCACGGTTTGCACCCTCTGAACTCAAACTTGTTCCTTTGGTTTTACGTACTTTTAATCCAATTTGCTTGCATATACATGTTCATGATCATGCTGAGAATATTTTTGATAGCCTGGATTTAAGTTTTGATGTAGGAATGGTTACTTGCCATAGTTAGGGTTCGTGAGCTCCAAATTGGGGAACCCTAGCTAGAGGCAAAATTGGGCCAAATTAAGGGCCTATTCATGTTCAGGGGAGGAAATACATTTGACTTATGCCCTTGAATAGAATTTATATTGCTTGAATTTCATTTTCAAGATTTGCAGGTTTATAGCTACAGGAAAATACCGTCACTATAGCATATAGCGACGAATTTGACCATAGGTAAAGAGTTGGTGTCAAAAACGACAGTCCTGGGGAAAGAGACAATCACGTGGCATCCATATATTGGTTCATTTGAAATAGCGCACGTTTTCTGAACTTGTGATTAATTTACATTATGTTATTTTTGTTTCAATATTATAACAACTAAACACTGTAGCCTAGATGGCAAGGCGTGCGTGGTATTGAGTGGGAGGACCTAGGTTCGATCCAAGGTCTAGGAATTTTGTTATTTTCCTAATATTTGATTACAAATTCCATACTCCATGCTGCCAAGCGCTTACCATACGCTACAACGTCCCAGCCGTATGATGCATCTCTAATCCAAATCCAGCGCTCCATCAAAGAAGGGCCATGGTACACCATCAGAAAGGGACAGCACTGAATCTCACGCATGGAATGGGCTCAGCAGTTCTTGGGCCTGAACAATTCAACATACACCCCCCTGGGTTGCTTATACAGGCCCATCTCTTTTCCTTTTTTTATTTCAATTCTTTTTATTATTTTCTAATTATTTTCTTTTTACAAATAACACAACAAAATCATCTTTTTTTCATTTAATCAAAAAATCACAAAAAAACATAAAAATCATTTTTTTCATAAAAAATATTTTATTTCCTTAATTAATTACATTAATTTAATTTAGGGCAATTTAATTCCTTTTTTATAATTAAAGTCACTTAGAATTAGGACTCAATTTGTACATAACCTAATTTTTCTCAAAAATAACCTAAATCTTTTTTCAATTAGATTTTTTAGGCTTCAGATTTATTCTCGCATTTAATTCGCCGCGCGCATTTTTTAGTTTCCTTTTTATTATTATTGTAACTGCTCTGAGTTTGTAATAGTAATTAGGGTTTCAATTCTGCATCTTTATTTTCAATCAAAATAATTATGTATCTGCAAAAGCCCTGTAATAGCTAGGACTTTAACTTTCTCGCATTTTATTTTCGCAAACTATAAACTGCCTAGATATTATTAGGATTGTATGGAAAGACGAACTAAAAATTAATACAGTAGAAAACCCTAATTGTGCAAATATAAATTAATTGAAAATTACACTCGCACATGCTCACTCCTAGGGTTTACTCCACTCTGGTTGCCTTCGGTAAATGGTAATGAAGTATAGGGTTTGTTAGTGGTTGTCCTCTTGCCCCGAAAGATCTAAAATTACCCATTCGGATGTTGCCTCGGAAAAAGATCTTTAAGGCTTTAGGATGATTACTAACATTTCCTAACATTGCTTTTGTGATCGTATTTGTCCCTTTGAATGTCCTTAAAAAAATCCAACGACGATGCTACCTATTTCTCAATAATGGGATAGCATTGTCTAAAAGGAAAACAAACAGACTTTTTTCGAGTAGGTAGATTAGTTCCTAGGTACTTGCTCAAACAAACAAAAACTTTTTCACACCAACACTTTTCAAACAAAGTTTTCAAAAACAACTTTGTAACACTCTTGAGGACAGAAACAAGGGTTAATATGAAGTAAAACAAAACTTTTCAAAACAAGCACAAACAAGCAGTTTTCAAAATGAGAAAGTACCTAAGAGCCCGTGGAAAACCATGGATAGAAAGGGTGCTAACACCTTCCCTTTCTATAATCTAACCCCCGTACTCAGAAACATCTCGAAAAAGGTTTTTTCTGTTCTTTTTCCTTTTTCTGATTGGATAAAATAAAAGTCGGTTGCGACTCTTGCTTACCACGACATTTTGCAAACAAAAAACACAAACCAGTATACAGTCGGTTCTGCCACCGTATCATAGGTGGCAAGTCAGTTGTCGATCGGAATGAAACTTGTGGGAAAGATTAGTGATATTGAGATCCCTTAGAACCCGGTTACTATTGATAGGACAGGTTGAGCCAACTAAACTTCAAGAGGGTACTTACCTTAAAACCCATGCAAGCCTTAAACCTAGGTCTTTGTGTGATTTGCTTGTGCTTGCTATATTTGTGTTTTCTTAGCATAATCATGATATCATAACATCATAACATGGCATATCATACTAACCATTTCAAGGACTTTTTAGGACTTATCTTTGTGTTGTTTTGTAGGACATGGCACTCACTCGCAGGAATACAATCCAAGTCAAACTCATAAGGGTACCTCCTCAACTCAAGGAATTAGCATCAAGGGTTCCTGAGAGCTCTCCATTCATTGAAAGACATGGTCGACTTCTCAATCTAGTCATCTCAATCCCTAATGAAGAAATGTCGAAGGTGCTCTTTCAATTCTTCGACCCTTTACATCACTGTTTCACCTTTCCTGATTACCAATTGGTACCTACCATGGAGGATTTTTCTCAGTTATTGGGGGTGCCCATCCTTGATCAGTTACCCTTCAATGGTATAAAAAGAGACCCAAAACCTGAAGAGATTTCTCATGCTCTGTGTTTACAACGGTCCGATGTAGTGGAAAATTGGGAAACAAGAAGAGGCGTCAAAGGGTTTCTAGCTAAGTTTCTACTTGAGAAAGCTCATCATTTTTGGGATACCCTGTATTTACAAGCTTTTGAGGAAGTGTTGGACCTTTTCATATATGGGATGGTACTATTTCCTAATCCGGACTAACTCATAGATGTGAATGCGGTCAAGGTTTTTCTGTCTCATAATCCAGTGCCTACTTTACTTGGAGACATCCTACACTCTCTGCATACCCGCACTACAAAGAGAAGAGGGACCCTACTGTGTTGCACTCCTCTGTTGGCTAGGTGGTTTATTTCTCACCTGCCTCAATCTTTGTTGAAGAATGAAAAGGGCATGAGATGGTCTAATAGGTTGATGTCTCTCACACATTTAGACATTCATTGGTGTCCTTGATCCTTGGAGAATGTTACCATCATTGACCGCTGTGGAGAATTCCCTAATGTCCCTCTCCTAGGCATTAGGGGAGGAATCACTTATTTTGGCATTGCGATAGTTTGGCTATGCTAGGAGGGATGGTCCTCATGATACACTTGTCCAAGGAATCGTATTCGACTATGAGAATGATGTTCAGGGTTATCGCCAGAGGTTCATAAGAGCTTGGGGCATGGTGAACAAAGTTGATAGCAAAACACTAGGGCATAAGAACTCCATTCCTTTGGATCCTTATCTTAAGTGGGTACGAGCCCGTGCTCAACGTCTCAGGATGCCTTATGAGACCATTCTACCCATCATCATGGAGCCTGTTGCTGAGGGAGACACTCATTACATTGTTCTTTATCCTGACATGCCGACTAATTTTGAGGAGTTACAAAAATCCTAGATTCAACTCAAAGAGGAACGAGATACCTTTGAAACCCAATTCTACGCTAGCGAGAAGAAAGTTTTAGAGCTCACAGGCTACTTCATAAAGAGAAGAGTGTAAATGCCTACATTGCACCAAAGATGATGCGCAATTGGGAAGCTTGAGTCCCTTTTTGCTTTGAGAGTTCATTTTTTCTTTGTTACTTCCTTTGTAATCCCGAGAGGTATCATTGTAACCGCTTAAACTTCTTAATGCAATTAACGTTTATTTTCCCTTTGGCTAAGCAAATTTAAGTCTTAGAAATCCTTGAAAACATTGCATACATATATCATACATATCATTGCATAAATAGGTTTCAGGACATGCTTCTTATCTTCTTTGCTGTTTATTTAAGCAATGGCTCTTGAACACACAGTTAAGGAACTTCAGGCGCATAATGCTCAATTCTAAGAAATGTTCCTGAATCTGGATAAGGGACAAGAAGATTTGAAAGATCTGATTCTCAAGGACAAGAAGAAGAAAAAGAGGCCAGTGGGTGTTCTGAATTTAGGAAGAAGGTTCAAAGGACCAGTGAGGCAAGTTTCAGAGCTTGCAACTCCGTCAAGAGAGAGAGAAACAATCAAGAATAGGAGCCAAGAGAAGAAGACCACAGTCCAAGGGAGTCTGAAGAGGATGAAGCTGATTACACCGAGGAACAATACCCTTCGACTGATGATAAGTACAAATAGTTGGAAGACCGTCTCAAGGCCATGAAAGTTCAGAGGGTATCTGGCCTGGATTTCGAAGAGCTAGGGTTTGGTTTATGGAGTGGTTATCCCACAAAAGTTCAAAGTGTCTGCATTTGCTAAATATGATGGAGTCTCATGTCCTAAACTACATCTCAGATCTTATGTCAGGAAGATCCAGACGCACATTGCTGACAAGAATTTATGGGTACATTTCTTTCAAGATAGTCTACCAGGGACTCAACTAGATTAGTTCTATCAGCTGGAGGGAACCAACATCCGTAATTGGGAAGATCTGGATGCTACTTTCTACAAGCAGTACCAATATAATGCTGACCTCACCCCAACTCGTACGCAATTGTAAAGGATGTCTATGGGTTCTGGCGAGGGCTTTAAAGATTATGCCCAGAAATGGAGGGACCTTGCGGGAAGAGTCCAGCCTCCTTTGTCTGATAGGGAGCTGGTAGACATGTTCTTGGGCACATTATTCAGGCCATTCTTTAACCATCTGATTAGAAGTTCTTCTGTTGGCTTTATTGAATTAATCTTGACTGGTGAACATGTAGAGGCTGGCATCAAAAGCGGTAAGATCTAGAGAGATGCATCCTCCAGTGCCATAAAGAAACCTTTCACAGGAAAGAAGGAGGTATGTGCTACTTACAGCCAGAGAAGTCAGGGCAGAACCGAATGCCGTCCAACAGTGGGAGCTGTAATGATATCCAAACCTGTAGCTACTCAGCAACAAAACAATCAGTCCAAAACTGATAAGCCAAGAAGACAATTTACCTGAATTAATATGACTTGTCTCAAGTTTTGCCATATTTGCTGAAATCCAATCTGGTTACCCTAAGAGAGGCTCCCAAAAATCCCAACACTGCATCTCCTTACTATAATTTAAATGCTCGGTGTGCTTACCATTCTGAAAGTCCAGGCCATGATACAAACGATTATTGGGCTTTGAAGAACAAGGTGCAGGATTTGATTGAGGCAAAGGAGATTGAATTTGACGCTCCTGAGACCCCTAATGTTATAACTGCCCCTATGCCGAAGCACAACCGTGGTGCTAATGCTATTGATGATGACATGTTTGTTGCTTCTGTTCACGAACTAGCTACTCCACTCTTGACTATTCAAAAAAAACTCTTACAGGCCGGTTTATTTCCGGGTTGTGGCGAAGGTTGCCACTTATGTTTGTCCCTATCTAATGGTTTCCATTTGTTAAAGGAAGGCGTTCATCGCCTGATGGATGATAAAGAAATTTTGTTATAGAAGACTCCAGTTACAAGTGCTCAGTGTGAAGATGTTTCTATCATTACCATTTCCATCAATCCTTCCAAGATCTCCTCCAAAAGACCTGTCAGGATTACATCTGTTCTGAAAGTTGCTCCTTTGATAATTACTTTCCCTAGACCTATACCATATTCCTCGGATAAAGATGTTCCCTGGAATTATGGGGCTGGCGTCTATTACCATGGCGTCAAGCAAGATTTGCTGGTTGTTAAAGATAAAAATGTCGAAGACTCTGATCCTGACCTTAGTAATATCGTCGGGACCACTAAGATAACAAGAAGCGGGAGAGTTTTCTCTCCCGAGATCTCTCCTCCTAAAACTATTGCTACTCATGTGATTGTTCCTGCTGCTACTCCTGTTAGTATTGCCATGGCTACTTATACTGTTATCCCTACTGTTATCCCTGCTACCAAGTCGGTCGAGACTTGGGGCAATGAGGTATTGGTCGAGCCTGTCTGGACGAAGGCAAATCCAGAAGCCATTCCTGAGGCTCCTAAAAAGGAGATGGAAGATATATTGAAAATAATCAAGAAGAGTGATTACAATATGGTGGAACAATTGGGGCAGACCCCTTCCAAGATCTCAATGTTGGACCTGTTATTATGCTCTGAAGCCCATGCTAAGGCTTTGGTGAGATTCCTCAAGACTGCTCATGTGCCACAAGAAACTTCTGCTGATTAGTTCGAAGACTGTGTTACCAGTTTTACTGACGATAATGGGATAGGTTTTTCTGATGTTGATTTAACACCTAGAGGAAGGAAACATAATGATGATCTGCATGTCTCTATCGAGTGCAGGGGCACTACTTTGGCCCATGTTCTAGTGGATACAAGTTCATCGCTGAATGTTCTGCCCAAGAAGGCCCTTGACACATTGGATTGCGAAGGATTGACTCTGAAGCCCAGTAACATTATAGTGAGAGCCTTCGACGATTCTAAAAGAATGGTGCATGGGGGAGATGGACATCCCTGTCAAAGTGGGTACTTAGACTTTTAATTCCACTTTCTATGTGATGGACATCCTCCATCTTACTCCTATTTATTGGGTCGACCCTGGATCCATGGGGCTGGCGCTGTGACTTCCACCCTACATCAGATGCTGAAGTACCCAGTCAATGGGAAAATTATCATAGTTCATGGGGAGTAGGAGTACATGGTGAGCCACCTGAACTCTTTCAGGTATGTCGAAATGGACGGTGAGTTCATTGAGACTCCCTATCAGAACTTTGAGGAGGTTCCACAAACCGTTGCTGCAACCAGGACCACTTCCAATGTTCCCAAAACTACTAGGCCTCCGCTGAAGATGGCTTCTCTGAAATATGCCAGGGCAGTAGTTGAAGAAGGTGGGTGTACAATTTGGGGCCAACTTACGGATATTCCCTACAAATATGACAAATGTGGTTTGGGTTTTACTTCAGGAGCATAGAGAGCTGTTCGTCGTGCTCGTGCTGGGGGACCACCTTTGCGGATCAGCAACCATGGAGTCAATGCCCTAGAAGACAGCGATAGTGATTATGACCTGCACAAGTGGATCTTCCTAACCATCGGCGGTGGACTCAGTAATTGGGAGGCTAAAGACTTTGTGCCTGTTATTTTTATTCAAGAGTAATTTGTATTTTTGTTTTGAGGAAATGTAACATTTGAACAATTGAAACATTCAAGCCTTGTGTCTTACCCGAGGAACAATGGTCTATTCATGAGGGTCATTGTTTCATTTTCATATGTCATCAATAAAACATTGGAAGTTTCGCATGCAAATTTTATGCTCTTTGTTTTTTCTTTCCTGCTTCTTTTACCTTATCAAAAATATATAGCTATGCTCTTACACACACCCACATATCAAACTGTAGATCCACATCCACTCTGGATCCCATTGATAACGATTCTGCTATTGCTCATTATGACTTTGAAAATCCGGTCAACCAAGCTAAGGACGAAGGTGAGGAAGATTGTAAGGTACTAGGAGAGCTTGCTAGACTGTTACAACAGGAAGAAAGGGAAATACAGCCTCATGAGGAGCCAGTTGAGACAGTGAACTTGGGTACTGAAGAGGACAAAAAAGAAGTCAAGGTAGGTGCTAACTTGGAGCCCAATGTCAAACAGCGGTTAATACAGATGCTACATGACTATGTTGAGATTTTTTCCTGGTCGTACAAAGATATGTAGGGACTTGACACCGATATTATGGTTCATCTCCTACCTAAAAAAGAGGATTGCCTTCCAGTGAAACATAAGGTTTGTCATATGCGGTCGGATATGTCAGAAAAGATCAAGGCTAAAGTCATGAAATAGTTCAACACCGGTTTCTTAGCTGTCACGTCTTATCCATAATGGGTCGCCAATTTTGTTTTAGTACCTAAGAAGGACGGTAAGGTACGTATGTGTGTGGATTACAGAGACCTGAATAGGGCAAGCCCCAAGGATAACTTTTCCCTTCCCCATATTGATGTTCTAGTTGACAACACCGTACAACGTAAAGTATTCTCCTTCATGGATGGTTTCTCCGGATACAATATGATCAAAATGGAACCTGAGGACATGGAGAAGACAACCTTCGTCACACAGTGGGGCACTCTCTACTACAAATTTATGCCATTTGGACTAAAGAACATCGGGGCAACCTATCAACGTGCTATTGTAGCTTTGTTTCATGATATGATCCATCACGAGATAGAGGTCTACGTTGATGATATGATAGCCAGGTCTCATTTTGAAGAGGATCACCTTGATCACCTACAAAATCTATTTGACAGGCTGAAGAAATACAAACTGAGGCTAAACCTAAATAAGTGAACTTTCGAAGTAAGATCCGGTAAGCTCTTAGGTTTCATTGTCAGCGGCAAAGGCATTGAAGTAGACCCTGCAAAGGATAAAGTTATACAAGAAATGCCAACTCCTTGCACTAAGAAGGAGGTTAGGGGGTTCTTGGGACGTCTGAACTACATAGCCTGATTCATTTCACATTTGACAACTACTTGTGATCAAATCTTCAAATTACTAAAGAAATATCAAGAAGTGAAGTGGAATGATGATTTCCAGTATGCCTTTGACAAAATCAAGGAATACCTTAAAGAGCCTCCAATTCTGATGCCTCCGATTGAAGGAAGACCTTTGATAATGTACTTAACAATATTAGAGAACTCAATGGGGTGTGTGTTGGGGAAGCATGACGAGTCTGGTCGAAAAGAGCATGCAATATACTACCTTAGCAAAAGTTTACTGACTGTTAAACAAGATACTCACTGCTCGAGAAAACTTGTTGTGCTTTGGCATGGGCTTCTCGCCGACTAAGATAGTATATGTTGACTCAAACTACCTTGTTGATATCTAAAATGGACCATGTGATACGGTGGGAAGAACTAACTGTTTTTTTTTGGAATGCTGGTTTGCGTTTTGCGTTTGTTTTTGCAAAATGTCGCGATAAGCAAGAGTTGCCACCGACTTTTATTTTATCCAACAAGGAAAGGAAAAAAGAACAGAAAAATTCCTTTTTCGAGATTTTCTAGGTACGGGGGGTAGATTATAGAAAGGGAAGGTATTATCACCCTTCTATCCGTAGTTATCTACGGGCTCTTAGGTACTTGCTCATTGTTTTCAAAATTGTTTTCTTTGTGCTTGTGGGTTTAAAAAGTTTTTGTTTTTTAACTTTGATTTAACTCTTGCTTCTGTCCTCAAGAGTGTAATGAAGTGTTGTTGAAAACTTTGTTTGAAAAGGAGTGTAAGTGTGAAAAAGTTTTGTTTTGGATGAGCAAGTATCTAAGAACTATCTACCTACTCGAAAAAGGAATCGTTCTATGCTAATTTCCTTTAGACAATGCTATCCCACTATTAGTGAGTAGGTAGCACTGTCGTTGGAGTTTGAGGGTCAATTCGAATGAGGGACATACGGTCACTAAAGCAATGTTAGGACGCCTTAGCGGTAACCCTAATGTCTTAGATCATTTGTTTGAGGTAACAATATCTGAGGCAACCGTTTCGAGGCGACTATGATCTTTTAGACAAGAGGGAGACCTCTAAAACGACCTATACTCAATGACCGTTTACGAAGGCAACCAAGTGGGGTGTACCCTAAGAGTGCGCATGTGTGAGTGTGTTGATTTCAGTTATTTTTATCTTTGCACATGTTAAGGGTGATCTAACTGTTTTTTAAATTAGGCATTCATTCTTGTCATGCAAGCCCTATTATCAAACATCTAACAGTTGAATATTTGCAAAAATTAAAGGTGCGGAAATTAAATTACAAGGCGTCGGGTATTTACATCTCCAAAAGCAACCCTTTGAAAATAAAAATAAAGCGGTAAAAATAAATAAAAGGTCCTAATTATCTATTACATACCGGAAACAAATACATCAATATGGATAAAGAAAAGTAAATCGCGACGCAAAATTAAATCGGATGCACAATTAGGGTTTTGACCCTTTTGGTTAAAGAAAATGTCTTTCTTTGTTGTTTTTATTTAAGAAAAGAAATTAATCCTAAATTAAAAAACTAAATTAATTATTAAATAAATTAATTGGTGAAAAATAATAAATGACATGTTTTTTTGGAATTTTTTATTAATTTAAGAAAGAAATTAAAAGCAATTAAATTAGTAGTTAAAACCTAATTAAGTCTAATTAATTTTATTTATTTACAAAATAAATTAAAGTTTCCTAAAATTAGCAACCTAATTAATTAATTAAAATTTATTAAAGAAAAAAAAGTTCTTAATTTTAAATGGACAAAATGATATTTTTGTGATTTTTTAATAAAAAGAAAAAAATTGTTATTGGTTAGAAATTAACTAAATAAAAATAAAGATTATTGAATTAAATAAATAAAAGTGAGAGAAAGAGGGAGTGGGCCTGAAATCTGGAGGTGTTAAAAGCAATTTTTTGCTGGCCCATTTGACTTTTTCTGATCCAGTACACGCGTGTTGACCTGGCTCATGGTGCTCCTTTGATTGCTGACCACCAGATCTGGCCATCTGGCCATCTGGCGCTTGGATTGGTGAGGGAGTATGGTGGACTGCAGACTGGCATGCGCACTGGAAAACCTGAAAACAAATAATATTGAGAAAGAGGGGGACATGGGATTCGAACCCAGGTCCTGAAGGAGAATATACCATTCGCTTGCCACCACACCATGTTGCTTTGTTTGTTATATTAATATAATGCAATAATAATATATAGAACAAAAACAATGGCCAACAAAAATAAAAAAATGCACGCAATTTTTGAAAGGGCGAATAGACGGATGACACTTCATCGTCCCTGTCCTTCAAGGACTGTAAATTTACCTGCGGATTTTTATCCGCAGCTAAAAGCATAGCTTCCTCCTAAAATCGTCCTCAGGCCATGTAAACACATTCCAAGAACTTGGTTGAACTCGTCATCACCTCCTGATCACAACCATGTCCTTCATGTGGACCAATTTTCCCTGAAACAGAAAACCCCAAAAACAAAAGATGAAACCCTAATAATGGTGGGTCTCGTTACATGTCACGAAAACACAATTGAATGATACCAAATGCTTGCAAATGGTTTGTAGATTCAGAATATGCTATCAATTCATATCAACCATGCCTAAATTGAGAAATACGAAATCAAGAACAGGGCGGTTTTACGAAGGACTTACAACGCGTATGAGGGCCTGAGAATGCCTGGTTTGGATTGGGATAGCTTGTGTGTGTTGCCAGGAAGCGATTGGGATATGTCTCAACTTTTGAAAATGCCTCCAACCTTGATTTCGATCTCAAGCTTTTTTTGTGATTTTTGCAAAGTTGGTTCTGCCTCCACACTTGATCTCTAACCCTAATTTTCGTGCCTGTAGCTTGCTTATGTATTGTACATTGGATTAGGGTAACATTTGTTGTTCAAATCTTCCCACATTGATGATTGCATATTTGATTTGATTCTTCCATAAAAGCTTTCCAAACTTGGCCTAAATCACATATTTTTGTACCCAATGCCCTTGATACGAATTTGATTGCAATGATAGCTGTATTTGGAGCCTAAAACAACCAGAAAATCATTTGTTATCAATGCCTTAGATTTTATGTGATTTTATTTGATTTAAAATGAATTAATTCAAATAAAAATCAAATTAAATAATAAAAATGAGATATGGACACATGGCCAAGTCTAGAGCACGTGGGAAATAATGCAAACTCAAATCAAGTGAAAAAGAATGGGCCCATTTGGCAAAATTTGAAATTTTGAGGATAGTTGACTTTTGGCAATTTTACAAAAAAGTCCAACTTCAACAATGCATAACTTCCTCAATTTTGAACTTTTGGAGGTGTTCTTGGACTTTTTAGAAATATTGAAATGTCCTATAATCAAACCTTTTGGTATCATATCATTTTGATATTCCATGCTCAGGTTATAAGCTTTGACAAAAAAGTGTTTTTGTTGACTTTTCAAAATGACCTATAATGTCAAAATTAATAACTTCTTGTGAGTGAACTTTTTGATCTTGGGGTATGAAGATGGATTGTAGGAAATTGCATACTCTTAAAAATTAGCTTTGGATGGGTAATTTCTCATAAAGTATGAGAAAGTTATGCTTGGTCAAAGTTGAGTTGACTTTTTTTGCAAAACCCTAATTTAGCAACTTTTGAATCTTGATGAATTTTGAGAAATCCTTGATGAATCATGATCAACCCTTGATCAAATGATGAAATATACTTCAAAATGAGAATGTTGACAAAAAATCTTGAAGTTTGACTGTATGTAGGTCACAGTTGACTTTTGCCCTAGCACAGTCGATTTTTGGACCTTTGAGCAATTGACTGAGCAAACTTCCTCTGCAAGGCTTGAAATTTGACATGGATGATATTGAGAACATATTAGGACACAGGGAAGCACTTGAGGTCATTTTAACTCAAGGATCTAGATGAAACACAAAACCCTAATTTGGGATAGACTGCCTTAGGAGATAGCTTGTCTGACCAATTCTTGAGCAACCTTGAGCAACTTGGAGATTTTTCTTGCAATGTCTTGAGAAATATGTGAGGGAAAAGTTTGGGGTACAACAGACCATATCAAGTACATCTTTGAGAAGCCCGCTCTCTCTTAAAGAATAGCAAGATGCCAGATGATCCTGACCAAATACGACATTCAATATACAACCTAGAAAGTAATTAAGAGAAGTGTATTAGCTGATCATTTGGCTCATTGGGTTGTGGATGACTACCAATCCATGAATTTTGAGTTCCCGGACGAGAAAATCATGCTAGTAATTGATTGTGAAGAACCTGGACTGAATGAAGGACCTGAAAGAGGATCTCGATGGACCATGGTTTTTGATGGAGCTTCCAACGCTCTTGGCAATGGCATCAGCGCTGTGATCATATCTCCTGAAGGCTGTCATACACCTTTCACTTCCAAGCTATGCTTCAACTACACCAATAATATGGATGAGTATGAAGCATGTACCATGGGTCTCAAAGCTGCAATCGATTTAAGGATCAAATTCTTAAGTGTTTTTGGAGACTCGACTTTGGTAATTAGTCAGATCAAAGGAGAATGGGACACGAAGCGGCCTAACCTCATCCCTTACAAAGAGCATGTGTTGACACTAATCCCATACTTTGAAGAAGTTACCTTTGAGCATTTTCCACGAGAGGAAACTATAATAGCGGACACGCTAGCTACGATGTCATCCATGTTCAAGGCCAGGTGGAATAATGAGGCTCCTCAGATCACCATTGAAAGGATGGACGAGCCAGCATACTGTCACGAGATTGGTACTGAAGAAGTAGCGGACAAACCTTGGTTCCATGAAGTTAAAATATATCTTGAATTCCAAGAGTACTCTGAGGGAGCTTCAGTCAATGATAAGAAGTTCCTAAGAAGGTTTTCTGCTAAGTTCTTTTTCAGTAACGGGATCCTCTATAAGGGCAATCATGATTCTACCTTGCTTCAGTGTATAGACAAGAGTGAGGCAGAAAAGATTATGGCTGATTTGCACGAAGGTACCTTTGGCACCAACTCTAGTGGACACTCAATGGCTAAAAAGATCCTACGGGCAGGATATTAATGGTCCACTATGGAATCAGACTGTTACCAGGATTCGCGGACTTGTCACAAATGCCAGATCTATGCTGACAAGGTACATGTCCCTCTGGTTCCTCTAAACGTCTTGACTAATCCTTGGCCTGTTGCAATGTGGGGCATCGATATGATTGGAGTGATCAGACCTACAACTTCTAATGGACACTGCTTTATCCTAGTTGCCATTGATTACTTCACAAAATGGGTCGAGGAAGCTTCATTTGCTTTTGTTACCAAGAACGTTGTGGCCCAATTCATCAAACATAACCTTATTTGTCGGTATGGTATTCCAGAAAGAATCATTACAGATAATGGTACCAATCTCAATAATATTATGATCACCGAGCTCTGCACGCAATTCAAGATCCAACATCATAACTCTTCTCCCTAACGAGCGAAGATGAATGGAGTTGTTGAAGCTACTGTGATACGGTGGTAGAACCAGACTGTTTTAGGAAAATGCTGGTTTGTGTTTGTGTTTGCAAAATGTCGCGGTAAGCAAGAGTCACCACCGACTTTTATTTTATCCAACAGGAAACGACAAAAGCACAGAAAAATTCATTTTTCGAGATATTTTGAGTACGGGGGCTAGATTATAGAAAGGGAAGGTATTAGCACCCTTTCTATCTGTGGTTTTCCACGGGCTCTTAGGTACTTGCTCATCATTTTAAAATTGCTTCTGTGTTTGTGTGTCTTTGAAAAGTTTTTTGTTTTACTTCGATTTAACCCTTGCTTCTTGTAGCGATAAAAAATGTAGCGGGGTAAATCGGAGATCGAACTATTAATTAATTCGTCTCACAAAAGCAAGAGTCGCCACCGCGCTTTATTATTTCCAAGGGAAAAGGGAAAAGAGCGAAATAAAACCCTAAAATATGCAATGTAAAATAATACTTTAAAAGTAATGAAAATACAAGGCGTTTTTGAAAAGAGGTCTAAGGTTCGGGGATTGGTTATACAATGGGAAGGTATTAGCACCCAATGTATCTATAGTATTCTATAGGAACCTTTTGAAATATCTGTTTATTAAAATGTTTGTTTGATTAAAAATAAATTGTTTTGGCCAAAAATGGGTATGGACGAGTTTTTGAAGATACGACGACCTAATGTCGAAGTTTTGACTTAAAAGGTGTGAGTTTTGAAAAATTGAATATTTGGGAAAATTATCTTAAGTTTTTAATGAAATGAGGGTATTCGCACGATGTTTTTTTGATGACATGAAGTCGACAAAAATTAAATAATTCCCTTGGATTTTGCAAGCAACATGAAAATTAAAACTAAAAGTATAAACACTCCAAGATTTTAAAAGAAAACCAAAAGAGAAGCCATGGAATCGAAATTATTACAAACTCAACCAACATGTATCACGGGAGGAACATCATAAGGGGGGATAAATTCGAAAAGATAACTTACAAACTTATCAATAAAGACTAGTTAAAAAGCTAACAAAATTAACTAACATACTGACCAATCGAAATATCAAGATTTAAATAAATTATAAAAACTAAACTAATTAATTGGGTTTTGTCTAAAACTATATGATTATTTAATTTTTTAAACCAAAAGAGCTAAGGAAATCAATAAAAGAATAAGAGTGTAAATTAAAATATATGGTAAGCATGAAGTACTGGGCGCTAAAGCCTAAATGAAAAGAGACATAAGGTTTTGTTTTGGTTACAGCCAGCTCCAGATTTACAATTAACAAGATATTTGGGAAATGAGCTGAAAACGAAATAAAAGGTCCAGCATGGGATTAAAATCGAAATCGAACAACGCTTCCTTCGAACTCTATTTTTTTCTTTGAACTCCCTCTTTCGAACTCTCTCTTCAAACTCCCTCTTTCGAACTCTGCTTTTCTCTCTTCGAACTCCCTCTTTCGAACTCTGCTTTTCTCTCTTCGAACTCTCTCTTTCGAACTCTGCTTTTCTCTCTTCGAACTCCATCTTTCGAACCCTGCTAAAACGATATCGAACAACACCAACGACGAATCCTGCTCCATCAATTCGAACTCTTCCTATTCTAAATCGAAATCGAACACCCGGCTCCTTCTTTCGAATTCCTACTCTTCTGAAACGAAATCGAACAACCACGCTGCTTCTAGTTTCGAACTCTTCCTAAATCAAAACGAACAACACTACTGCTACTAGCTTCGAACTCCTTCCTAAGTCAGAACGAACAACACCACTGCTACTGGTTTCGAATTCTTCCTAAGTCAGAACGAACAACGCCACTGCTACTGGTTTTGAACTCTTCCTAAGTCAGAACGAACAACACCACTGCTACTGGTTTCGAATTCTTCCTAAGTCAAAACGAACAACACTACTGCTACTAGCTTCGAACTCCTTCCTAAGTCAGAACGAACAACACCACTGCTACTGGTTTCGAACTCCTTCCCTCCCTAAATCGAATAACAACACTGATTCTGTTTTTTTTCCATGCAGTTAAACAATAAATCAACAAGGCAACAAATATTCATGGCAAGAGAAACAACAATAACAAACTCAAGGGATTCTGATTTATTGAAACATCAACAACAAAAAAATGCAGCAACAACAACTAGTTCACAGCATATGTCATTATAACAAGCATGACAACAGATTTGAGAAAAAAAAGTAGTAAGGAAACTTACAAGATCAGAGCAAGTCTGATGGTTTCGATTTTTGACAATGAAATAATAAAGAAATCCAGAGATGAGGTAATATACTTTTTAGTTCCTCCTGCTCTTCTGAAAATCTGTTTGTGCTTATGGTAAGGAAGGAAGGCTTGAGTTATGCAGGCTATCCTGCTTGGTTCGAAACAGGATTTGAGTTATACAGGCTTGAGCTTGCAGTTCGAAACAGGCTTTGAGTTTATGGTGTCAGGAGGTTTCGATGCAGATTACAAGTTTGTTTGTTTTTTTTTGTAAGTTCGAAGGTTTGAGCTTGTGGTGTGAGGGCTGTTATGTTGTATGGTTACATAAAAGGTTGAACAAGGAAGGTTGAAGGAGATTTGCTTTTGCGTTTTTCTCTTTGTGAACTATATCTTTTTTTTTGCTCTCTCTTGAACTGACTTTTTCCGATTGCCTACTTCCTGTTTATATAGTGAAACAAGAATGAGGTTTTGGGAGGGAATTTTGGTGAGTTTGAACAAATAGAATAATCTGTTTTCAACACTTTTTGATGCAGTTTTGGTGTGTGCCATTTGAGGCAATTCTTGGACAGATGTGCACAGTTTGTTGGACTGGAGTTTAACAGTTTTGGTTGGTGGTGGAGGCAGCAGTGGTGACCGTTGCTTGAGCAGTAGGGACCAACAACTTTGAACATACTTGTGCATCATGAGGGCAAACTTATAATTGACATATTTATATTTTCACAATATTAATAATAAACAACAATGACAATAATAATAAAATAACTATTAGTAAAACTAAACTGAAAAATGTAAAAGTGAAATAAAAAAGATATTAAATTTTTTTAGTTTTTTTCAAATAAAGTGATGCAAAATATATAAATTATATGTAACTAAGATTTTTTGATAGTTTTAAATTAACATAAAGAACTTGCAAAAAATAAAATAAAAGAATGTGAAATTACTATTTTTGAGATTTTTTTACTAAATTAAATCTAAAAGACTATAATTTTAACTTAAATGATACAAGAACAAAAACTAAATGAAACTTAAGGAAACTAATTTTTTTGTATTTGAATATTTTGAATAAAAACATAAATAAAATGAAAATAGCATGAACTAAATATTTTTTAAGATTTTCTTTTTTTATGAAAATAAGAATAAAAGAAAGATGATAAAAAATGAAAAAAAACATGATTTAATAAAGTCAGGCAAAACCAATTAAATTTCACTAAATTCATAACAATTTCTAACGTTCTATTTTTTGGTGGATTTTCAAAGTATAATCATCTCTTGACTTGTAAAGAAAAGTTGTAGTTGTTGCAGAGGAGAATCATATGTGAAAGAACCACTAAAAATTGTCGAAATTTGAAGAAGTTATGAATTTTTTTGAAATTTGACTTGAGAATTGGCAAAAATAGGTTGAAACGCTTGTGAACGCTTGCTATATAACAATGCAGATGGGAGGTGGTATCTTAGGTCAAAATTTGGGGTATGACAGCTGCCCCTATTTAAGTTTCTTCTATCCGGAGATATGAAGATTAAAATCTTCGTCTCGACGAGATTGAAGGTACTTAAATACATAATACTCAAATTTTTCCCTAAGATTCCGCCATTATGTTTGTGATATGAATGTAGTATTTAAATTCACAGAGAATGATATTGTACGAGACAAGATAATGCTGGAGAAACCAAACACCAACAAAACACAGGAGCATAAATTATACACTACTGGGGAAATGAGCCATCGACTTCAAATGATAGACTCTTAACGGCGAATAAAAACTTGAGAGAATACGACCTCTGACCCTAACAAAGAAGGCATCTTGCATAGGCCACCAAAACAGATTATTGACCCAAAAATAACAGTGAGTTCCCAACTCAAGGTCAAAGATAGACAAAAGATGTACCAAATTTGCTGATAATGGATTACCGACTTCTGAAGGTAAAGATTCATAACAAACTTCTCTGCGAGATTTCCGGAGAGATACCAATTAATGCTGAAATAATAATATGGTTGTAGATACACAAGTTGCTCAAATAAAGAAGCTGCCACTTGCTGTCTTCCAAAAAATACTATGACATGCAATTTGCTCAAATAAAGAAGCTGCCACTTGTTGTCTTCCAAAAATAACCAATAACATACAAGCTGCTCAAATAAAGAAGTCGCCACTTGCTGTAATAATAATATTATGACATACAAGCTGCTCAAATAAAGAAGCTGCCACTTGCCGTCTTCCAAAAAAAAGTAACGTACAAGCTGCTCATGAAAAGCTGCCACTTGCCATTTTCCAAAAATAATAACGCACAAGCTGCTCATGAAAAGCTGCCACTTGCCGTTTCCCGAAGAAAAAAAAACGTACAAGCTGCTCATGAAGAGTTGCCACCTATCGTTTTTCAAAAATAATAACGCACAAGCTGCTCATGAAAAGCTGCCACTTGTCGTTTTCCGAAGAAAAATAACGTACAAGCTGCTCATGAAGAGCTGCCACTTGTCGTTTTCCGAAGAAAAAATAACGCACAAGCTGCTCATGAAGAGCTGCCACTTGTCGTTTTCCGAAGAAAAATAACGCACAAGCTGCTCATGAAGAGCTGCCACTTGTCGTTTTCCAAAAGATAATTCAGAAGAAGATTGCGATACCACTGCCAGAGAATAAAATCTTCGTCAAAGGGAACCATGAGTTGATCCTTCCCGAGGAGATCAAATACTTAAATGTGCGAAATAAATGCACCATTCGTCTAGGTTGTCTATCTTGGAGAAAACCACGAGATAGCCTATGCAAGAGGCGACAACTCCCTCCAGGAATAAACCAGAGAGAAAACAGTCAAACAAGACTCCACCCAATGAGAAAATAACTTGATTGGGGATTCATCCTATCCAAAAATGGACAAGGAATACTAAATTAAAAAATCATCCACGAGGATTAGCTCAGTTGGGGAATTTTAGAAAGGAAGCACATTTTCTGCCTAGGCTAACAATCTACTTGGAAAGAACATGTACATGGTCTTAATAAACATAAGCAAGGTATACGACCCAAAATCAACGGCAAATGTGAATATGCATGCGTGATATAAGTGTAAATGAATGAATGAATGTTATGCTGATGAAGCAGGCAGACGGAATATCTTGAAGATGATAAGATATCACAAAATAATAGATACTCGGCCAATCTTGAAGAGACGGAAAATAACTAGAATTGGAACCACAAAGCAACGTCAGAGCGTATCACGCTACAAGGTTCAAATCTTATGGGGGAAAAGTGATCAAAACCAATCTTCTAACACCCATAGACCACTGGCATGAGACAAAGCGTACCACACTTCAGAAATCTGCTCGAATGAAGATAACCAAAACAACGCTTGACTGGAAAAGCTGGGGAGTCACCAAACTTAGTACCCCTAGAAACAAAAGTTTACACTACCAACACCTCGTGACGATTTTGAAAGAAAACATGTTCATCATGCAAGGATAAATTACTGTATTGTTTTGCATTTCATGGCTTGACCATCCTCAGAACAACTGTTAATATTCCTTTCGTTATTCACGACACATTTTTAAAATAAGAATACTTTAAATAACTTTGTTTCAAATATTGCCGTAGAAATTAAAATTTTGCCCACAAAAGGTAAATGCTCAAATTTCATTAATAAGATGGTAGTTCGCTAGCAACGCGACTCCAACGGTTTACAATAGTTTGGGAAATAGTACATGAAATAAATGGTTACACAAAAACAATGATCACCATTCTCCCTAACAACTTCGAATTCCGAAATGTGCTCAAATGCCACAACCGGTTTGACCAAAAAACCTTCCTAAGCCGCCCTTTCGGTTTTTCAACTTAGCAAACTGTCAACTCAAAACTAGGCGAAATACTTCTTGACTGCATCGGAGTTCACGGAGCGCGGGAGATCTTCACCGTCCATATTTGTGAGAATCATGGCACCTCCGGAGAAAACTTTCTTAACGACATACGGTCCTTCATAATTCGGAGCCCACTTGCCCCTAGAATCAGGTTAGAAACATAACATCTTTTTGAGCACAAGGTCACCTTCTCTGAACTCGCGTGGTCGAACCTTCTTATCAAAAGCCTTCTTCATTCTCTGCTGATATAATTGACCGTGACACAACGCTGTTAATCTCTTCTCTTCAATTAAATTCAACTGATCATATCTACTTTGACACCATTCAGCTTCAGAAAGTTTAGCTTCCATCAACACTCTCATAGACGGGATCTCAACCTCCACGGGGAGTACTGCTTCCATACCATAAACTAGGGAAAATGGGGTTGCACCTGTTGAAGTTCAAACTGAAGTACGGTATCCATGTAAAGAAAACGAAAGCATTTCATGCCAATCTTTATAAGTTACCACCATCTTCTGGACAATCTTTTTAATGTTCTTGTTAGCAGCTTCAACTGCCCCATTCATCTCCGGCCTGTAAGGAGATGAATTATGGTGTTCGATCTTGAATTCTTCACAAAGCTCTTTCATCATCTTATTATTCAGATTCGAGCCATTATCAGTGATGATCTTGCTCGGGAAGTCGTATCGACAAATGATCTGATTCTTGATAAATCTGACTACCACCTGTCTGGTTACATTAGCATAAGATGTTGCTTCCACCCATTTAGTAAAATAATCGATCGCTACCAAGATGAAACGATGACCATTTGAAGCTTTGGGTTTAATCATTCCAATCATATCAATGCCCCACATAGAGAAAGGCCAAGGTGAAGAGATAACGTTGAGGAGGGTCGGTGGCACATGTATCTTGTCCGCATAAATCTTGCATTTATGACATTTCTTCACATATTTGCAGCAATCAGATTCCATCGTCATCCAATAGTAACCAGCTCTCAACATCTTCTTAGCCATTGCATGTCCGTTGGCATGGGTGCTAAAGGATCCTTCATGCACTTCTTGCATCAGCATGTCTGCTTCATGTCTGTCTACACATCTTAGCAGGACCATGTCGTAATTCCTCTTATACAATACTTCTTCATTGAGGAAGAAACTGCTTGCCAATCTCCTCAACGTCTTCCTATCTTTATTGAATGCCCCAGGCGGGTACTCTTGAGTCTGAAGGACACGTTTAATGTCATAGAACCATGGTTTGTCATCGGTGACCTCTTCTACTGAGAACACATGAGCAGGTCTATCAAGGCGCATAACTATGATTGTAGGCACATCGTTCCAACCATTCACTTGAAACATTGAAGACAAAGTAGCTAAAGCATCATCCATTTGGTTTTCATCTCTAGGGATATGATGTAACTCCACTTTGTTGAAGAAGGTTAACAATCTTCTAGCATAATCTCTGTAAGGGATCAAACCAGGATGACGAGTCTCCCATTCTCCTCTGATTTGATTAATTACCAATGCGAGTCTCCGTAAATATCAAGAATCTTAATCCTTAGATCCACTGCTTCTTCGAGACCCATAATACATGCCTCATATTCAGCCATGTTATTCGTACAATCGAACTTCAATCTCTCTGTGAACGGGATATGAGTACCTCGGGGAGTGACGATGATTGCCCCAATTCCATTTCCATAAGAATTCACAGCTCCGTTAAATATCAAACCCCAACGGGATTCGGGATCAGGTCCTTCCTCAGGTAACGGCTCTTCACAATCTTTAGCTTTCAAGTACATAACATCTTCATCTGGGAAGTCAAACTTGATGGACTGATAATCTTCAATTGGTTGGTGAGCCAAATGATCAGCTAAAATACTCCCTTTGATTGCTTTCTGAGTGTGATACTCAATGTCATATTCAGATAACAACATCTTCCAACGGGCTATTCTTCCAGAAAAGGCGGGCTTCTCAAAGATATACTTGATCGGATCCATTTTAGAGATCAACCAAGTGGTGTGGTTAATCATATATTGGCGCAGACGGCGAGCAGCCCAAGCTAAAGCACAACAGGTCTTCTCAACCATTGAGTATCGAGACTCACAGTCTGTGAATTTCTTACTCAGGTAATATATGGCATGTTCCTTTCTTCCAGTCTCATCTTGTTGACCAAGCACACATCCCATGGAATCTTCCAATATAGTCAGGTACATAATCAAAGGTCTTCCTTCCACTGGTGGAATCAAAATGGGAGGTTCAAGTAAATATTCTTTGATGCTATCAAAAGCTCTCTGACAATCTTCTGTCCACATACATCCTTGGTTCTTTCGGAGAAGCTTGAAAATCGGCCCACAGGTAGCAGTCATATGAGATATAAATCTAGAAATATAGTTCAGTCTCCCAAGGAATCCTCTTACTTGTTTTTCCGTCTTGGGTGCGGGCATTTCCCGAATAGCTTTGACTTTATCAGGATCTACCTCAATACCTTTCTGACTGACAATGAAACCTAGAAGTCTTCCAAAACGAACACCAAAGGTGCACTTGTTGGGATTCAGACGGAGTTTATACTTTCTCAAACGCTGGAATAACTTCAATAAATGTTCCAAATGATCCTCTTCAGTTTGCGATTTGGCAATCATGTCATCTACATACACTTCTATCTCCTTATGCATCATATCATGGAACAAAGCAGTCATGGCCCTTTGGTATGTTGCACCAGCATTCTTCAAACCAAACGGCATAACCCGATAACAAAATGTTCCCCAAGGTGTAATGAAAGCTGTCTTCTCCATATCTTCCGGTGCCATCTTGATTTGATTATAACCAGAGAAACCATCCATGAAAGAAAAGACTTTGAACTTTGCGGTACTGTCGAACAATACATCAATGTGTGGTAAAGGAAAATCATCCTTTGGGCTAGCTCTATTCAGATCTCTGTAGTCCACACCCATCCGAACTTTGACATCCTTCTTAACAACATGCACTATATTGGCTAACCATTGAGGATAGACCGATGTAACAAGGAAACCTGCATTAATTTTCTTTTGAACTTCTTCTTTGATCTTGTCAGCCATATCGGGATGAGTCCTTCTCAACTTCTGCTTAATCGACGGACATTCAGGTCTCAACGGCAAACGATGCTCCACAATATTATTATCCAAACCTGGCATGTCTTGGTAGGACCAAGCAAACACGTCAACATACTCTCTGAGAAGCTCCAACATCCTCTCTTTGACCTCTGGGATAAGCAATGCTCCGACCTTAACTTCCTTTTTATCTTATTCATCACCCAAATTGATCATCTCTATAGGCTCTTCAAACGGTTGAATAGTCTTTTCATCGTGCTCAAGCAAACGGGAAATTCCATCAGGAACTTCTTCATTATCTTCTTCCTCGGCTCCGAACACAGGGAATTCAAAGTTGGGAGAGGGCATAGGATCATTGTTTTCAATGGTTAAGTCATGGATTAATCTGCACATATGATTATGCTTTATTTTAGAAATCGATTAATATGAATGTTGTACAAATGAAACAAATGATTATTATATTTTCCTATTACTACCAATTAATTTTCATTACTATTTCCCAAAAAAAGTGAAAAACAAAACAGTAGTGAACAAAATAACATTTTTATTCATGAGGCAATAATTGAAACAAAGAGCCCAGACATTTTCTCTTTTGCCTTGGGCAGAGCAAAAGGATTTATTTTCAACATAGCCCGACACAAATATTCTTCGCCTTGGGCAGAGCGAAAGTTTTTTTCAAATATAAAAACAAAACATTACTCAGAAATGTGCATCACAACAGGAACATCCACAGCAATCCAGTTCTGGCAAACCACTCCATACGTTACAAAATCGGGTAAATCCTCTTCAGAATCGTCTCCTATTATAGCATCAACTTTAGGAGGTGTCGGATGGATAAAACCTGCGCTTCGGAAAACCTCTTGTATCGGACGGGTAACTGTTTCCTGCTTGACTCTTGTAGACACAAGATGAAAACCAAGACCTTCTCCAGACTTGTTCTCAGGCAAAGTCAACACCTGGCCCCAACCTTCAGCCGAACCACTTTCAACCACTCGCCGCGCATCCTTAAAAGAAGAAATAGAGGTCCCTTGCTTCTTCACTTCATTATTAGCAACAAATAGAGCTTGGAATTGGGTTCCAACATCCTCATCAGCATCAATGAAAGAGAAAGGTGACAAATGGCTTACCACCATAGCCTGCTCTCCACCAATCATTACCATCTTTCCATGCCTTACAAACTTCAATCTCTGACGGAGCGTGGAAGTGACTGCCTCTGCATCATGGATCCATGGACGACCCAATAGGAAACTGTAGGCGGCACGAATATCCATTACTTGAAAAGTGATCTGAAAAGTAAAAGGACCAATTACTATAGGAAGATCCACTTCACCAATGACAGTCTTCCTAGAACCATCAAACGCTTTGACAATTACTCCACTAGGACTCATGGGAGCACCTTGATATGAGAGTCGAGATAATGTAGTTTTCGGCATTACATTTAACAACAAACCTGTATCTACCAGCACACTTGATAAAGTATCATTTCCACAACTTATTGAGATATGCAAAGCCATATTATGGTTCCTTCCCTCCTCCGGAAGTTCTTCATCACTGAAACCAAGATTGTTACACGAAGTAATATTTCCCATAATTCCGTCAAACTAGTCAACCGTCACATCATGATCCACGAATGCCTGGTCCAAGACCTTCATCAAAGCTTCTCTATGGGCACCAGAATCTCTCATTAAAGCAAGCAAAGAAATCTTGGAAGGAGTTTGCAATAGTTGATCCACAATCTTGTATTCACTTCTCTTGATAAGCTTCAGAATCTCATCATCATCGGGGTGTGGGATAGGTTCATTAGATCGGCCTACCTCAACCCTGGGTTCAACATTTCTCGCTAGAATTTCTGCTAGTATAGGCCTCCTAACTTGAACTTCTGGCCTCTTCAAAGGTACTGCTACAAAGACACGTCCGCTTCTCGTAACTCTACTCACATCAGCGATGTTAACAAAAGATGGCCTTGTTGGTATAGGGACTTCTACCCCATTCTCAATCATTGTGGCATTATACTTGTACGATATAGCTTGGTCTGAATTGTAAGGCACATGACCAGGTGGATAAATGATTAAAGGAGCAACAGGTGCAGTATGACTGTCGTAAACGATCTCTACCGGTTCAGGCAAATTGAATTGTGGTATTATAACGTTCACTTCATCCACCGGATCTCTGTCTTGTGTAATAGTGATAACCCTCTGGTCTAACAATTTTTGAATGTCCTCCTTCACAATAGGGCAATCAACTTCTCTTGAACAAAATTCACAAATATCATAATCATGATGATGCCTAAAAAAGGCAAGTCTTCTTAAACTCTGATGTAACCTGATCAATGAATCTCTTATGTGTTCAACTTGAAAAACTCGAAACTTTCCCGGACAACCTTCCACCATATTCACTGATGCTGACCCATGTCGAGGCAAAGGATTATCTCTAACATTCGGGTTAACATCCTTGAAAGACAAGATACCATTCTTAACCAATCTCTGCACATCCGCCTTTAGAGCAAAGCAATTTTCGAGGTTGTGCCCCGGCGACCCTTGATGATACTCACAAAACTGGTCTGCCTTGTACCACGGAGAAGTACTATTCGGTGCGACAAGAGGAGGCTTCGTCGTTATGAGGTTCTTTCTGATCAGAGCAGGGTACAATTCAGTGTAAGTCATAGGAATGGCATCAAAGTGAGGCTTCCTTGGTGAACGATTCTGGTTGTTAAACTGATAAGCCTGTTGTCGAGGATGCTATTAAAATGGTCGTTGCTGAGTTGGTGGGGTTTGATAAGTTGGGGTCACCATTGTTGGGCGGACAGCCGGAGTGACTGCCGTAACATGTGAGTAACCTCTCCTTGGTCTCCCGGGGAAAATTACACTGACATCTTGTTCTTTTCTTTTAGGGAAAGCACTTCCAAACTTCTTGATACTGCTAGACGGACTTCCTTCCTTAACCAAACGTCCTTCATGAATCCCTTCTTCCAACCGCATGCCCATACTTACCATCTCGGTGAAGTCACTGGGTGCGCTGGCAATCATTATTTCATAATAAAAGGAACCTAGAGTCTTCAAGAATATCTTTGTCATCTCTTTCTCCTCGAGAGGGGGATAGATCTGAGCAGTAATTTCGCGCCACCTCTGGGCGTATTCCTTGAAGGACTCTCTGTCTCTCTGGGACATTACCCGGAGTTGATCTCTGTCCGAAGCCATGTCGACGTTGTACTTATACTGGTGAACAAAAGCTTCACTAAGATCATTGAAATTTCGGATCCGAGTGCTGTCCAAACCCATATACCACTTTAGAGCGGAACCAGTCAAACTGTCTTGAAAGTAGTGAATTAACAAGTAATAATTATCAGAATATGTAGAAATCTTTCTCACGTACATAGTCAAATGACTCCGCGGACACGAATCACCTTTATACCTTTCAAAGTCCGGCACTTTGAATTTGGCTGGAATCTTTACATTTGGAACTAAGCACAGGTCATGAGCATTCTTTCCAAACAAATCTTTCCCCTTTAACGCTCTAATCTCCCTCTGCATCTCCTGAAACTGGTCTTGGAATTCTTCCATTCTATCGAAAAGACCCAGACTTTCAGCAGGCTCGGCATGATAAGCAGGTTCATTCATGTATGGCATATAATGAATCACAGGAGCGATAGTTGTCATCACTGGTTGAGGAAAAGGTGCCATAGACGGGATTACAGGCGGCATAGCAGTGGTCTCCGGTTGAGGGAAAGACACAGTAGGTTGAACCAAAGGCTGCACGATAGGCTGATACCCTTTCGACACAAAGTTATAAGGCATTCCCCACGGAAAACCTTTTGACATCTGGTGTTGAAGCGGAGAGTTGATTTGAGTCACAGATGTTGGAACAGTGACAATCTCAGAAACCACAGTAGTCGAAGTTTGAATCTCAGCAGCTGCAGTCGATGGCTGATTCTGAGCAGCCATCAAACTTTCCACCTGCGCAGTTAGTTTCTCCATACCAACATGAAGGGTAGCGACCTCCTCACGAAGCTCATGGTTTTCCTGTTCTAGATCTTCCATCTTCCTCTGACGGTTGGCTCGAGTATCGTATTGATGAGACAGTTTGACAATCAATCGGAGTGGAAAAGAAACAAAGATAAGACTCTAGAAAACTTGTGAAGTGGAATGTTGGATGATGCATGATATGCGATGCAAATGATCGTTCATTTTGATAGTTTTTTCAAGGAACTTCAATAATTTTTCACACATCAATGGTAAAGGAATTTGGAACAACAAAAACTCATTTCATAAATCAAAAGCGGTAAATTACAACTTACAACTTTGGAAAAACAAAACAATAAATTACAACCTTGGGACGACAACCCAATAATAAAAGCAGTAGATTACAAATTTGGAACATGAAGCCCAATAAAAGCAGTAAATTACAACTTCGGAACATAAAGCCCTTTTACAGAGTTTTATAAAATGACAACAGTAAAAATAAAACTAAGAACTGAAGATCATTTAGAATGAACTTCGAGTGTTTCTTCTTCCAAACTCCATAATACCTGAGATATCTGCAAAAATCATTCTTAAATTCCTTGAAAAACAAGTTTTTTTACAAAAAATGTTGATGGATGCATGGATGAATGATAATGCAACAATTACACACAAGTTCACAAACATGGGGTTCAAAGGTTCAACGTTTCGTGCATGGAGTCAAAGGGTAAAGCCCACCCCAAGGTATGTACTAATGGTTTAATCACACCTGCAAGACAAGGTTCTAAGAGTTCCCGGAGTCTACATTCCTCCTTCGGATATTACCAACGTCTTGATTACTCAATAATTAGCAATATTCTCAAGAGAAACTCGTCCGAGCGTAGCATCGCGTAACAATTACTTCCGGATTACTCCGTTATAATTTCCGCGCTACACCTAAAAGGCCAAGTTGGGTTAGGGTTCTACGGTTCTCAATTTCTCTGGCTCCCAGGTCGAAAATAATAATGTCTTCCCGATTACTCGGTAAACAAATATTACGTTCAAAAGGGCCTTCCATTGAGTGGGGGATTTCATGCCTCCTTCTTCGGGATTACTCCCTCAAAGTTAACATGACTATACCGCCCGTCCTATCCTTAAGTGTAACTTAATCCGGGTATAGGATTCGTCCTTTGCAAAAAACCCAAAAACCCCAATACAAACATATAATCATACAAATCAAATAATAATAAAAAAGATAAAACAAACTAGGCTTAACCCACTTAGGGATGGACCAGCAAGAGGTCAATCTGTCCCCAGTAGAGTCGCCAATTCTGTAGCGATAAAAAATGTAGCGGGGTAAATCGGAGATCGAACTATTAATTAATTCGTCTCACAAAAGCAAGAGTCGCCACCGCGCTTTATTATTTCCAAGGGAAAAGGGAAAAGAGCGAAATAAAACCCTAAAATATGCAATGTAAAATAATACTTTAAAAGTAATGAAAATACAAGGCGTTTTTGAAAAGAGGTCTAAGGTTCGGGGGTTGGTTATACAATGGGAAGGTATTAGCACCCAATGTATCTATAGTATTCTATAGGAACCTTTTGAAATATTTGTTTATTAAAATGTTTGTTTGATTAAAAATAAATTGTTTTAGCCAAAAATGGGTATGGACGAGTTTTTGAAGATACGACGACCTAATATCGAAGTTTTGACTTAAAAGGTGTGAGTTTTGAAAAATTGAATATTTGGGAAAATTATCTTAAGTTTTTAATGAAATGAGGGTATTCGCACGATGTTTTTTTGATGACATGAAGTCGACAAAAATTAAATAATTCCCTTGGATTTTGCAAGCAACATGAAAATTAAAACTAAAAGTATAAACACCAAGATTTTAAAAGAAAACCAAAAGAGAAGCCATGGAATCAAAATTATCACAAACTCAACCAACATGTATCACGGGAGGAACATCATAAGGGGGGATAAATTCGAAAAGATAAGTTACAAACTTATCAATAAAGACTAGTTAAAAAGCTAACAAAATTAACTAACATACTGACCAATCGAAATATCAAGATTTAAATAAATTATAAAAACTAAACTAATTAATTGGGTTTTGTCTAAAACTATATGATTATTTAATTTTTTAAACCAAAAGAGCTAAGGAAATCAATAAAAGAATAAGAGTGTAAATTAAAATATATGGTAAGCATGAAGTACTGGGCGCTAAAGCCTAAATGAAAAGAGACCCAAGGTTTTGTTTTGGTTACAGCCAGCTCCAGATTTACAATTAACAAGATATTTGGGAAATGAGCTGAAAACAAAATAAAAGGTCCAGCATGGGATTAAAATCGAAATCGAACAACGCTTCCTTCGAACTCTCTTTTTTTCTTCGAACTCCCTCTTTCGAACTCTCTCTTTTCTCTCTTCGAACTCCCTCTTTCGAACTCTTCTTTTCTCTCTTCGAACTCCCTCTTTTGAACTCTGCTTTTCTCTCTTCGAACTCTCTCTTTCGAACTCTGTTTTTCTCTCTTCGAACTCCATCTTTTGAACCCTGCTAAAACGAAATCGAACAACACCAACGATGAATCCTGCTCCATCAATTAGAACTCTTCTTATTCTAAATCGAAATCGAACACCCTGCTCCTTCTTTCGAATTCCTACTCTTCTGAAACGAAATCGAACAACCATGCTTCTTCTAGTTTCGAACTCTTCCTAAATCAAAACGAACAACACTACTGCTACTAGCTTCAAACTCCTTCCTAAGTCAGAACGAACAACACCACTGCTACTAGTTTCGAATTCTTCCTAAGTCAAAACGAACAACGCCACTGCTACTGGTTTCGAACTCTTCCTATGTCAGAATGAACAACACCACTGCTACTGGTTTTGAATTCTTCCTAAGTCAAAACGAATAACACTACTGCTACTAGCTTCGAACTCCTTCCTAAGTCAGAACGAACAACACCACTGCTACTGGTTTCGAACTCCTTCCCTCCCTAAGTCGAATAACAACACTGATTCTGTTTTTTTTTTCATGCAGTTAAACAATAAATCAACAAGGCAACAAATATTCATGGCAAGAGAAACAACAATAACAAACTCAAGGGGTTCTGATTTATTGAAACATCAAGAACAAAAAAATGCAGCAACAATAACTAGTTCACAACATATGTCATTATAACAAGCATGGAAACAAATTTGAGAAAAAAAAGTAGTAAGGAAACTTACAAGATCAGAGCAAGTCTGATGGTTTCGATTTTTGACAATGAAATAATAAAGAAATCCAGAGATGAGGTAATATACTTTTTAGTTCCTCATGCTCTTCTGAAAATCTGTTTGTGCTTATGGTAAGGAAGGCAGGCTTGAGTTATGCAGGCTATCCTGCTTGGTTCGAAACAGGCTTTGAGTTATGCAGGCTTGAGCTTGCAGTTCGAAACAGGCTTTGAGTTTGTGGTGTGAGGAGGTTTCGATGCAGATTACAAGTTTGTTTGTGTTTTTTCGTAAGTTCGAAGGTTTGAGCTTGTGGTGTGAGGGCTGTTATATTGTATGGTTACATAAAAGGTTGAACAAGGATGGTTGAAGGAAATTTGCTTTTGCGTTTTTCTCTTTGTGAACTATATCCTTTTTTTTTGCTCTCTCTTGAAATGACTTTTTCCGACTGCCTACTGCCTGTTTATATAGTGAAACAAGAATGAGGTTTTGGGAGGGAATTTTGGTGAGTTTAAACAAATAGAATAATCTGTTTTCAACACTTTTTGATGTAGTTTTGGTGTGTGCCATTTGAGGCAATTCTTGGACAGATGTGCACAGTTTGTTGGACTGGAGTTTAACAGTTTTGGTTGGTGGTGGAGGCAGCAGTGGTGACCGTTGCTTGGGTAGTAGGGACCAACAGCTTTGAACATACTTGTGCAGCATGATGAAAAACTTATAATTGACATATTTATATTTTCACAATATTAATAATAAACAACAATGACAATAATAATAAAATAACTATTAGTAAAACTAAACTGAAAAATGTAAAAGTGAAATAAAAAAGATATTAAATTTTTTTGGTTTTTTTCAAATAAAGTGATGCAAAATATATAAATTATATGTAACTAAGATTTTTTGATAGTTTTAAATTAACATAAAGAACTTGCAAAAAATAAAATAAAAGAATGTGAAATTACTATTTTTGAGATTTTTTTACTAAATTAAATCTAAAAGACTATAATTTTAACTTAAATGATACAAGAACAAAAACTAAATGAAACTTAAGGAAACTAATTTTTTTGTATTTGAATATTTTGAATAAAAACATAAGTAAAATGAAAATAGCATGAATTAAATATTTTTTAATATTTTTTTTTTATGAAAATAAGAATAAAAGAAAGATGATAAAAAATGAAAAAAAACATGATTTAATAAAGTCAGGCAAAACCAGTTAAATTTCACTAAATTCACAACAATTTCTAATGTTCTATTTTTTGGTGGATTTTCAAAGTATAATCATCTCTTGACTTGTAAAGAAAAGTTGTAGTTGTTGCAGAGAAGAATCATATGTGAAAGAACCACTAAAAATTGTCAAAATTTGAAGAAGTTATGAATTTTTTTGAAATCTGACTTGAGAATTAGCAAAAATAGGTTGAAACGCTTGTGAACGCTTGCTATGTAACAATGCAGATGAGAGGTGGTATCTTAGGTCAAAATTTGGGGTATGACACTTCTGTCTTCAAGAGTGTTACGAAGTCGTTTTGAAAACTTTGTTTGCAAAAGAGTGTAAGTGTGAAAAAGTTTGATTTTGAGCAAGTACCTACTAGCATCTGCCTACTCGAAAAAACAATGTTTCTGTTCTTGTTTCCCTTAGATAATGCTATCCTACTATTAGTGAGTAGGTAACACCATCGTTGGAGTTGTAAGGGTCAATTCGCAAGGGACGTGCGATCACTAAAGCAATGTTAGGACGTCTTAGTAATAACCCTAGTGTCTTAAGATCATATTCGAGGCAACATTTCTGAGGCGACCACTAAAATACCCTATACTTAATGATCGTTTATCGAAGGCAACCGAAGTGAGAGTATACCCTAGGAGTACGCATGTGCGAGTGATTTGATTTCAGTTATTATCTTTGCACATTTAGGGTTTGCTAACCGTTTTAAATTTAACATACATTCTTGTCATGCCATCCTATTATCATACATCTAGCAGTTAATATTTGCAAAAATTTAAATACGAGAAATAAAACTACGCTATTACAAGGCTTCATGGAGGGGGATTAATTACATAGCCAAAAACCCGTAAAAACGATAAATAAACGAAAAAGTCCTAATTAATTTATTACATTCCATGAGTAATTACATTAATATTGTAAGAATAAAAAACGCGCGCGATGAATCGAGGACGAGAGAAAATTAGGGTTTTGACCCCGTCTAAACCTAATTAAAAGAAAAATCATTTTTTTCTTCTTTTTTATTATTTTAAGAAAATAAAGTTTTAATTAAATATGTACAAACCTAATTACTAATTAATTTAAGTTAAGAAAAATAATTAATTTTACCTATTTTTGTATTTTGGTTATTTTAAGAAAAGAAAATAAAGATTAAATCAAATAAAACCCTAACTTTCTAATTGATTTTAATTTATTTACAAAAGGTTAAAATTTCCCTAGAATTAAATTAAACTAATTAAATTAATTTTGACTAATTATATAGAAAAACCTAAATTTGATGAAATTGATTTTTATGAGTTTTTTTGTAAAGAAAATGAATTAATTTTGTGAGAAAATAATTTAAACAAAATAAAGAAAATAAAGAAAATACATAAAAGAAAAGAGAGAATTGGGCCTGGTTATGCTAGCAATTTGAGGGGGTGTCCATAGCAATTTCTGAGCCCAAAAGCCACGTTGACCTTCCTGATTCCATGTTGCATGTTGACCAGGGTGCATTGTAGACCATCACATGCCAGGCGTTGGATTTGGCTTTTTGAACATCTGGCTGGCTGATCATTGCGGGCGTATGGTGGATGTCCTGGAAACCTGCGCATAGAATTATGCATAGAAAAATAATATTGAAGAATAAGGGGGCCTGGGGATTGAACCCAGGCCCTTTGGCTTTTTCTCTCTCCCACTGACCAACTGAGCCAACGCGTTTTGTTGTACATGGAATATCAAATAATCATTATATTAAAAAACACAAATGCCAATTGTCCAGCGCGCGAAATTTTAAATGGGCCAGTCAGGGGGTGCCACGCCACCCTTCTTCTTCCTCCCTCCGTTGGTAAAAGTCTAGGACTTTTACCTACAGACAAAAGTCTGTAGCTATAACTCTGCGTATTTCTAAAATCACCTGCAAGCATGATAAACAAAAACTAATGCCACCGGCCAGTTCGTCTTGGCCTTGTGAACACCAAGGTACCCCTCTTTTGGGCCAATTTTACCTGCAATCAAAACCCCTAAAAACGAAACCTAAACCCTAACAATGGTGGATCTCTGTATGGTTAGCAAAAATGCAATTAATCATTACCAATAGCTTGCAAATGTTTCACTGAACAAGTATATATAAAGAATTCATGCTACAAATGCCAAAATAGTGATATTGAAATTCAAGAAAGTGCCAATGTCGTGAGACACTTACAGTGAGTTTTTGTGCACGAAAACGCTTGCTAGTGATTGGGATGGACTCCTTGAATACCCAGCAAGCGAATGAGATGACTGGGAAGGCTTGAGATGGCCTGGAACTATGAAATCCGATTACCACTTTTATTTGATTTTTTAAAAGTTGTTTTTCCCTTTTCACGCCTCTAACCCCTGTGCTTTTGGTCTGGATTTGTTCTATATGTAGCCTTGAGTGAATTAGGTTTACAAGTTTGCATCCAATCTTTGCAATTATGAAGATTTGATCCTTGATTCACACTTGTATCCAATCTTTCCAAAACAAGAAAAATTCAATCTTTTTGTGTACAAACAACCCTTTCACGATTTGATCTCATTTCCAGCTATCCATGGACCTGAAATATGCACAAAATCTCAAGGTTTAAATGATTTTGATATTTTCATGATTTTATTTTGATTTAATTTGATTTCATTGAAATAAAAATCAAAATAAATGGAAAAAATAAAATAAAGGCAAGTGGGAAGGATCATAGGTCTTGGACCATGTTACGAACTCAATACAAGCACAAAAAGTTGGGCCCATTTGACAAAAATTGCAATTTGAGGAATGTTTGACTTTTGGCAATTTTGCAAAAAAGGTCAACTTTACCAATATATAACTTCATCAATTTTGACCCAAGAGATGTGTTCTTGGACCTTTTAGAAAGCTCAAGATGTCCTCTAAGCAACCCTTTTGGTCTCATCTCAATTGAGTCTTCCATGTTCATGTATGAAGCTTTGACAAAAAAGGTGTTTTTGTTGACTTTTCAAAATGACCTATAATATCAAAATTCATAACTTCTTGTGAGTGCATATTTTGAACTTGGGAGATGAATATGAATTGTAGGGCATTGCATCCTCTTTAAAATGAGCTTTGTATGGGTCATTCTTGATAAAGTATGAGTAAGTTATGCTTGGTCAAATTTGAGTTGACTTTTCCTACAAAACCCTAATTTAGCAACTTTTGGGTTTTGATGAATTGTGAGAAATCCTTAATGAATCATGATCAACCCTTGATCAAATGATGGATAATACTTCAAAATGATAATGTTAACCAAAAATCTTAAAGTTTGACTGCATGTGGGCCACAGTTGACTTTTGCCTTAGCACAGTCGATTTTCAGGCCTTTGAGCAATTGACTGAGCAAATTTCTTCTGTAGGTCTTGAAACTTGACATGGATGATCTTGTGAACATATTAGGACAATGGTGAGAATTTGGGATCCCTTGGACTCAAGTATCTTGATGCAACATGAAACCCTAATTTGAGGTAGACTGCCTTAGGAAAGATTTTGTCTGGTCAACCCTTGGACTTCCTTGGGCAATTTGAGGATCTCACTTGAAATGTTTTGAGAAATATGGGAGGGAAAATTTTGGGGTACAACAGCTGCCCCTATTCAATCTTCTTAAACCTGAGGATGTAGATTGGCTTGCCCTCCTTTCTTGATCCGAAGGTGGAAGATGATTGAACACTAGAGTGCCCAGAAATTTGCACTCGCATGAAGTGGTACTTGTATTGTGATGTTGGGAATGGGCTTATAGATGCCATTTGGAGATTGATGATGGGGGATGGGCTTAAAGATGCCATCCGAAGGAGTGTCGATCGCATAAGAGATTTCTTTGCGAGAGCTTGTATACCTGTTGTTGAGGAGGGTTCTGCTGGGGAATGCTGGTCTCTGTCTTGGTAAAAGTTGAATTGTAGGAGCTTCGGTCATCTGTTATTCTACTGGGGAATCGTCTCTTGGTCGAACAGGTGAAAATGAACTACTATATGGTCATAATCCAGGCTTCATAGTGATAAGATCGACTGCTATCTGGTCGTGCTCCAGGCTTTACAGTGACTTAACGGGGAGATGAGATTAAACTTGCTATCTGGTCGTAATCTAGGCTTTGCAATTTCTCAATTCTTATCTGGTCGTACTCCAGGATTCAGAAGGAATTAAGTTGTTATCCGGTCGCATCCGTGCTTCAACTTGAATTTGGGGCACACTAATATCTGGTCGATTCCGGGCTTCTTAGTAATTGTACAGGTAAACTACTATTTGGCGAAATCCAAGCTTCACAGTGTCCCTTACTGTTATCTGGTCGTAGCCCCAGGCTTCAGTGTCTTTTACCGCTATCTGGTCGTAATCCAGGCTTCACGATGTCTTATACCATTATCTGGTCGAATCCATGCTTCATGGTGTCCTGTACTGCTATCTGGTCGATTTCCAGGCTTCACAATACTTACTTCTTATCTGGTCGTATTCCAGGCTTCAGAAGAAATCAAGTAGTTATCTAGTCGCATTCGGACTTCCATTTGATTTTAAGGCCCATTAATATCCGGTCGACTTCCGGGCTTCTTAGTGATTGGCCGGGTAGACTGACATTTGGTTGAAATCCAAGCTTCACAGTGTCCCTCACTGTTATCTGGTGGTAGTCCCAGGCTTCAGTGTCTTTACTGCTATCTGGTCATAATCCAGGCTTCATGATATATTGTACCATTATCTGGTCGAATCCAGGCTTCATGGCGTTCGGAGAAATCAAGATATTATCTGGTCGAATCCGGGCTTCATAACTTGCATTAAAGATATACCACTATCTGGTCGACTCTATGCTTCGTAGTATTCTTGGCTGCTATCTGGTCGTAATCCAGGCTTCACAACGTCTTGTACCATTATCTGGTCGAGTCCAGGCTTCATGGTACCTTGTATTGCTATCTGGTCGTAATCCAGGCTTCACAATAACTTGTTGGGGACTAAACTATTATCCGGTCGAATCCGGGCTTCATAGCTTAACTTTAAGATAAACCACTATCTGGTCGATTCCAGGCTTCGCGGTATTTGATACTGTTATCCGGTCGTTCTCCGGGCTTCACAATATGATGGGGGAAATTAAGATACTATCCGGTCGGATCTGGGCTTCATAGCTTGAACTGGAATAGAAATCTTAGCACTGATTTGACTGAACTAGGGAAAACTTATGAGAATTTGATTGTATCTTTCCCTAAAAGGTAAAGGGTTAGTCGTATGTAATATCATGATGTATGAAATGTATCGAACAATGATGTTCTCAAAATAAATGAGATTGTACTGCATGATGTATATGCGTATGCCACGATGTATGGATATGCAATGTTTTTATGATATTCTCTAGTTGGGAAGAATAAATCCCGGACTACTGCTGGAGAGCGCAAGGAGTTGAATTTCTTCGTTCTCGTTGGGGATAACGACCGAAGATGATTTGAGAATAAATTGGCGGGAGAATAACTCTGCTGGAGAATAAACTGGCGAGAGAATGACTCTGTGGGGAAGAGATACCCTGTCAGAAGATCTGCTGATTTGGAGAAATAACCTTGGCCGGGGATGAATTACCGTTGCTGGTGATAATGAACCCTGTTGGGGATTGAGTTTCTGTTTGTGGAAGAAATAAACTCCACTGGGGATAATCTTCTATTGTGGGTGATAGATAAACTCTGCTTGGGGAGAATTAACACCATTTTTTTTTGGGTATCTTTTACTCTGCGGGGAGTGTATGTGCCTTTAGTCATATTCTCCAGCTGGCTCTACCCTTGTACCTGGTGGGTAGAGCGACTGTAAGGTTTGGACATTTCTTATTTGCCCCAGTTCCTGGAATTACGAGCAATTGTCTTTTGTTTCGCATGTAAATATTTATGAGCAACAATTATTTTCAAATGCATATATCAAAAATGAATCATTGGACGTTCTTGCAAAACAAAATAGAAAAAGAAAAACAATTTTGAAATTTATTGAAAAATGAATTGTATTGATTTTGAAGTTGGCCTGTCATAGGCGTTTTGTACAAGAGGCTGACGTCCTAGTAAGAGAACGCCACCGAAAGATAGAAATTATACAATTTGTGAAAATCAAAGAAAAATAGCTATGTGAACAATCCCACTGGGTTCCAACTCTGCTATTGCCTTTATATCTTCGAGTGTCTCATCACTTCGCTACTTGGTTGAAGGTAGATCAGATTGATTGGCGACGTCCGAGCTTGATAGTTGATACCGAAGTCTGGTTGTGAGATGATCCAATGAGACATAGTGTTACACTTTAATCCCTAATTTTTTCCTAGACCGCCTTTTCAGGTTTTCAGTCCATCGGGATACCCTTTTTTTCCCAAACCGCCTTTTCAGGTTTTTGACTTGCCGGGTGTACAGTTTTTTTTTCATTTTCATCCCTTACTTTTTCCCGAACCCTTTTGGTTCGCCGGGAAGCCCTTATTTTTGCCTAGGACAGTCAACCTAGCGGGTCTTTGATCATGCGTAGTATTTTTTCACTATGTCTGCATTGACAGGGTGAGGAAGGTCGTCACCATCCATGGTGGTTAGAATTATAGCTCCTCCCGAGAAAATGTTCTTAACCACAAATGGCCCTTCGTACGTAGGGGTCCATTTTCCCCTGGGCTCACCTTGCGGCAGTATGATGCGTTTGATTACTAGATCCCCGA
This sequence comes from Vicia faba, assembly GCA_948472305.1. Taxonomy (NCBI): domain Eukaryota; kingdom Viridiplantae; phylum Streptophyta; class Magnoliopsida; order Fabales; family Fabaceae; genus Vicia; species Vicia faba. Next base: position 1,020,285,757 of record OX451741.1, read on the forward strand.
ATTGATACTCTTGTCATCTCACTTTCTTGTTAAATGCCTTGATCATTTGCTTTTGATACGTCTGACCGTGACAAATAGCAGTAAGTCTCTTTTCATCAATTAAGTTCGGCTGATCAAGCCGAGTCTGGATCCAATCGTCTTCGCTCAAACCTGCATCCTTCATAATCCAGAGAGAGGGTATCTGGACTTCAATGGGTAAGACCGCCTCCATGCCATACACCAGAGAGTAGGGTGTTGCCCCTGTCGATGTCCGTGCAGAGGTACGGTACCCATGAAGAGCGAATTGTAACATCTCATGCCAGTCTTTGTAGGTCACCATCATCTTCTGCACAATATTCTTGATGTTCTTATTAGCTGCTTCAACAACCCCATTCATCTTAGGCCGGTAAGGAGAAGAGTTGTGATGCTGTATCTTAAACTGTTTACAGAGCTCGACGATTATTGTATTGTTGAGATTTGTACCATTGTCCGTAATGATCCTCTCTAGTACACCATATCGACAAATCAGATTATGCCGGATAAACCCCGCTACGACGTTCTTGGTTACTGTAGCAAAGGAAGCTGCCTCAACCCACTTCATGAAATAATCAATAGCTACCAGAATGAAATAATGCCCGTTAGACGCAGTAGGCCTGATCTCGCCGATCATATCGATGCCCCATATTGCAAAAGGCCAAGGAGCTGTCAAAACATTCAGAGGAACTGGAGGTACATGCACCTTATCAGCATAGACTTAGCACTTATTTTGACCTCTTTCTTGTCTCGCTCTGTACCCAAATTCACTGATTCCACTAGCTCTTCATGAGGCTGTATGGCCCTTTCTTCCTGTAGTAACAATCTAGCAAGTTCCCCAGGAATTTCACAATCATCCTCACCTTCGTCCTCGGCTTGGTTGATCGGACTTTCGAAGTCATAACTGGAAAAAGCAGAGTCGTTATCAATGGGATCCAGAATGGATGTGGATCTGCATTATGATATGTGAGTGTGTGTAAGACAATAGCTGTTTTGAAAAAGTGCAAGATAGAAATGAAAAACAAGGAGCGCACAATTTGTAATGCAAGAAAACGTCCAATTCTTTATTGATGACATATGAAAATGAGAAATAATAAGCCCTCACAAACAAATCCAAGGTGCCTCGGGCAAGGCACCAGGCCATAAAGTTTCAAACTGTTTGTTACAAATCTCAAAACAAAAGTCGATTACTGTGTAATAAAAGAAACGGGCACGGAGTCCTTTGCCGTCTAGTTGTTCAATCCACCGTTGGTAGTCGGGTAGATCCAGCTGTCGATATCTGACTCTTCTTCATCGTCCTCAATTGCATTCAGTCCCTGATTACTAATGTACAAAGGAGGTCTTCCAATCTGCGCGTGCCGAACAGCCCTTTGAGCCTCTATAGTAAAGTCCAAACCAAACCTGTCAGTTTTGTGTGCGAAGTTAGGGAGCTGGCCCCAATTTGCACACCCACCTTTTTCAATTATAGCCCTGGCATCCTTGAGGGAATCCATCTTAATTGGAGGTTTGTCAGCAGCAACTTCAGTCGACGCTAGAGTCTGGGGGGCCTCTTCAAAGTTCTGACACGGGGATTCGATGAATTCCCCATCCATCTCCACATAGCGAAAGGAATTAAGATGACTCACCATGTACTCCTCTTCTCCATGCACCGTAACAATCTTCCCCTTTACCGGATATTTCAACATCTGATGGAGCGTAGAAGTCACTGCCCCGACCTTATGAATCCAAGGGTGACCCAACAAGCAAGAATAAGATGGTCGGATATCTATCACATAGAAAGTAGATGCAAAAGTATGAGAGCCAACTTTAATAGAGACGTCCACCTCCCCGTGCACCATCCTTTTTGACCCATCGAAAGCTCTAACCACAATATTACTTGGCTTCAGAATCAAACCTTCACAGTCTAGACGGTCTAATGCCTTCTTTGGAAAAACATTCAATGAGGACCCAATATCCACCAGTATATGGGCCAGAGTAGTGCCCCTGCACTCGATCGAGACATGCAGAGCATCTTTATGATTTCTTCCTTTAGCAGTCAGATCTGTATCTGAGAAACCCAACCCGTTGTCGGTAGTCAAACTAGCTACACATTCTTTGAATTGATCGGTAGAAGTTTCCTGCGGCCCATGCGCAGTTTTGAGGAAAGAAATTAAAGCCTTTGCATGGGCTTCTGAACACAATAACAAGGACAAAATGGAGATTTTTGACGGGGTCTGCCCCAGCTGCTCGACTACGTTGTAGTCACTCTTCTTGATAATCTTCAGAATTTACTCTATCTCCTGCTTAGAGGCTTCTACAATGATCTTCTTAGGTGCCTCCATCCGGGCAGGCTCACCTGTGGTTTCTTTGCCCCGAGTGTTGGATGGCTCGGCAACAGGGGTGATAACTGGAATGGGAACTGGGACAGTAGCTCATGTACTAGCGGATGGGATGACAACAGGTTTATGAACAGTCGGAGGAGAAATCTCAGGAGAGAATAGTCTTCCACTTCTGGTGACCTTGCTAGCCCCGACAATATTGTTGATATTAGCATCAACTTCTTCAATATTTAAGTCTTGTTTAACTCCATGGTAATACACATCGGCCCCATAGTGCCAAGGGACAGCCTTATCCGAAGTGTATGGGATAGGACCAAGGATAGTAATGATTAACTGAGTGATTCTTGGAACAGATATAATCCTAACAAGCTTTCTCGAGGAAGCCTTGGAAGGATTGGCAGAAATGGTAATGATGGAAACATCTTCAATTGGAACTAACGGAATCAAAGTCTTCTCGAACAGGATCTCTTTGTTATCCATCAGGCTTTGAACACCTGATTTCAATAAATGGCAACCAGCAGGCGGGATTGAACATAGGTGGCAACCTTCGCCACAGCCCGGAAATGAACCGGCCAACAATAGATTCTTCTTAACTGTCATCAAAGGAGTAGAAATTTCTTCCACGGAGGTCACAAATAAATCATCATCCACAACATTCACTCCATGACTGTGTTTGGGCATAGGAGCAGTTATGACGTTGGGTTTCTCCGGAGCGTCAAACTCAATCTCTTTAGCTTCGATAAAATCTTGCACCTTATTCTTCATGGACCAACAGTTGTTGTATCATGACCTGGGCCATCGGAGTGATAGGCGCAACGGGAATTCGGGTTATACAGCGGAGATGTGGTGTTAGGATTATTCGAGGCTTCCCTCAGAGTTACCAGGTTGGTCTTTAATAATTGTGGTAGAGTTTGAGACAAGGTCATATTGAGCCGAGTGAACTGTCTTTATGGTCTCTCCACCCTTTGCTGATTGTTGCATTGTGGAGCAACTATGGGTCTTGATATCACTATCACATTCACTGCTTGACGGTGTTCAGGTGTGCTTTGGCTCCTCGAGCTGTAAACTGCACTAGCTTCTTTCTGACTGGTGAAAGGCTTCTTTACTTCACTTGATGACATATCCTTCTGTATCTTACCACTTCGGATACCAGCTTCTACTATCTCCCCAGTCAAAATCAATTCAGTAAACCCTGATGACAAACTGCCGATCAGATGATTGAAAAATGGACCAGACAACGTCCCTAGAAACATATCAACCAACTCCCTATCCGACAAAGGGGTTTGGACTCTTCCAGCCAGATCTCTCCACTTCTGAGCATAGTCCTTAAAACCTTCGCTTGCACCCATAGACATACCCTGAAGCTGGGTACGAGTGGGAGCAAGGTCGGTGTTATACTGATACTGCTTGTAAAAAGCAGCAGCAAGGTCCTCCCAGTTGCGGACATTAGCTCCTCCAATTGATAAATCCATTCAAGTTAAGTCCTTGACAGACTATCTTGAAAAAAATATACCCACAAATTTCTATCAACAGTGTAAGGTTGGATTTTTCAGACATACGAGCGAAGATGGAGTTTTTGACATGATACTCCATCGTATTTAGCAAAAACCAGAGCTTTAAACTTATGAGGGATCACCACCCCAAAAGCTAGTCCCAAATCTCCGAAGTCCAAACCAGGTATCTTCTGAATCTCCATAGCGCTCAGACGGTCTTCGAGTTGTTTGTACCTATCCTCAGCAGGAGGATACTGCTCATCATCAAAATCAGTATCATTATCAGAGACCACGGGACTGAGGCCCTTTTCTTCTTCTTGGTCCTCCCCTCCCTTGGATGAAAAGGACAGATAAGCTTCCTGTCGCAACCTATTCCCAAATCTGTTACCCATATTCAGAAGAACCACCTTCTTCTTCTTCTTCTTCTTCTTCTTCTCCTTCTCTTTCTCTTTCAGGATGAGAGCTTTCAAATCCTCTTGCCCTTTAGCCAAGCTTAAGAACATCTCTTGGAATTGGGCATTTTGCGCCTGAAGATCTTTGATAGCTTGATCAGAAGACATAATTGCTGAAATAAACAGCGAAGAAGATGAGAAACCTATAATGGTACCTGTAATGATGTACATGATAATGGGATGCGTATGTAATGATTTCAAAGACTTTGGGAGATTTAAATTTGCAAAACAAAAATAAAACACACTTTATTAGATTAAACTTGTAAAAAGGTTCAACAATTCCTTTGAGGCGTTACAACGAAGTAAATTAAAAACAAAGCTAAAACTAGAAAAGTAAAAATCAGAAATCCCATGGCCGCTTCCCCTTCATGCTGACGTAATCATTGATTATCCTTTCATTCTCAAGTTGCCTGGTGAGCTTCAAGATCTTCCTCTCTTGCTCATGGTAGTTCTCTCGGTAGGTATCCCTCTCCTCTTTCAGCTGGATCCAGGATCTCTTCAAATCCCCAAGATCTGTGGGCATGTAGGGATAAAGGATTGCATAAGGAATGCCCTCTTCATTGGTGGGCTCCACAATCACTGGAAACACAGCTTCATAAGGCATCCCCAGCTTCTGGGCACGAGCCCGGACCCACTGGAGATAAGGTTGCATAGGGAGAGAAGTCTTGGGTCCTAGCTCCTGAGGGTCAGACCTGTTCACCATGCCCCAAGCTTGTATAAACCTGTGGCGATGCTCATCAATGTCCCCCTTGTAGTCAAAGACAATATCTGTAAGAAGTAGCTCATGAGGACCATTTCTCTGAGCACGACCAAACTATTGCAAAGCCAAGCAAGGATTGTAAGTTATTCCCCCTCTGATTCCAAGCAACTGAACATTAGGGTATCCCCTACAATGATCAATGACAGCAGTGCTTTCCATAGCCTTAGAACTCCAAAGAATGTCTATATGGGCAAGAGACATTATCCTGTAAGACCACCGTAAACCTTCCTCATTCTTCAACACGGACTTGGGGAGGTGAAAAATAAACCACCTTGCCAGAAGCGGCATGCAACACATGAGGGTCCCTCTTCTTTGCACAGTACGAGTATAGAGGTGTTGGCTGAAGATTTCGATAATATTATTTAGAAGCCAAAAGAGATAAATGTTCTGATCGAAATGGAGTTAAACGCCATATTTCGAAGTTGCAGAAGCAATGTTTCGAATAAAGGTGTCAAAGCGTGAAGTTTCGAACGGCAATTATGGGAACATAGTTAAAGGAGTCTCGAAACAACAGCGAGGTTGTGTTTGGGAAGAACGCTCGAAATAGAGAGACACCAAAAGCATTTAAAATTCAAATGGAAGCGGGACTTTCAAAGTTTAAAAGTTATGTGTTGGAACATTTGGGGACACGTGGAAAGATGAAGGAAGCATTATCTTGCATGTTCGAAACGTGGCATAATCCTGTAGCGAGACCGTTAGGGTCGAATTAGTATAAATAGAAGTCTTAGTATTAGGATTTCGGTGTGTCATATCTGTTGTACAAAATACTCAATAACATTCAAACTACCACATGGCAAGGGAAACGAATGCAAGAGAAATGTATGTATGATAGCACCATGTATTTCTAACTTAATGAAACCTTTTACCATTTCCAGTACTTTCCTCTATTCTTTTTGTCAGGCAACATTTACAAGTTTTCTTATTTACAGTCTTTTCACTTCGAAGTCTTTTTCCCAAAGTTTTACGTTTTACTGTTTTCTTTATATTTTGAGCACTTTATATTTCAGAGAACTGTCACATTTTCCAGACCTTTACCTTCAAGGATTGTCCTTCGAGCGCATACTTTTACTTAAAATCATTTACAGATTTCTTGCATTAAACGCTTTTTGCAAATTTTAAACTTCTACATTCCAGAAACCTTTTATGTTAAACGTTTTGTAAGTCGAAACCATTTACTTCATTTTTATGCAGTTTTACATGTCTCTACAATCAGCATCACAATTAGCATTTATTCGTATAACTTAGTTTTCATATACAGTTTGACTACATTTTTATACTCGTAGAGAGAGATCGAAATAAGCCAAACACTTATACAATATCAACCATGAATAATTGTTCGATTGTGAGAGTAACCTTAGTATCCAAAGAGTCCTAGGATCAATCTAGTCGATCCTGTGAGTTACCAGAGAGATTGAATAACAGTAAGAAAGATTATTCGATAGTTTGGAAGACTAGCGGTTGTTTACCAGAAATCACTGGAAACAAATTGGCACACCTGGTGGGACCAATAATTGGATATCAGAATTAAGGATTGTCGAGACGTAGCCATTACAAAAACGTAGGAACCTAAGAAGTTTGTTGTTTTATCAACCTGAGAAGTGGTAAGATAACCAACAGCAACCAACCTTTATCCAGAAGAAAACGTTTGGACAAAATGTCTAATTCAGACAATCAACAAGGAGACCAAGGTGGCCCACATGCAACAGGCACTAACGCGTCCATTTCGAGCGGAACATCTAATGTAGTCCCTTCGAATGCACAGTCCGTTGCATCTTCAACCAGTAACATAGCCACCAATGGAGTAAGTGGCATATCAACTAATAGTTCGATCTTAGGAAATACTGGAACTATGGGCTACCCTGGGGGATTCGTTCCACCATCAGGGACACAATCCCATTTCGCCACACCATCAACTAGACCACCCAGTTTCGATGGGAATAGAATTAGAAGTTCTTCTTACGGAATGCCAACATCTTTTATGGCAGGTTTACACAATTCCACATCGAATTCATCTCCACAACTAGGATCTGGGTCTGGGGCTAATCAGTTTATGACAAATAACCAAGGGTCAGTGGGTTATAGCACGTTGCATATCCTAACCACAGATAACCAGTTGGCTTTTAGGCAATTGATGGATGACAGCAACCACAATATGATAGGGGTGTTAGCGCAAACCATGCAGGAAATATTTGCCCCAATAGTTCAGAATGTGACTGTGACGAATAGGGAAAACACTGACAATATGAGTCGAATAGCAGATTTCTTTGCTCCCACAGAAAGGCGTAGGCAGAACCAGGCGGGATTTCGAACAAACATGCCTGTTATAGAACAAATTGCTAACGACCCAATTCATAGACCACCCAGAGAAGAAGTTAACTTAGGGGCCAGAGCACCAAGATTAGAAGCCCCAATAATCCCGGGTCCACAAAGGGAAGTTATGGAACCAGGGGCAAGGGTCGAAAGGCCAGAAGCCCCAGAATTTCGAGAAGAACAACCTAGGGGAGTTGTTTTGGTTGGTCGAAATCAAGATGCCGATGCCATCGTTCATAGGATTCGAAACGATAACATCTTGGCAGAAAATAACCTAACCACCATGATAGAGAGGATCATGGCCCAGAATGGCCTCAACACGGGAATGAGGAGGCCCAATTACGCTTCTCCTATATTGGATTGTATAATGCATGCTGATTTACCAAGGGGATATAAAGTCCCTAAATTTACAAAGTTCGCTGGGGATACCAATGAGTCAACAGTCGAACACATAGCGAGATATCTAACCGAAGCGGGAGATATAGCCAATAATGAAGATCTCAGGATCAAATACTTCCCAAGTTCCTTGACAAAAAACGCCTTCACTTGGTTTACCACGTTGCCTCCTGGGTCTATTGACACTTGGACTCTTTTAGAGAGATTATTCCATGAACAATTTTACATGGGACAATCGAAAATAAGTTTGAAGGAATTGGCCAGTGTTAAGAGAAAGTTCACCGAACCCATAGATGATTATTTGAATAGATTCAGGCTGTTGAAATCCAGATGTTACACAGTAGTGCCTGAACATGAGTTAGTCGAAATGGCCGCTGGGGGCTTGGATTATTCTATTCGAAAGAAACTAGACACTCATTATTTGAGGGATATGGCTCAGTTAGCCGATAGGGTTCGACAGGTCGAAAGACTAAAGGCCGAAAAAGCCAGAGTTTTTAAGAATAGTAAGAAAGAAAGGATTTCCTATGTTGGGACTGAGGAAGTAGAAGAATATCCTGAATTCGAATTCGAAGAGGTCGAAATCGACCTCGCTGAATTAAAACAGGCCTCGCCTTACTCCTGCAAAATGTTAGTTCCCACAAAAGGGAAAGATATTGTTGAAAATGAGAAAAGTGACAAGTTTCCAAAGAAGGTTTATACCTTCGACGTCACTAAGTGTGACGAAATTTTTGACTTGCTTGTCAAGGATGGCCAACTAATTGTGCCATCAAATGTCAAAATACCTCCTTTGGATCAGAGGAAGAAGAGGGGATTTTGCAAATATCATAGTTTCCTAGGCCACAAGACCTCACAATGTTTTCTTTTCAGGGACTTGATTCAAAACGCGATCAAAGATGGCAGACTAAAGTTTGGTGATAAGGTGAAGATGAAAGTGGACGAAGATCCTTTGGACATCGCAGACACCAACTACTCCGAGCCTGCATGCATTGGAGAGGTCAACATGGTGGAAACTGATCGAAGCGACGCCCTAACATAAGAAAAGGACACTGGAGTCGAAAACTGGGTGATGGTCGAAGTCAGCGAGGAAGTCACTGAAGACATCCAGAATATGCCAGACACTTTGATTGCTGCACCTATGGTTGTTGCAGGAGAAACCCAGGCTACTGAAGGCCAAGGGAATCAAAACGAAGGATTAACACAAGTCACTGAGGGCTTGAGGCTGGAATTGGAGAAAGTCCAAATTACGCAGCCAATTCCCCCTCACAAGGAAATATGGGACACTCTAGGGGAACCCAGTGGAAAATTTGACTATCTGGTCAAATATTCTGCCCCAGAGAGTTCGAAGGTTCAGATTGAAGATATAAAGCCCACAGGATGGGGCGATGACGAAACTAAAGAGGGGGATGTGGAAATAAATATGGTGGATTTGGAAAGACCCCGCTCTGAGATGGAGGAAGTGGAAAAATACTTAGAAAAAGAAAAGTACAGAATGGGGGATAATCACACTGGAGATGCTAGTATCAAAGACTATCTCATGACATGCCACAAAGGAGATCCAGGCATGATATTGTGCCCTAGGTGCAGCATCCTGTGCAACCAAAGAATTGCTGCAAATTTCGAAAGGGTACAGAGGGCTCGAACTGGCAACAATTGGCGCCAGGATAACCAGCTTTTTAGGTGCTATCCCAAGGCTGGAGAGAGTTTGCTGGAGTTTGTTTTTCGCTGCTACAAAGGGGCAACCAAGTGTTTGATTTGCCCAAGGTGTTCTGCTGTGTATGACCAAAGCATGGCCAGGGCCTTCGAAACGATTCCCTTCGCCCCTTGCTGGAACCATCAAGAAACTGCCCAGATGGGCCCACATTTCGACAGCAGATACAAACAGCGAAGACCTGATAGCCCTCACCCCAAAGCTGCTCGAAGAGTGACTTTCAAACTCCCTGCTGAAGTGCCAACCGATAGATGGTTACAAGTCAGAAATGACAAAGGCAAAGATAGATGGAGGAATGCTGAACGAAATGCACGCCATGCTGTGACATACAGGAGGCAATTCAACACACAAAAAAGGGAGGAAGTGAGATTAGAGAATTACAAAGGAAGGAACCCCATGTCAAGATCCCAGTGGCGCAGACAGCAAAGGATTCGAAAGGCTGAGAGAGAAGCTGTGGCAAACAAAGGGGATACTTCGACGAAAATACAAGGTGAATCGAGCACCAACAAACCAAAAAATCAAACTGAAGATAAACCTCCAGTCAATAGGAGGCTTTTATCTGAAGACCAACGAGATGAACCAAAGGAATACACTCCAGGCCCAGAAGAGGACGAAGATATGATAACAGATAACTTCGAATCGGAGGGGGAATCTTCATTTAACTTGAACTGTAACGTGGTGTCTGTGCTTCCCTGCGAATTTGGGCAGGAAACCGAAATCAGCGAATATGAGGAGGAAGACACCACAGATTTGATGAAACACAGGCCCGTGTGCTACTACGTAATGGACAATAGGGCTGTTGAGGAACAAAATGCGTTCTTTGAACGTCCAGAACCTGCAATGAAGAACCATCTCAAACCACTTTTCATTCGGGCGAAAGTGGGTGTCCATGGTGTGAACAAAGTTCTAGTGGATGGGGGTGCTGCAGTCAATCTGATACCCCATTTCATGCTAAAAAGATTAGAGATCCGCGAAGGAGATATCAAGCCCCATAATATGGTTCTGTCCAATTATGAGGGAAAAGTGGGCAAAACACTGGGGGTGGTCCAGTTGGAATTGACAATAGGCTCAAGTTGCAGGCCCACCATGTTTATGGTGATCGAAGCCAAGGCCAACTATAACCTACTGCTGGGAAGAGAGTGGATCCATGGCGTGGGGGCAGTTCCTTCGTCTATGCATCAACGACTAGTTCTGTGGAGAGATGATGGAATCGTGGAAAACATTGAAGCAGACCAGAGTTACTTTATGTCAACTGTCAATTTAGTTGACAAAAGGGATTATGATAAAAATCTGGCAAAGATTGCTCCATGTGTTCCAAATGATGAGATGAATGAAACTAGAAACGCCCACTACTACATGACACTTCGTCATGATGGCCTTTACTGGGATAGAACAATAATCAGTGAAGAAGAAGAAGTTGAAGGTGCTATACAAAAACGGCCAGCAGGCTGGGACTTCGACAACCTTAACCATGACTGAGTCTACCTTTTTCGAAAGGATTTCGGCCTATATGGCTGAGAATGAATCAAAAGCGGCCTTAGAGGCTGAAATAAATAAATCAACTATAAAGATGAACGAAGTTAGTGGGGAGGGTTCGAAATGCTCACCCATCAAGGAATATGAGATGGATCAAAGGTTGGATGCCATCTATGATAAAGAACCCTTAGGCTTCGAAAGGGACCCCATAATCTCAGGTGTCAAAATGTTGGCACAGGACCCGCTCGAAGAAGTCAACTTAGGGGATGAAAAAACGAAAAGAGTAACCTACATAAGTGCTAAACTTAACCCAGGCCTCAAGAAGAAAGTGATCGAAGTCCTTAAGGAAAACAAAGATTGTTTCGCTTGGGATTATGATGAGATGCCTGGTTTAAAGAGGGAATTGGTCGAACACAGACTGCCAATCAAAGATGGCAAGAGGCCCATCAAACAAACTCCCAGAAGATTCACACCAGCGGTTCTCACAAAAATTAAAGCTGAGATCGAAAGGTTGTTGCGCTGCAAATTCATCAGAACAACAAGGTACGTTGAATGGTTAGCAAACATAGTACCCGTTATTAAGAAAAATGGTTCTTTAAGAATTTGCATAGATTTTAGGGATTTAAACACTGCAACCCCTAAGGATGAATATTCCATGCCTGTGGCAGAAATGCTGGTAGATTCTGCTACGGGATTCGAATACTTAAGCATGTTAGATGGATATTCTGGATATAACCAGATTTTCATTGCTGAAGAAGATGTTGCAAAAACAGCATTTCGTTGCCCAGGAGCCTTAGGCAGCTACGAATGGGTGGTGATGCCTTTTGGTTTAAAAAATGCTGGGGCAACTTATCAAAGGGCGATGAATTCAATTTTTCATGACTTCATCGAAACCTTCATGCAGGTGTATATTGACGATATAGTCATAAAATCTATATCTGCAGAAGCGCATTTGCATCATTTAAGCCAATCATTCGAACGAATGAGAAAACATGGCTTAAAGATGAATCCCCTTAAATGTGCATTTCTTGTGCAGGCTGGAGATTTTCTTGGTTTTGTGGTCCACAAGAAAGGAATCGAAATCAACCAGAACAAAACCAAAGCCATAATGGAGACGAAAGCACCTGCGTCAAAAAGGGAGTTGCAATCTCTACTAGGGAAAATTAACTTCCTCAGAAGATTCATCTCGAACCTGAGTGGAAGAACCCAAGCTTTCTCTCCGTTACTTCGTCTGAAGCAAGGTCAAGCCTTCGAATGGAACGAAGCTCACCAGGAAGCGTTTGACAAAATAAAAGAATATCTTTCTCAATCTCCTATTTTGTCTCCACCATCATGGGGGAAGCCCATGAGATTGTACATATCTGCCTCTGAAGTTAGTATAGGTAGTATGCTGGCACAAGAGGATAGCAATGGCGTCGAAAGAGCCATATACTATTTAAGTAGAGTGCTAAATGATGCAGAGACCAGATATAGCAATTTAGAAAAGCTATGTCTCTGTTTATATTTCTCTTGTATGAAACTCAAGTATTATATAAAACCTGTTGATGTTTACGTTTCATCTCATTTCGATGTCATTAAACATATGATTTCAAAGCCAATAATGCATAGTAGAGTTGGCAAGTGGGCTTTAGCCTTAACGGAATATTCATTGACTTTCATGCCTTTAAAAGCCATGAAAGGTCAAGTAATTTCCGATTTCATTGTGGATCATTCGTTGGTTGAGCAGACAAGCATGAGTTACGTCGAAATGCAACCATGGAAATTGTACTTTGATGGTTCAACCCACAGGAATGGAAGTGGTGTTGGAGTCCTTCTAGTCTCTCCTGAAGGAATTCCAACAAAATTCAAGTATAAATTGGATGGTCCTCGTTGTTCGAACAACGAAGCTGAGTATGAAGCGCTCATTGTTGGACTTGAAGCTTTGTTGGAATTGGGGGCAACCAGAGTCGAAATTAAAGGAGACTCTGAATTGGTGGTCAAACAAATCACAAAGGAATACAAGTGCATAAAGGAAAATTTAATGGTATACTTCGTCATAGTTAATAGGCTATTAAGGAAATTTGAATACATGGATATTCAACACATACCAAGATTAGAGAACCAAGAGGCAAATGACTTAGCGCAGTTGGCTTCAGGATATAAAGTGTCAACCAAGAACTTTAAAGATTTGGTCGAAATAAGGGGAAGAGTTATGGCTACTAGATTCACACCATCGGATCTGGAAAATATGAGATTGGGATATGCTGAGAAACAGGGGTTCGAAATACTAGCCATCAATACTTTGTCTGATGCAGATTGGCGAAGTCCATTGAAGAGTTATTTAGCAGACCCAACTCTAAAAGTGGACAGAAAAACAAAATATAGAGCATTGTCATATCTCCTCATGGGGAACGAATTGTTCAAAAAGACCCAAGAAGGTGTATTATTGAAATGCCTAGGAGAGAGTGAGGCATATTTAGCATTGTCTGAAGTCCATAATGGGGCATGTGGGGCACACCAAGCAGGCCATAAAATGAAATGGTTGCTATTTCGATATGGTTTGTATTGGCCTAGCATGCTCAAAGATTGCATAGACTTTGCTAAAGGATGTGAGGAATATCAGAAACATGCAGGAATTCAACATGCCCCTACAAGTGAGTTGCATTCGATCATCAAACCATGGCCATTCAGAGGATGGGCATTGGATTTGATAGGAGAAATAAATCCTGCTTCGTCTAAAGGGCAGAAATACATCTTGGTGGGAGTAGATTATTTTACCAAATGGATCGAAGCTATACCTTTGTTAGTTGATGATCAAGAGGCAATTATTGAATTTATACAAAAACACATTATCTATAGGTTTGGATTGCCAGAAAGTATAACTACAGACCAAGGCTCTGTATTTACTGGTAGAAAGATGCAAGGATTTGCCCAAGAAATGGGGTTTAGATTGCTAACATCAACACCATATTATGCTCAAGCAAACAGACAAGTCGAAGCAGCAAATAAAGTAATAATAGGATTAATCAAGAAGCATATTGGCAAGAAGCCAAGAAATTGGCACAAAACTCTGGACCAAGTGTTATGGGTTTGTAGAACATCTCCTAAGGAAGCCACTAACACTATGCCTTTCCAACTTGCATTTGGTCATGATGCAGTGTTACCAGTAGAGATTCATCTGCAATCAGTTCGAATTCAGAAACAAAACGAAATTCCAGCTGCATTATATTGGGAGATGATGATGAATGAATTAGTCGAGTTGGACGAAGTTAGATTACATGCGTTGGAAATTTTGATGAGGCAGAAAGAAAGAGTGGCCAGAACATACAATAAAAGGGTGAGGAAAAAAGTGTTCGTTATTAATGACTTGGTTTGGAGAGTCATATTGCCTATGGATAAGAAGAACAAAGCGTTAGGTAAATGGTCACCTCATTGGGAAGGACCTTTTCGAATATTAAAAGTATTCTCAAACAATGCATACGAAGTCGAAGAACTCTTGGATGATAAACGTGTCCTAAAGGTTAATGGGAAATATTTAAAGAAATATAAGCCAAGCCTGCGGGAGATTCGAATAGTAACAACGTAAACAAAATATTATAAAAAGCCAAGATGGCAGGATAGAATGCCAAAATGGCGTTGTTCGAATATTACATGTAAAAAACCAAAGTTATGGTTAGATAAACATCAAAATCTAGAAATAAGCATTGTTTTTCAATCGATTAAAGGTGCTTCGAAATGTTTCAAGTTTCTGCTGAGCGAACCGCCTGGCCCCTTCCAAGGTTGCCACTTCTCCTTTAAGCTGTTCTGCAGTCTCCATTTCTGCAAGCCCCTGGTTGAGAAGCTCTTCGAATTGGTTACCTGCAGGATTAGTTTCAAAGGCTAGTTGTTGTTCCTTAGCCTCCTTAACTTTCTGTTAAAGTTCCAGAATCTGCCTTTCCCAAATAAGAATGGACTCAGCTCGAGCCCCATATTCAGTTTTCGCCTGCTTCAGATGCATAGCTTGATCTTCAGCTTCTCGAGAGAGTTTCGAAGCTTGTTCATAGGCGGCATCCATGGCAAGGCGTTTCTCTTGAACCTTCTTGGCAGCAGATTCGTCTTGGAGAAGGTAGCCATTTATGTTGTCTAGCAAATTCTGAAGGTCGAACAAGAGAGTACTAACTGGCAAGGAGCAGGTGGAAAGATTGACCTTTGTGAGCAGCTCCTTCATAGTATAGCAAGCAGTACTATCTTGTTTAAGCACTTCGAATATATCCACATTGAGAATAGTTCTCCTAATTTTGTTGAGAAGAACAACTCTTTCATATGTGGGAAGAGGATAGCTGGTTGAACTTGTGCCAGCCCTAGCGAGTGGGACGTCCCTCTGGGCCAACTTTGCCTTCATGTACCCAATGGGGTCATTTCGCCTCAGAAGTGCCAGTTCCTCGTCAGTCATTCGAGACGGAGAGGATTGGGGGAATTCCACGCGTAGGGGAGTCACATTTGTTTCAACCTCTGGGATTTCGTTGATTGCATCACCATCCCCTTCATTTGCTTCGTGCTCTTGGTCTTCTTCATCCTCGTCCAAATCTACCACTTCGATACCATCCCTTTCGCCGCTATTTGCGTTAGACTCCGTCCCGGCAGTCGAACCATCATTGACGTTTTCCTCGTCATTGGCGTTTTCCTCCTCAGATTCTTCGTCTGCAGATTCTTCGGCTCCTCGCCCAGAATCAGTTTTTTCTTCTTCAATCTGAGTATCCTTTGGGTCCTCTTGAAGAGTTTCAAGAGGGGACTTTTGAAGAACCCTTTGGGAATCCTCTGCAGACGTTTGAAGTATCGTTTCGTTCACCTCTTTCAGAGGAATGGAGGTACCTTGGTCATCCGGCTGTTCAGAAGTTCCTGCCAGAACCGCCACATTGGAAGAACCTTTGTTTTGGACCAAGTTGCTGGAATCTCCTTGAGGAGAGGAGTTAAGCGGAGCAGCAGCTCTGGATGGTGAGGTCGAAATGGTAGAAGTGGGATTCAAAATGTTCTGCAAAGAGCAGCAGAATGTTAAAGAAAATATTCACCAAGGTAATAAGAAGTTAAACATTTTTACCTGTGGACCCTCAGAGGAGAGGTTACTAGCTATGCGTTCCAACGGTGGGTTGGAGGTCGAAGGTGGATTTTTGGATTTAGGTAAGGGAGCGGCATCCTTGGAATCGAGTCCAGAGACACTAGTCGGAGCCGTGCTTTTAGGAATAGCTTTCTTTAGCTTCTTCTTCGAAGCAGTATTTGAGTTTCCTCCAGCCTTGGGGTCTTCCCCAGTAGTGCTTGGTTTCCGCTTCTTGGGAGTAGTAGGAGGAAGCTTGTTGGTCTGAACGAATTTTAACGAAGTTAGGTATAAACCACAAAGCTTGAGTGAATTCGAAACATCAAAAACTAAGTGATTACCGTTGGAATTGGGGCATTTGTTGTTGTTGGCGTTATTGTTGTTGTTGTAGTTGCAGCAGTAGTAGTTGTTTCGGGTGGAGTCGTTTTATCAGTGGTTTCAATGGAGGCTTGAGAGGCACTCCCTTCCTTCGACTTCGAGGCAGTCGTCTTTACCCTGATAGCTGAAAATCGAAACAATTAAAGCAAAGGTTAAAGATATGGGAAATAAAAGACATTTGGGATTTTCCCAAGCGTTCGCACCTGTGCCTTGATCAGATTTAATTGACATGGCAGAAAGGTCGTATCGAAGTTGTCCTGGGAAATCATGAAGCCAGTATCGAGCCCATGTCACAGTCTCAGATGGCTTTGGTTTCCTTTGAAGATATTTGAACATCTCTTTGCAAGTAAACCACCATGGATGTGGGGGAAACCAAGCCAGAGCCAGTTCTGAGGTAGGTAATCTGGGAAATTTAGGTGGATGCATTTCGAATGCCAACCTATACCTATCCTCAAATGACAGCCCTGAAGGAAGTTTTAGCTTAGAAACTTTTTGTTTAAATTTTTCCTTCAAGGTCTCAGCTGCTTGATGCACAGTGGAGTCCAAGCGCGTGGGGTCGTAAGTAGTTTCAAAATAGTTTTGAAAAGCTTTTATCTCTTTGGCATGAGTAAACATACCTTTCTTTGCTGGTACCTGCACCTCGAAGGCATCAATTAGTTTTTGTCGAATTGTAAGTGTATCGAACATACAAGTTTGATAAAACTTAATCCACCACTCCAGAAATCCTTTAGCCGCGAGATGGGTAGGTTCGAAGGCTATCAGCTCAAATTGGGCGAATCCTTGATATTGTTCTTGCTGGATCTTGGCTTCCCTTGCCTTGAAAGTTCGTCCAGAAGTGATGGCGCCCTCAGTTTGGAACAAAGGTTCAGGGATCAGTTGGCATAAGCCAAACTGCCTCGAAACAAAGTTTGGTTGGTAGGCAAAGAGAAGAATTTGGTTCTTGGCTGGGGTTATCCTTGAAGAGATAAGTCTAGGAAGCAAGAAAGCTCTCCATACATCCTGAATCTCCTTGCTCTTGATGGCTTCTGAGAGAGCCATGGTGAACCAAGAAGGTCCATGAGCCCTCGAAGCAAAAGGCGCCATGCTCTCTTCGAACTTGTGCCTTTTGGAGAATATCATGATGTACTTCGAGAATTGAACCTTGAAGTCATCCTTGTCATCATTAGGAGTTAGTCTTCGAAGCCTAGTGCCTTCGACTATCCTATCACTTATTTCAGAATCTTGCTCATCTATGGTGTTGGCGGTTGATAAGGAAGGTTCGAACATGGCATTTAGCCATAGTTGGAGTAACCAAAATGGGCCAGCTAATAGAATGTTTTTGGAGGTGTGGGATTTGAGACTCGAAACAGCTGACCTCAGGCTCTCATAGAGGTCAACTAAGAGTAATTCACTTAGGCACACTTTGCGATTTTCGTGTAAATCCCTAGCTAGAGGAATGAACCTACTAGCTACTTGCAGGGATCTACTGCAGAAAACATATCTAGACAGCCACAGGGTTAAGAAAGCAATATGCTCTATATCAGACACGTTGTCCCCTTCAGCATGATAATGGCTGATAAATTTGGAAAAGCTGGCTAACTTGACTTCGAAGTCAATTATGCTTGAGTGCTCTTCATTGTCAGGAACATAAGTTTCTCCCACTGGCGACAGCCCAGTAATGGCTGCTATATCGAAGAAAGTTGGGGTAATCATTCCACCTGGGAGATGGAAAGTGTTGTAGGTACTATCCCAGAAATAAAGGGACGCAAACAGCAGAGGATGGCTATAGGTGAATCCAGGTTTCGATAGTTTAATGAGGTTATAAATGCCTAGTTCTTCCCATTGCTGGGATTTCTTGGCTTCTACTTTCGTGAACCAATTTTGATAAGCAATATCAGAAGTAGGGCAAGATCGAAATGGCTTAAAATTGCTTTTTACATAATCCAAAACAAATGGGTCCTTGGGAGGAACAGTTGGGGTTTCTACGGTATTTGAACTAAGAGATTCTACTGCCCTAGGGGCATCCATTTTGTTGAATAAGGGTTTGAAGCTATAACAGACGGGAAAAATTGTCCTGGTGTCCTTTAGTATTTCAAAAACTGTAAGAGGGCCATTTAAGGCTAACCTCTTACCAGCAACATGGGTAGGGATGAGTACCTGTGATGCGTACAGCATTTCTTTTTCTTTGGAAATCATTTGAGGAGCTAGAGCAGATTGGCCTTGAATGGTGATGATTTTACTCTCCATGGTTGCTCCTGTGGTTTTTCCTTTTTTCTTGGAGACTTTCTTGAGTTGGGATGAAGTGGAAGAAGACATTTTTGTTGTTTGAAAGCTTGGATTGTTTTATGAGAGAAGAAGGGTAAAAATTCTGAGTATGAAAGGTTTAGAGTGTGAAAAGAAAAGAAGAAGATTAAGTTGATGTTTTATAATGAGAAGTTTAAACATCCACCGGATAAAGGTGTGATACGTGGAGATCATGGGTTGGTGTGATGAAGAGGTGGCGTGAGGTTGATATAGGTAATAGGCGTGATTTTAAAAATAATCATTACTTATAACTGCACCACGTTGTGAAGTGACTCTGGGCGGTTAAGGAATCCAAAAGGTGCTATGATTGATGTGACTGGAGTCAAATGCATTAAATGTTACGATGATTCGAAAGTCCTATCGAAATCTTGTGTAGATGTTTAAAATAGGTATTTCTCAAAGGAATCGAAATACATATTTTAAAGGGGAAATTTGTTGGCTGAAGATTTCGATAATATTATTTAGAAGCCAAAAGAGATAAATGTTCTGATCGAAATGGAGTTAAACGCCATATTTCGAAGTTGCAGAAGCAATGTTTCGAATAAAGGTGTCAAAGCGTGAAGTTTCGAACGGCAATTATGGGAACATAGTTAAAGGAGTCTCGGAACAACAGCGAGGTTGTGTTTGGGAAGAACGCTCGAAATAGAGAGACACCAAAAGCATTTAAAATTCAAATGGAAGCGGGACTTTCAAAGTTTAAAAGTTATGCGTTGGAACATTTGGGGACACGTGGAAAGATGAAGGAAGCATTATCTTGCATGTTCGAAACGTGGCATACTCCTGTAGCGAGACCGTTAGGGTCGAATTAGTATAAATAAAAGTCTTAGTATTAGGATTTCGGTGTGTCATATCTGTTGTACAAAATACTCAGTAACATTCAAACTACCACATGGCAAGGGAAACGAATGCAAGAGAAATGTATGTATGATAGCACCATGTATTTCTAACTTAATGAAACCTTTTACCATTTCCAGTACTTTCCTCTATTCTTTTTGTCAGGCAACATTTACAAGTTTTCTTATTTACAGTCTTTTCACTTCGAAGTCTTTTTCCCAAAGTTTTACGTTTTACTGTTTTCTTTATATTTCGAGCACTTTATATTTCAGAGAACTGTCACATTTTCCAGACCTTTACCTTCAAGGATTGTCCTTCGAGCGCATACTTTTACTTAAAATCATTTACAGATTTCTTGCATTAAACGCTTTTTGCATATTTTAAACTTCTATATTCCAGAAACCTTTTATGTTAAACGTTTTGTAAGTCGAAACCATTTACTTCATTTTTTATGCAGTTTTACATGTCTCTACAATCAACATCACAATTAGCATTTATTCGTATAACTTAGTTTTCATATACATTTTGACTACATTTTTAGACTCGTAGAGAGAGATCGAAATAAGCCAAACACTTATACAATATCAACCATGAATAATTGTTCGATTGTGAGAGTAACCTTAGTATCCAAAGAGTCCTAGGATCAATCTAGTCGATCCTGTGAGTTACCAGAGAGATTGAATAACAGTAAGAAAGATTATTCGATAGTTTGGAAGACTAGCGGTTGTTTACCAGAAATCACTGGAAACAAGAGGACATGTAGGATATCACCCAGAAGAGTAGGTACAGGATTACGAGACAGGAAGATCTTAACCGCATTCACATATATGAAGGAATCTGGATTCGGAAAGAGAACCAAACCGTAGATAAGGAGAGCCAAGATGTCTTTGAAAGCCTAAAAATCCAAGTTATCCCATAATAGTTGAGCTTGATCTATTAGAACTTGGCTAAGAAACCTTCAACCCCGCTTCGTCTCTCCCAGTTGGATATTACATCAGCCCGTGTTAGATGTAGAGCTGAAGCAATGTCTTCTGGTCTAGGAGTCTCTTCCAAACCTGTGAAGGGCATCTGCTCAAGGATAGATATGCCCAGTAAGTTAGAAAAATCTTCCAAAGTGGGAACTAGCTGATAATCCGGGAAGGTGAAACAATGGTGCACAGGATCGAAGAACTGGAAAAGCACACTCATCATCTGCTCATCAAACCTTAAGGTAACCAAGCTAAGAAGCTGACCATGTCTTCTAATGAATGAAGAAGTATCAGAAACCTTTGAGACTAACTCTTTGAGTTGAGCAGGTATTTGCACAAAGTTAACTCGGATGGTGTTTCTGCGCATGGAAGCCATAATCTGCAAAACAGAACAAAGATAAATCTCCTCGGTCTTTGAAATGGTTAGTAAAATGAAGTATGCATGCTATGTTATGGTGCATGATGTCATGGTAAAACAAACAACAGGTATAGCAGATAACAGACATGGTAAAGGAAAACAAGTCACACAAAAGCCCTTAAGTTTCAGGCTTGCATGGGGTTTAGGTATTACCCTCTTGATGTTCAGTTGGTTTCAACCTGTCCTAATAATAGTAACCAGGTTCTAGAGGTTCTCAATATCACTGACCATCCTCCATCGGTCATGGTTTCAGCTCATGCAATCTTTTCTTGCATCCGGAACTATCTCGAAAGTATGGTCTCAATGAGTGTAGTATCAAGTATCAATCATTTCTCAGATTTACATCGAGGCCGGCTATATCACTACTTCCTACTGGCCAATTTGGTCAATTATGGGTTCTAAGGTCAATTGATGCTTAACGACACACGTAGCAGCCCCATATTCTCCTTGTTTCTCCATAAGGGATACTGGTACCAACCAATGTGCCACATCAACATAGCTACTGCTTCAACCGTATCAGTCTACGCCGTACAGTTCCCTCACAGTTTATTGCTACTTACCTAAAAGGTGTTCCCCAGATCTGGGTTAGGATCTATAGTAACTCCCAATACAAAAGCCCTCAAAAGTAAAGCAATCAAATCAAACAAGAGAAGCAATTTATGATGAACTAATCCTAAAGTATACCCCACTTATTATCTTCCCCAGCAGAGTCGCCAGTTCTGTGATATGGTGGCAGAACCAGACTGTTTTAGGAAAATGCTGGTTTGCGTTTTGCGTTTGTGTTCGCAAAATGTTGCGGTAAGCAAGAGTCGCCACCGACTTTTATTTTATCCAACAGGAAAGGACAAAAGCACAGAAAAATTCCTTTTTCGAGATATTCTGAGTATGGGGGGTAAATTATAGAAACGGAAGGTATTATCACCCTTTCTATCTGTGGTTTTCCACGGGCTCTTAGGTACTTGCTCATCATTTTAAAATTGCTTCTGTGTTTGTGTGTCTTTGAAAAGGTTTTTGTTTTGCTTCAATTTAACTCTTGCTTCTGTCTTCAAGAGTGTTACGAAGTCGTTTTGAAAACTTTGTTTGGAAAAGAGTGTAAGTGTGAAAAAGTTTGATTTTGAGCAAGTACCTACTAGCATCTACCTACTCAAAAAAAGAATGTTTCTGTTCTTGTTTCCTTTAGACAACGATATCCTACTATTAGTGAGTAGGTAGCACCATCGTTGGAGTTGTAAGGGTCAATTCGCAAGGGACGTACGATCACTAAAGCAATGTTAGGACGTCTTAGTAATAACCCTAGTGTCTTAAGATCATATTCGAGGCAACATTTCCGAGGCAACATTTCCGAACGGGACTTTTGATCTTTGTTTAGACAAGAGAGCGAACACTAAAATACCGTATATCTAATGATCGTTTACCGAAGGCAACCGAAGTGAGAGTATACCCTAGGAGTGTGCATGTGCGAGTGATTTGATTTCAGTTATTATCTTTGCACATTTAGGGTTTGCTAACCATTTTAAATTTAACATACATTCTTGTCATGCCATCCTATTATCATACATCTGGCAGTTAATATTTGCAAAAATTAAAATACGAGAAATAAAACTACGCTATTACAAGGCTTCGGGGAGGGGGATTAATTACATAGCCAAAAACCCGTAAAAATGACAAATAAATGAAAAAGTCCTAATTAAATTATTACATCCCATGAGCAGTTACATTAATATTGTAAGAATAAATAAACGCGCGCGATGAATCGAGGACGAGAGAAAATTAGGGTTTTGACCCCGTCTAAACCTAATTAAAAGAAAAATCTTTTTTTTTTGTTTTTGATTATTTTAAGAAAATAAGGTTTTAATTAAATATGTACAAACCTAATTACTAATTAATTTAAGTTAAGAAAAATAATTAATTTCACCTATTTTTGTATTTTGGTTATTTTAAGAAAAGAAAATAAAGATTAAATCAAATAAAACCCTTACTTTCTAATTGATTTTAATTTATTTACAAAAGGTTAAAATTTCCCTAGAATTAAATTAAACTAACTAAATTAATTTTGACAAATTATATAGAAAAACCTAAATCTGATGAAATTGATTTTTATGAGTTTTTTTGTAAAGAAAAAGAATTAATTTTGTGAGAAAATAATTTAAATAAAGAAAATACATAAAAGAAAAGAGAGAATTGGGCCTGGTTATGCTAGCAAATTGAGGGGGTGTCCATAGCAATTTCTGAGCCCAAAAGCCTTGGTCCATGTTGACCTTCCTGATTCCATGTTGCATGTTGACCAGGGTGCATTGTAGACTATCACATGCCAGGCTTTGGATTTGGCTTTTTGGACATCTGGCTGGCTGATCATTGAGGGCGTATGGTGGATGTCCTGGAAACCTGCGCATGGAATTATGCATAGAAAAATAATATTGAAGAACAAGGGGGCCTGGGGATCAAACCCAGGCCCTTTGGCTTTTTCACTCTCCCACTGACCAACTGAGCCAACGCGTTTTGTTGTACATGGAATATCAAATAATCATTATATTAAAAAACACAAAATGCAATTTTGTCCAGCGCGCGAAATTTTAAATGGGCCAGTCAGGGGGTGCCACGCCACCCTTCTTCTTCCTCCCTCCGTTGGTAAAAGTCTAGGACTTTTACCTACAAACAAAAGTTTGTAGCTATAACCCTGCGTATTTCTAGAATCACCTGCAAGCATGATAAACGAAAACTAATGCCACCGGCCAGTTCGTCTTGGCCTTGTGAACACCATGGTACCACTCTTTTGGGAAAATTTTACCTGTAATCAAAACCTCTAAAAACAAAACCTAAACCCTAACAATGGTGGATCTCTGTATGGTTAGCAAACATGCAATTAATCATTACCAATAGCTTGCAAATGTTTCACTGAACAAGAATATATAAAGAATTCATGCTACAAATGCCAAAATAGTGATATTAAATTTCAAGAAAGTGCCAATGTCGTGAGACACTTACAATGAGTTTTTGTGCACGAAAACGCTTGCTAGTGATTGGGATGGACTCCTTGAATGCCCAACAAGCGAATGAGATGATTGGGAAGGCTTGAGATGGTCTGGAACTATGAAATCCTATTACCACTTTTCTTTGATTTTTTTGAAAGTTGTTTTTCCCTTTTCACGCCTCTAACCCCTGTGCTTTTGGTCTGGATTTGTTCTATATGTAGCCTTGAGTGAATTAGGTTTACAAGTTTGCATCCAATCTTTGCAATTATGAAGATTTGATCCTTGATTCACACTTGTATCCAATCTTTCCAACACAAGAAAAATTCAATATTTTTGTGTACAAACAAGCCTTGCACGATTTGATCTCATTGCCAGCTATCCATGGACCTGAAATATGCACAAAATCTTAAGGTTTAAATGATTTTGATATTTTCATGATTTTATTTTGATTTAATTTGATTTCATTGAAATAAAAATCAAAATAAATGGAAAAAATAAAATAAAGGCAAGTGGGAAGGATCATGGGTCGTGTTCCATGTTACAAACTAAATACAAGCACAAAAGGTTGGGCCCATTTGACAAAAATTACAATTTGAGGCATGTTTGACTTTTTGCAATTTTGCAAAAAAGGTCAACTTTACCAATGCATAACTTCCTCAATTTTGACCCTAGAGATGTGTTCTTGGACTTTTTAGAAAGATAAAGATGTCCTCTAAGCAACCCTTTTGGTATCATATCAATTGAGTCTTCCATGTGTATGTATGAAGCTTTGACAAAAAAGGTGTTTTTGTTGACTTTTCAAAATGACCTATAATATCCAAATTCATAACTTCTTGTGAGTGCATATTTTGAACTTGGGACCTGAAGATGAATTGTAGGGAATTGCATCCTCTTCAAAATTAGCTTTGGATGGCTCATTCTTGATAAAGTATGAGAAAGTTATGCTTGGTTAAAGTTGAGTTGACTTTTCCTACAAAACCCTAATTTAGCAACTTTTGGGTTTTGATGAATTGTGAGCAATCCTTGATGAATCATGATCAACCCTTGATCAAATGATGAATAATACTTCAGAATGATAATGTTGACCAAAAATATTAAAGTTTGACTGCATGTGGGCCACAGTTGACTTTTGACCTAGCATAGTCGATTTTCAGGCCTTTGAGCAATTGACTGAGCAAATTTCCTCTGTAGGTCTTGTAACTTGACATGGATGATCTTGTGAACATATTAGGACAATGGTGAGCATTTTGGATCCCTTGGACTCAAGTATCTTGATGCAACATTAAACCCTAATTTGAGGTAGACTGCCTTAGGAGAGAGTTTGTCTGGTCAACCCTTGGACTTCCTTGGGCAATTTGAGGATCTCACTTGAAATGTTTTGAGAAATATGGGAGGGAAAATTTTGGGGTACAATAGCTACTAACAAAAACATCAAGAAGATCATCCAGAAGATGACGGTGACATATAAAGATTGGCACGAGATGTTACCATTTTCTCTTCATAGTTACCGCACCACAATGAATATATCAACAGGGGCAACTCCTTTCTCGCTGGTATACGGTATGGAAGTTGTCCTACCTATTAAGGTCCAAATACCCTCTTTGAGAATCATGAAGGATGCAGGTTTGAACAAGGATGATTGTATCTAGACTGGACTTGACCAATTGAACTTTATTGATGAGAAGAGGCTCGCGTCTGTCTACCACGGTCAGATGTACCAAAAACGTATGATCAAAGCTTTTAACAAGAAGGTCAGACGCCAAGTATATCAGACTGGTGACCTGTTAATCAAGCGCATCATATTACCACAAGGTGATCCCAGGGGAAAATGGACTCCCACATATGAAGGGCCATTTATGATCAAGAATATATTTTCTGGTGGAGGCATGATCTTAACCACTATGGACGGTGACGACCTTCCACACCTTATAAACGCGGACATAGTTAAAAGATACTACGCATGAATAAAAACCCGCTAGGTCGAATGGCCTAGGAAAAAATTAGGGCATCCCGGAGAACCAAAAGGGTTCGGGCAAAAATTAGGGATATACATAAAAAAATATGTACACCCGACAAGTCGAAAACCGGAAAAGGCAGCTTGGGCAAAAAAGGGTATCCCGGTGGACTGAAAACCCGAAAGGCCGGTCAAGGAAAAAGTTAGGGATTTAAAGCGTATAACTATGTCCCGTTGGATCACCTTACATCCAATCTTCAGTATCAACTATCAAGCTCAAGCGATACTAATCAATCCAATCAGCTTCTGACAAGTAGCGAAAGGGATGAGACGTTCAAAGACATAAAGGCAATAGCAGAATGGGAACCCAATGGGATTATTTTACATAGTTATCTTTCTTTGTATACTATCTTTGTATAATTTCCATTCTTACGACTGCATTCTCTTGCTAGGATGTCTGTCTCCTTGTACAAAAACACTCATTTCAAGCTAATACAAAACTATTCCTTTGAAAGTGCAAAACTTCTGCCTTTTATTTTTCTATTTTGTGTGCGAAATGTCCAGTGATTATTCTTGGACATATGCATTTGAATATAATTACTGCTTACAAATCTACACCTAAAAATAGAAATACAGTTGCTAATGACTTTAAGAAACGGGACAATATCTAAGGGCCACCCACAAGATCCCCAAAAATGTTTTCCCCGACAGATATTTTCTCCAGCAGGTACAGAGGCAGAGATATCCTACTACAAGGTCACAACCATGTTCTCAGCATGCGGCCTAATGGTGTCGGGTTCTTATATCCCTGGCAGAGCAAGAATCTCCAATTACTACTCCAAAAAAAAAATCCCCAGTGGATTCTCCAAGCTTCTCAAGATTCCCCAACAGGATTTCAACAAAATCCCCAAGCAGTTTATGGAGTCCACCTTTTACAACAGATTTTTATAAACCTCAAGTAGTTTATAAAGCCTTATCCCCATTAGTGTTTATTTCTCTAGCTACAGAAGTTTATCCCCCAATGGAGTTTATTTCTCCAAATTGGTGAAATCTTCCAACAGAACTCCCCCCCCCCCCCCCAGCAAAATCATTCTCAAGAAGAAGTCAAAGATCCCTGGCAGAGAAAGGGAATCGCCAGCAAAATTACCTCCATTTATTATCCCCAGTGGAAATTGAAGAATCACTTTTTTCACTCACCAACAGCAGTCAGAGATTCAGCTTCTCGGTACTCTTCAGCAGCAGTCAGGGATTTATTTTCCCAGACAAAGATACTGCGCAACAACATTACATGTTCATACATCATGGCATGTGCATACAAATAAATATATCATAATATCATTTATTTTGGGAGCATCATGCAATTCATACATCATGACATCACATGAAACTGATTTTACCTTTTCAGGTTAAATTAGCAGACAAAAAAACACTATCAACCTTTACAGTAGGTCAAAGATTAATGCCTGAAACCAGACAGGGAAATTATCTGCACGACCAAGGGGTATGAACTCCTAAAACAAGACGGGTTTACCAACAAATACAGCAGGCCACAGATTAATGCTTGAAGCTAGACGGGGAAACTATCTATGTGACCAGCAAAACAAGTTCCAGATTAATACTTGTAACAAGCCAGGAGAATTATTTATGGATGAACGACTGTGGATTAATACCTATAACAAGCCAGGAGAACTATCTACATGAAGAGATTGAAGATTAATACCTGTAACAAGCCAGGAAAACTATCTTTCTTTCTCAGGTCAGAGATTAATACTTGTAACAAGCCAGGACAACTATCTCAACGACCAACAATTTTCAAGTTCCAGATTAATACTTATAACAAGCCAAGAGAACTATCTGTGGACGACCGATTATGGATTAATACCTGAAACCATCCAGGACAACTATCTCAACGATCGATAATTTTCAAATTCCAGATTAATACCTAAAACCAGACAGGACAACTATTTGTGAATGAGCTGATTGTAGATTAACACCTAAAACCAGACAGGAAACCTATTTACATGACCAGATGAAGCAATCTTACATGGGTTTCTTCTCATGCAGTCTAACACGGGCTCATCTTGAAGAAGCCCTACACATGCTCTTTCTAATACATTTCCAGATAACGGTTAATTACATTATCCCTAGCAAATTACTGGAAGCTTGGACTTCAACCAGAATACAACAAATTGTCATCTCTCAGAGATAACTCTTCAGAAGAACCTTGGACAACTAAAGTTCCTAGACTCTATTCCCCAGAGTTTTCCTCGAGTAGGAGAACAACAGAAACCCACATTCACCAACGGACTCCTCCTCAGACAGCAGGAACAGGAACCCTCAAAAGGACCATGTGTGAAATCAGCATCTATTTTGGATGGCATCTTTAAGCCCATCTCCGAAAACTCTCTGCCATCTTCTATAAATGGCATATGTAAGCCCATTCCCGTCATCATCAACTAACAGTGTTATTTCATGCGAGTGCAAATTTCTGGGCACTCTAGTGCTCAATCATCTTCCTTCCATCTTCAGATCACGAAAGGCAGAAAAGCCAATCTAAATCCTTGGGTTTAAGAAGATTG
Source organism: Vicia faba (assembly GCA_948472305.1). Taxonomy (NCBI): domain Eukaryota; kingdom Viridiplantae; phylum Streptophyta; class Magnoliopsida; order Fabales; family Fabaceae; genus Vicia; species Vicia faba. Next base: position 1,020,314,118 of record OX451741.1, read on the forward strand.
GACAAGAGTAACTGTTGTACCCCAAAATTTTGCCTCTTATGTTTCCCAAGGTTTTTCCTCTTATATGGGTGGTTACAAGCACTTGCCTAAAGAAAATGAAATTTTTTAATGTTAGCAAAATGTCTTTCGATTAGCAATTCAACAATGTCCTTCGATTGGCATCTGAACAGGGTACTTCGGTTGGCATATGAGCAAGCTTCGATTGGGTGCTGAACTTCCTTTGACGCAAGCCTGATTCACAAGCTTCAATTGGGTGTTGGGACCCCTCCGATCAAGTTCAAATCACAAGTGTTGTACCCCAAAATTTTCCCTCTCATTTCATCAACATTTTCTCATCACAAGACTCTTGGAGCTCAAGATCAAGTTAGGTTTTGCTCTGCTCAAGGCCCCTCCTTGCACTGTTGACCCAAATTAGGGTTTGAGTTTGCACATGGATGTTTTGACCTAAAATGCCCAAAATAACTTTCATGCTTCATGTTGGACTCACAAGTTTATCCATACCAAGTTTCAAGCCTTGATTCCAATCTTTGCCCAGTCAATTGGACAATTGACCTAGAAATCAGCTGTATTGGGGAAAAAGTCAACTATGGCCAATTGACAGTCAAATCTCATGAATTTTGACCCACATCAACATAATGAACTCACATGAACCATTTGGTCAAGTTTGGATCTTAATTCCACAAGAAATTTGATCAGATCACCAAAAGGGCAAAATGGTCATTTTTAGGGTTTTGACTGCACAAAGGCAATTTTTGACTGTTTGACCTAACCAATGGCAAAACAAGATCACATATGGACTCAAGGACTCAATGACATTGTCTTGACCCATTCAACAAGTTCAAAAGATCTCAAATGCATAGGATTGACAGATGAATTTCTCAGTCAACTGATCAAAATTTGACTGTATACTTTAAAGTCAAACTTTGACTTTTTGGTCAAAATCAAGTGCCAAGATTCATTTTTCATCAAGACATGTCAAATTATGAAACTTGTTCATCAAGAAACCCAAAATTGCAAATTAGGGTTTAAAATGAGAAAATTTCATAACTTAGAATTTTTCTAAGTTATGAAACTTCCTTATTTTTTCCTAACTTTGTCCCATTTTTTCAACAAGATGAAAATGGATTCAAACAAAACTTAAAACATGAAAGTTGTAGTCCATTACAAAATCTACAACTTTGATTCACAAAGTTTTCTCAAAGGAAGCTTTTATCTCAAGTTATGATTTTTGGAACAAGGGTGCAAAACATTTTTAACTTAGAGAAATTTTGACCTATTCTAGGCAGGATTTTTGTCCAACTTCTTGGCCATTTTTCACATGGTTCCACTTGGAATTTCAATTTTCATTACAAAGATGGATTGTAGTACACATTCCAAGCTTTCCAAATTGTCCAAGAACTTCTCAAACACCCTTGTGGTTAGAGAGAATCTAATTTGCAAAGTTGGCCAAAAGTCATTCTTGTTCATGGCCAAAACATGTTCATAGCAACTTGCATTTTCAAATCAGCTTGTACAATGCTAGCTTGCAGGCCTCAAAACCAGTTTCGCACACCATAATTAAATGCCTAACCATTGTGTTAAGGTGTTATTTTGTTCATTTGGACAATACATGCTAAACTAACCCTTAATTGGAAAAAGCACATTTGCCATTTTGATAAAGTTATGCTTTATGTCAAATACCAAATCCAAGAGGCATGGGGCCATATCTCTGAAGCCAAATCAAATATACAAGTTACAAGTCTCAAGAGCAAGATATGCAACATACATAGAGGGTGGTACAGGCCTGCATGATCAACTTACACTTTCTTGCTTACATTTGAAAAAACCTTGCAAACTGAAGCCAACTTCCATTTCCTGTCAACACAGCCAAACACAAACTTTGTTCTCATCTTCCATACATCCCAACTAGCCTAAAGCACGACTAAACCACCCCTCATCCCTCTTCATTCACCAAATCACAGTTTTGCTGCAAAATAGGGTACCTGCTGCAGATTGAGGTCCACAACTCAATCCACTCGTGCGCTTTGGCTGAAACTTGTCCAAACACATTCCATACCATCCACTGAAACTATCCCAAGCCTTGAACTCAAGCTGTAACACCCCTAACCTCATTTGCCATTTTCATTTTTCAGTTTTGCAGGTGAACTTCCATAGCACGATTCATAGTGATTCAAAGCAAGCTAGGTGTTGGAGAAGCATCCTTGGACTTCAGGCAAGCTCAACCAAAGCTCAAACTCCATTGAAGATACCTACATTTCTCTGTTCAAGTCAAGATGAAACAGGTAAAACCATGAACTTCTATCTCTCAATCTAGGAAGAGTTAGGCTTAGGTTTGTGAATAAAATATGCTCTACTCATAGCCCTGAAGCCATACATGTGATCAGTTTTTATTTATGTTAAGCGTGCTGTGAGAATTTTAGCCTTGAACATGTGAAAAAAATTAGGTCAGAAATTGGGGGTGAAGAAATTCTCCCTGGTTTCTTAGAGTTAGGGCAAGTTCTTTACATGTTTGAATTCGTCTGTTGATGCTCTATAATATTGGTGTTATGAGTTTTGCATAAAAGTCAAAGAATCAGGAGTTGGTGTTTGATCAAAGAGGCGCGCGTTTTTCATTCAAACAGAAGCTGGAGGTTGAAGAAGGTTGGCTTGGGTTGGGCCTGAGTCAGCTTGCTGTTCACACCCCTTTTTTCCATTTGCACCCCCCTGGCCCATTGTGTGAAATATTTATCATTTTTGCTTTTTTTCTTTTTGATTCTGATTTTATATTTTTTGCTCAAACATAAAAAAACATTAAAAATATTTTTCCACATTTTTTTACATTTATTTGGCATTTATTTGTTTTAGTAAATATGTATGTAAATAAATATATTTCCTTTTCATTTTAAAAAACCCTAAAAAATAATACAAAAAATATTTATTTTAGTTATTACTTTTTATTTACATTTTGAAAACATTTTCTGAAAAAAATACATTTTTTGTAAATAATTAATATTTTTATTTTTGTTCATATTTAGCATATTTAATATATATAATATATAAATATACATATACATATTTTATTAAATATTTAGGACAAAAATTTAGAAATAATACATTTTTATTTTTATTTAATATTTAACATCAAAAATACTTTTTACAATATACTTTTTATTTTTTGTATAAATTAATATATATTGTACATAATTAATAAATATTACTATTTTTTTAAAAACTAGGGTTTTGCCCTAAATGACAAAAATATTCAAATTTGACCTTTTCATTTTTGTTTATATTTCACATTGAGAAATACTTTCACATACATAAAAAATCATTTTGTGCATAATACATTTTGCATATTTATTGTATTTATTTAAATATTGTACAATTAAATATTTGTATATTCGATATGGTTGTAATAATTTAGCTTTTATTTCCTTGTCAAATATCCCCCAAATCCAAATTTGTACCCCCTCCCTATATCATGTTGTAATAGCTTAGCATTTAAATTTCCGCATTTAAAAGCTTTCAATTATGCCATGATAGACTTAGGGTTTGTATGCAAAATCAATCAACAAATAGTTTGACCTAATTCAAGATAAACATGCATGAAAAAACAAAACACAATTCACACTTGCACCCTTAGGGTTACTCCACTTGTTGCCTTCAAAAATGGGCCATGGTTGCATGTTAAGTGTCTTTGGCAAAACAAAAACAAATCAAATGATCATAGTCCCTCGATGACGCTATCAAGTTGCCTAAACAAAAATGATCAAGTCCCTTGAGAAAATTGCCAAAGATACTTGGCACTATTGCCTCTATGGTCCAAACGATGACCCACGCCCGTCCCGTTAACATCCTAACACAAGGTTGTTCACCAAATACAATGGTGAAACAACACTGTTAAAAGGGTTAAAACATGAGAAAGATATTTGAGAAATTTAGGGTAGATAACTCTTGGTTACTTGACCAAACTTGCAAAACAATCCTTGCCATTTTTCAAAACACACATCACAACACAACTTCAAAACAAACTTTCAAAAACATTGAAACATCTTTTCAAAAAAACAAACACCCTTGTAAAACATTCAAACAAGAATTGTTACAATGGTTGCCTAGACAAGGCATCTTTTTCAAAACATTTTCAAAAACCACACACACAAAGCATCATTTCAAACAATTGAAAAGCAAAGGCAAGTGATCTAAGCAAGTAACTAAGAGCCCATGGATAACCATGGATAGAAAGGGTGCTAATACATTCCCTTTCTATAATCTACTCCCCGAACCCACGAAAACATCTCAAAGGTTTTTCATGTGCTTTTTAACCTTTCCTTAGGATAAAATAAAAAGTCGGTGGCGACTCTTGCTCAACCGAAACATTTGCGAAAACAAACGTTAAACCTCAAGTCAGTTCTCCCACCGTATCACAGAACTGGCGACTCTGTTGGGGAAAATTCTAAAAGTGGAGTAACCTTAGGGCTTGGATCACCCTTTTGCATGACTAATTGTTTGCTTTGATTGCTTTACATTTTGGTTCTCTTGTTTGGACTTGAAATCCTACACCCGAATTTGGGGAAACATTCATAGATAGCAATACATTGTGGAAACTGTGCGGGGTATACCGACACGGTTGAAGCAATAGCTATATTAGTGCGACATATTTGTGACTACCGGTAACCCTTGAGTTCAATCAAGGAGAGTACGGGGCCGCTGAGTGATGTCACTAAGCACTAATGACCTAGAACCTTACTTGACCATCTTGGCCTTTTATTAGGGGTAGTGAGATGACCGGCTTTGGTGCAGTCCGAAGTTGGTAGATACTCGATACTACACTCATTGAGGGTTGTTTTCTTGGAATATTTTGGTCGCTAGTTAAATGGTTAAACCAAAACAATGAACATGGAAAACAATCCAATGATATTGAGCTCCTTAGAACCCGGTTACTATTTATAGGACAGGTTTTTAAGCCAACTAAACTCAAAAGGGTACTTACCTATGAAACCTCATGCAAGCCTGAAACTAGGGTTTTGTGTGACTTGCTTGTACATATGTTTGTGCATACATCATGAACATCATAAAGCATCATATGCATCCACTAACCATTTCAAGGGTTTAGATCTTCATCTTTGTTCTTGTTTTGTAGGTCATGGAAATTCTTCGCAGGAAAACTATCCAAGTCAAACTTGTGAGAATCCCTCCTCAACTCAAGGAGCTTACATCCATGATTCCAGAAAGCTCTCTCTTCAGTGAAAGACATGGTAGACTGCTCAGCCTAGTCAACACCAACATTGAAGAAGACATGGTGAAAGTGTTGTTCCAATTCTTTGACCCCCTTCACCACTGTTTCACATTCCCCGACTACCAATTGGTGCCTACTTTGGAGGAATTTTCTCAACTCCTGAGAATTCCTATTCTTAATCAACTACCCTACAATGGTACGGAAAAAGAACCAAAGCCTGAAGATGTTGCTCAAGCACTACACTTGCAACCATCTGACATCAAGGGGCATTGGGAAACTAGAAGTGGTGTCAAAGGCTTCTTGGAAAAATTCTTGTTTGAGAAGGCACAAGAGTGTTGGAATTCCTTGGATCTGCAAGCCTTTGAAGAAATTGTGGCACTCCTCATTTATGGGTTGGTCTTGTTCCCAAATCTTGACCAACTTATAGATGTCAATGTTGTCAAGATTTTCATGTCAAGGAATCCCATACCTACATTGCTTGGGGACATCCTCCACTCATTTTACACACGAACAATGAGGAAGAGAGGTGTTCTCATGTGTTGTACTCCTCTCCTTGCAAGGTGGTTTATTTCTCACCTTCCACAATCTGTTTTGAAGAATGAACAAGGTTCAAGGTGGTCACAACGATTGATGACCCTCACACATTCTGATGTACATTGGTGTTCTCGGTCCAGAGAAAATGTCATCATCATCGATCGCTGTGGTGAGTTCCCTAATGTTCCATTACTTGGCATTAGGGGAGGCATTACCTACAACCCTTGTCTAGCTTTGAGACAATTTGGATATGCACGGAGGGATGGCCCTCATGACATGCTGATTCCTGACCTAGTTTTTGACTTCGACAACGATGCGCAAGGACTTCGCCAAAGATTCATCAGAGCTTGGAGGATGCCTAACAAGGTAGATAGTAAGACATTGGGGCACAAGAACTTTATCCCTCTTGAACCTTACCTCAAATGGGTACGAACCCGAGCCCAGAGTCTTATGATGCCTTACCCTCATATTCTCCCTTTGATTAAAGAGCCTGTTAAGGAAGGAGAGGTTCCATACACCATCCTACATCCTGACATGCCAACATCATGGGAGGAAATGCAGAAGAGTTGGATCCAACTCAAGGAAGAAAGGGATACTTTTGAAGCCAGCTTCTACGCCAGTGAGAAGAAGGTTTTGGAGCTTACCCGCCGACTTCACGAGGAGGAGACCCTCAACACTTACATCGCACCAAAGAGGATGCGCAACGTCTTTTTACCTTAAGAAGGTTTTGTAATATTTGGCCCATGGGGCATTTATGTACTGACAAAATTTCTTCTTATTAATATGATGTGTGTTCTTTTTGTTTGCAACAATTTTGAATTTCTAAATCCTTGAATGCATTGCATGGATAAACATATCATTCATCATATGCATAAACAGGTCTTTACACCAGGTTTCCTTATCTTTCTGCTGTTTATTTCAGTAAGATGGATATTGAGCAGACGGTCAGAGATCTGCAGTCACAAAACTCGCAGTTTCAACAGCTCCTTATGACCTTGGCAAAGGTTCAGGAGGATCTTAAAGCACTGCTAGGGAATAAAGAGCAATAAAAAGGAAAAAAGAAGAAGAAAATAGTTGGGGTAACTACACTGGGAAGAAGATTTGAGAATGAAGCTAGGAGAGTTCTTGAATTCCCCTCCACATCTGATGAGGGGACCGGTAAAGGAAAAGGGGATGCATTACCTTCTGAGTCTGAGGCTGAAGAGGAAGAGGTTGAGGAAGATGAAGATTATTCAGAGCAGCAATACCCGCCAGCGGACGACAAATACAAAAACCTAGAGGATAGACTGGCAACTATGGAGCTGCAACGGGTTCCCGGGCTAGATTTTGAAGAATTGGGATTGATTGCTGGGATTGTGATCCCTCCGAAGTTTAAGGTGCCGACTTTTGCAAAATACGACGGTCTGTCTTGCCCGAAGATGCACCTAAGGTCATATGTCAGAAGAATTCAACCTCACTCATCCGATAGAAATCTTTGGGTACACTTCTTCCAGGACAGCCTGTCTGGTACATAGCTAGATTGGTTTTACCAGCTTGAGAGGTCAGAAGTGCATAGTTGGGAGGATTTGGCAGCTGCCTTTTATCGCCAGTATTAATATAACATTGACTTGGCGCCGACCCGTACTCAGTTACAAAGTATGGGGATGGCCTCAAATGAAGGATTCAAAGAATACGCCCAGAAATGCCGTGACTTGGCCGGAAGAGTGCAACCACCTCTTTCAGATAGGGAGCTAGTTGATATGTTCTTGGGAACCCTATCTGGCCCTTTCTTCAACCATTTCATCGGGAGCTCTTCCGCAGGGTTTACTGAATTGATTCTGACTGGCGAAAGGGTGGAAGCTGGTATTAAGAGTGGGAAGATTCAAAGGGATGCCTATGCATCCACAACTGTTAAAAAACCTTTCCCAGCTAAGAAGGAAGCATCTGCTATATACTTTCAGAAAGGATTGAGAAGAACTGTGCGCCGGCCGACTGTAGGGGCCGTGATGATTCAAAATTCGTCAAATGATCAGCCTCGTAACAATCAGTCCAGACCTAAACAGCAATGGGGAGAACGGCCACAACGGCAGTTCACCCGCATCAACATGACGCCTGCACAAGTTCTTCCCCATTTGTTGAAGGTGAATCTCACCAATATTAAGGAAGCGCCAAAGAATGTGAACACCACTTCCCCACATTATCATCCCAATGCTAAATGTGCCTATCATTCTGACAGCTCCGGGCATGACACCAACGATTGCTGGGCGCTTAAGAATAAAATTCAAGATTTGATAGATGCAAAAGAGGTTGAGTTCGACGCCCCTGAGAAACCAAATGTAATCTCCGCTCCAATGCCAAAGCATGGTCGCAATGTCCATGCTGTTGAAGAAGATCTGTTTGTTTCTGTTGTTGATGATCTGATAACCCCACTTCTGACAATCAAGTTGAATCTGTTGAAGGCTGGGATTTTCCCAGGATGTAAAGAAGATTGCTACCTTTATTCCTCCCTATCAATTGACTGTCCATTGCTGAAGATAGGCATCCAACGCCTAATGGACAACCAATAAATTCTTTTCGAAAAGACTCCTGTTACTCCAACTCCTATCAATGAAGTTTCAATAATAACCATTTCCGCCAATATTTCCAAGGTCCCAAAAAGGCCTATTAAGATTACATCCACTCCGAAGATTGTACCCTTGAAGATAACCATGCCTGGGCCCGTCCCATACAAATCTGACAAATCAATACCGTGGAATTATGGTGGAGAAATCTACTACCACGGTGTTAAACAAATTGAGATAACCGAAGAGAGCTCTGACGAAGAAACTGCCGACATTGGAAACATTGCCGGTACAAGCAAAATTACCCGAAGTGGAAGAATTTTCTCTCCAGAGATTGCCCCTCCAAAGGCAATCTTTGGACCCTCAGCTACTCCCAAGGTTACCCCTGCACCGGTAAAGCTATCTGCAAGAATGCCATTGATTGAAGAAGCTGTTACTCCTGTGGTTGTCCCTTCTACTGCTGCTGATAAAGGGAAAGGGATCCAAGAAGAGCTCGTCAGGATGAGGGCTCAGCCGTTGGTCATCCCTGAAACCTCTAAGAATGAAATGGAGGAGATTCTGAAAATAATTAAGAAGAGTGATTACGATGTTGTAGAGAAACTGGGGCAAACCCCCTCGAAGATCTCCATGTTGGCCATATTGCTTTGTTCGGAGGCTCATGCCAAGGCCTTGATAAGGTTTTTAAAGACAACCCATGTGCCCCAAGAAACCTCAGCCGATCAATTCCAGGATTGTGTAGCCAGCCTTACCGCCGACAACGGCTTGGGTTTCTCTGATGCTGACCTGACTCCGAAGGGAAGAAAGCACAATGACGCATTGCATGTGTCAGTTGAATGCTGAGGAACTACTCTTGCCCATGTCTTGGTCGATACTGGTTCTTCTCTAAATGTGCTGCCTAAGAAAGCTCTGGACCGGTTGGATTGTGAAGGCTTGGAACTGAAACCAAGTAATATCATTGTCAGGGCCTTTGACGGGTCTAAAAGAATGGTGCATGGGGAGGTCGACATTCCCATCAAGGTAGGCACTGAAGTGTTCCACTCCACATTCTATGTAATGGACATCCGCCCATCCTACTCTTGCTTGCTAGGAAGGCCATGGATACATAATGCTAGGGCAGTCACTTCCTCCCTACATCAGATGCTGAAATACCCTATTAAGGGTAAAATCATAACTGTACACGGTGAGGAGGAGTACATGGTCAGTCATCTGAACTCCTTTCGGTATGTGGAGGTGGATGGCGAATTCATCGAAACACCCTTTCAACACTTTGAGGAAGTCTCTCCCGAGGTGGCAGTAGCAAAGACAGTAGCTGAGGTACCCAGGCAGGTGGCTAGGATGGCATCTCTGAAAGACGCAAAGTCTGCAATGAAGGAAGGAAAGATCACAGTATGGGGTCAGTTTCATGACTTTCCTCACAAGACAGACAAGTTTGGGTTGGCGTTTACCGCTGCGGGGCAAAAAGCTATGCGTCGGTCAAAAATTGAGAAGACACCCATCAAGATTTCTCCTCATGGAATCAATGCTTTGGAAGACGAAGACAAAGAGGGTAACATTGAAGATTGGATCTTCCCAACCATTGAAGGGGAACTGCACAACTGGGAGGCGAAGGACTTCGTTCCCATTACTTTCATCAATCAGTAATTTATCTTTCGAACATTTCCTGTTGGTCTGTAATAATTACTAAAACAATCTGCACACTTTTTCACCTCATGCCTTGCCCGGGGCATGTAGGTCCATTTGTAAGGGTTTTGATTCTCTTCATAATCATATGCCATGTTTAATGAATCATTGGACGTTTTTCATTTATAAACTGTTGTGTTCATTTTCTTTCCTTTTCCATTTTTGTTTGTTTAAGGATGGCTATCCCATACACACACCCACACTCACAAATGCAGGTACCCATCCACTCCGGATTCCATGGGTGACTATTCTGCTGTATCCACAAGAAATTTGATCAGATCACCAAAAGGGCAAAATGGTCATTTTTAGGGTTTTGACTGCACAAAGGCAATTTTTGACTGTTTGACCTAACCAATGGCAAACCAAGCTCACATATGGACTCAAGGACTCAATGGCATTGTCTTGACCCATTCAACAAGTTCAAAAGATCTCAAATGCATAGAATTGACAGATGAATTTTTCAGTCAACTGATCAAAATTTGACTGTATACTGAAAAGTCAAACTTTGACTTTTTGGTCAAAATCAAGTGCCAAGATTCATTTTTCATCAAGACATGTCAAATTATGAAACTTGTTCATCAAGAAACCCAAAATTGTAAATTAGGGTTTAAAATGAGAAAATTTCATAACTTAGAATTTTTCTAAGTTATGAAACTTCCTTATTTTTTCCTAACTTTGTCCCATTTTTCACCAAGATGAAAATGGATTAAAACAAAACTTAAAACATGAAAGTTGTAGTCCATTACAAAATCTACAACTTTTATTCACAAAGTTTTCTCAAAGGAAGCTTGTATCTCAAGTTATGATTTTTGGAACAAGGGTGCAAAACATTTTTAACTTAGAGAAATTTTGACCTATTCTAGGCAGGATTTTTGTCCAACTTCTTGGCCATTTTTCACATGGTTCTACTTGGAATTTCAATTTTCATTACAAAGATGGATTGTAGTACACATTCCAAGCTTTCCAAATTGTCCAAGAACTTCTCAAACACGCTTGTGGTTAGAAAGAATCGAATTTGCAAAGTTGGCCAAAAGTCATTCTTGTTCATGGCCAAAACATGTTCATGGCAACTTGCATTTTCAAATCAGCTTGTACAATGCTAGCTTGCAGGCCTCAAAACCAGTTTCACACACCATAATTAAATGCCTAACCATTGTGTTAAGGTGTTATTTTGTTCATTTGGACAATACATGCTAAACTAACCCTTAATTGGAAAAGCATATTTTCCATTTTGATAAAGTTATGCTTTATGTCAAATACCAAATCCAAGAGGCATGGGGCCATATCTCTGAAGCCAAATCAAATATACAAGTTACAAGTCTCAAGAGCAAGATATGCAGCATACATAGAGGGTGGTACAGGCCTGCATGATCAACTTACACTTTCTTGCTTACATTTGAAAAAACCTTGCAAAATGAAGCCAACTTCCATTTCCTGTCAACACAGCCAAACACAAACTTTGTTCTCATCTTCCATACATCCCAACTAGCCTAAAGCACGACTAAACCACCCCTCATCCCTCTTCATTCACCAAATCACAGTTTTGCTGCAAAACAGGGTACCTGCTGCAGATTGAGGTCCACAACTCAATCCACTCGTGCGCTTTGGCTGAAACCTGTCCAAACACATTCCATACCATCCACTGAAACTATCCCAAGCCTTGAACTCAAGCTGTAACACCCCTAACCTCAGTTGCCATTTTCATTTTTCAGTTTTGCAGGTGAACTTCCATAGCACGATTCAAAGTGATTCAAAGCAAGCTAGGTGTTGGAGAAGCATCCTTGGACTTCAGGCAAGCTCAACCAAAGCTCAAACTCCATTGAAGATACCTACATTTCTCTGTTCAAGTCAAGCTGAAACAGGTAAAACCATGAACTTCTATCTCTCAATCTAGGAAGAGTTAGGCTTAGGTTTGTGAATAAAATATGCTCTACTCATAGCCCTGAAGCCATACATGTGATCAGTTTTTATTTATGTTAAGCGTGCTGTGAGAATTTTAGCCTTGAACATGTGAAAAAAATTAGGTCAGAAATTGGGGGTGAAGAAATTCTCCCTGGTTTCTTAGAGTTAGGGCAAGTTCTTTACATGTTTGAATTCGTCTGTTGATGCTCTATAATATTGGTGTTATGAGTTTTGCATAAAAGTCAAAGAATTAGGAGTTGGTGTTGAATCAAAGAGGCGCGCGTTTTTCATTCAAACAGAAGCTGGAGGTTGAAGAAGGTTGGCTTGGGCTGGGCCTGAGTCAGCTTGCTGTTCACACCCCTTTTTTCCATTTGCACCCCCCAGGCCCATTGTGTAAAATATTTATCATTTTTGCTTTTTTCTTTTTGATTCTGATTTTATATTTTTTGCTCAAACATAAAAAAACATTAAAAATATTTTTCCACATTTTTTTACATTTATTTGGCATTTATTTGTTTTAGTAAATATGTATGTAAATAAATATATTTCCTTTTCATTTTAAAAAACCCTAAAAAATAATACAAAAAATATTTATTTTAGTTATTACTTTTTATTTACATTTTGTAAACATTTTCTGAAAAAAATACATTTTTTGTAAATAATTAATATTTTTATTTTTGTTCATATTTAGCATATTTAATATATATAATATATAAATATACATATACATATTTTATTAAATATTTAGGACAAAAATTTAGAAATAATACATTTTTATTTTTATTTAATATTTGACATCAAAAATACTTTTTACAATATACTTTTTATTTTTTGTATAAATTAATATATATTGTACATAATTAATAAATATTACTATTTATTTAAAAACTAGGGTTTTGCCCTAAATGACAAAAATATTCAAATTTGACCTTTTCATTTTTGTTTATATTTCACATTGAAAAATACTTTCACATACATAAAAAATCATTTTGTGCACAATACATTTTGCATATTTATTGTATTTATTTAAATATTGTACAATTAAATATTTGTATATTCGATATGGTTGTAATAATTTAGCTTTTATTTCCTTGTCAAATATCCCCCAAATCCAAATTTGTACCCCCCCTCCCTATATCATGTTGTAATAGCTTAGCATTTAAATTTCCGCATTTAAAAGCTTTCAATTATGCCATGATAGACTTAGGGTTTGTATGCAAAATCAATCAACAAATAGCTTGACCTAATTCAAGATAAACATGCATGAAAAAACAAAACACAATGCACACTTGCACCCTTAGGGTTACTCCACTTGTTGCCTTCAAAAATGGGCCATGGTTGCATGTTAAGTGTCTTTGGCAAAACAAAAACAAATCAAATGATCATAGTCCCTCGATGACGCTATCAAGTTGCCTAAACAAAAATGATCAAGTCCCTTGAGAAAATTGCAAAAGATACTTGGCACTATTGCCTCTATGGTCCAAACGATGACCCGCGCCCGTCCCGTTAACATCCTAACACAAGGTTGTTCACCAAATACAATGGTGAAACAACACTGTTAAAAGGGTTAAAACATGAGAAAGATCTTTGAGAAATTTAGGGTAGATAGCTCTTGGTTACTTAACCAAACTTGCAAAACTGTCCTTGCCATTTTTCAAAACACACATCACAACACAACTTCAAAACAAACTTTCAAAAACATTGAAACATCTTTTCAAAAAGACAAACACCCTTGTAAAACATTCAAACAAGAATTGTTACAATGGTTGCCTAGACAAGGCATCTTTTTCAAAACATTTTCAAAAACCACACACACAAAGCACCATTTCAAACAATTGAAAAGCAAAGGCAAGTGATCTAAGCAAGTAACTAAGAGCCCATGGATAACCATGGATAGAAAGGGTGCTAATACCTTCCCTTTCTATAATCTACTCCCTGAACCCACGAAAACATCTCAAAGGTTTTTCCTGTGCTTTTTAACCTTTCGTTAGGATAAAATAAAAAGTCGGTGGTGACTCTTGCTCAACCGAAACATTTGCAAAAACAAACGCGAATTGGTTGCTTCAGGCTTGCCTTTGATTCACAAGGCATGAACTTCCTTCATGCTAGCAAGCACAAGGCAATGGCCTCCTGCATACATCCTTTGATTGCACCATTGGCTTTACATGGTGGCTTGATTCACAATGAAATGAATACATGCATATAATATTAATTCCTGCTTCGATTAGGCATTTGATTTCTTTGGAGAAAGCTTGATTCCTGCTTCGACTAGGAAAATTCTCCCTCTATGTGTACCTTCAGTGCACAAAGCAAGAATCCCTTACAAGTTTGTTTCGATTCACCAGTAATGAACTCCTGCATACCAGCTTCGATTAGGCGCTGAGTATCCTTTGATCAAACCTAGTTCACAAAGCTCCCATTGGGAAAAAGGCCCCTTAGCTTGTCACCAGCGCACATATGCCTCTTCATGCTTGCCTTGGTTTCACAAGGAAAAGACTCATCAGCATGCCTTCAATTTACAAGGCAAAAGGCCCCTCTCACTCGTCTTTGATTCACAAGGAAAAACCCCCTCTTCAGCTTGCCTTCAGCATACAAGGCCAAGACTCCTTCAGATTTGCCTTTGATCCACCAGGAAAAAAGCTTCTTTTGATCCACCAGGAAAAAAAGTTTCCTTCGACCCACAAGGCATTGGCTACCTCTGTGCCAGATTCGCCTAGGAAATGGCTTCCTTTACGCCTGCTTTGACTTGCCTCATGCTAGCATCCACAAGGAATAGGATGCCTTTGTTCCAGCTTCGAATGGGCAATGTCCCCCTTTGAAACAATTGTACATACTTTAACACACATGATAGCCCATTCGAAGGACACACCTTAGTGGCCCATTCGAAGAGGGCACACAACATACATATGAAAGACACTCAAAAAGTCCATTCAAAGGAGGAAACCAAAGGCCCATTCGAAGGGTACACAAAAGGTCCATCTAAAGACCCATTCGAAGGATGTACAAGAGGTCCAATCGAAGGGCAGGAACTGAAGGCATTCGAAACCCATTGTTGTCCATATTCATTCAAATTCAAAAAAAAAGGACAAGTTTCCATGACTTTGGCAAAGTTACAAAACATCATTCATGGATTTGAAAACACTTGTTTATGGTTGTTTAAATCTTTGTTCTCTTGTCTCCTCCCTCCTCTCTATACAAAGAACACATTAGAAAGCATTAGCAACGCAGACAGAGCCCTAAAGAGTCACACGAAACTTGCAAAAAAGCAAGGTTGTCAAAATTCAAAAACACAGTTCCAGCCTTCCTCAACCCAAACCAAGGTTCCAAACACATTCATTAAGGTTCCTTGAATCATTTGCAATCATCACCAAGTCCTGAAACATCACAAAACGCATCAGTAAGGTCGCACAGTTTACACTTCTTTTCAATTTTATTTTACTCGATTCATGTAATATAAATACGTTTTGACCATGCATTACTGATCATTTGAGTATTTGCAAGCTTTCTGTATAGTTGGATAGAAGTTTTGGTGCAGGAATTGCATTTTGCCATTGTTATGGTTTTGACCTCTAAATTAGGGTTTTTGCAATGGCCAAAATTAGCTCAAACTAAGGATGTCATCATGCTCAAGAGGTCGAGGCCAGTTCATCCATGGCCTCGCATTTAATTTATGTTGCATAATGTGAATTTTATAAGATGCATGTGCTATAGTGACAAGCAAAAACTATTACTATAGGTCTCAATGTCTAAGACGGCGGAGGGAGAAAGAAGATGATGCATGGCAACCCCCCACAGGGAAATTCAAATTTGCGCGCGTTTTTTTATTTTATTTTAAATAATTACCTAGAGTTTTGCATTATATTATACTTGTTTTATTTTGTATAACGTATGAATGGATAGCTCAGTTTTCAGGGAACCGTGTATGTGGGGGAGAGGACCTGGGTTCAAGTCCCAGGTCCAGCAGTTTTACTTTTCTAATTTGTTTTTCTATAGATCACATGCATTACTTGGCCAGAGGTGTACCAAACACCATCAAATTTAGCCATCAGACCATCATTAATCTATATTAAAGGGTTGCAATACGCAGAACATCGCGCACCCTTAAGACCAGTCCTCGCTTGAATCCAAAATCAAGTTTGGGCTTCCTCATCTGCGCCCAGTGAAATTTCTAGGCAGCACCCCCCCCCCCCCCCCCTTTCTTTTCAGCATCAAGCCCATTTAGCATTTTTCTTTTTGTATTATTTCTAATATTTTTTTATTTATTATTGTTTTCTTTTGTTTAATTAACCAAAATATAAAAAAACTCACTAAAAAAATTAGGTTTAGATTTCTTAATTAAATAATTAATCTATTTAATTAATTAATTAATTAAACCTTAATCTTTTCATAATCTAAAGTAAATTAGAATTTAGGATTTAATCTAGGTTTAATTATTTTCTTCTTCATAATAAAAAACTAAAAAGAAATTAGATTATTTTTCTTAATTTAATTTTATTATATAGACTTTAGGATAATTGTTTATTTTTCTTAAATCAAAAACAACAAAAAAAGATTTTTCTTATTAGTTTTTTTTAGACGAACTTTCAATCTTTCGCGCGTTATTTATTTTTCGCATTTTTACATTATTGCAACTGCATACTGGTATGTAATAACTAATTAGGACTTTTATCCGCTTTCTCTATTTCTTCCCCCAATATTTGTACATTATAAATCCCCTCCCCAAAGCCATGTAATAGTGTAGGTTTATACTCCCTCACTTTATATTATGTACATATTTACTGCTAGTAACTAGGATTGCATGACAATATTGAAAAACAAAAACGTTAGCAAACCTAAATGCGCAAGATAAATAACTGAACACAATTTCACATGCGCACCTCTAGGGTATCCCACTTCGGTTGCCTTCAGAAAATGGTCACAATTCTCGAAACATGATAAGTTTTAGTGGCTGTCCTCTAGTTTGAAAGATCACAAGTCCCTCGATGACCCTCTCGACGTTGCCTCAGTTAAAAGTGATCTTAAAACTTTAGGACAGTTACTAAAATTTCTTACCAAGTTACCTTCTGTTGGCTCCTAAATTCGACACCCACGTTCTATTATCATATAGATCATTAATTATGAGTTAGAAGAGTTTCCTACACAAGAAGGCTTCGATCAGCTGATCACATCGAAGGCTTATCAAAGAATGACAAGATACTTAGAGAAATTTCTCTAAGTTGGAATCATGTTGTTTTCAACGTCGAAGGAGCAACCTTTCGACCAAGGTCCTTGATGCCCAAGATCAAACGGTTTGAATTTCGAATTGTTGGAGGGAAAACGGTTCCCAGCAGTTACCAAGCGCAATGTGGCGTGGAAGTAGGCGTCGAGGGTTGTGAACATGCCATGTGGTGTCACCACGAAGCGATGTAACTGCCCAGCAGTTACTTAGGATTTTTAGTATAAATACTAAGTGTTCACGTAGTTATTAGGGGTGTTCATCATTGTATACAAGTCACTCATTTAGATTCAAGTACCCAGCGTGAGAGAAAGAATCATTGAGAATGTATGTGTGAAACACCATTTACCTTAATCGAAATCTTTTACATTCAAGCAATTTATCGCTTTCACTTATTTATCTCAGTCGAAGTCATTTATTTAACAAGCCTTTAATGCTTTTATTTACTTTATCAAGCTTTTCTCCATGCAATTTACTTAAAGTGTCTCTACCTTACTTGCGTTAATCACCATTAGGATTAGTCCAAACTCTCTATTTTAAAGCATTTAAACGATAAAAATCAGCCATGTCTTAGGATCAATCTGATCGATCCTGCGAGTCACCAAATAAATTACCTTTTGGAAGATCAGCGGTTGTTTACCATTTTTCACGGTAAACAAATTGGCACACCCGGTGGGACCTTGTGTTGATTTTACGAGTTTAATCGTTTTTTTATAAAATATACTCCTTTTTCGAGAGTATTGCATGTTATTGAGAAGTGGTAGAATATACACCAACGAAACCAATACTAGGAGAAGAAGTAGAGAAATGGCGAATCCGCCAAACAATGGAGAAAGCCCACAAACAAACGTGGGAGCAACGGTTATCCCAACCATAAGCGAAGTGGTAACCGCTGGTTCAACGCCAGCAGTAACGGTTACACAAACGGGGGCCAATACCTTCTTTTACAGGCCCCGGAATGCCTTTGGGAACTCCCCCACCAAGGGGAAACCAAGGAACCAGACCATATGTTCCCCCAGGTTTTTCGACAGTCTGGTTAAATCGAGAACCACCCTACGGCATGCCAACTTCTGAATTGACTAGCCTGACGAACGCTACGTCCACCTTTTTAGAACCTTTAGTGAGCGCCTCTTCTCCACTCCAAGGCTCTGGAGTTGGTATGGCGAACATGGGTAGGAACCAACTCTTAGGAGGAACGTCCCACGTAATGCCTGGCCTTACGAATGCCTCGACAGCAGTCTTGAGGCATCAAATGGACGAAAGTAACCACGACATGGTTCAAATGTTGGCGCAAACTTTAAGTACAGTGCTAAATCCTCTAATACAGAATACCACCCAGTCGAATCAGCAAATGACAGTGCAAATGTCGCGTCTGGCTGACTTTTTTGGGGTACCCCAACCCATTCGACACCCCCAAAGGGCACAGATAAGGGGAAACCAAGGCATACTTCTAGAGGAAGAAACCACTATTAACCAAGTCCAGCAGCCTGTCGAAGAGAACCTTAGGGTACAAATGGAACAACCCGGGGTCGAAGAGCCGAGAGTCGTAGCCCCGGAAATAAGGATGGTTAATAGAAACCAAAACGCTGACGAAGTAGTTCAGCAAATCCAATACCAGAATGTTGGTTTGGAGAATAACTTGACAACCATGATTGAAAGAATCATGATGCAAAACGGATGAATACGGGCTTCCGTAGGCCCAACTTCACATCCCCGCTGTCGGAATATGTATTACAAATGGACTTTCCTCCTAGATGCAAAGTCCCTAAGTTCACTAAGTTTTCAGGGGACACGACAGAATCCACTGTCGAACAAGTGGTAAGATATTTAATCGAAGCGGGAGAAATCTCAAACAATGAGAACCTAAGGATTAAGTATTTCCCAAGTTCCCTAACAAAGAATGCGTTTACTTGGTTCACAACTCTCCCCCCTAATTCGATCCACCATTAGACCCAGTTGGAGAGATTGTTCCATGAGCAATTCTACATGGGACAAACCAAGATAAGCTTGAAAGAGTTGGCTAGTGTAAAGAGGAGATTCACTGAGCCTATAGACGAATACCTAAATAGGTTTAGATTGCTCAAGGCAAGATGCTTTACGCAAGTTACAGAGCACAAGTTAGTCGAAATAGCCGCTGGAGGTCTAGATTACTCCATTAGGAAGAAATTAGACACTCAGTACCTGAGGGACATGGCCCAATTGGCCGATAGGGTTCGACAGGTAGAACGCCTTAAAGCTGAAAAAGCTAGGGCGACGAAAACTCATAAAAGAGAAAAGATAACATATGTCGAAATGGACGATGAAGATCCAGAAACATTCGACAAACTTATAGCCGTCGAGGAGAGTGAGGTCGATTTAGCTGAGTTAAAACGAGGGCCACCATACTCTTGCAAATTACTAGTCCCCTCAAGTGGAAAAAACCCCACTGAGTCTGAAAAGGCCAATGATAGGTTCCCTAAAAAGACTTACAGTTTCAATATTACGAAATGTGATGAAATTTTTGATTTACTTGTAAAAGATGGCCAAATGATAATACCCCCAGGGGTAAAAGTGCCTCCTCTTGATCAAAGAAAGAAAAGAGGCTATTGTAAATATCATAACTTTCTGGGCCATAAAACATCTCAATGTTTTCTTTTCAGGGATCCCGTGCAAAATGCTATCAAAGAAGGGAGGCTGAAGTTCGCTTACAAGGCCCCCGTGAATGTGGATTCGAGCCCTTTGCAGGCGGAAGCCCACTATACTGAACCCTCAGGGGTAAATGTGATCAAAGCTTCCAGGAGTCAGGTGAAAAGGCCAGGGATAACTATGGTCGAAGTCACCAAAGATCATATCAATATGCCAATATTTGGCCGTTTTTCTGGGAACCTTTCTAGAAAAACAATCGAAGCAGTCCAAAAGGCCGTTGAGGGCCCAAAATTGGAAACAGGTGGAGTCTCAAAATGTGGAACTAAACCCACTTCCTACTTGGCTGCGGTGCAAGGCCAAACAAAAGACCTGGAGGCTCAAATGAAGCAAATGACTCTTGCTACTAAAGACAACATGAATGTCAACATGGTCGAAATCTCTGAATCAAAAGTTTTAGAGGAAACCATTAGGCAAGAGCAAGCAAACAGAACAGCGTTCCCCCGAGAGAATGAAAATCTGGAAGAATTCTTGCAACGATGCCAGAAGAAAAAATCAGAAGTAATGCTGTGTCCTCGATGCAGCTCTATTTTTGACAAGAAAGCTGCTGAACACATCGAAGGTGTGAGAGCAGCAAACAAAAAATGGAGCAGAAATGCCCAAACAAGTGCAGGCTCTGATGTTCGACACGATCCTAGAAGAACCTATCAAAAGGGTTCAAGTCAGGAAAAGAGGCCACTAACTTTCAGGCCTCCAACCAATGTGCCAGTCGATACATGGCTCAAAACATCGAGTCGAAAGAGACCCAATGAAGAAAGGTGGCATTCCTTTGAAGTGCCAAGAGGTTCATCTTTGACACTCAAGAAAGAACCTCATGTAGGTGCCACCAAAGTTGCTCAAGTATCGAGTAACTACAAGGGAAAGAATCCAATGTCTCGATCCCAGTGGAGAAGGTACTAAAGGCAGCGCAAGGCTGAGAGAGAGGCTGCCAACGAACCAAAACCAAAGTCGAACTCAAATGTCCCCCAGCGAAAGCAAAGAAAGCCTTTGGAGAGGGAACCAGTGGCCAATAGATTGGTATGGCCTGATCAAGACGAAGCTGGTGACGAAGATAGCTCCGAGTCCGACGATACATTAGACATCATGATAAATGTAGTTTCGGTCTTGCCAAGAGAATTCGACCGCCAAATGGAAGTCGAAGCAAACGACTGGGAAGTCGAACAAGAGATGGCCAAGCATAGGCCAGTATGCTACTTTGTCATGGGTAATGGCTGCACTGAAGAGCAAAATGGTTTCTTCGAACCACCAACTGAGGCGATGAAAAGTCACCTCAAGCCTTTATTCATAAGGGCAAAGCTCGAAGAGGCCACTGTAAACAAAATCTTGGTGGACTGTGGGGAGATTATCTACATAATTCCCCACTTCATGCTAAGAAAAGTAGGCAAGAATGATGAAGACATTAAGCCTCATAATATGGTCCTATCGAACTACGAAGGCGGAATAGGGACCACCATGGGTGTGATTCAACTAGACCTCAAAGTGGGATCCATCCTTCGACCGACCATGTTCATGGTCATATCGGCTAAACCAAATTACAACCTACTGTTAGGCCGAGAATGGATACATGGTGTCAGAGCAGTACCATCGTCGATGCACCAAAGGGTGATATTATGGCGTCCCGATGGGATTGTCGAGAATATAGAAGCAGATCAGAGCTACTACTTAGGCAAAGTTAATCACCTAGGGAGAGCTGACTTCGACAAAAATTTGGATCACATTGGGCCATGTCCAGCACCTGACTTCGACATGGCGCCAGCGCCAAATGCTTTTTGTTCCTTGTACCTGCATCCTGATCATGGGTTTCAATGGGATAAAGAAGACTTGTCTCACATTGATTTCAGTGGGCTAAGTGACATCCAGCCAACTGGTTGGGGAAGCGAATTCAGTGATAATGACTGAGTCGCAAGCGTTACAGTGAATTTCGACTTACGTAGCCGAAACAAGAATGATAGCGGCTCTCGAAGCGGAAGTAAAATATATGGCCACCAAGGCCAATGACCAAGTACTACCTTCTGCAGGTCCTGGGAAAGATTTCGACCCAGAGCCACCAGATATAGGTCCTGGAAAAGATTTCGACCCAGAACCTCCTGATATCTCGACAGAAGGAATGCAGGAACAGAGGCTCGACGCCATCTACGACGATAAGCCTTTGGGTTTCGAAAAGGACCCCCTGGCGAACAATATCAAAATGTTAGCACAGGATCCTTTAGAAGAAATTGACTTGGGCGAAGGGTTAGATAAAAAACCCACTTACATCAGTGCCAAAATAGACCCAAAGCTCAGGGTCGAAGTGATCCAATTACTGAAGGAGTTCAAGGACTGCTTTGCATGGGATTACGACGAGATGCCTGGTCTCGACAGAAGATTGGTAGAACTTCAGTTGCCAATCAAACTTGGGAAAAAGCCTGTCAAACAAACTCCAAGACGCTTCGCTCCAGAAATACTGTCGAAGATCAAAACAGAAGTCGAAAGACTGCTGAAGTGCAAATTCATACGAACTACGAGGTACGTCGAATGGATTGCAAACATTGTGCCAGTTATTAAGAAAAATGGTACATTGAGGGTGTGCATAGATTTCAGAGATCTGAATGCTGCAACACCCAAAGATGAATATCCTATGCCTGTGGTGGAAATGCTTGTCGACTCTGCCGCTGGCCACGAGTACCTGAGCATGCTCGACGGTTACTCAGGATACAATCAAATTTTCATTGCTGAAGAAGATGTGTCGAAAACAGCTTTTCGATGCCCTGGGGCCTTAGGCACTTACGAATGGGTAGTAATGCCTTTTGGCCTAAAAAAAGTTGGGGCAACATATCAGCGAGCAATGAACTCTATCTTCCATGATTTTATTAACACTTTCATGCAAGTATATATTGACGATATTGTTGTAAAATCTGTTTCCAGGAAGAACCATATAGACCACCTTCGACAATCATTCGAAAGAATGATAAAGCATGGTCTGAAGACGAACCCTTTGAAGTGTGTGTTCTGTGTGAAAGCTGGAGATTTCTTGGGCTTCGTCGTCCACAAGAAAGGAATCGAAATCAACCAGAACAAGACGAAGGCAATCTTGGAAGCGAAAGCGCCAACGAACAAGAAGGAACTACAATCTCTGCTGGGCAAGATAAACTTCTTAAGGAGATTTATATCTAACCTAAGTGGAAAAGCGCAAGCCTTCTCACCCTTACTTCGATTGAATAAGGAAGGGTTCGAGTGGGGGCAAGAGCAACAAGAAGCCTTCGACAAGATCAAAGGGTACCTCACCAAGCCACCTATTTTGGTGCCTCCTTGTAGAAATAGGAGTATGAGATTGTAGATAGCTGCATCCGACAAAACTTTGGGAAGCATGTTAGCCCAAGAGGATGAAAATGGAGTCGAAAGACCCATTTACTACCTTAGAAGAGTTTTGAACGATGTAGAAACTAGATATAACGAAGTTGAAAAATTATGTCTATGTCTTTATTTCTCTTGTACAAAGCTCAAACAATATATAAAACCAGTTGATGTGTATGTTTCGTCCCATTTTGATGTTTTCAAATACATGTTGTTGAAACCCATCTTGCACAGTCGAATTGGCAAGTGGGCGCTAGTATTAACTGAGTATTCGTTAACCTTTATGCCTCTCAAGGCAGTAAAAGGACAAGTGGTAGCAGAATTTATAGTCGACCACTCAATTCAGGTACAAAATATAAATTACTTGGAGATAGAACCCTGGAAATTTTACTTCGATGGTTCCAGCCATAAAGATGGAACGGGAGTAGGGGTCTTAATTATTTCTCCAGAAAAAATTCCAACAACATTCAAGTACAAGATAGAAGGTAGTTGTTCGAACAATGAAGCTGAATATGAAGCTCTAATTACTGGCCTTGAAATATTGTTGGAATTGGGGGCACATCGAGTCGAAATAATGGGAGACTCAGAGTTAGTCATTAAGAAAATCACAAAAGAGTACAAATGTATAAGAGAAAATCTCATTATGTACTTTGTGATAGCAAATCGTTTATTGAAAAAATTCGAAGTGGTTAATATTCGACACATACCTAGATTGGAAAATCAAATAGCCAATGATTTGGCACAAATTGCATCTGGGTATAGGATTTCAAAAACGAGATTACAAAGAGCAATTAAAGTCCGAGAAAAAATGACAGCAACCAACTTGTCTCCAACTGATTTAGAATCGACAAGACTAGGATATGCCGATCAAAGGGATTTCGAAATTTCGTTCATAGACAATTTATCGGAGCAAGATTGGAGGAAACCCATTGTAGATTATCTACAAAATCTAGCAGCTTTGACAGAACGAAAAATAAAATATAGGGCGTTAAGTTACATACTCATGGGGAATGAGTTGTTTAAAAAGACGCCTGAAGGGGTATTATTAAAATGCTTAAGCGAAACCGAAGCATACATAGCCCTTTCGACTATGCATGCTGGAGCATGTGGGGCTCACCAAGTAGGTCATAAGATGAAGTGGTTGTTGTTTCGACAAGGACTATATTGGCCCACTATCTTGAAAGATTGTGTCGAGTTCGCGAAGGGTTGCCAGGATTGCCAAGTCCGTACTGGTATCCAACATGTACCAGCAAGCGAGCTTCACTCAATAGTGAAACCTTGGCCTTTTAGAGGATGGGCGTTGGATCTTATTGGAGAGATTCGACCAGCATCATCGAAGAGCCAGAAGTATATACTGGTAGGCATTGATTATTTCACTAAATGGATCGAAGTTATCCCTTTAGTCAACGCAGACCAAGAAAATGTCATTGAATTTATTCAAAAGAACATTATCTACAGATTTGGAATCCCTGAGACTATAACAATTGATCAAGGGTCAGTGTTCACTGGTCGAAAGATGCAGGAATTCGTGCAAGAAACAGGCTTCAGACTCCTAACATCAACGCCTTATTACGCGCAGGCAAATGGTAAAGTCGAAGCGGCGAATAAAATAGTGATTGGCCTGATAAAAAAGCATGTAGGAAAGAAGCCAAAAATTTGGCACAAAACGTTAGACCAGATCTTGTGGGCTTGTCGAACGTCCCCAAAGGAAGCCACATGTACAACACCATATCGGCTAACTTACGGTCATGACGCAGTACTGCCAGCAGAAATTTGTCTTCAATCAGCAAGGGTTCAAAGACATCAAGATATTACCCCTGAGGTTTATTGGGATATGATGTTAGACGAATTGGTAGATTTAGACGAAGAAAGACTACGAGCTCTCGACCTACTGAGAATTTAGAAGAAAAGAGTGGAAGACTCTTACAATAAGAAAGTAAAACCGAAGGCATTCTCGCCTGAAGAACTAGTTTGGAAGGTAATTCTTCCCATGGATCGAAAAGATCGAAGCATGGGAAAATGGTCACCCAAATGGGAAGGACCCTTCAAAATTATTCAAACTTTTTCTGGTGGAGCATATGAGGTGGAAGAGTTAAGCGAAGATAAAAGACTCTTGAGAGTAAACGGCAAATATTTGAAAAAATATAAACCTATGCTCCAAGAGATCAAAATAAATAACAATTAATGATTAAGTTAACAATAAAGCCAAAATGGAAAATAACATTGATAATCCAAAATGGCTACAAAAATCACAGGGCTCGAGGTCATTTAATGCCACAGACGGGAGTGGGGCACGTGGCACGCATTTGCGCTGTAACCGTTCTGAAAAACGGAAACGTTGCAGCATGCTTCCTCGATTTCAGAGAATGGTCATGATGACAGCGTATGAAAGGCCATCGTGCGTGCGAAGTGCCTTACTGAAGTGACATCTTGGGAAAAGTTGAAATGATGATTTTTTGAGATTGTCAGATGGTTGGTAGAAGACGAAAAGCGCACAAACTAATTTGTGGCTGAGAGTGAAGGACATGTGTCGAATGGAATATCAAAGAATGCCTCTTTCTTCTAAGCATCGAAATAAGACATTCTTGGGGGGCAATTTGTTGGCTCCTAAATTCGACACCCACGTTCTATTATCATATAGATCATTAATTATGAGTTAGAAGAGTTTCCTACACAAGAAGGCTTCGATCAGCTGATCACATCGAAGGCTTATCAAAGAATGACAAGATACTTAGAGAAATTTCTCTAAGTTAGAATCATGTTGTTTTCAACGTCGAAGGAGCAACCTTTTGACCAAGGTCCCTGATGCCCAAGATCGAACGGTTTGAATTTCGAATTGTTGGAGGGAAAACGGTTCCCAGCAGTTACCAAGCGCAACATGGCGTGGAAGTAGGCGTCGAGGGTTGTGAACGTGCCATGTGGTGTCACCACGAAGCGATGTAACTGCCCAGCAGTTACTTAGGATTTTTAGTATAAATACTAAGTGTTCACGTAGTTATTAGGGGTGTTCATCATTGTATACAAGTCACTCATTTAGATTCAAGTACCCAGCGTGAGAGAAAGAATCATTGAGAATGTATGTGTGAAACACCATTTACCTTAATCGAAATCTTTTACATTCAAGCAATTTATCGCTTTCACTTATTTATCTCAGTCGAAGTCATTTATTTAACAAGCCTTTAATGATTTTATTTACTTTATCAAGCTTTTCTCCATGCAATTTACTTAAAGTGTCTCTACCTTACTTGCGTTAATCACCATTAGGATTAGTCGAAACTCTCTATTTTAAAGCATTTAAATGATAAAAATCAGCCATGTCTTAGGATCAATCTGATCGATCCCGCGAGTCACCAAATAAGTTACCTTTTGGAAGATCAGCGGTTGTTTACCATTTTTCACGGTAAACACCTTTGTAACCGTAATGTCCCTTCGAATGTCCCTCTTATATCCATCAATAGGGCTACCTACTCACTAATAGTAGGATAGCACTGTGTAAAGGATAGGAGGAAAAGAACTACCTTTTCTAGTATAAGTAGATAGATGTTAGATGCTTCCTCAAAACAAATTTTCACACTTACACATACACATTTCAAAAACGAATTTAAAAAACATTTGCTTTGTCAACTCTCTTGAGGAATGATACAAGAGTTATCATAAAGCGAATCACCACACTAAGGCATTTCAAAACATTTTTCAAAATACATAAACATAAGCAATTTTCAAAACATGAGCTAGCATCTAAGAGCCTATAGAAAACTACAGATGGAAAGGGTGATAACACCTTCCCTTTCCATAATCTAACCCCCTTACTCAGAAAACTCTCGAAAAGGTATTTTTCTGTTCTTTTCACCATTTCCTTAAATTGGATAAAAGAAAAGTCAGTGGCGGCTCTTGCTTACTGCAACATTTGCAAACACAAACGCAAAAACCAGTATTAAACAGTCGGTTCTTTCACTGTATCACAACATCAATCATAACAAAACATCAACAAAACATAATAAATAATTTATCAACACAACAACTCAAATGTGCAACGTGGGATGTAACTTATTACTATGCACATGAATGTAGTACCAATGGAACAGAAGTCCCAACTTAGAAATCTTGCCAATTAATAGAGGCAGAAACAAGGCATAAGCCCTCAACTTAATATTTTGCCAATCCATACCAACTTAACAAGCATCAGTCCAACATGATATGCCATGTATGCGACAAAATAGTTAAATGCAACATCAACAACAACAACATATAACAACATTGGCATAAGCCTACAACTCAATAATTACCCATCAATAGAGGCAACACAACAAGATTCATCACCTACAACTTCAATAATTAGTAACAATAACACAATAGCTTACATGTGCCAATAAGGTTATTAACACGTTCCTACCAAAGTACTTCCACTAAATTATCTGGCTGCTAATCCTCATTAATAGTTTTCTGCTAAATTAATGAAACTATTATTTTCCTACTACTTCTGTTATCTCTACTGTTGATATATTTTGGGTACTAATACTATTGTTATTTACTGCTAGTCTTGCAACTAAAACTCTACCAGTTATCAATTCTACAATTTACTAATTATCCTTGCTAAATATCTATTGCTATTACTTTTATATTTCACTACTACCAACAATTTTCATTACACTGTCTACTAATTATTAATTTTCTGCTAACATTACCAAGTAAAAGACACACACAGGAAACACATGAACAATTAAAGAAATACTGGGAAATGGATTCATAACCCTCGACATGCAAGATCATTCCCCTCGTCACAAAGGCATGGTGTCGGTCGGCACCCTTTATCAACATGTGTATGCCGCTCGGCATACGTCCATAATTTCTCCAGTTCTGCAATCTTCCATGCGAGTAACGGTTCTTCCCTTCTAATGATCTCAGACTAACACTATGTATTCACAACAATATAATAATTGTACCCACATCAATACATAATAATTTCCAACACTCAATTCATTGATGGAATCACTGCAACATTAGCACAATTATCACAGACACCAAACAACAATTTGTCATACAACCATCACATACAGTAACAATTTAACACAACCCAATCCCCACGTAACATGCATCATATACCAAATTATAGATCCAGAACCCCACCCTTACCTTAGATTGAAGGCCGCTCTATGATTTTCTGATCGAACCCCACTTTTCCTCTTTTTTTCTTTGCTCTGCAACTTCTACGTTCTTTTTCACTCTTCCAACCCTTATTCCTCTTCTTCTTGACAAAAACCTATTTTTTTTTCTATTATTATAACTAAACTCAATAATAATAGTATTTCTATTGGGCTTAATTCTCACACCCCTTAGTACTACATACCACCATATAAAATAGGCCCACACGAATATTCTATTAATTCCAACATTACTATTATTATTAATCAACTAATTAATTAATTAATAATAATCTAACAACTTATGCCAACAATCCATAACATCTCATAACTTCAAAAAATAACTCGGAAATAATTTAATTAAATAGTTAAGTAAATAAACGGGCATTAAGACTCTCCCCCACTTAGAATATTTTCGTCCTTGAAAATTTCCCTTGCTCAAACAACTCAGGATAGGAGTCCCGCATCTTGCTTTCTAACTCCCATGTCATGATTTCTCCGGAAGCTCCTAACCATACTACTTTCACCAAAGCAATCTCCTTGCCTCTTAGAGTCTTTATTTCACGATCCGCGATCCGTATAGGCATCGTCCCCACAATAAGATTATCTCATACTTACACATCATCCATATGAATCACATGAGATGGATCTAAAATGTACTTCAGGAGTTGCGACACATGAAACACATCATGAAAAATTGAAAGATTAGGCGGTAAAGCCACTCTATAATTAACATTTCAAACTCTGTTTAAAATTTGATACGGACCAATAAAATGAGAAGTGAGCTTTTTAGACTTCAACGCTCGCCCAAAACTAGTCATAGGTGTAACTCTCTGTTGTACCCCAAAAATTTCCCTCACATTTCTCAAAGAAATCTCTCATAAGATCTACATTGATTCAAGACTACACGAGGTTTGATCAGCTCAAGACACCTCCTTAACCACTGACAACTGAAAATTAGGGATTGAGTTT
The DNA here is from genome assembly GCA_948472305.1 of Vicia faba. Lineage (NCBI taxonomy): Eukaryota > Viridiplantae > Streptophyta > Magnoliopsida > Fabales > Fabaceae > Vicia > Vicia faba. The sequence goes on from OX451741.1 coordinate 1,020,343,332, forward strand.
TCATAAGGACAACTAGACTTTCAAGGCCTCAAATGACTTTCTTGGATCATTAGGAACCCTCAATATTGATCATGTCAAGTTTCAAGTCTTGGATCACATTTTTGCTCAGTCAGTTGATCAAGTGACCTAAAATCAACTATATTGGATAAAAAGTCAACTTGGTCAATTTGCAGTCAAACTTCATAATTTTGGATCCACATCAACATTATGAACTAATATATGTCAGTTGACTAAGTTTGGATCACAATTCCTCAAGTAATTTGATCAGATCATCAAAAGGGCAAAATGGTCAAAATTAGGGTTTTGATTGAAGAGGTTCAATTTTTTTACTTTTGCCCTAATACATGAATTGTTGGCTTGAGACATGGTATCAAGGATTCAAATACATCATTTTGACTTAATGGCATGGCTTAAAAAATTTCTCAAGATTATTGGATTGACAGATGAATTTCAGCCAACTGATGAAAAGTCAAATGTACACTAAAAAGTCAAACTTTGACTTTTTGATCAAAATCAAGTTTCAAAAATCATATTTCACCAAGACATGTCAAAATATGAAACTTGTTCATCAAGAAATTGAAAAGTCAAAATTTCCAAGACTTAGAAATTTTTCTAAGTGTTGGAAAGTTAAAAATTTTCATAACTTTGTGCCAAATTTCCACCATGATGCAAGATGATTCAAAGGAAACTTCCAACATGAAAGTTGTAGATCTCAATGAGATATAAAACATTGTAGGGAAGAACGTTTTCTATAAATTCTTGGATTTCTAGTTATGAATTTGTGAAGACATGCTCATGAAACTTAAACACTTAGTGAAATTTTGCCCTAGTTAGGCAGATTTTTGGTACCAACTTGGCAACTTTTTACCTAGTTCCAAGATGAATCTTCAAAAATGTCCAACATAGAGGTTGTATAGGATGTTACAAGCTTTCCAAAATGTCCAAGAACTCATTGAGATCATACTTGAGCTAAGAGAATCGAAGGCAAGAAGTTAGGGTTTCAAACTTGATTTACAAGGCATATTTTGTGATGAACATGAACCAAATCCATAGCCATGCTGCATAATACTCACTTTTCAGGCCTCAAACTTGTTTTTCACTCCATAATTAATGGTTTACACAACTGATTATGCCCTTATCCAAGTGCTTCAAGCTTTGTCGAAACCAATTTGCCATTTTGGGGAGAAAGTAACATATCTATTCTTGTAAAGTAAGCTTTATGCACAAAGTCAGCTTCTTGAGCTACTAACTTGTTTTCTTTAAGTACACTCCATCCATAAAGTCAAAATCAAGCTTGTTTAAAGTTTAACCACTCTACAATAGCATGGTACAAGGCATGGAAACTTGTTTTGTCAAGAAAATCACATGTTGAGCTTAAACATGTAAATTCAAATTCTGACTTGTTGTAGCATACAAAATCTTTTGCTTATAAATAGAGACACTATTTGCAAGCTAACAGAAAATGCTAAGACCCTGAAACTCCCTCAAACACTCACAAGCCAGAAATTTCTCAAAACACCATTGATACACAGTTCTGACCTTGAACTTGTATCTCTCATTTCCCTTGTGCGTTTTCCCTCAAATTCATTTGCAAAGCTTCTATACTTCAAATATAGTCCATCCTTTTCCTTGTTTTGGAATTCTAACACCATCTTCATCAACCTCCATAACCAAAAAAACAGAGTCTGCAAGTTAACTTCTCCAAACCATTCCAGCCATCCATAGCTCAAGCTAGGCATTGCATTAGCTTCCCGGGAACTTGAGGAAGCTAACCTGATCATCATAACTCTTTGAAAGCAGCTCAAACTCATTTCACGATTTCCAGTTCTTGAGGTATTTTTCTGAACCTCCATCTCTTCATTTAGGCATTGTTAGGATTTCATTTTCAAAGATAAAATGTAAATATCATTGCCCTGAAGTTGTACATATTCATAGTTTTCATTTATATGGCCCGAGCTTAGAGAATTTTAGGTTTGAATCTCTGAAAAAAGTTAGGTCAGGATTTGGTACTTTTATAAATTCTTTCTCATCTTTGAGAATTAGTTTAAGTTATTTATATATTCAGAATCATGGTGAAATTTCTAACAAGTTTGATGTTGGAAGTTTTGTGAATGGATGGGAAATAAGTGAATTACAGGGATCCTGGCTGGATGTTGAAGATGAAGTCATTTCTAGGACTGGATTTATGTTATATATTTATGGTTTTGCTTAAGTTAACGGATGTATAGCCACTCCAGTGGTAAGGTAGCGCCGTATCATGACAAGGGCGTGGGTCAAGCCCCAGCGTTGCCACTTTTTGTTATTTTTCAACATTTCCTTTCTCCTTGTTACAAGTCAGCACACTTGGGCCATCCCTCACCGGCCTTTAATTTTTTTACTTTTTCTAACCCCCTTCTTTGCAGGTTTTACACAGGCCCAACTTTCTTTTTTTATTTTATTTTTTCTGATTACAAAGATGCTAATGGGCCAGACTTCAAAAAACTGTTTTTCTAACAAACTCCCAAATTCCATTTCAAACCTCCATGACTTTTATTTTTATGTTTTATTTTATTTTATTTTTCTTTATTATTTTTATCATTATTTTTTTTTTTTTATTAATAAAAATCCAAAAAAATTAGTTCATTTATTTATATATCAAATATACTTATTTTCTCTTATTTTCATTTCTTTTTTTATATAAATTAAAAAAGACAAAAATATTTTCTTAATACAACTTAATTTCTTTTTCTTAATAAATTAATAATTAGATTTAGGTTTAGTTATTTTATTTTTTAATTAAATTAACTTAGAATTTAGGTTTTCTTTTAATTGATTAATTTCCATACTATTTTTATTAAACTTAAAGCCTTTTCTAAAAAACCCTAAAAAATGATTTCTAATTTAATTTCTTTTCTTAATTAGTTTAGGTTTAATTAATTACTTCTTTTAGTTAATTAGGTCAAAACCAAACCCTTTCCTCGAAAACCAAACAAAAATCCATTTCTTTTCAATTTTACATCCTTACACATTATATTTATTCATTTCTTGTACATTATTCAATATGGTTGTAATAGATAATTAGGTTTAATTTTTTGCAATCCCCATTTGTAAATTTGTATACCCCATCCCCAAATGATGTAATAGCATAGTAAATTTACTTTCCGCAATTTATTGCTTTCATATAAATGCTAGTAATTAGGGTTTGTATGGAAAGATAAAAATCAACAACTAGATAACCCTAATGAAAGATTAAATGCATGCAAATCAAACACATTATTAACACATGCACCCTTAAGGTTAACTCCACTTGTTGCCTAAAAAATGGTCATGTTATGCATGTGGAGTGTTTTAACAAAAACAATCAAAATACAAGATCATAGTCCCTCGACGACGCTACGAATGTTACTTTTCAAATGATCTTAGTCCCTCAATAGAAATGCTAAGATATCTCACAACATTGCTATCATGACTATACGATGACCCACGCCTGTCCTTTTACATCCAAAGATAAGGCTTCTTATCAATCAATGGTAAGATATCAATATCAAAGGAAAGGAAGAAATGAACAAAAGACTTTTAAGTAGGTAGAAACGTTCTTAGTTGCTTGCTCACTTTCAAAACAAACATCTTTGCTCACTTTCAAAACAAACATCCTTGCAAACACCAAAAACTTTCAAAACATGAAATATTTTCAAAAGTCCAATACTTTATATACATTCTTACGAAAAGAGAACCATTACAATATTTGCCTAAAAGAAGGCGCCTTTTCAAAAATACTTTTAAAACCACCACAAAACACATTTTCAAACAAAGAAAGTGATCTAGCAAGCAACTAAGAGCCCATAGATAACTATGGATGAAAAGGATGCTAATACCTTCCCTTTTCATAATCTACCCCCCAAACTCAAGAAATAATCTCAAAGGTCTTTCCTGTTCTTTTCCACCTTTACTTTTGGATAAAATAAAAGTCGGCGTCGACTCTTTCTAACCGCAACAATTGCGATCAAACACAAACATCCCAAGTCAGTTCTCGCACCGTATTATAGAACAGGCGACTCTACTGGGGAAAACTTAAAAGTCGGGTTACCTTAGGGCTAGATCACCTTTACTTTCTTTCATTGTTTGACTTGTTTTCTCTATATTATGGTACCTTGTTTGGGCTTGCTTTGATCCTCTACTCGGATCTGGGACACATTTTTAGGTAAGTAGCAATAGATTATGGAAATTATACGGTGTAGACCGATATGGTTAAAATAATGGTTACGTTAGTGTGACGCATTTGTGGGTACTGGCATCCCTTGTGTTAAATCGAGGAGAATATGGGGCCGCTGAGTGGAGTCATGAGGCACTAACTGACTTTAGAACCTTAATTGGATAAACTTGGCCATTAGAACATAGTGAGATAACCGGTTTCGATGGAAAGCTGAAAATTGGTTGATACTCGATACTACGCTCATTGAGATTGGACTTTTGGGATATCTCGGCTGCAAGAAAAGATTGATTATGCTGAGACAATGCCTAAAAGAAAGGTCAGTGATATTGAGACCCTTTAGAACCCGATTACTATTACTAGGACAGGTTTGAGCCAACTAAACTTCAAGAGGGTACTTACCTACAAACTCCATGCCAGCCTAAACCTAAGAACTTGTTTACCTTGTGCGTATATGCTTACTTTTACATAACATCATAAACATCATAACATCATACACACTCTCACTAACCATTTCAAGGATTTAGGAATTTATCTTTTTTTGTTTGTTTTGTAGGCCATGAACTCCGCCCGAAGAAATACCATTAGAATCAACTTTGTGAAAGAACATCTTCAACTCCAAGAGCTAGCATCCAGGGTACCTGAAGACTCCCCTTTCACCAAGAAATATGGTCGACTCCTTAGTTTGGATACCTCCAATTTCCAAGAAGAGATGATGCGCGTGTTATTCCAATTTTTTCGATCCCATGCATCATTGCTTCACTTTCCCTGACTATCAGTTAGTGCCAACACTAGAAGAATTACCATTGCTATTAGGAGTGCCCGTGCTTGATCAAGCATCGTTCACCTGTTTATAAGGGATTCCAAAACCTGAAGTCATTGCCGAAGCCTTGCATCCGAAGAGAGCCGACATTGTAGCATATTGGGAGATAAGAAGCGGAGTCCAAGGGTTCCTAGCCAAGTTCTTATTGGAGAAGGCTCGTTCATTTTGGAAAGATTTAGATTTTCAAGCCTTTGAAGATGTCCTAGACCTTCTCATCTATGGTTTGGTTCTATTTCCCAACTCGGACCAATTCATAGATGTGAATGCCATCACAACCTTTCTCTCTCATAATCCTATACCTACCTTGCTGGGAGACATCTTTCATTGTTTCCATACTCGTACCATGAAGAAAAGAGGTACTCTCTTATGTTGTATTTCCCTACTAGCCAAGTGGTTTATTTTTCACTTACCTCAATCAACATTGAAGAATGAGCAAGGATTGATATGGTCTCAAAGGATGATGTCCCTCACCCACTCTGATATCCATTGGTGTTCGAGATCCTTGGCAAATACTTCTATCATTGACCATTGTGGGGAATTCCCTAATGTCCCTTTTCTTGGCATTAGGGGAGGTATCGCTTACAACCCTTGCTTAGCCTTGCGACAGTTTGGTTACACCTAGAGAGATGGTCCTCATGACATGCTTATCCAAGAAGTGGTATTTGATTACGAGAGAGACGATTAAGGCTACCGTCAAAGGTTTGCACGAGCTTGGATAATGGTAAACAAAGCAGATAGTGGGACACTGGGATACAAGAATTCTATTCCCTTTGAACCTTATCTTAGGTGGGTGCGAGCTCGTGCTAAGAAACTAATGATGCCTTATCCCTCCATCCTACCAGTTATCATGGAGCCTATTGCTGAAGAAGAAGTCTCGTATACTGTCCTCCATACCAACATGCCTACTTCTCTTGAAGACTTGCAAAATGGTTAGATTCATCTAAAGGAAGAACGAGACACTTTCGAAGCTCAGTGTTATGCGAGTGAGAAAAGGGCTTTAGAGCTTACAAAGCAACTATGTGAAGAAAGAAGCTTGAACGCCTACCTTGCGCCGAAGAGGATGCGTTCAACCTTTTAATCTTAGAGATTTATTTTGTAAGCCCAAGAGGCATGTTGTAATCATTTTGAACTAATTAATGAAAATTGACATTTGTTCATTCTTTGTCGATACAAATTTAAATTTCATAAATCTTTGAAATAATTTGCATATACATATTCCATGCATCATAACATAACAGGTTTTCCACGACAGGTTTCCTTATCTCTCTGCTGTTTATTTCAGTAAGATGGATATCGAGAAAACAGTGAAGGACCTACAAGCACAAAACTCCTAGTTTCAAGAGACTCTGCTGACACTGGCTAAGGGGCAACAAGATTTAATGGCATTGTTAGCAGCCAAAAAGAAACAAAAGAGGAAAGCTTTAGTCAACATGGGTAGAAGATTCAGAGAGTCGGCCCGTCAGATACCGGTAGTGGAAGACTCATCTGAGGAAGACGATAATCAGATTGGAGAAGCAAGGAGTACCCAGGCTGGGTGTATCAATGATCAACCGTCAGATGATGAAGATTATTTTGACGAGCAGTATCCTCTTACCGATGTTAAGTACAAGCAGCTAGAAGACAGACTAAAGGCCGTTGAGATTCAAGCCGTCCCTGATTTGAATATTTATGATTTGGGTTTAATATCTGGGGTTGTCATCCCCCACAAATTCAAGATACCAGTCTTTGAAAAATACGATAGGGTTTCCTGTCCAAAACTTCATCTGAAGTCTTATGTGGGAAAGATAAAACCGCACACCGCTGACAAGAAACTTTGGGTTCACTTTTTCCAAGAAAGCTTGGTTGGGACGCAACTAGAGTGGTTTTACCAATTGGAGGGTTCCCGTATCCATACATGGGAAGACTTAGCTATCGCTTTCTACCATCAATACCAGTATAATGCCGACCTGGCACCGACAAGAGTTCAATTGCAAGACATGACAATGGGGAAGAATGAAGGGTTCAAAGAGCACGCCCAAAAGTGGAGGGATCTTGCCAGTAGGGTCCAACGGCCATTAAATGATAGGGATCACATTGATATGTTTATGGGCACTTTATCTGGTCCATTTTTCAACTTGTTAGTTGGTTGTTCTTCTTCCGGTTTCACCGAGCTAATCTTAATCGATGAAAGAGTTGAAAGCGGTATCAAAAGTGGGAAGATTCCCATAGCATCTGCCTCCACACCAAATCCTGTAAAGAAACCTTTTATCGGGAAGAAATAAATGAATGTTGTGTATGGGGAAAGGGCCCGTACCAAGAAGGATGAACGCCAGTCTATTAATTCTGTCTGGATTTCCAACCCACCCCTGTTCCAAGATAATGTGCCAATCATCAACGATTTGAGACTCCACGAAGACAATTCACAAGGATATGCATGTCGCTATCCCAAGCCTTACAACACCTACTAAAGGCTAGTTTGGTGACACTGCATGATCCTCCTGCCAATCCAAATACAACTTCACCTAAATACAATCCGAATACCAAGTGTGCATATCACTCGAATAGTCCCGGGCATGAGACTGACTAATGTTGGGCACTGAAGAATAAAATTCAAGACTTAATAAAAAACAAGACCATTGAATATGATCCTCTTCCAACTCCGAATGTAATCACCGCGTCTATGCTAAATCATGGCAATGGAGTCAATGTTGTTGAAGACACCATTTTTGTTTCCTCCGTCGGAGACTTGACTACTCTGTTAACCATTATAAAAAAGAATTTGTTGAAAGCCGGGATTTTCCCTGGCTGTTTGAAGGACTCTGTTTGTTGTGCCAAACAACTCAATGGATGCACATGGCTGAAGGAAGGCGTTCAATTCCTGGTGAATAGCCATGAGATCCTATTTAAGAAGACTCTGTCCACCAAAAGTTTGACCAATAAGATTGAAGACCTCTCCATCATAACCATCTCAAACAATCCTCTTAGGATCTCCTCCAAGGGTCCTATCAGGATTTCAAAAGAACTGACATTTGCTCCTCTGATAATTACCGCCCCCGGGCCAATCCCGTACTCTTCAAACAAAGCAGTGCCATGGAACTATGGTGTTGAGGTGTTTTACCATGGAATAAAGCAAGACGCTTGGATTGAAGAAAGCAAAGATGATGACATTGGTAACATTACTGGCTCTAGTAAGGTGACCATAACTGGGAGAATCTTTTCACCCAAAATTTCACCACCAACTGTTACAAAGACACTTGTCTGCATCACCACCACTAAGCAGCCTAGTGTTGACACAAGGGGAAAAGAGAAGGTTGTTGAGCCTGTCGAGACAGAAATACCCGTAAAAGACATTGCTGCTGAGGAACCTTCCGCTAGAGAAATGGATGAGATCTTAAAAATTATAAAAAGGAGTGATTTCAAGATTGTGGAGCAGTTAGGGCAAACCCGTTCCAAGATTTCTATGCTATCTTTGCTACTCTGTTCTGATGCTCATGCTCGGGCGTTAATCAATTTATTGAAGAAGGCTCATGTCCCTCATGAGACCACGACATACCAGTTTGAAAATTGTGTGGCAAGCTTGACGACCGACAATGGTTTGGGGTTCTCGGATACTGATCTGACACCACTTGGAAAGAACCATAACAAAGCTCTGCATGTTTCTGTTGAATGTAAGGGGACTACCTTAGCACATGTTCTGGTTGACATTGGCTCTTCTTTAAACGTGCTACCCAAGGGGGCTTTGGACCGTTTAGACTGTGAAGGACTAGTTTTGAAACCAAGTGATATTATTGTGAGGGCTTTCGACGGGTCCAAAAGGACAGTTCATAGAGAGGTGGATCTCCCGATCAAGGTGGGCTCATAGATTTTTAACTCTACTTTCTACATCATGGATATCCGTCCTGCCTACTCCTGTTTGTTGGGTCACCCATGGATCCATAAAGCAGGGGAAATAAAGTCAACCCTTCATCAAAAGCTCAAGTATCTGGTCAAAGGAAGGATTATCACTGTCTGTGGTGAGGAGGAGTTCATGGTAAGCCACCTTAACTCTTTCAAATATGTGGAGATGGATGGAGAATTTATAGAAACCCTGTGCCTGGCTTTTGATGTTGTGCCACCAATGGTTTCTACTGCCAAAGTTTCCTCTGATGTGTCCAAAGTTATTAAGGTCGTTCCAAAGATGGTTCCATTCAAAGAAGCTCGTGCCACAGTCGAAGAAGGAAGCTGTGATACTTGGGGGGAATTCCTCGAGATACCTTTCAAAGCAGACAAATGTGGTTTGGGTTTCACTATCAAGGCTCAGAAATAAGTGATGCACACTCGTGCAGGGAAGCCTCCTCTCCGTACTGGAAGACATGAAGTTAACATTGTGGGTGATTCTGATGATGAGGTTGCATTTAAAGATTGGGTATATCCTATTACAATAGAGCTCAACAATTGGCACGCAAAGAACTTCGTTCCCATATCCTTCATTGAGGAGTAATGACTTTTTTACTGATTTCTTTTAATTCAAGAACATTTTGTCTGTAATATTAAACAATGACTTTTAAGCCATGTGCCTGAACTGGGGCACTATGGTCCATTTGTCAAGGGTTTTATTTATGTTCATGTTATCATATGATCATTCAGTAAAAACCATTGGACTTTTTGCATTCGAACTTTTGTGCTCATTGTCTTTCTTTTTCTTCAATACAGTTTTCAAAATAGCCACGTGTCTTACATGCACACACACATACACACACTCTTGCAGGTCCTCATCCACTCTAGATCTCATTGCCAATGACTCTACTATTTCGACTATGATTTCGAACATCCAATTAACTAAGCCGAAGACGAAGGCGAGGAAGACTGTGAAATACCGGGAGAACTAGCCAGACTTCTATTATAAGAGGAAAAAGCTATTCAGCCGCATGAAGAGTCAGTTGAAGTCATCAATCTAGGTACCGAGATAGAAAAGAAAGAGGTTAAGATCGACGCTAACTTAAAAGACATTGTCAAAAAAAGGTTGGTTTAGATGTTGCATGACTATGTGGAAGTGTTTGCTTCGTCGTATGAAGATATGCCAGGGTTGGATACCGACATTGTAGTTCATCGTCTGTCAACAAAGGAAGATTGTCCTCTTTTCAAACAAAAGGTTCGTCGCATGAGGCCTGACATGTCTGAAAAGATAAAAGCTGAAGTGAAGAAACAATTTGACGCAAGGTTCCTAACTGTGAAATCTTATCCCCAATGGGTTGCAAATTTGGTGCCAGTGTCGAAGAAAGACGGAAAAGTTTGTATGTGCGTAGATTATAGGGATCTGAATAGGGCAAGCCCCAAGGATGACTTCCCTCTACCTCATATTGATGTCTTGGTCGATAACACTGCTCAGCATAAAGTCGTCTCTTTCATGGATGGTTTCTCAGGCTATAATCAAATTAGGATGGCTCCCGAAGACATAGAGAAGACCACTTTCGTTACGCAATGGGGCATCTTTTATTACAAGGTCATGCTGTTTGGATTAAAGAATGCAGGGGCAACATATAGAGGTATATATGGATGATATGATTTCCAGATCATAAACTGAAGAGGAACATCTCGATCACCTGTACAAGCTATTCGAGAGGATGAAAAAGTACAAGTTGAGGTTGAATACTAATAAGTGCACATTTGGAGTTCAATCTGGAAAGCTTCTAGGTTTTGTTGTCAGTGGTAAAGGCATTGAAGTCGATCCTGCCAAGATAAAGGACATCCAAGAAATTACAATCCCCCACTCTGAAAAGGAAGTTAGAGGATTCTTGGGTCATCTTAACTATATTGCGCGCTTCATATCTCACCTAATTGCTACTTGTGAGCCAATCTTCAAACTCTTGAAGAAAGATCAAGTAGTCAGATAGAATGATAAATGCCAGGCTGCCTTCGACAAAATCAAGGAATATCTGCAAGAACCTCCTATCCTTATGCCTCCAGTTGAAGGAAGACCCTTGATCATGTACTTGACAGTACTAGAGAATTCTATGGTGTGTGTTTTGGGCTAACATGACGAGTCTGGCCGAAAAGAGCATTTTATTTACTACCTGAGCAAAAGGTTTACCGACTGTGAAACCATATATTCACTGCTCTAGAAAACTTGCTACACTCTGGCATGGGCTGCTCGCTGATTAAGACAGTATATGTTGACTCATACCACTCTACTGATTTCTAAGATGGACCCTGTGATACGGTGGGAGAACTGACTTGGTTGTTTTGCGTTTGTATTTGCAAATTTTGCGGTTAGCAAGAGTCGCCACCGACTTTTCTTTTATCCAAAAGGAAAGGCTGAAAAGAACATGAAAGACCTTTAGAGATGTTTTCTTGAGTTCGGGGGGTATATTATGAAAAGGAAAGGTATTAGCACCATTTTCATCCATGGTTTTCCATGGGCTCTTAGTTGCTTGCTATATCACTTGCTTTTGTTTGAATGTGTGCTTGTCATGTGGGTTTTGAAAGTATTTTGAAAATGTCTTTGTAATGGTTCTCGTTTCTATAAGAACGCGTACACAGTGTTTGTTTCAAAAATAGTTCAAAGAGGTGTTTGTGGAATGTGTTTTTGAAAGTGATTTTGAAAAGGGTTTTCTTTGTAATGACTTTTGTTTCTGTAAGAACGCATGCAAAGTGTTATCTTTTGGAAGTGTTTCAAAATGAGAGTGTTTGGTTTATAAAATGTTTTTGTTGTGAGCAAGCGAGCGACTAGGAGTAACCTACCTACTCAAAAGGTCTTAGGTGTTATTTTCCTTCTCCTTTAGATATGGCTATCTTACCATTGTTTTGGTAAGAAGCCTCATTGTTGGATGTGAAGGGACGGGTGCAGGATGTTTGTATAGTCATAGAAGGCAACCCATGGAACTTTTTAGCAATATCGTTTTAGGGACTAGATTGTTTACCGAAGGCAACATCGAGGGTCATCGAGGGACTACGATCTTTTATCGAGGGTCTTTTGCTAAAAACGCCCATGTTTGAGGGACATGACTAATTTCCGATAAGAAACAAGTGAGATTACCCTAAGGGTGCGTGTGTGCAAGTGTGTTTGTTTGCATGTATTATTTCTTGCATGTAAAATTTATCTATTTGTTGATTTTATCTTGCCATACATCCTAATTAATAGCAATATATGAAAGCAAAAATAAAATACGGAAAATAAAATCCTAAGCTATTACATCTTTAGGGGGATGGGGGTACAATTTGCAAACAAGGATGAAATAAATGTATAATTATTACAACTGCATCGAACTAATGGGCAGCAATGAAAATATATACATAAATAGTGTAGAAAATTGGAGAAACTGCCTTTTGAACCATTATGTATCGACACATGCTGTTATGCATCGACACATAACTTTTCCTTGCTCCTGTAAAGAAAGATTAGCTCAGTATGAGCCGAAACATAATGGGATGTGTCCACTCATACACCTTCTTTGTATCGACACATATGCTTTTTGTGTCGACTCATAAACTTTTCAACCTTCTATTTTGGGACCTGGAATCAGTATGAATCGATGCATAAGGTTTATGTATCGACTCATACCCCGTGTTTTACTAGGATGAGTCGATGCATGTGTGTATGTGTCGATACATACTATGTTTTTATGCCTTAAACATTGTTTTATTGTCCATACATGTTAGTTTACAGCATATGGTTGATAATCATAAACAACAAGCAATCGGTTAGCTAAAAGGGGCAATGATTACTACATCTTATCTTCAAGAATAAATCATTAATGATGTATGAAAAATACCAAGTCAAGAAGACTTACCTTGAAACTACACTTGGTGTTTGAAATCTGAATGCCTTTCAAGATGCTGTGAGGGCTCCAATGAATCTCCATGCAGCTTGTTCCAAACTGTTGAAACCCATCCAAGTTATACAATATTTTTTTATGTTTGGATGGTGAGGACAATGGCCCTGACATAAACTGTTTTAGAGTTTTTACAATCTCTATGTGCTAAGGTGTTTAGTTTATGGGAGAGTTTGTAAGATGGAATAATGGATTGAAGTTATGTTTTCAATGAGATTAGAACTGGTTTCTTTTTCTTGAATGAGCCAAAGTTTAAAAAATATTGTTTTTCTGTTCAAAGCCTCTCTATTCTCTCCCAAAATTCCAACCCTTATGTCTTATGAAATAGTCCCTTTTGTAGACCCTTGACTTAGGTTTAGGGGGAAAAAAATAAGTCATTTTGAATTGTTTTTGCCTACTGTTTTGATACTTTATTCACACAATTTTATTTTTGCTATTTTGGTGCAATTTTGGGGTTGTTATGATGCAGGTTGGGGCAGACTGCATAGAGCAGTTTTGGACTGTATAGGACAGCATATGCAGATTTGTGGTGCAGCATAGCACAAGGTTTTTTGTAGGACAACAATGGAGCAGGTTTTGGCGTGTTGTGGCAATGTAGCATATCATACTCTGTTCAACTTGGCCAGCAAGATTTGTAGCATGAAATAAACTTAGTCTTGTGGAGTATTTTATGCACATTGTATTAAGGACAAAACATTGTGACAAGGTTTTGAGTCAAAGGGAAAAGTCCAAGCAATACCAAGTTTAGGGTTTGTAAACTTGCAAAAAATGTCACTTTGTAATAACTTGAATTATTTGCCTCATTTTAAATTATTTGGAATTGTAGTAAAAAAATGTCATGAAGCAAATGAAATTAACAAGTATAGAAAATACTTAGAAAAATTTCAAAGTCTTGCAAAAGTTGGATTTTTTTATTCTCTTGATTTTTTTTATGATCAAATTTCACCTTTTGGATGTCTTGACGCAATGTGATTTTTGGGACTCAAATTTGGTTAAAAAGTCAAAGTTTGACTTTTCAGTGTGCTTTTGACCATTTTGCCCTTGTGAATGATTTTCTTGAAAAGTTATAATTCCAGACTTGAAACTTGATAGAAGCAAACTTGAGCCAGGATGATCTTTTGAGAAATGAGAGGGAAAATTTTGGGGTACAACAGTTGCCCCTGTTCAATCTTCTTAAGTCTGAGGATGTAGATTGGCTGGTCTGCCTTTTGTGATCTAAAGGTAGAAGATGATTGAACACTAGAGTGCGTAGAAATTTGCACTCGCATGAAGTTATACTGATTAGTGATATCGGGAATGGGCTTACAGATGCCATTTGGAAGGCGACGGAGAATCGTCGCAGATGGGATTAAAGATGCCATCAAGAAAAGATTGGTTGCATAAGAGATTTCTTGGCAAGAATTCTTGTACCTGCTGTTGAGGAGGACTTCACTGGGGAATGTTGATTTATGTCCTGGGAAGTAGAGTCTAGGAGCTTCAGTTGTCCATTACTCTGCTGGGGAATTAACTCTTGATTGAGGAGGTGAAAGTAGAACACATATCTGGTTAGGGTCCAGGCTGTACTGCGACTTACTGGAGAAATGTGAAATTGACCGTATCTGGTCGGGTTCGGGCCTTACAGTGTTGTAAACTGTTGTCTGGAGATAAGAGAGAAGGAACCTGGATAGTAGGGTTGCTTCGAAATGAAATCCTGGGTAGTAGAGCTTATGGGAATGAAATTGGATAGTAGGGTTACTTCAAGATGAAAACCTGGATAGTATGACTTATGGGAAGAAACCTGGATAGTAGGGTTACTTCAAGATGAAAGCCTGGATAGTAGGGCTTATGGGAAGGAACCTGGATAGTAGGTTTACTTCAAGATGAAAGTCTGGATAGTAGGGCTTATGGGAAGGAACCTGGATAGTAGGGTTACTTCCAGATGAAAGCCTGGATAGTAGGGCTTATGGGAAGGAACCTGGATAGTAGGGTTACTTCAAGATGAAAGCCTGGATAGTAGGACTTATGGGAAGGAACCTGGATAGTAGGGTTACTTCAAGATGAAAGCCTGGATAGTAGGGCTTATGGGAAGGAACCTGGATAGTAGGGTTACTTCAAGATGAAAGCCTGGATAGTAGGGCTTATGGGAAGGAACCTGGATAGTAGGGTTACTTCAAGATGAAAGCCTGGATAGCAGGGCTTATGGGAAGGAACCTGGATAGTAGGGTTACTTCAAGATGAAAGCCTGGATAGCAGGGCTTATGGGAAGGAACCTGGATAGTAGGTTTACTTCAAGATGAAAGCCTGGATTACAGGGCTTATGGGAAAGAACCTGGATAGTAGGTTTACTTCAAGATGAAAGCCTAGATAGTAGGGCGTATGGGAAGGAACCTGGATAGTAGGTTTACTTCAAGATGAAAGCCTGGATAGTAGGGCTTATGGGAAGGAACTTGGATAGTAGGGTTACTTCAATTGATCTTGTAGATTAGTTGACCCATTTGGTTTCGGGAATTAATTTTTCATTAGCTGTCTGCAAATATGACATGTATAACTGCTGGAATTGTTGGTGATAATTATCTTTCCTGAAATGATAACAGGGTTAATTATATGTGATGCATGAAATGCATTGTGGGATGATGTTCTCAAAATAAATGTGATTATGTTGTATGGGATATGTATGCGCATGTCATGATGTATGAGCATGAGATGCTATTGTGACATGTTCGAGTATGGGAAAATAAATCCTTGACTGCTGTTGGAGAGTATAGCATTCCTTGCTGTTATAGAGAATTGTGGCTCTTCTACTTCCACTGGGGATGGTGAACGAAAATGACTACACCGGAGATTTTCCCTTTGTTATTTGTGAATATTCTACCAGGGAGAGACTCTGTATGAGAATAGCTCTGCGGGGGAATGACTGTGTTGGAAGGTGGACTTTCGTAGCTGAAGTAATAAGCTCTGTTGGGGATTGAGCTTCTGTATCCAGAGGAATACACTCTGCTTGGGGAGATAAAAAATTTACGATGATCCGCTCGCGATTATGAAATTCCGCTGGGGAATGTAGATGTCAGGTTTCTGGACGACCTTGGCTAGGGAGATTACTCCCTATTTTGAGAGAACTGATATCAATGCTTTGATTACCTTTACTCTGTGGGGAATACAGATGCTACGAGGTCGTATGCGCTGATGATTATGTTTCAAATTTGTCTTTGCCCCGGTACCGGCTGGACAGAGTAACTGTCGAGTTTTGACATTTCTGGTTTTTTACCCCTGTTTCTTAAGTTTCGAGCAATTGTCTTTCTGTTTTTTATGAAAACATTTGTGAGTAGCAATCATATTCAAATGCATATGTCAAGAATAAACCATTGGACATTCTCGCAAAACAGAATAGAAAAAGAAAAAAAACATAGTTTTTTGTGTAAAAATGATTTGTATTGATTTTCGAAGTTGGCATATAATAGGCATTTTTGTACAAGAAGGTTGACGCTCTAGTAAGAGAATGCAGCCGTAAAAATAGAATTTATACAATATTATGTAAAAAGAAAACAGCTATGTACAACAATCCCATTGGGTTCTAATTCTGCTTTTGCCGCTATGTCTTCGAGCATCTCATCACTTTGCTGCTTGTTCGAGGCTGACTAGATTGATTGGTGTCGTTCGAGCTTAACAGTTGATATTGAGGTCTTATCGCTAGGTGATCCAATGGGACATAGTGATACGCTTTACATCCCTAACTTTTGCCTGGACCGCCCTTTCGGGTTTTCAGTCCACCGGGATACCCTTTTTTACCCAAGCCGCCTTTTCAGGTTTTCGACTTGCCGGGTGTACATTTTTTTTTTATTTTCATCCCTTATTTTTGTCCAAACCCTTTTGGTTCGCCGGGAAGCCCTTATTTTTTCCTAGGCCAATTAACCTAGCGGGTATTTTATTATGCATAGTATCTTTTCACTATGTCCGCATTGACAGAGTTAGGAAGTTCGTTACCGTCCATGGTGGTTAGAATCATGGCTCCACCCGAGAAAATGTTTTTAATTACAAACGGCCCTTCATAGGTGGGATTCCATTTGCCCCTGGGATCACCTTGCGGCAGTATGATGCGCTTGATCACTAGATCCCCGACTTGATACTCTTGGAGTTTGACTTTTTTGTTGAAAGCCTTGATCATCCGTTTTTGATACGTTTGACCATGACAGACAGCAGTAAGTCTCTTCTTATCAATCAAATTCAGTTGATCAAGTCAAGTCTGGATCCAGTCGTCTTCGTTCAAACCTGCATCTTTCAAAATCCTTAGAGAAGGAATCTGGAGCTCAATGGGTAGGACTGCCTCCATTCCATATACCAGGGAGTAAGGTGTTGCCCCTGTCGATGTCTATGCTGAGGTACGGTACCCATGAAGAGCGAATGGTAAAATCTCATGCCAGTCTTTGTATGTCACTGTCATCTTTTGTATAATCTTTTTGATGTTCTTGTTAGCCACTTCAACAACGCCACTCATCTTCGGCCGGTAGGGAGAAGAGTTATGATGTTGTATCTTGAATTGCTTACAGAGTTCGGTGATCATCATATTATTGAGATTTGTACCATTTTCCATGATAATTCTCTTTGGCACACTGTACCGACAGATCAGGTTATGCCTAATAAACTGCGCCACCACGTTCTTGGTTACAGTAGCAAAAGAGACAGCTTCAACCCACTTTGTGAAGTAATTGATAGCTACCAGGATGAAGCGATGCCCATTGGAAGATGTAGGCCTGATCTCTCTGATCCTGTCAATGCCCCATATTGAAAATGTTTGCTTGGCCGTACGTAACCCTTTGCTGGAATTCATGTTCAATTCCTCAGGTGATTCAAATGCAGACTTGCCCCTGGTTATTCAGCACTTCTTGAGAGATTTCTTGGAATCTTGACTTGATTGCCCCAGACTAGTTGGATAGTGACATGTCATGCCTCCTTGCTTATAGGAGATTTGTCATTGAGGAGTGTCATCCCATTTGAAGTGGTTCTGTTTCTTGAGAATTTCCGTTAATTGGATATTCATTGTATAAATTTTTCCGCTGTCAAACAATTAGCCATATGCAAATAGAGATGTTCGAAATAATGCAAAGTTTATGTTTGTCTTGAAGTATCAAGAATGCAGTTTTAACAAATAAAGAGTTTTGTAAGAATGTGAATTCAACTCAGGATTTACAGTAAGCCTTACAAGAGTCAGGATACCTTTTGTAATAGTATGCTTTCGAACTAACCCATGCTTCAATTAGGACTTTTGAAGGGTTGTAGTGTGGTCTGGTTCACGGTTTAAGAAACAAAGGATAAGGCTCAAAGTGTATTTTTACCCGCCCGTTCTTCGTGATGTTCTCCAGTCCTAAACTCAGTTAATTGTGCGTTTGAACTCCAATTGAGTCTGGAATGATGGTTCAGATATTTGGAAGTTTATTTGAGAAGGCAGTCATTTTTGCGACATTTTCCATGTTGTCGATGATTTGTAGTGACCTCTTTTTATTGATTTATTATCCCTAATTTTTGCTTGACTGCTCTTGTTTTGAGATTACAGTCAACGGGATGCACCAGTTTTTTCTTAAGTCTCTTTCGTAGGTTTTGACTTAGTGGGCTTTTCTTTTGAGAGATAATGACTTCCTATTTTATAGGGAACCATCACTATCTATTGATTCCAAAGGATGTTTTTTGGTGTCATTCATTGTGTACGAAGTGAAAGCTTGCGGCTGAACATGCATTTTAATTAACTGAGAGACTACCCTGCCCCAGGTTTATGATTAAAGGTTTCAATTTGTGTGAAAAAGGAAACTCCTACTTCTTAGGCTCAACGGGGTTGACCAGGGATTATCCTCCTTATAACTCCAGTGTTTAGGAATTGAAACAAATGCTTGTACATTGTCAGCAAGGTCTGTTCAAAAGCATACTATATGAGATTATGGTATTGTTTTCGTCATCTTCCCTCTAAAGGCTTGCAACTTTTTGAAACAAGAGTTGAATATCATAAAGGAGTAAAAATCATAGTTTAAATATAATGAAAATGAATGTATTAATTCAAGACAAACATATGCAATGCATTAATGAAACAAAGTTTAACATTAATAGATAAATGTTTGAACAACAAAAGAGATTACAATTAAAAATTCAAAAATGAAAAGGACGCTCTCAATGATTTGGCATAGGAGCAGTGATCACGTTGGGAGCCTCTAGAGGGTTGAACTCAATCTCCTTGGCGTCAATCATGTTTTTAATCTTGTATTTCAGTGCCTAACAATCGTTAGTATCATCCCAGGACTGCCAGAATGATAAGCACATATTGCATCATGATTGTAGTTAGGAGAAGAAGTTTTAGGGTTTGGATGAGGTCCTATCAACGTAATCAGATTCATCCTCAACATGTGTTGCAATGATTAAGAGAGTGGCATGTTGATGTTGGTAAACTGTCTTTTGGGATCCTCTTGCCTTCACTGATTTCCCCGTTGTTGTTGTCGTCGCGATGCAGAATCGGAGATCAGGATTGCCCCCACGTGTTGGTCGTGGTTACTCTTGTTACAGCCTTTTTGGCCGTACACAGAATTGGACTCTTTCTTCCCATTGTATGGCCTTTTCTGAGTATCATAAGATGTAGCTCCTTGGATCTTTCTGCTTCTGATTCCATTTTCAACTTGTTCCCCAGTTAGAATCAGCTCGGTGAACCCAGCTGAGGAGCCTCCGAATAGGTGATTGAAGAAAGGTCCTATCAAAGTTCCCATGAAGATGTCAATCAGCTCCCTGTCAGTTAATGGGGGTTGCACCCTACCAGCTAGGTCTCTCCATTTTTGGGTGTATTCTTTGAAGCCCTCATTGGAACGCATGGTCATATTCTACAACTGCACATGAGTTGGTGCAAGATCAGTGTTGTATTGGTACTGCCTATAGAAAGCAACAACTAAATCCTCCCAGTTGTGGATGCGAGAACCTTCCAATTGATAGAACCATTCAAGTTGAGTCCCAGCTAGACTCTCTTGGAAGAAATGGACCCAAAGTTTCTGATTAGTAGTGTATGGTTGAATCTTGCAGACATAATATCTCAGATGCATCTTGGGGCAATAGCCTCATCATATTTGACAAAAGCAGGAATCTTGAATTTCGGTAGGATGACCACTCCAGAAACCAAACCCAAATCTTCAAAATCCAGACCAAGTACCCTCTAAATTTCCATGGCGTTGAGACGATTCTCCAGTTGTTTGTATTTGTCGTCTGCAGGTGGGTATTGTTCTTCAGTGTAGTCAGCCTCTTCTTCGTTAGACCCCAGACTGTGATCCCCTTCTTTTGTCTGATTGTCTCCATCAGTTGACAGAGTTGCGAATTGTAGAGCTTGCTCTGCTGGTCCTCTGAACCTCCTTCCCAAGTTCACGACACCTACTTACTTCTTTGTCTTTTTCTTCTTGTCTTTAAGAATGAGAGTCTTTAGGTCCACTTGCCCCTTATCCATAGCCAAAAACATTTGTTGGAATTGGGAATTTTGTGCTTGAAGATCCTTCACTGTTTGTTCCATATCTATCTTACTGAAATAAACAATAGAAAGATAAGGAAACCTGTGTGGGGAAAACCTGTCATGAAATGATGCATGGTATGTGGATGCATGTTTTCAAGGATCTCGCAGGGTAAACACAAGAAGATGTTAGAAGTTGAATTTTCATCATAACTTTGATCGGAGAACTTCATATTGGTGGATTCCCTTCCACGAGAATCAAGCTCACCATGTCAAGTGGGTCATAGCCCTCTATTCTTGTCATCGTACCTTAGTTTTTGATGGCATTTGGTTAGAGGAGAATAAATCCTCTTGCCCCTTGATAGATGTCTAGCTCAACGTGTCCCTGTATTACATGCCCTTGACATCCTTAAAATGGTTATTGAAAAACACTATGATATGATGTTATGATGTTATGTACAAGTATGCAAAGCAAGCAATTCGTTATGTACAAATAATCATATACACACAAAGCAAACAAGTCCTTAGTTTTAGGCTTTCATGGAGTATGTAGGTAAGTACCCTCTTGAAGCTTAGTTGGCTTAACCTGTCCTAGTAATAGTAATCGGGTTCTAGGGGATCTCAATATTACTGACCTTTCTTTTAGGCATTGTTCTAGCTCAAGCACCAAAGTATTGTGGCCATAATATCCCAAAAGTCCAATCTCAATGAGTGTAGCATTAAGTATCAACCAATCTTCGGTCGGAACCAAAGTCGACCATCTCACTACTTTCTAGTGGCTTAGGATGAGTCAATTAAAGGTTCTAAAGGTCAGTTAGCGCTTAATGGCACTATAAGGAAGCCTAATGTTATCCTTAACTGACTCAAGGAACATTAGTACAAGCCAGAGTATCACACTAATGTAGCTATCACTTTGTCCATATAGGTCTACACCGTACAACCTCCATAATTTATTGCTACTTACCTAAAAAGGTGCCCCAGATCCAGGTGTAGGATCTTTAACAATAACCCAAACAAGGACCCAAAAATGTAAAGCAAGCAAGTCAAACAAGGAAAGCAAGTAAATGTGATCTAGCCCTAAGGTAACCCCACTTTTAAGATACTCCCCAGAAGAGTCTCCAGTTTTGTAATACGGTGGGAGAACTGACTTGGTTGTTTTTGCGTTTGATCTTAATTGTTGCGGATAGCAAGAGCCGCCATTGACTTTTCTTTTATCCAACAAAGGAAAGGGTGAAAAGAATAGGAAATACCTTTAGAGATGTTTTCTTGAGTTTGGAGGGTGGGTTATGAAAAGGGAAGGTATTAGCACCCTTTTCATCCGTAGTTTTCTACGGGCTCTTATTTGCTTGCTAGATCACTTGCTTTGTTTTAAAATGTTCTTATGGTGTGGGTTTGAAAATATTTTGAGAACGTCTTTGTAATGATTATCGTATCTATAAGAATGCGTACAAAGTGTTGGTTTTGAAAATAGTTCAAAGTGATGATTGTTGTGGAAGATGTTTTTGAAAGTGATTTTGAAAAGTGCCTTTGTAATGATTCTCGTCTCTATAAGAATGCGTACAAAGTGTTTTGACTTTTGAAAATGTTTCAATTGAAAGTTTTGGTGTGAAAATGGTTTTTTAGTTATGAGCAAGCAAGCAACTACGAGCGTCCTAACTACTCAAAAGGTATTTGTTCTTTTCCTCCTCCTTTAGACGTTTCTATCTTACCATTTATTGATAAGAAGCCCCATCGTTATATGTGAAGAGACGGGCGTGGGTCGTTTGTATAGTCATAGAAGGCAACCTATGAGACGTTTTAGCAATTTTCGTTAGGGGCTAGATCGTTTACCAAAGGAAACATCGAGGGACATCGAGGGACTATGATATTTTTATTGAGGGTCTTTGCTAAAACGCCCATATTCGAGGGACATGACTATTTTCCGAGGCAACACGTGAGATTACCCTAGTGATGCATGTGTGTGTAGTGTGTTTGATTGCATGCATTTAGTCTTGAATTTTTGGGTTGTCTACTTATTGGTTTTATCTTGCCATACATCCTAATTACTAACATTTGTATAAATCAATAAAAAATGCAGAAAATGAATATCCTATACTATTACAACCATATTGAATAGCAAGAAAATATATAGACAAAACAAAATAAAAGAAGGGAACATAAGTTCTTCAATCCAGGCAGAATGCACCATACGATTCTGCTCTTCCTAGCTTCTTTCGATTTGGTCCTAGCAGCCGGCGTGAGATGCACCCTTCGATTCACCCTTTTTGCTGCTTCTTTCGATTGGACCTGGAAGTCAGCATGGCAAAGCCTAAAGCTTCGATTCATACCACACTCTTTGTTCTTTTGCAACTATGAAGCAGCCAGGGGAAAAGTCTAAGGCTTTGATTCAATAAAATTTGTTTTGTTTTATTTTTTTGTTTGAGTCTGTACAGGTTAGTTCTACCATATATTTTGACAAGAAAAACAAACGAAAAGGGCAGAAACGAAAAGTAGACAAATGTCATTTACATGCTTGAAACGAAAGGGTTAAGGTCAGGGTGACTTACCTTGGATCTAAAGTTGGTGCTTCTGGACCTTGAGTGATTGGATTGGATGCTCTGGGATTCAAAGGGAAGAAACAAGGGTGGTGTTTCTAGTGCTGGATTCGAAGGTCAAGAAGAGTGGAGTTGTGTTTGTTATTTTTAGATTCGAAGGAAAAGAAACAAGTTAGTGTTTCTTTTGCTGGATTCGAAAAAAAGAACAAAGGGTAGTTTTTTGATTATGGGTTTGAGAGTGCGTTAAGTGTTTGATTATTTTCACACAACCAAATTTTCTCCAGCTACCCAAAAGCTCTCCAGATATGTTGTCCAGCCCCCTTAGATGTGTTGTGGAACATCTTATTTATAGATGAAGTTTGGTTGATATTTGAGAGGGAAAAGAAAAGAATTTGAAAAAATTGAGTATGTTGTTTTTGTAACTTTCGAGGTGCAGTATTTGTATGCCAAATTGGTACAAATATGGGAGCAGCGTAGCAGGAATGCTGTGCAGCAGTTTTGGAGCATTGTGGCCAGTGCAGCAGGCTTGGACTTGGAAGCACATAGGATTCTGGCCAACAAGCATCTTTGAATATTTCTCTTTCATTTTGATCAACTAGATCCATCCTTCGACCAGACCCCCTTCAGACAACAATGTTTGTTCCCAACCAATATGTGTCTTTCGAATGGGCCTTTTGTGCATCCTTAGAAGGGGCCAAATGCATATCCTTCAATTGGACTATATGTGTGTCCTTCGAAGGGATCACATGCAATTCTTCGAATGGGATAGTAAGGCATATCCTTCGAATGGGACACCTATGTGTGCCCTTAAAGTCCACCAGTACATGTCCTTCGAAGGGCCAAGGTTCTCAATTCAAGGTTCTGAACTAGGATAAAAATAATCGTGTTCATTTATTTTTATATTCTAGGTTAACTTGGTCTTTCATCATCGAAAAATAATTCAAAATTATTTTGGGTGAAACCCAATTCAAACCCCCTTTTCTTGTGTTTCTAACACTTTCAAGAAGAACTCAGAGCTATTGAGAAGAACAAGGCCTGGGAGCTTATCGAAAGAACCAATAAGAAACCAATCGATGTAGAGTAGATTTACATGGTGAAAAGAAGGATAAATGGTTAGATTGTGAAGTATAAAGCAATATTGGTGGCGAGAGGTTTTATACAAAAACCTGGCATCGACTTTGAAGAAGTCTATGCGCCTGTTGCAAGGCTAGAAACAATTAGGATTATTGTTTTGACAACAACATATAGAGGATTTAAGATACATCAGTTGGATGTAAAATCAACATTTCTAAATGGACCATTGGAAAAAGAGGTCTATGTTACTCAACCACCAGGATATAATATCAAAGAGCATGATCAAAGTTTTATAGATTAAGTAAGGCTCTTTATGATTTGAAAAAAGCTCCTAGAGCTTGTAATAAGAGAATAGATAGATTCCTAATTGAAGCAGGCTTCACAAAGTGTGCCTTTGAACATGGAGTGTATGTAAATGATGTCAACAATGATAGTTGAATCATTTTATACCTCTATGTAGATGATTTACTAATTATAGGAGCAGACGAAGCTGAGATAATGAAATTCAAGTCGAAACTAATGCATGAATCTGAAATGTCTGACTTAGGGAATCTTTTATATATCCTAGGAATGTAATTCAAAAATACTGAAGAAGGAGTATTCTTGCATCAAACAAACTATGCCCAAGATATGCAGAAGAGGTTCAATATGAGAAACTATAATGCAGTTGTCACTCTGTTAGAAAATGGAGCAAAGTTGAAAAAAGAAACGAATGATGAGTTTGTAAGTTTGACACTATACAAACAAATCATTGGATTCTTGAGGTATTTTTGCAATAATAGACCTGATATTTGTCAAAGTGTCGGACTATTGAGTCAATTCATGGAGAAACCTCAAGAGTTTCATCTCATTATAGTAAAGAGGGTGTTGAGATACATAAGGGGAACAATTGATTATGGTCTGTTGTTTCCAAAGAAGTCGAAGAACAACACATATGTCGAAATTCAAGGATACACTGACCCAGATTTCAGTGGAGATCAAGACGAAAAGAAAATCACTGCAAGCTACATTTTCATGCTCGAAGGTGCTCCAATATCTTGGAACTTGTGGAAGCAAAGTATTGTGGCTTTGTTATCATGTGAAGCAGAATATGTGGTTGCATCATATGTTGCATGCTAAGCAGCATGGGTCGAAATGTTACTTGAGGAACCAAAAGATAATGGAACCTAAGAGGATGAAGTTGTTTGTCGACAACAAGTCAGCAATTGATCTGGTAAATCACCCAGTGTATCATGGTCGAAGTAAGCACATAGAAAGAAGGTATCATTTTCTGAGGGATCAAGTCAACAAAGGGAACCTGGAGCTAAAACATTGCAAGGCAGAAGTGCAACTAGCTGACATATTCATCAAACCTCTGAAGAAAGTCAAATTTGATGAGTTAAAGAGAAGTATCGGGATGAGAAGTCTCGAGAACATGAATTAGGGGGTGTGTTAGGAGATACAATTCTTATTTTGTCGAAAAGCATAGGTGTATGTCGAATAGCTAGTGCTGATAGGTTGTCAGTTGTATTTGACATCATCGAATACAACAACTTTGTAGTTTTGGGCCACAATATATCGAAATGTAGCTTAGGACCAAAGCTTGTATATAGTCGAATTGGGTCTGGATATTATATGCCTATATAACGGGCTTGCTAGTTTGTAATTTTACAATGCAATCACAATTCAGTTTTATAATTCAATTAGAAACAATTACAAACTTGCAATCTCTCTCTCTCTCTCTCTCTCTTCGTTCTTCGTTCTTCTTCTTCCTTTATCAATCATCTTTCTTGAAAATCCAATGTTTCAACATCTCAAAGTGAGAGTTGGAGTTTCTCTCATGAAAAATTCATGAAACAGGATAGCATACGACCATAAATAAATGCTAAGTGAGATATGTAGAGGAAGATCCTTTAAAGAGTGTGTGTCAGGTAACGTTGGTCTAATCATATGGATTAATGGTTTAAAAGTATTACTACCTAGTATTCTGATTAAACTTTACGTTATCCGCACTAAGGTTAAGTTTAAAATCAAAAGATACCTAACTGTATTAACATTTTTATATCTCATTTTCTGGAATTAAACTTGTCATTATTAGAACAAGTGGGATATTGTTGGAAATTAATGGACAATTAATTCTCACGAATATGTTCAAATATGACATAGTTAAAGAGGATAAAAGTAGGGGTGTTCGCGGTGCAATTTGGGCAATTTTGAAGTAAAAAATCATCTGAACCGCAAGAAAAAAAAACGTGCGGCTTTGTTTGATTCAGTTGACTTTTATAAATAAAACTGAACCAAACCAAACCAAATCAATGTGGTTTAGTTCAGTTCGGTTTTTTATAATTTTTTTATTGAGTCATACATACTCATATAGATGATAACATAACTTTTTGTTTAATCATTCATACATTACCAAATAACAACACAGTTCATCATATTTAGACAACAACTTTTCATTTAATCTATAAAAATTAGATTAGATTAAAGTAGAATAATAAACATAAAACAATAGCATAAAACAATATCAAATAGAATATCAAAAATATTATAATAAAACAAAAAAGAGGAGATAAAAGATTAGTGAAAATGAAAAAGAAAGAACAAAAGATATGAGAGATTAAAGAAGAAAACGAGCAATAAAAACAAAATATGAATAAAGATTAGAGAAGAAAATGCGAGATGTACCCAGTGAAGAAGACACAATACTGCTAGGAGAGATTTAAGAAGATTGAAATTGAAATCCTAAGTATGAAGAAGAGAAAATTGTTCGCAATCGTAAAACTAAGGCATAATACATTTGATGTTGGTTGAATGTGGGTTAAGTGAAGTTTGGGTTATCACATAATGTGGTTTGATTCGGTTTGCAAAATACAAACCGCAAACCGAACCGAGCAGTTTTGTTAAAAAATGACCCAAACACATCCGAACCAAATGCGGTTTTTTGGGATTTTTGGTTTGGTTTGATTCAGTTTGCATTTTCTATTGGGTTGGTTTGTTTTTGAACACCCCTAGATAAAAGTGCCTCATAGACAAAATGGAAATTACCATCAAATTTGTTTGAAGGAAATTTTGATCAATTTTTGCACTAAACATCCACCGGTGGAAGTTGCATTAATCTGTCTAAAGGAAATCTTGGTCAGTTTTTCACTAAACATCTACTAGTAGAAATTGCCTTTAAATTTGTTTCAGACTACTGAAAGTTTGAATTTCAAATTTAAAATACGCAACACTTCATGAAATGGTGCATTGTGTTATTATAGGTGAACCATTGCAAACATATGCTGAAAAAATGTTGTTTAATCAAGAGGTGCAAACTTATGAAACTACACATGTATGTCCTATAAATACATAATTCTGAATTCGAAAATCATTAACTAAAAATCTTACAACCTCTTCGATATTTCAGACACCCTTTCTTGCATTCGAGTTCTCCATGAGTATTGTGCAAACTCAATTCAAAGACTGAATTATCTTAGATATTTCTGCATTTTAACTTTAAGACATTTTGAGAGTGCTTAAAATATTTATAAAAAAAATAATTTTATTTACGATTCTAAAACGGTAAACCCAAGAATAGGCCATATTTGAACATGAATAAAGCTTCTAAATGCTGAATTGTTCAACGGCAGACGAAAGATGCTTCTTACGTAAAAAGAATGATATTTTTTGCGTAAAAAAAAGGTAAAAACGATAATTCAAGTTCTGGTCCTATTTTTCTCTCATCATAATATGGTCCAATATCATATTTGAAAGAACTACTCCTTCCAATTTGATGACTATGATTAGTACTACTGAACTTCTAATTTGTCATTAAGCACCTCTATTCAAACCCTTAGAAAATTATTCTTCTGTTTCAAGATATTTATATATTTGTAAAAACGAGTCATCTAATTCAATTGTCACTTTTTATTTTTTATTTAATTTAATTGTGTTAACGTATCATCTAATTGCTATTCTAAGTTAATATTACTCATTTTATATTTATAATAATTAAAATATGTAGTGATATATTAGATAAAGTTCAACAGTTGTGCTGCTCAAAAGGAATTCAAAGGAATCGTTTGGAAAACTCTATTGTACTTGTTTACTGCATGTTCAATCCGCACTGTTTGATTATTATCGTAAAGTTCACAGGTTATTGACTGTGTGACTGTGTCCTCTACTTACTGCAGAGGATATTGATCCCAAAATAATGCACTCCTTTGTTTCGTATCCTATGAAATATAGAGCTTGATACACCTACAAAATCTATATTCTCAAAAAACACAGTGAGCAACTGGTTCCTCACTCTCCAACTCATCAAATTGAATCATGATCAATCACTCATCTTCTCTCTAAATTGCTTTTATAATTATTCTGAATCATCAACCATACTATGCACATTGTTGAAATATTAGACCTAATTCAAGTTGTGTAACCTAATCCAAAGTGTAATTAGGATTTGTTGTGAATCTTATTGTTAATTACGACAAAATTCAATATCAAATTGTGAGGTAAAGAACAGTAGCAACTAAAATAAATTGTCTACAACAATAATAATTCATACACAGATGATATAACAGAATAAGGCGAGAAAAAGACGAAGGTTTATTTACCTTATTCGATCAAACGATCTACTCTGGAAAAAAGAGCAACTCTCCAATTCATTATACACTGAAAGTTGTTACAAGAGATTATAGATGAGTTACATAAAAATAGAATTTGTCTTCAGATTTCTCAAGAACAACCCTGAAGGCTTTCAAGAATTACCGTATTTTCTACCCAAATGTTTCTCAACCTCTTCAACCTTTAATATATGAATAATCAAACCCAAAGTGTAAACAAGTGTTTCTCAATTTCGAGATAACTTCAAAGATTTCCAAAACCCTTGTCTTTCTAAGATTTCCTTTTAGAATATCCAAAATCTTATATTATGCCTCTAAACCCTTGCTCTCCCTTGTTGCTGCAAACTATAAGATTGTCACACTGTAATAACAGAAGATATACATATTTATAATAGCCAGAATCCAGCAAATCTCAAAATATATCTCCTTAATTATTAGAGTAAGAGATATTATTATAATCTTATAATATCTCTTACACTATTATAAATATATATCTTATAATATCTTTTAGAATATTATAAATATATATCTGATAATATCTTTTAGAATATTTTAAATATCTTATAATATTTTTCATATTAATTTATAGGATCTCCAAATTAATATGAAATATTCTAACATTAGTGTATGGATCAATGAACCGAATTGACCGAACCCAATATCTGTAAATCTCTCGGATCAGATTACTTTTCGGCTTTCTTATTTTTTACAATCTCGAAACATGTTTTCTTTCTCTTCATCAACAAAGGTTTTAAGGCATATTCCAACAATCTCCACCTTGACTTTATACTGTGTTGATACCAATTTAACCATCAACAACCTTGCTTCTCTCTACCAGTGTTGAAACTCCCATCATTAACCTTGATCAAATTCAAGTCACCCTTGAATCTTGATCTCGCCACTTGCATCGACTTGTTTCCAATTAGCCTTTTCTTCCTAGGTAATTTAACAAGCCTACATGTATGATTTTTCAACCACCCTTGACTCCACCTATTTTCAAATGCCTCCTTGAAGGTTTTTCTTCTTTTATTTTGCAGCCCTTCAGCCACATTAAAAACATAATATCTAAGACCAGCATAACCGTCCCTTTGAGATGCTACAATAATCCTCCTTACCTTATCACGAGTCAAATGATAATCAGATATCTTTATAACCGTTCCCTCACTACTACTAGTATCCATAATAGGAAACTCCATCTCAAACTGAGTTTTCTCCATTATAGTTTCTCCCAGATTTCTCCCTTGGTTTTCATTATTCTCCCTTTGAAGAAATTCTCTACAAACCAAGTAAGTTATTTTAACCCCAGATCTTCCCCAAAAAGTCAATAACAACTCAGCAGTAACATGCATTCTTATTCCTTGATTTCTGCAAAATTCATTATACTCCTCCGAAACTTTCTCAAGGCATTCATAACGCCTTAAACTCAAATCTCATAGTTCTTCCTTGTCACGAAAGCCTCCACTAGTTAACAATGAATTAATAATAACATTTGAACCTTCTAAAATATATAGACCACATATTTTAGACCCTTTAAAAATAATCAATTCATTACACGAAGTCTTTAACACTCCATGTTTAACTCTAGTACAATAGCCTAGATCATCAAACATACTTATAGATAATAAATTTCGCTTGAGTTCTGGATCATTCCTCACATTGTAAATAAGAAGTTCACGATCATCAAAAATTTGAAGTCTGACCGTACCAATACCATGAACCTTGTAATCCTTATTATCACCAAGGAAAACAACTCCATCTCGGACCATCTTCAAAGTTTCTAAGTATTCTATTCTTGGACACATGTGATAAGAGCAACCTGAGTCAATGACCCAACTATCTTCAGTTTTCAAACTCGATACTACTAGTACATTGGCATCCGTATAACTTTCCTCACCCAAGGCAATTGCAGCTTGAACATAATCTCAATTGATCTTTCTCTCAGAACAATCCCTTGTAAAGTGATTGATTTTCTGACAATCAAAATATTTTACCTTTGACTTGTCATACATCTATGATTTTGACATCCCTTTTACGCTCACCTCCTCCTCTTGACACATTTAAACCTTCACCACTATCTTCAATCTTCAATCTTCAAATCTTTCGAATTTAAAAATTCTTTGGATTCTACCTCCGTCTGGAATTCATCCAAAGTAATAGTACCTTTCTTACCCTAAAGAAGGGCATAGTGCTCAAAGGGTCTAGGTAATAAATTCAACAATAGTAAAGCCTTGTCCTCATTATAAATTTTCATTTCAATATTCTCAAGATCATCAATGATCTTGTGAAATTATAGAAGTTGCTCAACTATGGATTTATGCTATACCATTCAGAATGAATAGAGTTATTGTTTCAGATACAACCTATGAACCAAAGACTTTTTCATATACAATGATTTAAGTTTTACCCACATAGCAACCACAATTTGCTCCTTGGTGACTTCTCTTAGAACTTTATCCTCGAGGCACAAGATAATGACACTTCTGGCCTTATCCATCATCTCGGTCTTTTGTACCTGTGTAAGCCCTGGAGGCATCAATGTTTCACCCTTCAAAGCATCAATACACTTCTATTGAATTAAAATTGTTTGCATCTTAATTTTTCACAACCCAGAGTCGTTGTTTTCGAAAAATTTCTCGATCTCCTATCTGCCCCATGGTGCTAATTTGTAAAAATCCTCTTTGCTCCACGCTCACCGTACCGCTTGTTGTGAATATTAATGTTAATTATGACAAAATTCAATATCAATCTATGAGGCAAATAATAGTAGCAACCAAAATTAATGGTCTACAGCAAAAATAATTCTTACACATATAATATAACAGAATAAGGCGAGAAAAAGGCAAAGTTTTGGTTACCCAGTTTGATCAAACAATCTACTCTGGGGGAGATAGCAACTCTCTAATTCACTATACTCAGAAAGTTTTTACAAAAGATTAAAAATGAGTTACATGAAAATAGCCTTTGTCTTCAGGTTCCCAAGAACAACCCTGAAGACTCCCAAGAATTACCCTATTTTCTACACAAGTGTTTCCCAACCTCTTCAACCTTCAAAATATAGATAACTTAAACCCAAGGTGTAAAAATGTGTTTTCCAATTACCAATAACCTTAGATAACTCAAAAGGTTTCCAAAACCCTTTCCTTTCTAATATTTCTCTTGATAATAGCCAAAATCATATACTATGCCGTTAAACCCTTGCTTTCCCTTGTTGTTGTACGCTATAAGATTGTCACACTGTAATAACAGAAGAGATACATATTTAAAATAGCCAGAATCCAACAAACCCATAACAAATGCCAAAACATATCTTCTTAATTATTAAAATAAAAGATATTGTTATAATCTTATAATATCTCTCAAATATTATAAATATTTTATAATATCTCTTAGATTATTATAAATATATATATATATATATATATATATATATATATATATATATATATATATATATATATATATATATATATATATATATATATATATATATATATATATATATATATATATATATATATATATATATTATAATATCTTTTAGAATATTATATATATTTTATAGTATCTTTTTATATTAATTTATATGATCTCCAAATTAATATAAAATATTTTAACATTAATGAATAGATCATTGAACTGAACCGACCGAATTTGGTATCCGTAAATCTCTCGGACCCGATTACTTTTTGGCTTTCTAATTTTTGGCAGTCTCGAAACATGTTTTCTTTCTCTTTATCAACAAAGATTTTAAGGCATATTCCAACAAGATTTGTTAGTATACTTAGTGTATAAATTAGGTATATATAAGTAGTCATAGTTTGTATCATTATTTGTATAATTCAAGTCAATAATACAATATTTATTTTCCTTTATTCTCTCTTTCTCTCTTAAAAGTGTCTCACGCACTAACAAATTGGTATCTAGAGCTCTGGTTAGATTCTTGATGGTGTTTTCAAGAATCACACATCAGAGATCGTATTTCCGGGATTGTGGGTTGTTCATTAGCAATCATTGCGAAGATGAATGGTAACAACAACATTCCGAATTTTCTTCCAACTCTTGACGGCAAGAATTAGATTCGATGGAGGAAACAGGTGCAATCTCTGTTTAGCTTTCATGAAATCTTAGAAGTGGTTACCGATGGCGTTCTTGCGCTTGCTGCAAATGTAACCGACGTATAGAAAACCGCCCACAACAAAGCCAAGAAGAAGGATTGCAAGGTTGCATATTACATTCAAACAACGGTCAATGCGGCGTACTTCGACAGGTTCTCTCATGATGAATCAGCGAAGGAGGCATGTGATATTCTTGTCAAGTACTATGAAGGAGGTGAGAAATTTAAGGTTGTCAAGTTGTAGATCTTGTGTCGATAATATGAATTGTTGTCGATGCGAGAAAAGGAAAATATTGTATAGTATGTGTCGATTGGAAGATTTGGTTGGTTCGTTGGAAGTGCATGAGATTAGGATTATCGAAAGGAAGTGAGCTCACGACTCAATACAAGCTTTGCAGACTCAGTCATCGAAAAATAATGGTGGATTACACTTCAAATATAAAACTCAACTTTTTTGCTTAAAAGCTCATGAGTCAGAATAATACTTAGTTTTGTTTAAAATCTTTAAACTAAGAACAATCAGTTAACCTCAATGTATCAAAGATACATGAGTGACATACAAAGAAAACACAAAGACTCTAAAAGACTCTCAAAACCCTAAACCCTTATATTTCACCCACCGTTTTTCTTGTTGTGAATGCTTTCTATTTTAGGTTTAGCATGTCTTTATTTATAGACTCTTGCAGAATGGGCTTGGAATCTTCAAATAAAATCCAATCTTCTAATTTAAATTAGTTGCAAGATCTACAACAAAAATAGGAACCAATCTTCAAAGTTTCCTATAAAGTCTCAAAGATTCTTTTTAATGAAACTAAATCAATTTTGTACTCTTCGTAATAAAATCATCTTGACCTGTGAAAATCAGTGAGATATATCCAATAGGACCTCACAAAATTAAATCAAATCTTTTAAGAAAAATAACAGCAACACATGTTATATAATTGGCCAAGATATCAAGACATATGGCTCAAAATTTGTTTGGTATACGTGATAGTAGAACCTATCATGATAGTTGGTCAAGATGTTGCGACATCTTGCTCAACATCAGTTAAGAACCCTGTTTTAGCAAAATTTATGCCAATCATAAAACCATGGATCTAACATCTTTGATAAGGAAGATTATTGCGATTTTATTTCAACTTAGTTCGTTATTTAAACAAGTGTTATGTCTTTGATAGGGAAGCTTTTTGTGATTCCATTTCAACTTGGTTCGTTATTTGAACAACTGGTTATCTCTTTGATAGGGAAGCTTATTGCGATTCCATTTACACTTGGTTCGTTATTTGAACGGGTGGTTATCTCTTTGATAGGGAAGCTTGTTGCGATTCCATTTCAGCTTGGTTTGTTATTTGAATAGTGGTTATCTCTTCGATAGAGAACCTTGTTACGATCCAGTTAATTTGTCAATCCCGACAGGTGGATGTCCCTTTATTTGAGAGGCATGTTGCATGTCTAACCTGCTCGCTGAGTATCTCCAGCAGGGTGATTGACTATTTTTCCAGTAGAGTTCTTTAACTCAGGATTATTCCTTAGTAAGATAACATATCATGGGAGTCTGTGTGATCATTTTCCCCACAGAGTTTATTCCCCACAACATCCTCTTGTGGAATCCAATCTTTCTTTCGCATTCATAATCATAAGCATTGCATAGCATCTTAGGGCCAAAAATTGGGTCTTCTTGTATTTAAACCTCCTCAATCACATCGAGACGAAGATTTCAATCTTTATATCTCCGAATAGAAGAAAATTAAATAGGGGCAGTTGTCATACCCTAATTTTTACCCCTAATATCTCATAACATTTTGCATTATTGCATAGCATCAAGATCACAAATTGGGTTGCCTCTTAACCCTCATTTCTCTAAGTCTTGCCTTTGTAGAGATCATCAAACACCTCCCTTATGTATATTTCTCTTTTGTGTTTATATACATTATGTTATACTAATCACTAATCAAAATACCAAAAATATGTCTTATTTCCTCTTGTTTATTGTGCAAGGTAGGTCTTAAATCACGATTATCTAACATGATCCCCTCAACTAGGATTTGCTTCCTCAAGGTCAAAATATGGTCAATCATTGATTTTAAAGGGCTTGATCATCAAATCATGACTTCTAATCTCAAAGCATAAGGTCTCAAGTATTATTAAATCTCATCTTGATCAAGATTAACCCAAATATTGATAGCTTATTTCTCAAGAAACTTCAAAGATTCATGTTTTTGTTTACATGTCTTCTTCAACAAGTTACCTCAAGCCTTGACCATGTTTAATAAAAGGACGTACAAGGTCACATCATGTTGAGTTCATATGATCATCAATGTGTTTTTAAGTGCAAGAAAAGTCTAAGTTCACAAGTTGATTCAAGGTGGTTTGACCAAAAAGTCAACATTTCAAGTCCGAGTTCAAAATATCATAACTTACTCATTTTCCAACACTTTTTAGTGATCCTTTGGAAACATGACTCTACTTGACATCATATACATCCTATATTTACAAGTTAAGAGCCAATTATTTTTAGAAGATCATCAAAAGTTTGAAGACATTAGAGGTCAGTTTGTGGACTTAGTGAAAATTGACCTAATTACAAGTGAATTTTACCTAACTTTCAAAGACCATAACTCTCTCAATTTTCAACATTTTTGAGTGATTCTTTATTCTACTTATCATTTGGGATTCCCTCTACAAGTTATATTCAAAGATAAAGGGCCAATCATGATTGGAAAGCCATGGAAAGTTGGATGACATTATAGGTCATTTTGGACTTAGAAATATTTTGACTTTCAAAATCAGGTCATTGTACCAACTTCACTTGGTCATAACTTTTTGCTCAGGTGTCCAAATCAATACTTTCTTCTAACATTATACTCTCCACGATGATGTGAGCATTTTTCAAAAGGAATTAGCCACAAAGTTTGAGTGTACAGGTTGGTACATGAGCTTGAACATGGGTGCATGAAATCTGATTTTCACTTTTGATCAGAATTTTTGATCAACAAAACTCATTTAAAATGCCAGATTACCATGCATTTTGGACTCTAATGTGATTAGAGAAGTGTTGTGAAGCAAAAACAACTTGAAAACAACAAGATTAGCTGCATTTGGATGCTCTTTAAGTCACACATTTCTCACTTTTGATTGCAAACAAATTCACACAAATTAGCGTCATTTCACACGTATGAGCTCCTCATTCTTTCTCCTATAAATAGAGAAACCTATTTGCCACATTTTCAAGATTTTGAGAGCCAAAAAATATCTGTTCAGATTCACTCTAAACCTCTCAATTGTGAGACTTTGTTTTCATATTTCAAAGCTTTTTCAAGCTAATTTCCTATGTCCATTCTCTTCATTGTTCTTCTCTGAAGCTAAGGGAACAAGAATCAAGGTCTAAGATGCACTTAAACTCCTCAACGATCTGCTCTGATTTTCTCATTTCTAACACACTTTATGTAGTTAGAAGCTTCCACTTCCTTCAAACTTGATACCACAATGTAGTCATTGGCTCTTTGATGCTTGTGTTTACTTCAATTTTCATTGATTTTGCGTATTGATCATTTAATTTCAAATTTCATTTTCAAACTTTTCACGGTTTTCTCCAAAATTCTCTCAACTCATTTTATATAAATTTTCATGGAGGATATGGATGAGATCGTAATGAAGACACGATCACAATGGTGGTAGTCTCAGCTTCTCATGTTACTAAAAATGAAAACTACGGTGATGTTTGGCCGGAGAAGATGACCTGAGGAACGATGATGGTGGCTTGAGGTTGTTAAATGCTCCATCCAATGAGGCGCTGCCATTTGAAATGTTTTTATTGGTTATTTTAAAACATGATCCAATGTATTTTCCATACTAATTTTCATTGTGTTCCCTCACCTTTGCACCTTTGGATATGCCAATTAAGTTATTGATATTAGATCCAATGCATCCCATTTTTTATGTTTTATTTTCTTTATTTTGTTTTAAATTGATTTTACTTAAAAAAAAGTCATTTTAAATCAGTTTTAACTTCAAAAATTCTGAAAAAATTCTCAAAAATATTTCTGATTATTTTATACTTTGTGTAATTTTTTGAGATTTTTATTTTACATTTTGCTATTTTATTTTAATTTTCTCTTGTTTGCTTTTTTTAATTGATTAAAAAACAGTTTTATGTTTTCAAAAATATCCAAAAGTTTTCTAAAAATACTTTGAACCATTTCTGATTTTTCTATGGTTTTATTTTCCATTTATTTGATGATTTGATTATACTTTGATATTTTATCTTTTATTTTCATTTTAAAATCTCTTTTAAAAATCCTTTTCATGCATTTTAATTACTTATATTGCATTTTATATTTGTTTGATTATGTTGATTGCTATTGGCCTTGGATCATGACTCATTTGGTTATAAGTTTTATCAACATCAATGGATCTTGGGTGTTAAAGGGGTGAAAACCCTAATCCACCAAAATGGATGATTGGTTCTAATGATAACTTGATCAAAGCCTTTGCTCAATTTGGGATTCACTTACTGTCTTCATCTATATTCACCTATTTCTTCTTTATTTTTCCTTTTGATCAATTGGATGATGATGATTCATCTTGTTCAATTAAGTTTGAATTGGTGCTTGATGGACTTTCGTCATTTCAAATATACCTCTAAGTGATCAATTGATCACTCAAGGTACTTTGGATTAATGATAAGTTTATCTCAAGGTATCATGAAGGGCTTGGTTGATGTTATGATCTCATCTCCTTGACTTAGTCTTGATCATCTTACTTTTAAACCATGGTGTGCCTTATATACAATACACCTACATTATTTTGGCCCGACCTCAGATAGGTGCAACTTCTATATAAGTTCACTTACGATTGCTTAACATAGCGCTAAATTGTCCCGAATTATAATACTAATTACTAACATTAACAGTAATTGTACTAACATTTAATTTTCCGCACCTTTACATTGATGTCATTTAACTTCTCGCAATTTACTTTACACAATAATCATACAATTATTGATGTCATTTAACAATAATCATAACAATGGTTGAGTCAACCGCCGTAGTGACATCACTTTTATTTTTTATTTAAAAAAATAAAAAATAAAAGACACACCTTAATGTTAAAGGAATAAATTATTTGATGGAGCTGAGGTTCGAACCCAAGAAAGCTTGATTATATAACCATGGTTATGGAAACAACCATTATTATATCTTAAAAATTTTTAATTCAAAAATAAAGAAAATGTTAGCGTCTGGGTTTAGAGATGTCACCACGGTGTTGGGAAAAACCGTGGTGAATTGGGCGTTGTTGTTTGTGCATTTTATAGTAGTGGTGGTTCCAACAAATTCAAAGGCAATTTGGACAAGACTCAGGGAAAGAAGTCTTGGTCGAGTCCCCATAAGAATAAGGTTGATGATAGGACTTCTGAATCCTCGACAAGAGGATGAGGAAACAATCAAAAGGACAAATAAGATAAAAAAGGTGTGTAGTGCTATAATTGTGAAAAGTGGGGTCACTTTGCCAAGAATTGTTAGTATAGAAAAGACAAGGGACCGACAGATTAAGACGAAAAAGGTTTCTCGGTTGTCATGAAAGATGGAGTTTTAAAATTGTCTGACATCCAAAACAATTTGATCATGAAATCTCCTTTGTCGAAGAACAAGATGTTTAAGACTATGATCAGTTTGACAAAAGCTCAATGGTTGAAAATAGTTATCGACCACAAGGATAGTTGGTTGTGGAATTTGAGGTTTGGAAATTTGAAGTTTAGATCACTCAATCAACTGATTACTCAAGATATGGTAACAGGTATCCCAAGTCTTGATATTCCTGGTAAACTTTGTGAAGGGTGTTTAGTCGAAAAGAAATCCATAAATTATCTTGTTTCGACTATGCCAATAAGATCATCCTGCATACTCAAAGTGGTACATTCAAACGTATGTGGCCCATTCGAAGAGCATACAATTGGTGGAAACAAATAGTTTGTTTCATTTGTCGATGAGTTTAGTCGAAAGTTATGGATTTATGTGATCAAGAGAAATGACAAAGTATTTCAAATCTTTAAGAGATTCAAGATACTTGTTGAAAACTAGAGTGAGAAGAAGA
Source organism: Vicia faba (assembly GCA_948472305.1). NCBI lineage: Eukaryota > Viridiplantae > Streptophyta > Magnoliopsida > Fabales > Fabaceae > Vicia > Vicia faba. Next base: position 1,020,381,976 of record OX451741.1, read on the forward strand.
TTAAAGTTCTGCGAACGGGTGAAAGTGGTGAATACACATACAAGATATTTTGAAGATTTCTGTGCAGAACATGGTGTCGATCATGAGGTAACTGCTATTTATACGCCTCATCATAATGGAATTGCAGAAAGAAGAAACAGAACCATATTGGATATGGCGAGATGCATGTTGAAGCAGAAGAATTTTCCAATATCCTTATGGGGAGAAGCAGTTTCTACTGAAGTTTATATTCTAAACATGTGCCCTACCAAGTAATTGAAGAATAGGGTTCCTCAAGAAGTATGGAGTGGAAAACGACCATCACTGAGTCATCTGAAGGTGTTTGCCTCTATGTGTTATAAGTATGTTCCTAATGCGAGAAGAAGGAAGCTTAATGACAAGAGTGAACCTATGATTCTAGTAGGATATTATAAAACTGGTGCATACAGATTATTCAATCCAATCAATAAGAAGATTGTGTTAAGTAGAGATATTATGGTTGATGAAAAGTTTGCATGGGATTGGAATTCTATAGATGCAATTAATAAGCCATTGATGAGTTGTGGTTTCGACGAATAAACTGATGAAGTCTAAATCAAAGAAATTGCAAATATTCCAGTCGAAGTCGAAGCAATTTCTAACATTCCATAAATATTCGAAGTTGAAGAGGGTGTGGCTAGCACAAAACAAAGATCTCAAAGAACTAGAGTTCTTCCAACAATACTTCAAGACTATGAAGTAACTGGTGATGACGAAGTCACACCAGATGGTGAATTAGTTCATTTTCCTTTGCTTTCAGGTGTTGAACCAATCAACTATAGTGAGGCTTTAAAGATTAAACAGTGGAAGTCTTCTATGGTCAAATAGTTACAGGAAATCAAAATAAACAACACATGGGAGTTAGTCAAATTACCAACACACACAAGAGCTATCAAAGTAAAGTGGGTGTTCAAGTTGAAATATAATGTTGATGGGTCGATAGATAGACATAAAGCAATACTAGTATCTCAAGAATTTCTTCAAAGATAAGGATTCGACTACTCTGAAGTATTTTCTCCAGTAGAAAGATTGGAGACTGTTTGACTAGTGGTAGCATTGGCATGCAACCAAGGCTAGTCGATATTTCACTTAGATGTAAAGTCATCATTTATGAATGGTCCTTTAGACAAAGAGGTCTATGTCACACAACCTTCAGGGTTTGTGATTCAGAAGGAATCGAGTAAAGTATATAAGTTGCACAAAGCCTCTATGGCCTCAAGCAAGTACCTAGGGCATGAAACAAGAAGATCGACTCATACTTAGTCAAATTGGGATTTGTAAAATGAAAGTCTGAGTATAGTGTCTATGTTCAGGTTGTGGAACAAGATATAACAATCATCTACTTATATGTCAATGATTTGCTGGTAACTGGAAATAGCTTGGAGAACTTGTCGAAGTTCAAAGAGCTGATGATGAAAGAATTTGAAATGTCGGATCTGGAAAAATTGTCTTATTTCTTAGACATGGAATTTCAAATGTCAAAGTAAGGTATGGTGCTACATTAAAGGAAGTATGTAAAAGAGATACTTAAGAGATTTAGGATGGATGATTCGACTCTAGCATCTTCGTATGTCGAACGAAATTTGAAGTTAGAGAAGCAAGGAGAGGAAGACAAAGTCGATGTAGTTTTTTTAAACAAATAGTTGGATCTCTGAGGTATATCTGTAACAGTCGACCTAATATAGGTTTCACAGTCAGATTAATGAGAAGATACATGAGTGAACTAAGAGTGTCGCACATGAAGGCTACCAGAAGAATTTTGAGATATTTAAAAGGTTCAATAAACTATAGAATTCTATTTCGACGAGCCTCTGAAAGCAAAGAAGTAATAGTTAATAGTTTTTAAGATGCTGATTGGTGTGGAGATAAGGGAGATTGAAGAAGCGCAACTGGATATTTATTTTAAGTATTTGGTGCCCCAAAATCACGGTGGTCGAAAAAGCAACCTATAGTGGCATTATCATCATGTGAAGCTGAATATATAGCAGGATCCTATGCTGCAAGTCAAGCAATTTGGATTTAATCGGTATTTGAAGAAATGGAGGTCGAAGTGAAGAAACCTCTTGTGTTGCAAATTGACAACAAGTCAGCCATAAAACTGGAAAAAAATCTAGTTTTTCATGGAAGAAGTAAGCATATCAAATCTAGATTTCACTTCTTGAGAGAAAAGGTAAATCGGGATGAACTTGAAGTTAGGCATTGCTCAAGTGAAGCACAGTTGGCCAACATTTTCACCAAAGGATTAAAGATCAAAAAATTCCTGGATTTGAGAAAGAAATTAAGAATAGTTCAAATTGACTATTTTCAGAGTATGTTCGACAACTTGGATTATGAGGGTATGTTGAGATATTAAACCTAATCTAAGTTTTGTAACCTAAGCCCAAGCCCAATTAGGGTTTGTTAGCCTACTTAATGTATAATTTAGGTGTATATAAATAATCATTGTTTGTATCATTATTTGTACAATTCAAGTCAATAATACAATCCTTATTTTCCTTTATTCTCTCTTTCTCTCCTTACTAAGGGTGTGATTGGTTGTGAAGAGAAAGTTAGAAGAGAGAAATGTGTAAGAGAGTGGAATAAGAGAGAAAGATATGAGAAATATAGAAGATTTACTGTATTGTTTGTTATAAGAGAAGCATAAGAGAAATAGAGAAGAGAGAAATGTTGATGGTTATTAAAAATACCAAATTGTCCTTAATAATAATTTTAAATTAGAAGAAAATATGGGTATAAATGACAACTTAGTATCAAATTAACACTTCTTCTCTCTTTCTTCTCTATTTTGAAGAGATTGAAAAAAGGGCGGCTCCCACATTTTCTTTCTCTCTTCTCACTCTCTCTTCTAAACGAATAAAGAAATTGACTCTCTCTTCCATACTTCTCTCTCACCTTACTCTCTCTTGCCTATTTCTCTTAAACCAATCACACCCTAAAAGTGCCTCACGCACTAACACACATGAGTTTTGACGTAATCGTTTTGTTCCACACCCTCAACTTATCAGAGGTCGAAGATTGAATATCAAAAATTATTTGGTCTGATACAACTATTGAGCATTCCTGAGTGAAAATGGGACAACATTTTTATACACTTTGTGACAAGTTTACCAAAAGACGACAAAAGGATGTGATTCTATTTGGGTGATTGTTGATAGTCTGACTAAATCAACTTATTTCATTTTGATTAAAATAAGTTATCCTTTGCAGAAGTTGGTCGAGTTGTATATTGAGAAAGTTATTAGTTTACATGGTGTTCCATTCGAGTATTAGAATGACACCATTTGAAGTGTTGTAGGGTAGGAGATGTAGAGCACCTTTATGTTCGTATGAATCATGTGAGAGGGAACCTGACTGTTGAGGCATCACCCGTGTAGATAGAGGATTGGAAGGTGAAGCACTTGCGTTGTAAGGAGACTGCCTTGGTGAAGGTAGTTTGGGGAGGATCAGCTGGTGGTAGCGTGACTTGGGAACTAGAGAGTCAGATGAAGGAGTTATACCCGGCTCTGCTTTCTTAAGGTAATTTTCAAAGGGGAAAATTCTTTAAGTGGGGAAGAGTTGTAACACCCTATTTTTGACTAAATAGTTTTAATTGATTTATTTTTAACTTTGGCATGATTAATTTAATTGTTGTATTGTTATAATTAATTAAATACGAACTTTGGGGTGTATGTTGTAGAGGTAGAGGTGTTAATAGTAAGTTGAAAGTGGTATAGTTGATTAGAACTGTTTACAATTTATTTGAAATTTTAAATAATTAAAATAATAATAATTTTGGTGGGTTTATTTAATTAAAGTGAGAAATATAAGGAGTTGGACCATGTTTGAGAATTAAGAGAATTAGAGGGAGGAATAAGTAAGAATAATTGTAAGTGGAGGAAAGAATTATAATTTTAATTAGAATACCCTAATGTTCATACATAGATCCATTTTCCAGGCTAGGAGAGATAAAAATGCAATATATGGATAAAAGGCCAAGGAGGACACAAAAAGCTTAGCCGGGTAATACCCCGGTTTGAGATCTTCATGCTTGAGCCGAGTTGTATAGCCTGAGGCATATGTGGCCGGCCATAAAGAAAGATGAAGAGGCACCAGCTGAGCTTATACTCGGACATTATCCTTGGATCCAGATCTTACATAGAGTTCAAACTTGATGAGGCTGTTACAGAGTAACTGACCCATCAGGGCGTAACCGCTCATCAATACATGGAGGCGCATGTTATGATAATAGATATCATTGGCAACAACAAACATTTCTTGCCTTAACGACATCCCAGTTACGTATGATGAAGAGTCACAACATTATATGCTGTGATCAATGAGGTATATGCACCTCTCTATATATAGGGCTCCCGACTGAGGAGTAAGTAAGGCACATCGCTTGGAGCTCACGCATACTTGTGTGACCCTCTGAATCCTTTAATATCATAGAAAATTAACTCCCACTTGTTTGAGACTCTCCCTAATATCCTTCAACTAGCGGGAAAGCCACCCATTTAGTGTTTAGCAAGAACACCTAATTATATAAATTAAGAAGAAATCTAGGTTTGAGAGTTTTGGTCAAAACATAGAAACAAGAGTTGGAGAAAACAGAGGCAAGAGGCTAAGAGGAGAAAAGAGACTTAGAGCTTTGGGAGGAAGAAGAGTATCAAATCTAGAATTTAATCAATTGTTGTTAGGAGAACCATGTAAGAGGGATAACTACTTCTCTAATGGGTATATGCATGAGGGGTAGAATGAGGAGTCCTTAACCTCCATTAGCATTTCGATGGGGTATGTTTAACCTATTATTGTTATGTATGAGTCTGAAAATTGGTGATTGATTAGTGTTGTATTATGTTTTCATGATTTAATTCATATGAATTATTATGTGAATAATGTTGTTGTGTTCTATGTTAAGATCTCCCTCATTGTTGGGTTTTGAAGGTCTTGGGACATATATGAATTCATGGGATTAAATGATTAAATGTGTTAAAACTGATAAATTAATCTGTTATGGATGTATTATAACATGTATGATGAGTTTTGGATCAAATTTAGGTGGTTCGAAGTAAATCTAGGAGATTACATAAGTCTCCAACTGTAGAAAACATAGTTTTGAAGTATGTAAGTAGATGATGGGCATCACCAGCGTGAAGGGTAGGGCGTCACGTGCTTTGAAATTGATGTTTGGCATCATCGTCATGACAGGTAGCCCATCATGCTGCTAGAAAAAAGTGTGATTCACCCAGTTGGTTGGGGTTAACTTGTCATCTTCAATTTTCGAGTTTATATGGATGTTAGTCTATTATTTAACTACTATTTGATGTTATTTTGATGTGACTTGATGATTAAACATGATTTCCATCGATTTTATAAATTAATTGACGATTGATGAGATTATTAGATGTTGTTATTGAGGTCGTGTTGAATCGGGTTATGGGTTATGATAACATGATATACTTTTTATGATTGTATTGATTTTCATTCATTGATTTTACCATGTAAATTATGGATTGTTGTTGATAAATCGTTGGATGTTGTTGTGTTCATGATGGTGTATGAATATGATGATTAAATTGTCAAAAGTGGTGAATAATTGGTGATTATGCATGTTAAATGAAAGGTGTATGTTGATTGATATTAATGTGTTGGTTATCTGATATTTTCTGATCAATTTGAGTGTCTCGAATGGAAAATCAGAGTTCTGAATTGAACTTCATAGCATAAAATTAATTCTGCTATCTGGAGTTCTGATGTTGTGTTGAACACGATTATTTAGTTGCGATAATTTTGTGCGATTGTTAAATATGTTAATGAATGATTGTGTGCTGATTTTTTAGCATATTGATTAAATTATGTGTGGTTGCTCGAGTGGTTTAATGGTTGCATGAAACTGGAGTGATTGAGTCTCTCTTCTTTGACAAGATTAAGCCCTTCATTGATGTTCATTGTGTAAACTCTTTTGATGTCAAGCAACTGCTTTGCATGCAAAAAAATGTTTATTATAAGAATGAAAATTATAATGCAACAATTATGTAAGACTTGAAGTTTGAAAATTTTGATTAAAATTATGTCACAACACTGTTGTGAACGAATCACTAACTAGAGTGCAAATTTTGAAAATATTTTTGTAAGAAAGATAGTGCAGGCATAAGATACCACCACAAATATTTAACACATCTTTTGGGAGTCAGTTAATGATGTCTCGTTGCAATATGCCTTCGAACTAAACCCTGCTTTAGTTAGGACTTTTAAGGGTTGTAACGTGGCCTGGTTCAGGGTTTTATAAAAAACATATTTTAAGGCTCAAAATTATTTGGTGCCCACCCCTTCTTCATGATGTTCTCCAGTCCTAAGTTCAGCTAACTTGACACGAGCATTCATCTCTCAAAATGAATTGAAATGGTTGGATAACCAACACGAAATTTTTTGGACATGGAAGTCACTCACTTTTTGGCTTTTGTGTCTGATCACAAAACCTTGTCCTCAATTCGCAATATCCTATTCTCTCTTTTCTTTTCTTTTGCCTAAGTCTTTTTTTTCTTTTTTTTCCGACTTAGCATGCTTTTTCTCATTTCTCTCCCTTTTTTTATTCTCTCTTTTGAACAAGTTGTGTGATCCTGAGTCGTCTTCGATTTGTTGAAAGTAATTGTGACTGCCTCACTCCATGATCAATGAGGGATGACCATTGTTGTATCATCATCTGTTGACCTCCTGATATGTGAAGGTTAACCATTTCAGTTTTGACTTTCCTCAACCTTTTGATGGATAACACCTGTGATCGGTGGAAATAGAACTGACTGTTTTTTAAGCTGGTTCGCGAAATGTCGCGGTAAGCAAGAGTCGCCACCGTCTTTTATGTTCTCCAACATGGAAAGGACAAAAGCACAGCAAAATTCCTTTTCGAGAATGTTTCTCGGTTCGGGAGGTAGATTTATAGAAAGGGAAGGTGTTAGCACCCTTTCTATCCGTGGTTATCCACGGGCTCTTAGGTACTTGCTCTTATGTTTTCAAAATGTTTTGCTTTTCTTGTGTTTGTGGGTTTTGAAAAAGTTTGTTTTGAAAACTTCGCTTTAACTCTTGTATCTGTCCTCAAGAGTGTATGAAAAATTTGTTTGAAAACTTTTTGAAAGTGTCAGTGCGAAAAAGTTGTTTTGTTTGTTTTGAAAGAGCAAGTACCCATGAGAAATCTACCTACTCTAAGGAATTAGGCTGTGTAAGAGTCCTTTAGACAGTACTATCCCACTATTGAGAAGTAGGTAGCACCGTCGTTGGAGGTATTCGGGTCAATTCTATTATTAGGGACATGTGTGGTCACCGAAGCAATGGTAGGACGCCTTAGTGGTAACCCTAATATCCTAGATCCTTTTTATCCGAGGCAACCGTTTCTAGGCAACTGGATCTTTAGACAGGAGGGCGACCTCTAAAACACCCTATACTTGACGACCACGTCGAGGCAACCAGTGAGGCGTACCCTAGGGGTGGCATGTGCATGTGTGTTCAATTTCAGTTAAGATCGTCTTGTACATGTTATTTTTGAGCTACGAGTTGGTTTTATTTTCATACAAGTCTTACAGACATATTAACAGTTAAGAGTGCGGAAAATAAATTGCGGAAAAGGTAAATCTAGCTATTACAAGGCGCGGGTATATACATCGCCAAAAACATAACCCGTTTGGAAAAATAAAAATGCGAGAAATTAAAAGAAAGCGATAAAGTTCTAATTAACTATTACATTTCTGAGCAGATACATAAATAATAAAAATAACGAATTAAAAATAATATGCGCGCGAAAGATTGAATCGGGATGTTCTTAGGGTTTTGACCCTTTTTTTGAGAAAAAAAATGAGATTTGTCCTTTTTTTGTAATTAATGAAATTAAGCCTAATTACTAATTAATTAATTTATTAAAAGAAAAAATGTTTTTGTGTTTTTTTATGTTTTTATAGAAATAAAATAAAAAAAGAAATTAAAAGTGTCAAAAGAAAAAAAAACCCTAAGTCTAATTCATTTTTATTTATTGTAAAAGAAAATTAAAATTGAACCTAATTAAACTAAATTAATTTAAGTTAGTGTTTATTTACAAATAATTAAACTAAAGTGGAATTAATAATAATAAATAAAATATTTACATTTTTTAATTTTCTGAATTTTTATTGTGAAAAATGTTAATTAATTTGCTGGTTAGTAATTAATTAAAAAAACAATAAAAAATAAATAAAGCAATTGAATGAAAGAAAAACAAAAAAGAAAATGCAAACCCAGGTTGGGGGGGGGGTGGGCCAGATTTGAGGGTTTGTTTAGAAATCTGAGGCCCACTTGTTTCTCAATCTGTTTGACCTTTTGCCATTGTCCACAGCGTGCTTTGACTTGGAGTATGGTAGTCTGCACTTCATGGCCATCAGATCTATGAGAATGGCCACTTGGCACGCTTGGATGTGAGATGTATGATAGAACGCTTCAGATAGCCTGCATAGGAATACATGAAGAAAAGAAATAAACAAATATTTTAGGGGGACCTGGGATTCGAACCCAGGTCCCAATGTTCACACTCCAAGGCTTTGACCAACTGAGCTGCACGTTTCATTTGTTATTAAGATAACACGTAATTATTAAATTGGTAAACAACAACATATGCCTGGAAAAAAATATAAAACGCGCAATTTTTGAAATGAGCGAATAAGAGGGAGACGCGTCAGCGTCTTCTTCGTTTGTTACTGGTTTTTTACCTGCGGATTTCTATCCGCAGGAAGTTTCGCAGGCCTTTCCTAAAACGATCCCTAGGCTACCAAAATGCCATCCAAGCCCATGGTCAGGATCGTCCATGTCCCCTGAGTCCATCCATGCTTATGGTTTGTTCTAATTTCACCTGGAAACCAAACACCTAAAAACAACACAAACAAACCCTAGGCACGGGTATTGTCATACAAGGCCTAAAAATGAAATTGAATAATGCCATTAGGTTAGAAATCAAGCAAGGAGTATGGATATGCTAATATTTTTGAGAAAAAATGCAAGAATAGAGAGTTCAAGTTTCATGTTCAGAGGTGAGTTCATGAATACTTACAGTGCTGTATAGGGAGTCTTAGGACGTGGCAAGGGTCGTGTTGGCTTCAGGGGATGGCAAGGAAGAAGGCCACGTTCTTATTTTGATCTGAAAATGCTTGCAACACTCTTTTTTATCTCACACTTTTTTGACAATTTTCCACCTTTGCTCTGGCCGTTTTAGCAATCTCTAGGTCGTGAATTAGGTCTAGCCTCCTTGCATATGTATATGGCAATCAGTTTTGGTTCAAATATGGGCTTGTATCCTTGTGTAATTAAGTCTTGAGATTTTGTTGACCACCATTGAAGAACTTTCCATTTTTGGTTCAAATCTTGGATTTTATGCACAAAAGAGGCTTGCACGAATTGTCTAGCTGGCATATGACATATAAAAGCTATTCAAACCAAAAGATGCTATTCCATTAATTTTTTAGATTTTATTTGAATTATTATGGATTTAAAATGAATTAAATCAATAAAAATTAAATAAAATAGAAAAATAAATGTTTGATCTTGAAATTAATCACGGGACACGTGCGTGGCATGACAAGGATGAATCAAGTGGAAGAAAGTGGGCCCTTTTGTCAAAAATTGAAGTTTTAAGGATAGTTGACTTTTGCACATTCACAAAAATTTCCCAACTTCTCCAATGCATATCTTGCTCAATTTTGATCATATGAACATTTTCTTGGACATTTTGGAAAGGTCTTGAAGTCCTATAACCAATGCCTTTGGTCCCATGTCATTTGGATTTACCAATCTCAAGTTATGGTCTTTGACTTAAAATGCCTTTTTGTTGACTTTTAAAATTAACCTATAATGTAGAAATTGATAAATTTTTGTGAGAGCATTTCTTGGACTTGGAATGTGAAGATGAGGTGTAGGAAATGTCATCCCCTTCAAAATTAGCATTGGATGGGATTTTTATGATGAACAATGAAAACGTTATGCCTTGGTCAAGTTACAGTTGACTTTTCAACTGTCCAAAAATAGCAACTTTTGCATCTTGATGATTTTTTGAGCCATGCTTGAGGAATCATGATCAAGACTTAATCAAATGATGATTGTGGCTTCAAAATAAGATGTTGACCAAAAATTCTGACTTTTGACTGTAAAATGACCATTTTGCCCCTGCAGTTGATTGTGAACCAAATAGGGCTTTTGACTGTGGACTTTGATGCTATGAGTCTTGAAACTTGACATGTAGATGCTTGACAATGTATATGGGCCTATGGGACTTGATTGAGCCCTTGAAAACCTCAAATTCATTGAAGGAACCAAAACCCTAATTTTGACTGGCTTAGAAGATGGTTTGACTGTGCAACCCCTTGAGAAATCTTGAGCCATTTGAATATGATTCTTGTTAAATCTTGAAGAATATGGGAGGGAAAATTTTGGGGTACAACAACACCCATTGTGGTTGATCCTCATATGCGCACTCCTGATGAGTTTTGAACACTCGATCAAATTAACTGAACACTATCCACCCCTTGGTTCAAAAATAAGGTTTTTTCAACAGAAAAGAAACTCATGCTTCAAGGCTCAAAAGGGTTAACAAGGGTTTCACTCCCTTATATCTCCAGTGTTTGGGGATTTGAAACAATGCGTGTACATTGTCAACATGGTTTTATTCAAAAGCATACAACCAGATATTTTCACATTCTTTCATTATCGTCATCCTCCCTCCAATCTTTGCCTAGGTGAAAGACCTGTGTAAAACTTAGCATCAATATGCAAGCAAAACAATTAAAGAGTGATAACGAATAGATAAGTAAAAACATATGGATTACTTCAAGGAAAACATAATCATTGTATTAAGATTAACATTCAAAACCAAACAATTTTCTACGTGCATACAATGTTTAACAATCAAGAAAGATACAAATGAAAATGCAGTAAAGAACAAAGGATTTCCATCATAGAGGAGACTTGAACTTCGTATGGACTTATTGATTTAAAATATCACTGCAGTCTTGATTCTTAGTTGAGCATAGGATTTCCATCCTTTTCTAGTGTAAATACAATAGTCTTTGAGTCAATCAAGTCTTGAACTTTATTTTTGAATTCCCAACAATCCTCAATCGAATGGTCAGATGCCCTAGAGTGATATTCACAGACCTTCCTTTTGCATCCTTTAGGAATCCATGATAGGGTGGGAGGAAGCTCTTTCAACTCAACCAGCTGAAGTTCAAGCAAGTGAGTCAGCAATTGGTCGTAAGGTATCGGGTCTAACTTTCTTAGTGGCTCCCTTATCATCTATTAACCTGAAGGAGCATAAGGGTGATATCTGTTCTGACCTAGCATCCATTTCTTATGACCTGTCCATGATTGTAATTTAGGCGACCTGAGACGCGAAGTGGAACCTCGAGAATTAGAAGATGTTACCACTTTCTTAGTTGCGGTTGGGATATAATTGACTCGAATGTTCAAACCATCTGGAGTGAACACAAATGCCCCTAATTCAAGCAAATCATGGACTATAGGCTTCAAAGTCTTACAATTTTCAGTATCATGACCTATAATTCCATAATGGAAATCACAACGAGCATCGACATCCTTGTTATAAGGGAAATTCACAAATGGTTTTGCAGTAGAGTTTAGTCAACTAAAACTTAAGCAAGCGTGGCAACAAGTGAGCGTAAAGCATTGTCATTGGATTAAACAGTTCCTCCCAATCTTCCCTTCATTGTGTATAAACCTTACCCCTTGACTGGACCTTTGGAGAAGAAGTTGGTTGCTGACGAGAAAGTTTAGAAATCTCATGTGGTGGAGAAGATTCTAAAACCTGATTCGAAGGAGATCCCACAAGAAGAAGAGAGGAAATAATGTCGGTTGCAGCAGGTGCCAAAGGATGAAGAGAAGAAATAGCTTCAGTTGTAGTAGGTCCCATAGGATGAGGAGAAGAAATAGATTTGGTTGCAGCATTAGGTGCATGATTTCCATTCTCTTTCAGCTCTTCCATAACCAAACTCATCTGAGTTTTCAAGGGAATGTTTTACTTCTTTAAAAGTTCCTGGCGAAGAACCATAGCTTGCATGTCTACCATAATTCGCCCCATCTGAACCTTCATCTCAGCTAATTCTTCATGAAGTTGTTCCATGTTACCTCTGGTCGGTTGGTTAAACATTTCCATGAACTGAGTCATTTGAGTGACCATCTAGGCCCTCACTTCAACGAGTTCTGCCTGTACCTATTCCATATGGCGTGGAAAGTTGCTTCTAGTAGAATACTAATGGGAGATTGGATTTGCAATCTCTGCTAAATAAAAGCAGAAACAAGATAACAACTCCGGCCAAAAAAACTATAATGCATGATATGTCATGATATGTATGATGCATGGAATGATTGTCCATCCCAGGTTTTTAAACAATTTTAGTCAACCGTCAAAAGAAATCAAGTAACATGATAATAGGAAAACACACCGTGAAAAGATATCCAAACATTTCTCATAAAATTACAGAAACGGGGAGGATCCTGCCAGAGTTTAGTATAAAAGAGTTGTGAAAGCATAAAACAGGCGATTCCATCCAACAAGACTAGTGGTAATCATAATAAAGGGAAAGAAAGTACAACAATCAGTCTCCTAGTCTAAAGAGTGTAAAGGACCATGCTCCAAGTGTTCCATACTCCAGGACCCGGTTTCCTTCACAAGCTGCTTTGTCTCATCCGCATCGGGCTTCAGGACTAGGCTCTAAATTACCTCGTCCTTCTTGCCCATCATGATCTCCAAGCTACGGAATCGAGCCAACAAATCAACATACTCTTCACTTCTGGCGTATGTGTGCGCTTCACTATTTTTTCCAACTTGAATCTTGAGATTTGCAACCTCTTCGTTGAGTCGACCAATGTGAATATCTCTTCCTCTGAGTAGATTTTCCATTGTATGCCTCTGATCGACTTCCTTCTTATACTGAAGATCCTTGGACCAAAGTTGATGCTGCAATGAGCTTGGCTTTTTCTTCATTCTTGGAAGTCAGAAGCTATACCGTTTTCGGTGCAATTTTTGGATGCTTTCATGTTGTAGGCGCAGTGCTGCCCGGGTTTTAATTCCTGCCTTCCATTGGTTATTAGCACTTTGTGCCTTCGCATATTATTGTTATTTTTAGGTTATATGTCGATACTTCATGTTGAATTGTTATTTTCTAACTCGTTTGTGACTTGTGCAAGTTTCTGAAGGCTTTGTCGTGCGACACGCGACATTTGGATTATTGTCTTGTTGTATAGACTTATCTTGTGCAGGGACTTTGATTCGATGCAATGGATTATCTGCATGCAATTTATTTTTGTGTTTGCGACATTGATTTTGATATTGGATATTGTGTCTAATTGTTTCTCTGTTGCTTGGTGAAGCTTGCACAAAGTTTTCAGTTTTCTTTGCTTTTGTTTAATAATTGACGAACTTGTGTTCAATTGGTATTCTCTTCTGTTTTCTTTTATCTCTTGCATCATTTACCATTTTCTTTTCCATGATAAGTAGGACTAGAGATGCATGACTGGGAGTCCCTACTTTAGGTAAGCAATGCTGTTTTAAAAGGCTTTTAAAAGAAATTCCTACTTGTGCTTGTTTGTTCACCATTCTGTGTGTTTACATTTATGCCAAAGACCTCGATGAAGGTGTTTCATTCCCATTCCCTATTGATAAGTCCTCAAATAAGGAAAGTGGAAAATGATCCGCAATCGATCCCTATAATTTCTAGTCCATAGGTCATTCATATCTTGCATCGTACGTCGATGCTACGGATCGTGTTATTCTAGTTATTGAGTCAGTCAAGTGTAATACAGGGATCTGTAACCAATCCCCCACACTTTGTCATTAGCTCACGTGCCATGCAAGTTGACTTTCCGATGTGATCTCATTATTGTCTTCTACTTCCTCCATTTCTTTTTAAGTGTCGTTTTAGAAGAGTTTTTTTGTTTCTACTTAAGTGTCATTTTTATAGTTTAATGTTGTAATTTATCAATTATACCCTTACTTTCTCAATAACTCCACTTCACATTTTCCATAAAATTAATTATTTCATCAATTACTTATTGGAAAATGAGAGAGAGATTGTATGATTAAATTTATTTGGAAAGAGAAAATAAATAAGGGTACAATAGGAAAAATAACTCTAACAAATCACTATCTTGGTTGAAGAGCTTTATGATAAAATGACACTTAAAAAGGAACGACGGGAGTATCTCATACCTCGATAACATGATATCTTGGTTAGGTGTTTAGTCGCATATGACAATTCACTCTCGTTCTTCTCTTGCCTAGATAACATGATATATTGGTTAAGAGTTGACACCCCTTATTCTTCTTTCCATGATGACATGCTATCATGGTTAAGAACTACCTATTCCCCCATTCTTTCTTGCCTAAATGATTCGATATCTTGGTTAAGCCTCCCTTTCTCCTACCTTGATGGCTCGATATCATGGTTAGGTTCCCATTCTCCCTTGTCCTACCTCGATGACTGGATATCGTGGTTAGGCTTGATTACTCTCCCTTTCCTTCATTGGTAATATGATAATTCAGTTAGGTGTGTGCTGCTTTAGTGAGTGGATACACCTCGAGCTTTGTGTGTTTACTTTCCATTGCATGTTTACATGCTCTCGTAGTATTTCTTGATTCAATCTTAGGAAGCAAATTGAGATATACCTTAGGTTGCAAACCATGAATGACAACTCTAGGCGTACTTTTCTAGTTTCCCTTAGGCCTTTTTCTTTCTCTTTTGCATTCGCATTAAAACTAAATTTTTCTTCTTCTTTTAAACTCAATAAAACACTCTAATACTACAAAAACCCTTTTTCAAGGTAAAAAACACCAATCAATTCAAACTTTGTTTTTTTGTTGGCTTTTCTTTTAAAACCATTTTTCAAGGTAAAAAACATACAACAAAACAAAACAAGTGAGCCGAACTATGACACTATGATTCCTCAAAAGGGATACGTAGGCATTAGGTCGTGGGGCCTAGGCGAGCAAAACTTTGTAAATATTCATTCTTTTTCCAGTATTTTCTTTCGCATGCATTCACGTTTAGCATTAAGCTTTAAACATAGATTTTTACACACCCTCGGATTAGAGAAAACAAAAGTGGATCCTGTGGAGTACCACAGGCGTGTGAGGTGATAATACCTTCCCCTCGCGTAACCAACTTTTGTACCCTTTCTCTTGGTTGCAAGACCATCTTATCCATTTCTTTGGGGTTCTCTCAATATATTCTCTTCCTTCGGGATAAATAGAGTTCGGTGGAGACTCTGTGTTTTTTTTGCGGCGCGACAACTGATGACTCTGCTGGGGATTTTTCTAGCAAGTCGATCCAAGATTTTGTTTGTTTTCTTGACTTTGGGTGTTTTTCATGTTATTTCTTTATTGCTGCCTTTATTTACATGCTTTAATGCATATGTTTGCATATCATTTTACCACTTTCTATTTATTGTTGTTGTACTGGCTCTGTTTTCATGTGGGGTGGGTGTTATTGAGGTAAAAGACCCAATACATATGCTAGAGTTGTATACCACTAGGAACACATAGGAATAGAGTGCAGAGTCATGACAGATGATAGGTGTATGCTATGTCGTGTCCCATCATGAGAGCCACAATCAGACGAGGTTCGAATGGGGTGTTATCATCATCACGTGTGTTGTGCGATGATAGTACTTTCAGGCAGACTCACGACTCTGATTATCCTTGACCTTACCCTGACCCAGTCTTTACCCATGAGTGGGGAGGGAAATCATTCTTAAAGGTACAGATGTTGATCTTTGATACTCGGTTCTTTGGTATTCTGATATTGGTGACGAAACTTTGGTCCTGTGACATCCGGTTATGTAGCAGTGCAGCAGATATCTAGTTTGGGGAGACTTGATCCCATACTAATGTTGATCTTCATGGTACTTGGTTCTTATATTCAGATGGTCCATTGCCTTTGATCATATGATATTCAGATGGTTCAGAAACATTGCAACAAAAATATTCAGAAGTGATAGAACTTTGATCCCATGTCTTTGCATACATAACATGGTTAAGCACCTACTTAACATACATGTTTTGTTATTTCCAGGGAATCATTTCTTTAAGTCTTTTGCTAAACTTTTCCATCCCTTACCTGCTAAAAATCAAAATCAAATCATGTAAATTCCTTGGAAATGATGAAACATGACATGACATCCACTCATGCACCCCATGCATCTTCATGCATTCATTACATGTACTCAGAGTTGGGGATTCTTATTCAGGATCGGTATTCTCTTCTGAGTTACAAACTTTGATTCTCGCTGTCACATGTTCATAGATCAGTTATGGAACAACTCTGTGGGGGATTGACTAGGATGAAGATTCAAATGGGGCTGATTGTGGTATACATTCAAGACATGGCCAGTGGTCGGGAACTCTTAGAGAAGGAAGATAACCAGTGGAATACTCAGTTGAGTTGGGTTATGGAAACAGTGTCATTAAAAGGAAATCATATGCTACAACAGAAGTTATCTCTTATCCTCATCTTTTTGGATTTCCTTCAAACCACTGAGTGCTTCATGGATCCCCTCCACAATCTGGAGTTCTTGGGACGTCTTGTTAGTAGCTTGGTTCCCATTCACCAAGTGAATTCAAGGGATATGATTATCAGTGAGGACAGAAGATACTTGAAGAATAGTTTGATCCCATTCAAGTGCTTTGTTCTCATTCGTTCCTGTTGCACCCCAAAATTTGCCCTCTCATTTCTCAAGGAATCACCCTGGATCCTCAAGTTTTCTCTCATCCAATTCCAAGCCTTGAATTATTAATTTTTTCAAGCAAACCATTCGCAAGGGAAAAATGGTCATTTGCACATTGAGAAGTCTAACTTTGACTTTTAGATCAAAATCAAATCTCAAAAATCATATTTCACCAAGACATGTTGGAATATGAAGTTTGTTTCATCAAGAGTTTCAAAAGTCAAATTTTACTTTGGAAGAATCAAATTCTAAAAACTTAGAAATTTTTCTAAGTGTTTAAGAAATGTGACAATTTCAGAACTTCTGGGCCAGTGTTCATACTCAGCAGATTCTGGATATTCTCAAGAAAGAGTATGGTCAGAACTTCTAGACCAATTTTCACAAAGGTTCAGTCAGAGTTTGCAAAGGTTAAAACAAAGAAGGTAACAAAGCGTGTTGTAAGTATACTAGAAATTCTGAAGGATCCCTCAGAACATGCTGAAGCCAGAAGATAAAAAGATCAGAAGATGAGATGCTATGCTGAAGCAGAACTTCTAATCCAGAGTTAAGCAAGGATGCAGAGTTTCACATGGGAACCCATGTAATGCTCACAACCACTTGTGAAGTCTCTATCCAAGGGATTTTCCCCACGTGTACCCCTACTGTATTGGGAAGACAAACTTCTGTGCAAAAGTATGCTAGACCCACGCGCTGTTTCTTCTTTTCCTTAATTCACGCTACCAAATCCAGCTTAGACGTTATTAGCCATCCAACTTGATGCATTGAACATACTGGTTAAGCTTACTTCAAGAGTAAGTCAACATCTAACACATGATGTTGATGCCACTTGACCGCCCCAACTGCAAAACCTTTGCCTATAAATAGAACACCATTGGCCGCTGAGAAAAAGGCCAG
Organism: Vicia faba; assembly: GCA_948472305.1. Lineage (NCBI taxonomy): Eukaryota > Viridiplantae > Streptophyta > Magnoliopsida > Fabales > Fabaceae > Vicia > Vicia faba. Next base: position 1,020,399,613 of record OX451741.1, read on the forward strand.
GAAAAATTGTGAAAGAGGCGAGAAAATTAAGAAAGAAAGCTTTGAACTACTGCAAAAATTCAAAGAACACCAGGAAACTATAAACACAAAATACCAAAATCTTAGCATTAATTCCTTACATTCAAACTCCATTGTTTTCCTCAATTTTTCTTGACTAAAGTCACCCACGCAGTTGCTGATTCACACATTAGAAGCTACCTTAACTTCTGTATTCCTATTACCATACACTCTCCATTCATTTCCACCTCAAAGGAGTCAGAATATCACCTCTTGGTTGTTCTAGAATTTATAAACGTCCATCCTGCTGAGTACGTGAAGAAGTTTCTCATAACATCACCAGAATTCAAGACCAATCTCCAGTTCACATAATCCTTTCTAGCTGTAAGGTAAGTTTTCTGTTGACTCTCATCATAATTGATTAAGCATCGTCAGATTTTTCATATTTAGCATAATGTAGATATTTTGATCCTGATGATGTACATATTCTGAAATCCATGCATCTGCTTGCCTAAATAGAAGAAATCCCTATTCAGAGCTTCATAAAGAAATTAGGATTCAGAATTAGAATTAGCAAATACACGTTGCTTCTGATTTATGCTTCTGATATTTCATGTATGCAACTTCTGTTCTGTTAAGAAATAACCAACTTGCAGATGTTCTGATTGGCATGGAGAGAGGCAAAGTTCTGACAGTTGCGTCAGAACTTCTGAAAACTTCTGATTTCTCAGAAGATCCAGAACTTCTGAACTTCCATATTTTTGCTAACGTGTTTCTCTTTGTGCAGCAAGTCAGAGTCAGAACTTTTGACCTCTTTTATTTTCAGCATTTGCGCTTATTTTATTTTCTTTCTCTTTTATTATTTTGCCATCATATTATTTTTTATTGTTAATCAAATACACAAAAAATATTTTATATTTTGCATATTATATTTTCTTTTAACATAAAAAGACAAAAATATTTTCTTAAACAAAACTTACTTCTTTTCTTAAATAAATAAGCTTTTTACATTTCCTGTACATTCTTATCTATTTAAATATGGTTGTAATAGTAACCTAGAATTTTAACTTGCAGCCCCCATTCATAAATATGTACCACCATCCCCTTAAATATTGTAATAGCGTATGACTTTACATTTCCGCACCTCTATTGCTTTCAATATATGCTAGTAATTAGGGAGTGTATGACAAGATATGAAAATTTACAAATAGATCACCCTAGTCAAGATAAATTATGCATGCAATCAAATACACTCATACACTTACACCCTTAAGGTAATTCCACTTGTTGCCTTATAAAAATGGCCATGTTATGCATGTGGGATGTCTTAGCATAAACAAATCAAAAAATATAAGATCATAGTCCCTCGATGACGCTATCAAAGTTGCCTTTCAAAATGATCTTAGTCCCTAAAGAAAAGTTCTAAGTCATCTCACAACATTGCTATCATGGTCATAAGATTACCCAATGCTCGTCCCTTCACATCCAACGATGGGGCTTCTTACCAAATCAATGGTAAGATAGCAACATCTAAAGGAGGAGGAAAAGCATATTTAATACCTTTTGAGTAGGTAGATTACTTTTAGTTACTTTCTCACTCTCAAAACAAACATCCTTGCTATTTTCAAAACAGTCACATACACTTTCGAAATAGCTTCAAAACACTTTCCAAACATTGAAATATTTTCAAAAGCTCAACACTTTGTATACATTCTTACGAACGAGAACTATTACAAAGTTTGCCTAAACGATGGAACCTTTTCAAAATACTTTCAAAACCACACAAAAGCACATTTTTCAAACAAAAGCAAGTGATCTAGCAAGTAACGAAGAGCCCATGGAAAACCATGGATGAAAAGGGTGCTAATACCTTCCCTTTTCATAATCTACCCCCCGAACTCAAGAAAACATCTCGAAAGGTCTTTCATGTGCTTTTTCACCTTTCCTTATTGGATAAAAGAAAAGTCGGTGGCGACTCTTGCTAAACCGCAACATTTGCAAAATCAAAACGCAAAAACCTCAAGTCAGTTCTCCCACCGTATCATAGAACTGGCGACTCTGCTGGGGACTTCGTCTTGAAAGTGGGGTTACCTTAGGGTTAGATCACATTTACTTGCTTACACTTGTTTGATTTGTTTGCTTTACATTTTTGGTTCCTTGTTTGGGTTTGTTTTAAATCCTACACACGGATTTGGGGACACCTTTTAGGTAAGTAGCAATAAGCTGTGAGGGAATTGTATGGGGTATACCGACACGATTGAAGCAGTAGCTACGTTGATGTGACACTTTGGTTGGTATCGGTAACCCTTGAGTCAATCAAGTAGAGTATGGGGCCTCCGCGTGGTATCGTAAAGCATCAACTGACCTTAGAACCTTACTTGACCAACTTGGCCATTAGGACATAGTGAGATGACCGGCTTTGGTGCAGTCCAAAGTTGGTAGATACTCGATACTACACTCATTGAGGTTTGACTCTTGAGTTTTGTTTGGTTGAGAGTCAATTTCTTATTGAACAAAACTTGGGGGAAAGATCAGTAATATTGAGATCCCTTAGAACTCGGTTACTATTAACTAGGAAAGGTTGAGCCAACTAAACTTCAAGAGGGTACTTACCTGAAACCCCATGCAAGCCTAAACCCAATGACTTGTTTGCTTTGTATATATACACTTGTACATAAAATCATAAGCATCATAAACATCATACCATAAGCATTCTCACTAACCATTTCAAAGATTTTTGGATTTATCTTTGTTCTATTTTGTAGGACATGGCTTCCACTCGTAGGAGCACTATCTAAGTCAGTCTCGTGAAGATACCTCCACAACTCAAGGATTTAGTATCAAGGGTCCCTGAAGATTCTTTGTTCACCAAAATACATGGTCGACTCCTTAGTTTGGTTACCTCAAGTATTGAAGAAGATATGGTAAAGGTGTTTGTCCAATTCTTCGACCCTTTGCATCATTGCTTCACTTTTCCCGATTACCAACTTGTGCCCATTTTAGAAGAATTTTCTCAACTCACAAAGACCCATATTCTTAATCAGTTACCTTTCAACGGTATTGAAAGAGACCATAAACCTGAGGAAATTGCTCGAGCTCTACATTTGCAACCATCTGATATAGTAGCAAATTGGGTAAGAAGGACTGGTGTCAAAGGGTTCCTAGCAAAGTTTTTGTTGGAGAAGGCTCAAGAGTGTTGGAATACTTTGGATCTACAAGCCTTCGAGGAAATTTTGGCTCTTCTCATCTATGGGTTGGTACTATTTCCCAATCTTGACCAATTTATAGATGTAAATACGATCAAGGTTTTCATATCTCGTAATTCGGTGCCTACATTGCTTGGAGACATCTTGCATTCTCTTCACTCTCGCACTTTAAAGAAAAGAGGGGATTTGATGTGTTGCACTCCTATTTTGGCTAGGTGGTTTATTTCGCACCTACCTCGATCCGTGGTGAAGAATGAACAAGGTATGAGGTGGTCTAAAGGATTGATGTCACTTTCACATGCTGATATCAGTTGGTATTATCGCTCTTTGGAAGACATTACTATCATTGATCGCTGTGGGGAATTCCACAATGTCCCTCTACTTGGCATTAGGGGAGGCATTACTTGCAACCCTTGTTTAGCTTTGCGATAATTTGGATACGCCAGGAAAGATGGCCCTCATGAGATACTCATCCAAGGAATTGCATTTGACTACGAAAGTGATACCCAAGGTTACCGTCAAAGATTTTTCCGAGCTTGGGGCATGGTTAACAAAGTTGATAGCAAGACGTTGGGGCGTAAGAATTCCATTCTTTGGAACCTTACCTTAAATAGGTGAGGGCTCGCGCTCAAAGTCTCAAGATGCCTTATGAAGCCGTCTTACCTGTTATCATAGAGCCAGTAGTTAAGGGAGACGCTCCACATACCATCCTCTATCCTGATATGCCTACTTCTCTTGAATATTTGCAAAACGCTTGGATTCAGTCAAAAGGAGAGCGAGACACCTTTGAAGCCAAGTTCTATGAGGGCGAGAGAAAGATATTAGAGCTTACAAGGAAGCTTCATGAAGAAAGAAGTTTAAACACCTACATTGCGCCAAAGAGGATGCGCACAACTTTTCTGTCTTAGGAGTTTACTTTATGCTTATTTTTGTTGTTGTAAGCCCAAGAGGCATGCTTGTATTCAAATCAGAGCTCTTTAATGCAAGTTAACATTTGTTCACTCTTTGTATATACAAATTTAAATTCCTTAAATCCTTGAAATCATTTGCATATTGCATATTCATGCATCATGACATGACAGGTTTCCGCATAACAGGTTTCCTTATCCCTCCGCTGTTTATTTCAGCAAGATAGATCTAGAGAAAATTGTGACGGAACTTCAAGCCCAGAACTCTCAATTTCAGGAAGCTCTACTCGCCCTAGCCAAGGGGCAACAGGATATGATGGCCTTGTTTTCCGCTAAGAAAAAGCCAAAGAAAAAATCTATACTCAACATGGGTAAAAGGTTCAACGAGACAATCCGTCAAATTCCAATAGAGGAAGATTCATCCGAAGAGGACGAGAACCAAATTGGTGAGGTCAAGAGTACTCAGGCCGACTGTATCAATGACCAAGAATCTGATGATGATTATTTAAATGAAAGATATCCCCCCGCAGACATCAAATACAAGCAGCTAGAAGACAAGTTGAAAGCAGTTGAAATCCAAGCTATTCCCGATTTAAATTTTGATGATTTGGGCTTAATCTCTTGATAGTCATTCCCCACAAGTTCAAAATACCAACCTTTGCAAAATACGATGGGATTTCTTGCCCGAAGCTCCATTTGAAGTCTTATGTGCGTAAAATACAACCGCACACTGCAGATAAAAAACTCTAGATTCACTGTTTCCAAGAGAGTCTAGCTGGAACACAACTTGAATGGTTTTATCAGTTGGATGGCTCTCGCATCAATACTTGGGAGGGTCTAGCTACTTCCTTCTACCATCAATATCAGTACAACACCGACTTGGCATCGACAAGGGTTCAATTGCAAGGTATGACCATGGGGAAGGATGAGGGATTTAAGGAATATGCGCAGAAGTGGAGAGACATTGCTAGTAGGGTTCAACCTCCCTTGACTGATAGGAAACACATCGACATGTTCATGAGCATATTATCTGGTCCTTTCTTTAATCTATTGGTTGGATGCTCTTCTTCTGGTTTCACCGAATTAATCCTAACCGGTGAAAGAGTTGAAAGTGGCATTAAAGGTGGAAAGATCTTTGTGGCATCTACTTCCACTCCCAATCCTGCCAAGAAACTTTTTTCCACGAAGAAAGAAGTTGATGTTGTGTATGGGGCAAAGGCCCACACCAAGAAGAATAATCATCTGTCTGTCAATGTTGTCGGAATCTCCAATCTAACTGCTACTCAAAGACCATCTGCCAATCATCAACGTGTTGAAGCTCCGAGAAGACAATTTACAAGGTTAGGCATGTCATTATCTCAAGCCCTTCAACATCTGCTTAGGGTTAATTTAGTGACATTGCAGGATCCTCCCGCCAATCCTGACACCTCGTCGCCAAGATATAATCCAAATGTAAAATGCGCTTACCATTCAAACAGCCCTGGGCATGAGACTGATCAGTGCTGGTCTTTGAAAAACAAAATCCCAGATTTAATCGACAACAAGACTATTGAATTTGATCCTCCTCCGACACCAAATGTAATTACTGCTCCAATGCCGAAGCACGAGAAAGGTGTTAATGATGTCGAAGACACAATCTTCATTGCCTCTGTTGAAGAATTAGCTACTCCGTTGAATGTAATCAAGAGCAATCTACTGAAAGCTGGGACTTTCCCCGGTTGTGAAAAAGTTTGTGTAGGCTGTATGAGACAACCCAGTGGGTGTGAGGAATTGAAGAAAGGTATACAATGTCTAATGGATGGCCGCAAAATCCTATTCGAAAAGATTCCCACCATCAAAAATTCAATCGACAAAGCTGAAGATTTGGCCATCATAATAATTTCAAACAAACCTCTTAGGATCTCATCCAAAGGTCCTATCAGGATTTCAAACGAACCAATCATTGCTCCTCTCATAATCACTGCTACCAGACCGGTTCCATACACCTCTGATAAAGCGATACCATGGAATTACGGTGTTGAGGTTTATTATCATGGGGTAAAACAAGATTCTTGGATTGATGATAATGAAGCTGCTGTTACTAATATAACTGGTTCTAGTAAAGTCACAAGAACAGGAAGGGTCTTTTCCCCTGTTATCTCACCACCAACCACTACCACAGTTCTAGTCCGCATAACCAATGGCAATGCTAGTGCCAGTACTAGAGGGAAAGAGAAAGAAAGTGAGCCTGCCAGGGAAGAGGCACCTGCTGAAAAGTTTGTTATGGAAGAACCATCCACTCAAGAGGTGGAGGAAATTCTAAAGATCATCAAGAACAGCGACTTCAAAATAGTAGAGCAGTTGGGGAAAACCCCTTCTAAAATATAAATGTTGTCCTTATTGCTATGTTCCGATGCCCATGCACAAGCTTTGGTTAAGTTCTTGAAAAAGGCTCATGTGCCTCAAGAAACCACAGCCGACCAATTTGAGAACTGCGTAGCAAGTCTGACAGCTGACAATGGTCTTGGGTTCTCTGATGCAGATTTAACTCCCATGGGAAAGAATCAGAATAAAGCCTTGCATGTTTCTGTTGAATGTAAGGGGACCACTCTGGCACATGTTTTGGTGGACACAGGCTCATCTTTAAATGTATTACCTAAAGGCGCTCTAGATCGGCTAGACTATGAAGGTTTGGTTTTGAAGCCAAGTGATATTGTTGTGAGGGCATTCGATGGGTCGAAAAGGATGGTTCATGGAGAGGTAGATCTCTCTTAAGGTTGTTTCGCAGATTTTCAAATCCACGTTCTACATAATGGACATACGGTCTGTGTATTCTTGCTTGCTTGGACGCCCATGGATCCATGGGGCAGGTGCGGTCACTTCTGCTCTCCACCATAAGTTAAAATATCCAGTTCAAGGTAAGGTTGTCACTGTTTGCGGTGAAGAAGAATTTATGGTAAGCCATCTCAATTCTTTCAAGTACGTAGAAATGGACGGCGAATTCATAGAAACTCCTTTCCAGACGTTTGAAGTTGTGTCCACCACCAAAATCTCCTCTGAAACTCCAAGAGATGATAAAGTTATCCCCAAGATGGTTTCTCTTAAGGATGCTCGTGTTGTGGTAGAAGAAGGAAACAATGAGATGTGGGGTCGACTCCCTGATATCCCGTTCAAAGAAGACAAGTTTGGGTTAGGTTTCACCTCCAAAGCTCAGAAAGAAATTAGAGGTGCTCGTGCTGGAAAGCCGCCTCTGCACCTCAAAAATCATGAAGTGAATGTTGTAGAAGACTCTGATGATGAGTGTGCTTTTGAAGACTGGATCTACCCAACAACCGAAGGAAAGCTCAACAATTGGCATACAAAGGACTTTGTGCCCATCTCCTTCACTGGGGAGTAATCTAATTGTTTTAGCTTTTAATCGATTCAAGAACTCGATGTCTGTAATACTTTGATATTGACTTTTAAGCCATGTGCCTAGCCTGGGGCACTTTGGTTCTTTTGTCAAGGGTTTTATTTATGTTCATCAAATCATATGATCATTCAGCATATTGGACTCTTTTGCATTCAAATATTTGTGTTCATTGTCTTTATTTTCTTTCAAATACATTGTCAAAAATAGCCATGTATCTTACATGCACACACACGCACACACACTCTTGCAGGTCTACATCCACTCTGGATCCTATTGCCAATAACTCTACTATTGCCGACTATGACTTTGAATGTCCTATCAACCAAGCCGAAGACGAAAGCGAGGAAGATTGTGACATACCAGGAGAACTATCCAGACTTCTGTTACAAGAGGAAAAAGCTATTCAACCACATGAAGAGTCAATTGAGGTTGTCAACTTTGGTACTGAGTCAGATAAGAAAGAAATCAGAATCGGCACTAATTTGGAAAGCAATGTCAAGAGCTGTTTGGGTCAGATGTTGCGCGATTATGTGGAAGTATTTGCTTGGTCTTATGAACATATGCCTGGGTTAGATATCGACATCATGGTTCATCGTCTTCCAACTAAAGAAGACCGCCCTCCTGTCAAACAAAAAGTTCATCACATGAGGCCTGATATGTCTGGAAAGATCAAAGCCGAAGTAATGAAACAGTTTGATGCAGAATTCCTAGCTGTAACATCCTATGCTCAATGGGTGGCCAACATAGTGCCAGTGCCAAAGAAAGACGGGAAAGTTCGCATGTGTATAGACTATAGGGATCTGAATAGGGCAAGCCCCAAGGACGATTTCCTTCTACCATAGATTGACGTCTTAGTCGATAAGACTGCTCAGCATAAAGTCTTCTCATTCATGGATGGATTCTCAGGCTATAACCAAATAAGGATGTCTCCCGAAGATATGGAAAAAACTACTTTCGTTACACAATGGGGCACCTTCTGCTACAAGGTCATGTCATTCGGGTTAAAGAATGCAGGGGCAACATATCAAAGGGCTATGGTTGCTTTATTTCATGACATGATTCATCATGATATAGAGGTATATGTGGATGATATGATTGCTAGATCATAAACCAAAGAAGAACATCTCGGTCACCTGCACAAACTATTCAAAAAACTAAAGAAGTACAAGCTGAGGTTAAACCCTAACAAGTGCACGTTTGGGATACGCTATGGGAAGCTTCTAGGTTTCGTTGTCAGCAATAAAGGAATTGAAGTTGATCCCGCCAAGATAAAGGCCATCCAAGAAATGCCAGTCCCTCAGTCTGAAAAAGAAATCAATGGATTCTTGGGTCGTCTCAATTACATTGCCCGTTTCATATCACACTTAACTGCTACCTGTGAGCCACTCTTCAAACTCTTGAAGAAAGATCAGGTAGTCAGATGGAACGATGAATGCCAAATTGCTTTTGACAAAATCAAATAATACCTACAAGAACCTCCTATTCTTATGCCTCCAGTTGAAGGGAGACCTTTGATCATGTACTTGACAATACTAGATAATTCTATGGGGTGTGTTTTGGGCCAACATGATGAGTTTGGCCGAGAAGAGCATGCAATTTACTACCTAAGCAAAAAGTTTACCGACTGTGAAACCAGATATTCACTAATCGAGAAGACTTGTTGTGCTTTAGCGTGGGCTGCTCGCGGGCTAAGGCAGTACATGTTGACTCATACCACTTTGTTGATTTCTAAGATGGATCTGATTAAGTACATCTTCGAAAAACCTGCCCTTTCCGAATGGATATCCAGATGGAAAATGATCTTGACTGAGTACGACATTCAATACACGACTCAAAAAGCTATCAAAGGAAGTGTACTAGAAGATCATTTGGCCCATCAAGCTGTGGATGATTATCAGTCAATGAACTTCGACTTCCCTGACGAGAATATTATGCTGGTAACCGACTGTGCGAAACCTGGACCGTATGACGGACCTGAACAAGGATCCCGATGGACTATGGTATTCGATGGGGCTTCCAACGCCTTAGGTAACGCAATTGGTGTTGTGATCATATCTCCTGAAGGTTGCCACACTCCTTTCACTTCCAGACTATGCTTCGATTGCAAAAATAATATGGCTGAGTATGAAGCATGCATTTTAGGTCTAAAAGCTGCTATTGACTTAAGGATCCAGCAATTGAATGTGTTCGGAGACTCCGCCCTAGTAATCAGCCAAGTAAAAGGAGATTGGGACACTAAACACCCTAATCTTATCCCTTACAAGGAACATATGCTATCCCTGATTCCCCACTTCGAAGAAATCACGTTCAAGCACTTCCTTAGAGAAGAAAACCAATTGGCTGACGCTGTGGCAACCATGTCTTCAATGTTCAAAGTCATATGGGATAACGAAGCCCCTATGATTACCATTGAAAGATTCGATGAACCTGCACATTGCTATGAGCTTGACACCGATGCGGAAAAGCCATGGTACCATGAGGTAATGAGATATCTTGAAGCACAAGAGTATCCAGAGGGAGCATCTATCAATGACAGAAAGTTCTTACGAAGATTTGCAGCCAAATTCTTCCTAAGTAACGGGATATTGTACAAGCGTAACTATGATTCAACTCTACTTCGATGTGTGGATAAGAAGGAGGCAGAGGAAATCATGGAAGACATGCACAATGGCCTTTTTAGTACTCACTCAAGTGGACATACGATGGCTAAGAAAATCTTAAGAGCCGGTTACTATTGGTTGACGATGGAGATCGATTGTCACCAACATTCAAAAACTTGTCACAAATTCCAAATCTATGCTGACAAAGTCCATGTATCACCAATCCCTCTGAATGTCATAACCGCTTCATGGCCATTTGCAATGTGGGGTATTGACATGATCGGAGAGATCAAGCCCACAGCTTCCAACGGACATCGCTTCATTCTTGTTGCTATCGACTATTTCTCTAAATGGGTCGAACCCACCTCATTTTCCTTAGTCACCAAGAATGTGGTAGCCAGATTCATCAGACACAATCTCATATGTCGTTATGGTGTCCCCAAAAGGATCATCACCGACAATGGGACTAACCTCAACAATGCCATGATCGGGGAGTTGTGCACTCAATTTAATATCAAGCATCACAATTCTTCTCCATATAGACCGAAAATGAATGGCGCAATCGAAGCGACCAACAAAAATATCAAGAAAATTGTGCAGAAAATGGTAGTGACCTATAAAGATTGGCATGAGATGTTACCATTTTCTCTACATGGCTACCGTACTTCAGTTAGAACATCAACAGGGGCAACTCCCTTCTCTCTAGTTTATGGCATGGAAGCTGTTTTGCCAGTAGAAGTTCAAATTCCCTCGCTGAGGATTATGATTGAGGCAGGCCTAGGAGAAGACGAGTGGATTCAAACGAGATTGGATCAGCTAAACTTGATCAATGAAAAACGATTAGCCTCTATTTTCCATGGTTAAATGTATCAAAAATGGATGATCAAAGCTTTCAACAAAAAGGTCAAGCCTCGAGTATATCGAGTTGGTGACTTGGTGATAAAATGCATCATTTTACCACAAGGTGACCTCAGAGGAAAATAGACCCCCACCTATGAATGACCGTTCATCGTTAAGAGAGTCTTCTCTGGCGGTGCCATGATATTGACCACCATGGATGGTGAAGATTTCTCACACCCTATAAACGCGAACATAGTTAAAAATACTACGCATAAGAGACCCGTTAGGTTGACACACCTAAGCAAAATAAGGGCATCCCGACAAACCAAATGGTTTGGGCAAAAATTAGGGATATATGCAAAAGATTGTACACCCGGCAAGTTGAAAACCCGAAAGGGCGACTTGGGTAAAAAAGGGTATCCTGGTGGACCGAAAACCCGAAAGGGCGGTTCAGGAAAAAATTAAGGATTAAATAGCGTACGACTATGTCCCGTGACATCAACGCAGTCAATGCTATCGCCAAGGTCCAAGTTCGAATGGTCCAGGATCAATCCAATCAATTTCGATTAACGGCAAGGGACGTTCAAAGACATTGGGGCAATAGTAGAGCTGGAAGGCAATGAGATCATTTCACATGGCTATTTGTTTTCATTTCTCAATTTTGTTTTCCTTTTTGGCGATTTCCTCTTACTAGGATCTCCGTCTCTATGTACAAAAACTCATATTCATGGGCAAAATATCAATCCAAATACACTTTGAAATACAAGTTTTTTATCTATGTTTTGAATGCAAATTTGTCTAATGACTAAAATTGAATGAACATATGCATATTGTGATACGGTGGGAAGAGAACTGACTGTTTTGGAATGCTGGTTCGTGTTTTTGCGTTTGTTTTCGCAAAATGTCGCGGTAAGCAAGAGTTGCCACCGACTTTTATTTTATCCAACAAGGAAAGGAAAAAAGCACAGAAAAATTCCTTTTTCGAGATGTTTCTCGGGTCTGGGGGGTAGATTATAGAAAGGGAAGGTGTTAACACCCTTTCTATCTGTGGTTATCCACGGGCTCTTAGGTATTTTCTCAAAGTGTTTTCAAAATTTGCTTTTCTTTGTGTTTGTGGGTTTGAAAGAAGTTTTTGTTTAAAAGGTGTAAGTGCAAAAAGTTTTTGTTTTATTTTGAGAGAGAAAGTACTTAAGAACCATCTACCTACTCGAAAAAGGAATCAATCTGTACTAATGTCCTTTAGACAATGCTATCCCACTATTGATGAGTAGGTAGCATCGTCGTTGGAGTTTTAAGGGTCAATTTGATTAAGGGACGTGTGGTCACTAAAGCAATGTTAAGACGCCTTAGCGGTAACCCTAATGTCTTAGATCATTTTTCCTAGGCAACCGTTTCGAGGCAACTATGATTTTGGACAAGAGGGCGACCTCTAAAACTTCCTATACTCAATGACCAAGGCAACCAAGTGAGGTGTACCCAAAGAGTGCACATGTGCGAGTGTGTTATTTCGGTTATTTTATCTTTTGTACATGTCATGGGTGAGCTATGTTGATTTTAAGTTCATACATTCGATCTTGTCATGCATTCCCTATTATCAAACATCTAACAGTTTAAGTTGCAGAAATTAAATTGCGGAAAGTAAAACTAATCTATTACAAGGCGTCGGGTATTTACATCACCAAAAACGAATTTTTTTTATTAATAACCAAGTATTAAAAAAATATTTCGCAAATAACCGGGTTTCGGAAAAAATTACGCAAATAACCATGTTTGAGATGGCTCCACAAAGGAGGAGCCATCTCATTTGGCGCATGCACCTAGGGTTTTGCCCTAGGCGCCATCTCACTTGGCGCCTCCATTGGCTTTTAGCCAAGTGAGATGGCGCATGCTCCTTAAAAAGGAGAGGAGGCGCCATCTCACTTGGCGCCTAGGGCAAAACTAGGGTTTTTTGCTGTTTTATAAATAATTCGTCCGTTTCTTTGAAATTTCTCACACTTTCTCGCACTGTATTTTTATTTTGTACTCCCTTATTTACGTAATGACGTCGCCTATGATTTTTAGCAGAGATGGTTACGTTATATTCTCCGCCACGAAACCTGCGATGAAAATGAAATTCTGGCACATTCACTCCATGGAGCGTCTGAAGCGGGAGTTGATGCGGTGGCTAGATGGAGACATCGCCGAGGGGGAAAAAATTCGAAGGATCCAGCGAAAACGAACAACAACCTCGCATGCGACATGAAGACCTAATGTGTGGTTGGAGGAAGTCAAAACAGACAGTGATGTAATGCTGATGATGCATGGGTCAGATGAAATTGTGTTAACAGTTGTAATTTCCTAGATTGATTATCGTTAATCATTGTTGTACGCGAAAACCCTAATGTAATTTCCTATATTGAATTTCTTAAATTGTGTGAACAGTTTTATTAACGGAAAACCCATAATGTTTACAACACAAATATTGAAAAGATTTATTGTATTACAAAATTTATGTGGTCGATCCAGACGCCCGATTCGGACAGTTTTTGCGATTATGTCCGACCTGACGGCATAAACCACACTTTCTTTCCAACCTGTCAAGATCGTCCATTTCTGTTGTTATGCGCCTGCTTTTGGGACGACCCTTCTTGTTCCTTCGCATTTGGTCATTGTGCCAAACTATATCACCGTTGTATTCAGGCCAATAGTCCGGTTTTGCCACCAAAGGAAAGTTGTTGTTGTAAACAGTGAGCAACGTTTCAGATTTATAAACGTTTGAGAGCAGTTGAAGCGCGTCTTGATGGGTATGCGCACAAGCGGCAATGACATGAGAGCAAGGCATACGAAAAGCTTGAAACCTGCCACAATCGCACCATTGAGAAGGTAAAATGACCCTGTATTCTTGTCTTGCCAGGCCTTCATTGTGGTCAATTGTCTCTTTCACAATGAAGTTGTGGCTATGGCGGTCAAACCGTGTAACCATGTGAGTGTTGGCTTTAGCACTTTCAGCCTTAATGTATTTCATACAGCTTTCACTCCACAGTTGTCCTGATTGCAAGACCGCATACCACATTTCACCTCTTTTGGCAAATAACGCAGCCATCCTAAAATACGTGGATTTCACCAAGGCAGTGATGGGGAGGTTTCGTATGCCCTTGAATACCCCATTCATTGATTCAATAAGATTTGTTGTCATATGCCCCCATCTTTGGCCATTGTCGTATGACCTAGTCCACTTTTCGACCGGTATATTGTCGATCCACGTACCGGCTTCTGGGTTAGACAAACGGATCTCGTTGCGGTAATATTTGAATGTGGGCTGTGTCAGTGCGTATCCCGCATTCATCACCGCTTTCCTCAATGTTTTGTCCTTGACCTCCCTCGAGAAATTCTGGACGATATGCCTGACGCAATAGACATGCGTAGAAGGAGGGTCATGCCAACCATTTGCCGGATTATTATAGGCACTTTCAATGGAGGCATGTCTGTCCGAGATCAAACAGAGATCTGGTTGAGGAGCCACGTGTGTACGAAGATTTTTCAGGAAAAAGCTCCAAGCACCACCGGTCTCCCCCTCGACAAGGGAAAACACAACGGGGAAAATGTTATTGTTGCCATCTTGTGCAACTGCCATCAAAAGCGTGCCTTTGTACTTCCCATACAACCAAGTCCCGTCTATTTGTAGAATTGGTTTGCATGATGCAAACCCTGTGATGCATGGTTGAAAAGCCCAAAAGACGCGACTGAATATTCCGTTGCCATGTAGTAGACTACCATCTTGAGCGTACGCTGGCAATGTTTCCAGAACATAAACACTACCTGGAGAATATGTCTTGAGTGCATTTAGGTAGCGGGGAAGTTCTCGGTATGACTCCTCCCAGTTTCCGTATACCCTTTCAATCGCCTTAGTCTTTGCTAACCACGCCTTACGGTAAGACGGAGTGTAGTTAAAAACCGTGGTGATGTGGGAGATGATTGCATATAGTGATGGCCCTTATGCATTCCTCTCTATTACGAAACTTGTCCTTCTCTTTTAAATTTTCATCTGATTGCATATACGGTTGGAAAAACAAGTCCGTAGAAGGTTCATCTCCGCCCATGTTGAAGTTTTTCATGTGCGTAGGTGGTGTGTAGATTTTGTCGGTAGGAATACTTGGGATGCCATCATCGTCAGAATCGTCGTTCACCATTTCATCGAACTCTAACTCGTTATCTTCTTCTTCATCATCAACTGCATCCACCTCATCTTGCTCATTCTCCAAAGGATCAACCTCCTGTGTCACCGGAGGCTCTACCTCCTGTGTCACCGGAGGCTCTTGAAACAGAACGTACAACTCAATAGAGTCGTTTCCAGAATAGACATGGCTGGAAATCATGTTCTGGAAATCCTCGTCATCTTGAATTGCAACCTTATAAAATATGACTTGGTTGTTTCCAAAAAAGACTGGACTCTGATAAAATATCTGGGATACCGGGCCTCGTTCAAGTTTGGCCTCCAATCTTTTCTTAAAGTAGGAGAAATTTGCTTTCCCGTTTAAGAGAAATCGGACATTGTCGGTGTTTCTAAACAAAAACCCAACTGTGGGACACATGTATGTCTCACCGTTGAAATGTGCTTTGACAACAAATTGTGGTGAAGAGGCCATTGTGTAGAATTGTTTTGGGTATGAAGGTGGGAATGTTTTGGGTTTATTGATTATATGAAGGTATGAATGCTGGAATGTTTGAAGGTTAGATGACTGATTCGAAGGTTGGAAAATTTTACAGTTTATGTGAATGAATGTTATGTTCAACCTAAGGCAAAATATTTCAATTAAGTAAGTGATGCAACCCCCCAAGGCTGCCAATAATATTACATGCATGGGCTAATGCTGCCACCTAGCCTGGCCCTATTCTACACACATAAATGTTTTGTGTAAGCCTGCCACCCATCAACTCCAATGGCCTTGCATGCAACAGAGAAAGGAATCCCAAAGGGTGTCACGTAGCCTGAGCCAATGCTGTAAAACGTGACACCTCTTATTCGCCAAATGGGGTGGCGACACCATTCATTTTTGTACTATTTCGCCAAGTGAGATGGCGCCTCCCTTACTGTCCAATCGTGATACATGCATGGGCTAATGCTGCCACCTAGCCTGGCCCTATTCTACACACATAAATGTTTTGTGTAAGCCTGCCACCCATCAACTCCAATGGCCTTGCATGCAACAGAGAAAGGAATCCCAAAGGCTGTCACGTAGCCTGAGCCAATGCTGTAAAACGTGACACCTCTTATTCGCCAAATGGGGTGGCGACACCATTCATTTTTGTACTATTTCGCCAAGTGAGATGGCGCCTCCCTTACTGTCCAATCGTGATACATGCATGGGCTAATGCTGCCACCTAGCCTGGCCCTATTCTACACACATAAATGTTTTGTGTAAGCCTGCCACCCATCAACTCCAATGGCCTTGCATGCAACAGAGAAAGGAATCCCAAAGGCTGTCACGTAGCCTGAGCCAATGCTGTAAAACGTGACACCTCTTATTCGCCAAATGGGGTGGCGACACCATTCATTTTTGTACTATTTCGCCAAGTGAGATGGCGCCTCCCTTACTGTCCAATCGTGATACATGCATGGGCTTATGCTGCCACCTAGCCTGGCCTTATTCTACACACATAAATGTTTTGTGTAAGCCTGCCACCCATCAACTCCAATGGCCTTGCATGCAACAGAGAAAGGAATCCCAAAGGCTGTCACGTAGCCTGAGCCAATGCTGTAAAACGTGACACCTCTTATTCGCCAAATGGGGTGGCGACACCATTCATTTTTGTACTATTTCGCCAAGTGAGATGGCGCCTCCCTTACTGTCCAATCGTGATACATGCATGGGCTTATGCTGCCACCTAGCCTGGCCCTATTCTACACACATAAATGTTTTGTGTAAGCCTGCCACCCATCAACTCCAATGGCCTTGCATGCAACAGAGAAAGGAATCCCAAAGGCTGTCACGTAGCCTGAGCCAATGCTGTAAAACGTGACACCTCTTATTCGCCAAATGGGGTGGCGACACCATTCATTTTTGTACTATTTCGCCAAGTGAGATGGCGCCTCCCTTACTGTCCAATCGTGATACATGCATGGGCTAATGCTGCCACCTAGCCTGGCCCTATTCTACACACATAAATGTTTTGTGTAAGCCTGCCACCCATCAACTCCAATGGCCTTGCATGCAACAGAGAAAGGAATCCCAAAGGCTGTCACGTAGCCTGAGCCAATGCTGTAAAACGTGACACCTCTTATTCGCCAAATGGGGTGGCGACACCATTCATTTTTGTACTATTTCGCCAAGTGAGATGGCGCCTCCCTTACTGTCCAATCGTGATACATGCATGGGCTGCCACCTAGCCTGCAAGAGTGACACCTTACATTATTTGTAAATGCATGCATGCATATGTGTAACTCCCTAAGCATGCAAATGTGACACCTCGCAGGCATGCAACCACTACATCAAAATTATTTGCCTATAAATACATACCTTATGAAACATCTCTCACACCCACACAAATCTCACTCTCTGCTACGAAATATTTCTTAAGTCTATCATACTCTTTATTTCTTCCTAAGTCTTTCATTCTCTCAAGCGTTCTGAAGAATGGCCCTTCTAACAATGGGAGATACTCACAGAGGCACAAGGGAAAACATTGTTGCATTTGTAAGTCTCTTCTTTGGTTATACATTTTTCATACTTTAAAAAACGTGTTGTTCATCTTAATTAATCTTACTCTTGTTTAATTATGATCTCAGGATACACAAAGATTCAGAATCCGTTCGCACAAATACCTGGCTCCCGACCCTTTTATCGTCCCTTATCTGGAATATGCAGGTTTTGGACACGTGATAAAGATCTCCAACTGCACCATTGACTCCAAATTCATCCTTGCAATGTTGGAGAGGTGGAGACCTGAGACCCATACATTTCACCTACCAATAGGTGAAGGTACCATCACTCTCGAAGATGTGTACATGCTACTGGGCCTCCCTATTGACGGTAAAGCGGTAAACGGGTCGGTTCAACAACCCAACTCACAGTGTGAAGAACTGTTGGGTAGGGACATGGTAGAAGGTGGTGGAGCAAGAGGGCAGGGAATACTACTCACTGACCTGAAACGGCATTATGCAAGTATGGAATTAAATGAAAATTCCTCAGAGAATGACCGAGTAGTAAAAGCTCGAACGTATATTATGATACTTTTTGGTACTTTTTTATTTCCCGAAAGTACGGGAAATAGTGTAAATTTCATGTACTTACATTTACTAACAAATTTTGATAAAACTAGAAAATTTAGTTGGGGTTCTGCAGTATTAGCCCACCTGTACAGTTCCTTGTGCAAAAACGCAGTCAAGGAAAAATGTACATTTTATGGGTGCACATTTTTACTACAAGCCTGGGGTTGGTGGAGGATGGAGTCCTTAAACCCCATCAACAACAACACTTTTGGTGGATTCGAATCGCATTGACTTCGCTGG
Organism: Vicia faba; assembly: GCA_948472305.1. Classification (NCBI taxonomy): domain Eukaryota; kingdom Viridiplantae; phylum Streptophyta; class Magnoliopsida; order Fabales; family Fabaceae; genus Vicia; species Vicia faba. The sequence goes on from OX451741.1 coordinate 1,020,418,044, forward strand.
GCCATCGACCTTGCCGCAACAGGAAACGAGACGGCACCCAGCAAGAGAAAGGCGAGGACGGGGATGCGGAACTGGGGGTCATTACCGGGTTCCTGGGGATCATTGATGTATCTTTTTTTTTTCCAGTATTTTTTGTATCTATTTTTTTACTGTTATTTAAATGTAAAACAGTTGAATGTAATTATTTTTTTTCAAATAAAAAATCAATTTTGTTTATCTCTGTCTAATACGCAACGCGTAGGAAAGAAAAAAAAAATTTTTTTTGACCTAATTTTGTACATAGGCGCCATCTCACTTGGCTTAGGGCTTGCCATTTGCCCTTAGGCGCCAAGTGAGATGGCGCCTCCCTTATAAAAAGAGGAGGATGCGCCAAATGAGATGGCTCCTCCTTTGTGGAGCCATCTCAAACATGGTTATTTGCGTAATTTTTTCCGAAACCCGGTTATTCGCGAAATATTTTTTTAATACTTGGTTATTAATAAAAAAAATTCACCAAAAACAACCCTTGAAATTAAAATGCCGAAAATTAAATAAAGCGATAAAATAAAGTCCTAATTAAAAGCTATTACATTCCGGAAGCAAGTACAATAATATGGAAATATGGATCACGTGCGAAAAAATTAAATCGGGCGCATTTTTTAGGGTTTTGACCCTTTTATTGAAAGAAAGCATTTTTTTTGTTTATTTTTGAATTTATGGAAAAAAAATTAAATTAAGCTAATTAAATAAATAAATAAATTAATTAAAAAAGGATATTTTTGGATTTTGTTGGATATTTAAAGAAATAAAAATAAATTGTTTAAAGTTAGTAAAACCTAATAATCTATATTGATTTTAAATATTACAAAAAATATTAAAAGTTAAACGTAATTAAACTAAATTAATTGAATTAATTTATTTACAAAAATAAAGTGATGAATTTAATTTTAATAAATAAAATATATTTTTGTGTTTTTGATTTTATGAGGAAAATAATTTAATTGGTTAGTTTAAATAATAAAAATAATAATACAAAACAATAAAATAAAAGAAATATAAAAAAGAATAGAAATAACCAAGGAGGGTATGGGCCTGATTTGGATGTGAGATCAGCAATTTTTGCGGCCCAATACAAGCCAGTTTGATTGACTTTTCTGTTTCTCCACGCGCATGTTGACTAGGGCGTACGATGGACTTTCATCCTGGGCCATCAGATTTGGCCTGGAGGCCATCTGGCAGGCATCTGGGTGATGGTGTATGATGGGCCATGATTGCTGAAAAGCGCCAGAACACCTGAAGAAAAATTGCAAAGTAATATGGGGGGACCTGGGATTCAAACCCAGGTCCCATTGGATTTCACACGCTCGCCTGGCCACTACGCCACTATGTTTAATTTGTTAGTGGAATACCAACTAATTATAATATATGGGAAAACATAATTATGCCAGAAAATAAAAAATAAGCGCGAAAATTTGAATGAGCGTATGGGATGGGGACACGTCTTCGTCCTTGTCCTTGGATTTCTGCAGGGATTACCTGCGGATTCGTATCCGCAGCAAAAATCGTAGGTTGAACCTAAAACCAAATCCAGGCCATGAAAATTCAATCTAAAGTCATGGTCTTGTTCGTCTCTCCTTCCTGAACACATTTATGTCCATCATTTGCCTTGATTTCACCTGTAGCAAAAATGCCCAAAAACGAATACTAAGAACCCTAGAATCGGCTAGGGGGTTACAGGCCATGAAAATGCAATTCAATGATGCAAAAAGCTTCTAAATGAAGCGAAAAGCATGAATATGCAAAGATTTGACAAGAAAAGTGCAAGAATTATGAGATATGAATCCAACTGAAAGCCGAGTTTCAGAGAGACTTACAGCGCTATTGAAGAGGTGAATGGCCTTGCTTTGGATTGCTATAGACTCAGTGGATGTCCAACAAGAGAGTAGTGTTGAGATTTTGCTTTGAATCGGCCTCTAGATGTGATTTCTGTTTCCAACTTTTTTGATAAATTTCCATGTTTTGTTCTTCTGATTTTGCAGCCTCTTGGTTCTGATTTCTGCCTCTTTAGCTTGTATATGTATCAGGCAATGCATTAGGTCAAGTTTTAGGCTTTTAATCTTTGTGCATTGATGATTGAAGATGTGATATGATCCTCCATTAAAAAGCTTCCAATTTCATTCCAAATCCAATATTTTGTGCATGATATAGCTTGATACGAGTTTGATTGTGTACATGATGATATTTAAGACCTGTATCAATCAAAAAGATACCAAGTTATCAAATTTTAGATTTTATTAAGATTTAAATTGATTTAAAATGAATTAATTCAATAAAAATCAAATAAAATAGAAAAATTAATGAATTGATATAAGACTGAAGATAGGACACGTGTGTAGTGTGACAAGATCAAATCAAGTGGAAAAAAGTGGGTCCATTTGACAAAATTTGAAGTTTTGAGGATAGTTGAATTTTGGCAATTTTGGAAAAATGCCCAACTTCAACAATGCATAACTTCTTCAATTTTGCACTTTTGGAGATGTTCTTGGACTTTTTAGAAACCTTGAGATGTCCTATAACCAACCCTTTTGGTCTCATCCAATTTTGGTTATTCCATGCTCAAGTTATAAGCTTTGGAAAAAAATGTGGTTTTGTTGACTTCCAAAAATGACCTATAATGTCCAATTTTGTAACTTCTTGTGAGTGCATTTCTTGATCTTGGAGTGTGAAGATGGATTGTAGGAAATTGCATCCTCTTCAAAATGAGCTTTTTGATGAGTCATTTCTCATAAAGTATGAGAAAGTTATGCTTGGTCAAAGTTGAGTTGACTTTTCCTACAAAACCCTAATTTAGCAACTTTTGAATCTTGATGAATTTTGAGCAATCCTTGATGAATCATAATCAACCCTTGATAAAATAATGAATTATCCTTCAAAATGAGAATGTTGACAAAAAATCTTGAGGTTTGACTATTTGTAGGTCATAGTTGACTTTTGCCCTAGCACAGTCGATTTTTGGGCCTCTTGAGCAATTGACTGACCAAACTTCCTCTACAAGGCTTGAAATTTGACATGGATGAACTTGAGAACATATTAGGACATTGGGTAGCACTCGAGGTCATTTGGATGTAAGGACCTTGATGCAACATAAAACCCTAATTTGAGATTGACCGCCTTAGGAGATGATTTGACTGTCCAACTCTTGAGCAATCTTGAGCCACTTGGAGATTATTCTTGCAATGTCTTGAGAAATAAGGGAGGGAAAATTTTGGGGTACAACAGCTTCCCCTGTTCAATTTTCTTAAACCTGAGGATATAGATTGGCTTTCGGGCCTTTCGTAGTCTGAAGGTGGAAGATGATTGAACACTAGAGCGCCCAGAAATTTGCACTCGCATGAAGTGGTATCAGCCTTGTGATGTCGAGAATGGGATTATAGATGCCATTTGGAGACTGTTGATAGGTGGTCTGAACTTCGTTTGGATCGGCGTCAGAAAAATCTTTAGGAATCGATTTGACTGGACCAGAGAAGGTTTTGTCTTCTTTGACGGGATTGGCATCAGAAAAATCTTTAGGAATCGATTTGACTGGTCTTGTCTTCTTTGACTGGATTGGTATCAGAAAAATATTTAGGAATCGATTTAACTTGTTTTGTCTTCTTTGACTGAATTGGCATCAGAAAAATCTTTAGGAATCGATTTAACTGGTTTTGTCTCCTTTGACTGGATTGGCCTCAGAAAAATCTTTAGGAATTAATTTAACTGGTTTTGTCTTCTTTGACTGGATTGGCCTCAGAAAAATATTTAGGAATCGATTCAACTGGTTTTGTCTCCTTTGACTTGGTTGGCCTCAGAAAAATCTTTAGGAATCGATTTAACTGGTTTTGTCTCCTTTGACTGGGTTGGCCTCAGAAAAATCTTTAGGAATCGATTTAACTAGTTTTGTCTCCTTTGACTGGGTTGGCCTCAGAAAAATCTTTAGGAATCAATTTAACTGGTTTTGTCTCCTTTGACTGGGTTGGCCTCAGAAAAATCTTTAGGAATCGATTTAACTGGTTTTGTCTCCTTTGACTGGGTTGGCCTCAGAAAAATCTTTAGGAATTGATTTAACTGGTTTTGTCTCCTTTGACTGGGTTGGCCTCAGAAAAATCTTTAGGAATCGATTTAACTGGTTTTGTCTTCTTTGACTGGGTTGGCCTCAGAAAAATCTTTAAGAATCGATTTAACTGGTTTTGTCTTCTTTGACTGGATTGGCCTCAGAAAAATATTTAGGAATCGATTTAACTGGTATTGTCTCCTTTGACTGGATTGGCCTCAGAAAAATCTTTAGGAATCGATTTAACTGGTTTTGTCTCCTTTGACTGGATTGGTATCAGAAAAATCTTTAGGAATTGATTTAACTGGACCAGAGGATGTTTTCCGCATAGTTGAGAATTTAACTGCATCTTTCCTGAAAAGTAAAGGTCAGTCATATGCAATACATGATATGGATCAAGCAATGATGTTCTCAACATAAATGAGATTGTATGGTATGCTGCGTATATGCATGTATCATGATGTATGGAAATGTGATGTTTTAGCTGGGGAAAATAAATCCCGGATGGCTGTTGGAGAATAGAGTTGGATTCTTCGTTTCCAATGGGGATGATGAACGAAGGTGATAAACTTGCAAGAGAGGATAACTCCATTGGGGAATAAACTGATGAGGAGATTACTCCGAGGGGAATTACTCTATGGGGGGAGAGATGTTCTGCTGAAGATTCCACTGATAAACTCCGCTGGGGATGGATTACCTTTGCTGGTGATACTGAGTCTGTTGAGGAGTGAATTCCTGTTTGTGAAAGGAAAGAACTTTGCTGGGGATGATCCTGCAGTTGCAACTTGCTGGGGATAACCCTGTTAGACTCTTGTGGGGATAAACCTCTGAGTTCTGCTGGGAATGATCCTTTGAACTGGGATGGGGAGACTTATTTTTGTACTCCGCTGGGGATAGACTTCCAGAGTTTATTGGGGATGATGATTCAACTCCGTTGGGGAAGCTTTTTCAGACCGTGCTGGGGAAATATGACTCCACTGGGGGTATCTTGTATTCTGTCGGGGAACATTCTTATACTCCATTGAGGAATATTAAGACTGCTGGGGATACTCTTATACTTGCTGAGGAATATTCTTACACTCTGCTGGGGAATATTAAGACCCTTTTTAGTGATGATGGTAGACCAACTCTGCTTGGGGAAAGTATTGCTGATTCGTTCACGGTTGCAAGTCTCAACTGAGAGAGCTACCATTACTGTCTTATTCTGCGGGGAGTGAAAGTACCTTAGCCATATTCTTCAGCTGAATCTACCTCTGTACCTGGTGGACATAGCAACTATACAGCTTGGACAATTCTTATTGCCCCTGTTTCTGATATTACCAGTAATTCATCTTTCATTTCACATGTAGATATTTATGAGCAGCAATTAATGTCAACTGCATATATCAAAAATGAATATTGGACGTTCTTTGCAAAACAAAACAGATAAAGGGAAAACAATTTGAAAATTGTCTGAAAATGAATTTGTATTGATTTTGAAGTTTGGCTTGTAAATAGGCGCTTTTGTACAAGAGGCTGACGTCCTAGTAAGAGAACGCCGACAAATAATAGAATTTACACAATTTGTGAAAAACTAAACAAAACAGCTATGTGAATGATACCACTTGGTTCCAACTCTGCTATTGCCTTTATATCCTCGAGCATCTCATCGCTTTGTTGTTGGTTGAAGATGAATCAGATTGATTAGTGTCGTCCGAGCTTGATAGTTGATACCGAAGTCTGGATGCAAGGTGATCCAATGAGACATAGCGTTACGCTTTGATCCCTAATTTTTGCCTGGACCGCCCTTTCGGGTTTTCAGTCCACCGGGATACCCTTTTTTGCCCAAGCCGCCTTTTCATGTTTTCGACTTGCCGGGTGTACAAATTTTTTCATTTTCATCCCTAATTTTTGCCTGAACCCTTTTGGTTCGTCGGGAAGCCCTTATTTTTTCCTAGGCCAGTCAACCTAGCGGTTCTTTGATTATGCGTAGTATCTTTTCACTATGTCTGCATTGACGGGGTGAGGAAGGTCGTCACCATCCATGGTGTAGTTGTTTAGGTATTGGCTTGCATTTTTGGTAAAACCCAAGTGTATGTGTGAATGTCATGACTGATGTCATAACATTCTAGTTTAGTTTGTACTGATTCATTAGGTACCTTTGCAGAAAAATATTGTCATTCAGGTACTGATGTTTATAAGTGTGTATCTGAGCATTTTGCAAAATGATCACATTTTCCTAAATCAGTAGACAGGTTCCTCAGATGTCATAACAGATGTTAAGACATCCTGTTGTGAACTAACAGGTTTGCAGGTTGGTTAATTCTGAGTTTTTTCAGGAAAATAACTCAGTCTTTCCATAACAGAATCCTGCGTTTTCTTAGGGTTAACCTAGCTCAACCCTAACCTGGTTAATAAAGTCTTGTGACCTAGTCTTAAGGTCAAACGGAATTAACCCTAGGTTTTTGTGGAAACCCTAACTGAAGTTGCAGCTGCTATATATTCAACAGAGCTGCTGTTTTGCAAATAATCCCTTCTTGGTCAGAAGATCATTTGTAAACTGTATAGGTTTAATTATTATACTCCAAGCAATTATCATTGTGATAAGTGACTTGGAATAGGTTTTTAATTGTAAGGGTTGTGTAGCACTCAAAGCTTTGAAGCAAGAGTGTTTGAATGTTTCTTGACTAAAGCTGTGAAGCAGAGTCAAGTTAAGTTGTGTATCACTCAAAGCTGTGAAGCAAGAGTGGTTGTGTTGCTTGATTAAAAAGCTATGAAGCTTAATCAAGTGTATGTTTTTTGAAGAGTGTCTTCATCAATTCATTAGTCAAATTGTTTTATGTATCACTGCTGTGATTGAGGGGGAGTGAGTAGGAACTCAGGTTTAAGTTGTACTTAGATTGAAATTGCATTGGGTAGGTCTTAAGTGAAGGAGATAAACTGGTTGGTTTATTCCTGAATTAACATCTCTTATAGTGGATTTCCTCCCTGGCTTGGTAGCCCCCAGAGTAGGTGTTGTTGCACACTGAACTGGGTAAACAATTGACTGTGTTCTTTATTGTTTTTGTATTTACTGTCATATAGTAAGTCAGATACGGTGTCATAACATTGAACGTGACATTGAGTATCTACATCCAGAATTTCAATTGGTATCAGAGCAGGCACCCTGCCTGTATTACTGGGTGAGATCTAGGGATATCACTTTCTGGAACTATGGACAAAGAAGGAGTTTTTGGAAATAGACCACCCATTCTGGATGGAACTAATTATGACTACTGGAAACCTCGTATGATTGCCTTCCTAAAATCTCTGGACAAAAAGGCTTGGAGAGCTGCTGACAAAGGATGGATACATCCCACCATAACTGAGAAAGATGGGACAATCAGTCTGAAGCCTGAGGAAGATTGGAGTAAAGAAGAAGATGAGTTAGCCCTGGGAAATTCCAAAGCTTTAAATGCCTTGTTCAATGGAATTGATAGAAACATTTTCAGACTAGTACATCAATATGAACTGGCCAAGGAAGTTTGGGACACTCTCAAAACTACTCATGAGGGCACTTCCAAAGTAAAAATGTCAAGGCTTCAGATGTTGACTACCAAGTTTGAGAATCTAAAAATGATGGAAGATGAAACCATTCATGAGTTTCACATGAACATCTTGGAGATTGCCAACACCTCAGGAGCACTGGGAGAAAAGATGTCAGAAGAAAAACTGGTGAGGAAGATTCTCAGATCCTTGCCTAAAAGATTTGCAATGAAGGTAACTGCCATAGAGGAAGCCCAGGACATCAGCAAGTTGAAAGTGGATGAACTTATTGGGTCTCTTCAGACTTTTGAGATGGGGATCACTGATAATGGTGACAAGAAGAACAGGAGCATAGCACTTGTGTCCAACACTGATGTTGAAGAAAATATTTCAGAAGCTATAGCCATGCTTGGAAGACAGTTCAACAAACTCATCAAAAGAATAGATCCAAAGTCAAGGTCTAATGTTCATAACATTCCCTCTGACATTGACAGTTCCAGCAGAAGACCAAGGTCAGAAGAGAAGGGAAATGAAGGCAGAGGAATTCAATGCCATGGTTGTGAAGGATATGGGCATATTCGAGCTGAATGTCCTACCTTTCTTAAGAAACAAAAGAAAGGAATGACAGTTACTTGGTCTGACTGTGATTCAGAAAGTAACTCTGAAGAAGAATCTGCCAAACTAGTTACTGCTTTAACTGGTATTTGTACCTCTAAAAGTAACATCAGTAATGAAGAGGTGACTTTTGAAGAACTGGCTGATACTTACAAGAAATTGTGTATCAGAAGTACTGAAGTCTGTGTGAGGAATGAGAAACAATCAAAACTCATCATAAAGCTGGAGGCTGAAAAAAGGGAAAACCTTGAAACTATAAGTCATCTAGAAGGAGAAGTTCAATTGCTGAACTCACAACTGAATCAAATGACTAAATCTGTCAAGATGCTGACAAATGGAACAGACAAATTGGAAGAGATCCTCCAGGTTGGACAAAATGTGGGAAATAAATCTGGACTAGGATTTATGGAAGCAAAGAAATTTGGTACTGATAAGCAAATGTAAAAACAGATGTCTCAACGCAACTCTCAACATCAGGAACAGAGACATATGAAGAAAAGGTACCAAAGATGGAGATGTCATCATTGTGGGAGATATGGCCACATAAAGCCCTTCTGCTTCAGATTGTATGGATACCCTAATCAGAACTCAGGTGTCAAACCTAAAAAGGTACCACATGCTCCTAAATGGAAGAAAAAGGCCACTGCCCTGATAGCCCACACTTCCTTGAGGGTCTCTGCAAAGGAAGACTGGTACTTTGACAGTGGATGTTCCAGACACATGACTGGAATCAAGAACCTCCTCAATAATGTTAAGCCTCACACCACCAGCTTTGTGACCTTTGGTGATGGTGCTAAAGGTGAAATCAAAGGAGTTGGTGATTTGGACTGCCCTGGAGTTCCAAGTCTGAATGAAGTACTGCTGGTAAAAGGGCTGACTGCTAATCTCATTAGTATCAGTCAATTGTGTGATCTAGGATTCAAGGTCAATTTCTCAAAATCTGAATGTCTTGTAATCAATGACAAACAAGAGATAGTAATGAAAGGAGTCAGATCCAAAGACAACTGTTACTTGTGGGAGCCTGAGAACACTAATCTCTCATCTGTGTGTTCCATTGCAAAAGAAGAAAAAGAGGTGAAACTATGGCACCAAAAACTTGGCCATCTTCATCTAAGAGGTATGAAGAGGATTATCTCCTTGGAGGCAGTCAGAGGGATTCCAAGACTGCAAATTGATGAAGAAAGAGTTTGTGGTGAATGTCAGGTTGGTAAGCAGACTAGGATGTCACATCCAAAGTCAAGACATCTGACCACCTCTAAGGTTCTAGAACTTCTTCATATGGATCTGATGGGACCAATGCAAGTAGAGAGTCTTGGTGGAAAAAGATATGCCTATGTGGTTGTGGATGATTTTTCCAGATTCACCTGGATTAATTTCATTAGGGAAAAATCTGATGTATTTGAAGTTTTTAAAGAATTGTGCAAAAGAATTCAAAGAGAAAAGGAAGGGTGTATTGTCAGAATCAGAAGTGATCATGGCAAGGAATTTGAAAACAGCAAGTTTGATGATTTCTGTTCTTCAGAGGGAATTAGTCATGAGTTTTCTTCTCCTATAACACCTCAGCAAAATGGAGTTGTGGAAAGAAAAAACAGGACCATACAGGAATCTGCCAGAGCAATGTTACATGCCAAAAGACTTCTTATGTATTTTTGGGCTGAAGCTATGAATACAGCCTGCTATGTTCATAACAGGGTCACCTTGAGGAAGGGAACCTCATCCACCATATATGAACTCTGGAAAGGAAGAAAACCAACTGTGAAGTACTTCCATGTGTTTGGCAGCAAATGCTATATTCTGGCTGATCGTGAACAAAGAAGAAAACTGGACCCTAAAAGTGATGAAGGCATATTTCTAGGATACTCCTCAAACAGCAGAGCTTATAGAGTATTCAACTCCAGAACCAAAACCATGATGGAATCAATAAATGTTATAATTGATGATTATCATGAAGAAATAGATGTTCCTTGTACTGTTGAGACATTCTTTGAGACTTCAACCCAACAGAATGACCTACCCAACTCCACCACAATAGAATCTGAATCTAAGGAAGCTAGCAAGATCCCTTCCATCAGAATTCAGAAGGATCATCCAAAAGAGCTCATCATAGGAGATCCCAATAGTGGAGTCATCACAAGATCTAGAGAAATCATCTCAAACTCTTGTTTTGTGTCCAAAATGGAACCAAGAAATGTCAAGGAAGCTTTAACTGATGAATACTGGATTGGTGCAATGCAAGATGAACTGAACCAATTCAAGCAACATGAAGTTTGGGAACTGGTTCCTAGACCTGAAGGAACTAACATCATTGGGACAAAATGGATATTCAAGAACAAGTCAGATGCTGAAGGAGTTGTCACCTGAAATAAGGCAAGACTTGTTGCTCAAGGATACACCCAGGTTGAAGGGGTTGATTTTGATGAAACCTTTGCACCTGTGGCCAGGCTGGAATCAATCAGACTCCTATTGTCAATTGCTTGTCTTCTGAAGTTCAAATTATTTCAGATGGATGTGAAAAGTGCCTTTCTAAATGGGTACTTAAATGAGGAAGCTTATGTGGAACAACCTAAAGGCTTTGTGGATCCAACCCACCCTGATCATGTCTACAAATTGAGAAAAGCTCTATATGGCCTGAAACAAGCTCCTAGAGCATGGTATGACAAGTTAACAAAGTTTCTCTCAGACAAAGGCTACAGAAAAGGAGGCTTGGACAAAACTCTCTTTGTCAAAACTGAAGGAGGGAAGTTGATGGTTGCCCAAATATATGTTGATGACATAGTGTTTGGAGGAATGTCAGAACATATGGTTAAACACTTTGCTAACCAGATGCAGGCTGAATTCGAAATGAGTCTCATGGGAGAACTAACTTATTTTCTTGGACTGCAAGTCTCATAGATGGAGGACTCAATCTTCTTATCTCAAAGCAAGTATGCTAAGAACATTGTAAAGAAGTTTGGTATGGAGAATGCAAGTCACAAAAGGACTCCTGCTCCTACTCATCTAAAGCTTTCCAAAGATTCAAGTGGGGTTAAGGTGGATCAAAGTCTGTACAGAAGCATGATAGGAAGCTTGTTGTACTTAACTGCCAGCAGACCTGATATTGCCTTTGCAGTTGGAGTTTGTGCAAGATACCAAGCTGATCCCAAAGTCAGTCATATCAACCAAGTGAAGAGAATTTTGAAGTATGTGAGTGGAACTTACAACTATGGGTTGATGTATTCTCATGGATGTGAACCAGCTCTGAATGGCTACTGTGATGCTGATTGGGCTGGTAGTGCTGATGATAGAAAAAGCACCTCTGGAGGATGTTTCTTCTTGGGAAATAATCTGGTTTCCTGGTTCAGCAAGAAATAGAACTGTGTGTCTCTTTCTACTGCTGAAGCTGAATACATTGCAGCTGGTAGTAGCTGCTCTCAAATGATCTGGATGAAACAGATGCTCACTGAGTATAATGTCACACAAGATGTTATGACATTGTACTGTGACAATCTGAGTACAATCAACATTTCCAAGAATCCCATTCAGCATAGTAGGACCAAACATATTGACATACGACATCACTTTATCAGAGACCTTGTAGAAGAGAAGACAATCAAATTGGAACATGTTGCCACTGAGATACAGCTGGCTGACATTTTTACCAAGGCACTGGATGCAAATCAATTTGAAAACTTGAGGGGTAAGTTGGGTATTTGCCAACATGAGGAATTGTAGCAATTAATTTTGCTTAAAACAAGGATTAAAGGAGTTATGCTTTCTCTGATTGGGTTAAAATTATATTTTCCCATTTCCTTCAATTCTTTTAAGAAGTTGAATAAACACTCCTTTTCTTCCTTCCCCTCTCGTCTCCTCATCAAAACCTAGTCTCTCAATCAGAATTTTCTCTTCAGTTGCTGTTGGTCCTCTAAAACTGTCAAAATGTCTCAAACACCATCATCATCCAATACGACTATTTCAACCTCTTCCTCTGATCAAGATTCTAGGACAATCTCTTCCTGTCTGGACTCTGAAGTCCTGGAGATCTCTTCTCGTAGAAAAGTGGGAACTAACCCCACCAAGGTCAAAGAGTTGAGAACAAGACATGCAGGAAAGTCCCAAGCTTCTGCCTCTGGTAATCCATCTCATCCTTCTTCTTCAGTTCCCCCTGAAATTGTAAATAGGGAAGGGTCAGCCTATGTTAATCAAGCAATAGCAAAAATTGTTTCAAGAATTCTGAACGAGAACCACTCAGTTCCTGGCATTTCTGTTCCTCTGAACCAAGAAAGTTCAAATGCTGAAACAAATCCAGATGTCTCTAAGGATGTTGAGACATCAAACAAAGAGAAGAATGCTGACATTGCTCACAAGAAAAGGAAGATGTCTCTTGCAAGTCTCAACTGAGAGAGCTACCATTACTGTCTTATTCTGCGGGGAGTGAAAGTACCTTAGCCATATTCTTCAGCTGAATCTACCTCTGTACCTGGTGGACATAGCAACTATACAGCTTGGACAATTCTTATTGCCCCTGTTTCTGATATTACCAGTAATTCATCTTTCATTTTACATGTAGATATTTATGAGCAGCAATTAATGTCAACTGCATATATCAAAAATGAACATTGGACGTTCTTTGCAAAACAAAACAGATAAAGGGAAAACAATTTGAAAATTGTCTGAAAATGAATTTGTATTGATTTTGAAGTTTGGCCTGTAAATAGGCGCTTTTGTACAAGAGGCTGACGTCCTAGTAAGAGAACGCCGCCAAATAATAGAATTTACACAATTTGTGAAAAACTAAACAAAACAGCTATGTGAATGATACCACTTGGTTCCAACTCTGCTATTGCCTTTATATCCTCGAGCATCTCATCGCTTTGTTGTTGGTTGAAGATGAATCAGATTGATTAGTGTCGTCTGAGCTTGATAGTTGATACCGAAGTCTGGATGCAAGGTGATCCAATGAGACATAGCGTTACGCTTTGATCCCTAATTTTTTCCTGGACCGCCCTTTCGGGTTTTCAGTCCACCGGGATACCCTTTTTTGCCCAAGCCGCCTTTTCAGGTTTTCGACTTGCCGGGTGTACAAATTTTTTCATTTTCATCCCTAATTTTTGCCCGAACCCTTTTGGTTCGCCGGGAAGCCCTTATTTTTTCCTAGGCCAGTCAACCTAGCGGTTCTTTGATTATGCGTAGTATCTTTTCACTATGTCTGCATTGACGGGGTGAGGAAGGTCGTCACCATCCATGGTGTAGTTGTTTAGGTATTGGCTTGCATTTTTGGTAAAACCCAAGTGTATGTGTGAATGTCATGACTGATGTCATAACATTCTAGTTTAGTTTGTACTGATTCATTAGGTACCTTTGCAGAAAAATATTGTCATTCAGGTACTGATGTTTATAAGTGTGTATCTGAGCATTTTGCAAAATGATCACATTTTCCTAAATCAGTAGACAGGTTCCTCAGATGTCATAACAGATGTTAAGACATCCTGTTCTGAACTAACAGGTTTGCAGGTTGGTTAATTCTGAGTTTTTTCAGGAAAATAACTCAGTCTTTCCAGAACAGAATCCTGCGTTTTCTGAGGGTTAACCTAGCTCAACCCTAACCTGGTTAATAAAGTCCTGTGACCTAGTCTTAAGGTCAAACGGAATTAACCCTAGGTTTTTGTGGAAACCCTAACTGAAGTTGCAACTGCTATATATTCAACAGAGCTGCTGTTTTGCAAATAATCCCTTCTTGGTCAGAAGATCATTTGTAAACTGTATAGGTTTAATTATTGTACTCCAAGCAATTATCATTGTGATAAGTGACTTGGAATAGGTTTTTAATTGTAAGGGTTGTGTAGCACTCAAAGCTTTGAAGCAAGAGTGTTTGAATGTTTCTTGACTAAAGCTGTGAAGCAGAGTCAAGTTAAGTTGTGTATCACTCAAAGCTGTGAAGCAAGAGTGGTTGTGTTGCTTGATTAAAAAGCTGTGAAGCTTAATCAAGTGTATGTTTTTTGAAGAGTGTCTTCATCAATTCATTAGTCAAATTGTTTTATGTATCACTGCTGTGATTGAGGGGGAGTGAGTAGGAACTCAGGTTTAAGTTGTACTTAGATTGAAATTGCATTGGGTAGGTCTTAAGTGAAGGAGATAAACTGGTTGGTTTATTCCTGAATTAACATCTCTTATAGTGGATTTCCTCCCTGGCTTGGTAGCCCCCAGAGTAGGTGTTGTTGCACACTGAACTGGGTAAACAATTGACTGTGTTCTTTATTGTTTTTGTATTTACTGTCATATAGTAAGTCAGATACGGTGTCATAACATTGAACGTGACATTGAGTATCTGCAGCCAGAATTTCACATGGTGGTCAGAATCATGGCTCCTCCTGAGAAAATGTTCTTAACCACAAATGGCCCTTCGTAAGTAGGGGTCCATTTTCCCCTGGGATCACCTTGAGGTAAGATAATGCGCTTGATAACCAGGTCCCCAACTTGATACTCTTGTCGTTTGACTTTCTTATTAAATGCCTTGATCATCCGTTTTTGGTACGTCTGACCATGACAAATAGCAGTAAGTCTCTTTTCATCGATTAAGTTTAGCTGATCAAGCCGGGTCTGAATCCAGTTATCTTCACTCAAACCTGCATCCTTCATGATTCGGAGAGAGGGTATCTGAACTTCGATGGGCAAGACTGCCTCCATGCCATATACCAAGGAATAGGGTGTTGCACCTATTGACGTCTGTGCTGAGGTGCGGTACCCATGAAGAGAAAATGGCAACATCTCGTGCCAATCATTGTATGTCACTGTCATCTTCTGCACAATCTTATTAATGTTCTTATTAGTTGCTTCTACAGCCCATTCATCTTCGGCCGGTAAGGAGAAGAGTTATGATGTTGTATCTTGAATTGCTCACAGAGCTCAGTGATCATCTTGTTGTTGAGATTAGTACCATTGTCTGTAATGATCCTCTCTGGTAAACCGTATCGACAGATCAGATTGTGCCGAATGAACCGTGCCACGACGTTCTTGGTTACAGTAACAAAGGAAGCTGCTTCAACCCACTTCGTAAAGTAATCAATCGCTACCAGGATGAAACGATGCCCGTTAGATGTTGTAGGTATGATCTTGCCGATCATATCAATGCCCTACATTACAAAAGGCCAAGGTGCCGTCAAGATGTTCAGATGGACTGGAGGTATGTGCACTTTATCAGCATAGACCTGACACTTGTGACATGTCCGAGAATGCTGATAACAGTCAGGTTCCATTGTGGACCAATAATATCCCGCCCTAAGGATTTTCTTTGCCATGGTGTGTCCACTGGAATGAGTTCCAAAAGTACCTTCATGCAACTCTGTCATGATCCTTTCTGCCTCGTTCTTATCCATACAACGCAGTAGGGTCGCATCATGGTTACGCTTGTATAGGATGTCATTGCTGATGAAGAACTTCTCCGTGAACCTCCTTAGAAACTTTTTATCATTAACAGATGCACCCTCAGGGTATTTTTGAGCCTCGAGATACCTTTTTACCTCATGAAACCAGGGCTTTTCTGTTACCTCTTCAGTCTCAATATCACAACAATGTGCAGGTTCGTCCAATCTTTCAATGATCATCCGGGGAGCCTCGTTGTCCCAATTGACTTTGAACATAGAAGACATCGTAGCCAACGCGTCTGCCAACTGATTCTCCTCTCTAGGGAAGTGTTCAAAGGTTATCTCCTCGAAATAGGGAAGCAATGTCAACACATACTCCTTGTAAGGAATAAGATTTGGGTGTTTTGTATCCCACTCACCTTTGATCTGACTGATCACGAGAGCGGAATCCCCGAAGACACTCAGAAACTTAATCCTTAGGTCAATTGATGCTCGAAGACCCATGATGCACGCCTCATACTCCGCCATATTATTGGTGCAGTTGAAACATAGACGGGCGGTAAATGGAGTATGAGAGCCTTTAGGAGATATGATCATAGCGCCAATGCCATTACCCAAAGCGTTTGAAGCTCCATCAAAGTACATAGACCATCGGGATCCTTCCTCAAGTCCTTCATCCGGTCCAGGTCTCTCACAATCAGTTACCAACATGATATTCTCGTCCGGGAATTCAAAGTTCATAGACTGGTAATCATCACTTGCCTGATGTGCCAAATGGTCTGCCAACACACTTCCTTTTATTGCCTTTTGGGTCATGTACTGGATATCATACTCAGTCAAGATCATCTGCCATCTTGCTATTCTTCCGGACAATGCAGGCTTTTTGAAGATATACTTGATTGGATCCATCTTTGAAATTAACAGAGTAGTGTGAGTCAGCATATACTATCACAGCCGGCGAGCAGCCCATGATAAAGCGCAACAAGTTTTCTCGAGCAGTGAGTATCGAGTCTCACAGTCGGTAAACTTTTTACTAAGGTAATAAATAGCATGCTCTTTTCGGCCAGACTCGTCATGCTGACCCAGCACACACCCCATCGAGTTGTCGAGTACTGTCAAGTATAAGATCAAAGGTCTCCCTTCAACTGGTGGCATCAGAATGAGTGGCTCTTGGAGATACTCTTTGATCCTTTCGAAAGCAGCCTGGCATTCATCGTTCCAACGTACTACTTGATCTTTCTTCAGTATCTTGAAGATTGGCTCACAAGTAGCAGTTAGGTGTGAAATGAACCGGGCAATGTAGTTCAGTCGTCCAAGGAAGCCTCTGACTTCTTTCTCTGTTCTGGGAGCTGGCATCTCCTGTATAGCCTTTACCTTGGCAGGATCCACTTGAATACCTTTGTCGCTTATGACGAAACCCAGTAGCTTACCGGACCTCACCCCAAAGGTGCACTTGTTCGGGTTTAACCTCAGCTTGTACAACTTCAGTCTGTCAAACAACATCTGCAGATGGTCAAGGTGTTCTTCCTCAGTCTGGGACCTTGCAATCATATCATCGATGTATACTTTAATCTCATGATGGATCATGTCATGAAACAACGTAACCATGGCACGCTGATACGTTGCCCCAGCGTTCTTCAGTCCAAAAGGCATGACCTTGTAGAAAAAGGTACCCCATTGAGTAACAAAGGTTGTCTTCTCCATGTCTTCGGGAGCCATTTTAATCTGATTATAACTGGAGAAACCATCCATAAAGGAGAATACCTTGTGTTGGGCGGTGTTGTCAACCAGAACGTCGATATGAGGTATAGGGAAATCATCCTTTGGGCTTGCCCTGTTCAAATCCCTGTAGTCAACACACATTCGAACCTTACCATCCTTCTTCGGCACAGGAACCACATTGGCCACCCACTGAGGGTAAGAAGTAACTGCTAGAAAACCGGCGTCAAACTGTTTCATAACTTCAGCCTTGATTTTCTCAGACATCTCTGGGCGCATTAGGCAGACCTTCTGTTTTACTAGAGGATAGTCTTCCTGGGTAGGCAGGCGATGAACCACAATATCAGTATCCAAACCAGGCATATCTTCATAAGACCAGGCAAAGATCTCAACATAATCACACAGCATCTGAATCAACCGTTGTTTCACACTAAGCTCCAGATTTGCACCGACCTTAACTTCTTTCTTGTCAGTCTCAGTACCCAGATTCACTGATTCCACCGGTTCTTCGTGTGGCTGAATAGCCCTCTCTTCCTGGAGTAACAGTCTTGCAAGTTCACCAGGCACTTCGCAATCATCTTCACCTTCGTCTTCGGCTAGGTTGATCGGATTTTCGAAGTCATAACTAGCAGTAGCAGAGTCGTTACCAATGAGATCCAAAGTGGATGTAGACCTATATAGGCGAGTGTGTGTAAAATAGCTGTTGTGCAATATATAGTAAAGAAAAACAAGGTGCACAAAATTTGAAATGCAAGAACGTCCAATGCTTTTATTAATGATATATGAAAATAACACACATAAAGCCCTCACAAATGAAACCACGGTGCCCCGGGTAAGACACCGGGCCATAAAGTTTAAAACATTGTCTATTACAAATTTAAAACACAAGTTTCATTACTGGGTAACAAAAGTAATATGGATGAAGTCCTTCGTTGTCCAGTTGCTTGGTCCATCGTCGGTCGTAGGATAGATCTAGCTGTCAAACTCAGACTCTTCCACATCATCTTCAATGGCATTCACTCCCGAGTTGTTGATGAACACGGGAGGTCTTCCGATCCTTGCATTCCGAACAGCCCTTTGAGCTTCTGCAGTGAAACCCAAACCAAACTTGTTAGTCTTCTGTGTAAAATCAGGGAGTCATCCCCAATTTGCACACCCACCTTTCTTAACAACAGCTCGGGCATCCTTGAGGGAAACCATCTTCATAGGAGAACCTTCAACAACAGTCTCAGCGGACGCCAATGTCTGGGGAACCTCTTCAAAATGCTGAAATGGGGTCTCAATGAACTCCCCATCCATCTCTACATATCAGAAAGAATTGAGGTGGCTAACCATGTACTCTTCCTCTCCTTGCACTGTCATAATCTTCCCTTTGACCGAGTACTTCAGCTTCTGGTGGAGCGTTGAGGTTACGGCCCCAGCTTTGTGGATCCATGGACGACCCAGCAAACAAGAATAACATGGCCAAATGTCCATCACATAGAATGTAGAATTGAAAACCTGAGAACCAACCTTAATCGGGATATCAACCTCTCCATGTAACATTCTTTTAGACCCATCAAAAGCCTTGACGACAATGTTGCTTGGCTTCAGCTCCAAACCTTCACAGTCCAACCGGTCTAGAGCTTTCTTAGGAAAGACGTTCAATGAGGAACCAGTATCCACCAATACATGTGCAAGAGTAGTGCCCCTGCATTCAATGGAGACATGCAGGGCATCGTTGTGATTCTTCCCCTTAGCAATTAAGTCAGCGTTAGAGAAACCCAACCCATTATCAGCAGTCAAATTGGCCATGCAATCTGTAAACTGATCAGCTGATGTCTCTTGTGGTATGTGGGCAATCTTCAAGAAGGTAATCAGAGCCTTGGCATGGGCTTCCGAGCACAGCAACAGTGACAACATAGAAATCTTCGACGGGGTTTGCCCCAGCTGTTCAACTACATTGTAATCACTCTTTTTGATGATCTTCAGAATCTCTTCCATCTCTTGTTTAGAAGCTTCAACAGTAATCGTCTTCGGTGCCTCCGTCTGGGCAGGCACATCAGTGGTAATCCCTTTGCCCCGAGTGTCAGATGACTCGGCGACAAGGGTAAGAACAGTAACTTGAACAGGAATAGTAGCAGGTATACTGGCAGGTGTGATAACAATAGGTTTTTGGGTAGTTGGTGGAGAGATATCAGGTGAGAAAAGTCTTCCGCTGCGGGTGACTTTAGCAGGTCCAACAATAGTGCTGACATCAGTATCAACATCCAACTCTTGCTTAACTCCATGAAAATAAACATCATCCCCATAGTGCCAAGGGACAGCTTTATCAGAGGTATAGGGGATGGGCCCCGGAACAGTGATGATCACATGTGCGATTCTTGGAACAGATGTAATTCTAACAGGCTACCTCGAGGGAGCCTTGGAAGAATTGTCAAAAATGGTAATAATGGCAACTTCTTCAGTATGAACTATAGGAACAACAATCTTCTCCAACAGAATCTCTTTACTATCCATCAGGCGTTGGACACCTGACTTCAAAAGTGGACAACCATTGGGTAGAACAAAACACATACGGCAACCTTCGTCACAACCCGGAAATAAACCGGCTAACAAAAGGTTCTTCTTTACAGTCATCAGAGGGGTAACAATATCATTCACAACAACCACAAACGAGTCTTCTTCTATAGCATTCACTCCATGCTTGGGCATAGGAGCAGTCACAACATTAGGCCTTTCGGGCGTCTCGAACTCAATCTCCTTTGCATCAATTAAGTCCTGTATCTTATTATTCAAAGTCCAACAATCATCTGTATTATGCCCCGGGCTATCAGAGTGATAAGCACAGCGGGTATTAGGGTTATACCTCGGTGATGTTGTATTTGGATTCTTCGGGGCTTCCCTTGGAATCACCAGATTGGTCTTCAGCAACTGTGGCAAAATCTGAGATAAGGTCATGCTGAGACGAGTGAATTGCCTTCGAGGTCTCTTGTCCTTTTGTTGATTGTTGTACTGAGGAGCACCAGCAGGTTTTGAAATAACAACCGCATTAACAACTTGGCGGAGTTCAGGTCTATTCTGGCTTCTCGAATTGTAGACAGCACTGGACTCCTTCTTAAAGGGCTTCTTCTCGGTGCTCGACGAAGCACCCTTTTGTATCTTACCAGCCTTAATACCAGCCTCAATCCTATCACCGGTCAAAATAAGCTCTATAAACCCAGATGAAGAGCTTCCAATCAGATGTTTAAAAAATGGACCAGACAGGGTCCCCAGAAACATGTCAACTAGCTCCCGATCAGCCAATGGTGGTTGCACTCTACCGGCAAGGTCCCTCCACTTCTGAGCATAATCTTTGAGTCCTTCACCCGTTCCCATTGACATACCCTGGAGTTGGGTACGCGTGGGAGCAAGGTCGGAGTTGTACTGGTACTACCTGTAGAAAGCAGTAGCCAAATCTTCCCAACTGCGGATACTGGCTCCGTCTAACTGGTAGAACCACTCAAGCTGAGTCCCTGAGAGACTGTCTTGAAAGAAATGTATCCATAAGTTCTTATCAGTGGTGTACGGCTGAATCTTCCTCACATATGACCGGAGGTGCAGCTTCGGATAAGAAACTTCGTCATACTTAGTAAAGGTTGGCGCCTTGAATTTGTGTGGAATCACTACCCCAGATGATAGACCTAGATCACCAAAGTCCAGACCAGGAACTTTCTGAACTTCCATAGCACTCAACCGGTCTTCCAGTTGCTTGTATCTATCCTCGGCCGGAGGGTACTTTTCTTCATCAAAGTCCGTCTCGTTGTCGGAGACCACAGGGCTAGGAGCCCTCCTTTCCTCTTGACTATCTTTCCCTCCAGATGAGGTGGTCAGATCAAGTTCATTCTGTAGCCTGTTTCCAAACCTAGGACCAGTGTTGAACAGGATGGTCCTCTTCTTCTTCTTCTTCTTCTTCTTCTCTTTCAGAATCAGGGTCTTCAGATCTTGCTGACCCTTAGCTAGATTCATGAACAGCTCTTTAAATTGGTCATTTTGGGCCTGGAGGGCCTTGATGGCTTGCTCAGTTGAAGGTTCAGCAGACATGATGAGTGCTGAAATAAACAGCGAAGAAGATAAGAGACCTGTAATGGGTACCTTTTATGAAGTGCATGGGATGAAATGCGTATGATTATGATTTCAAAGACAATCAAGAGATTCAAATTTGTAAACCAGAAAGGAAACACACTTTATTAGAAAAACTTTGGAATTCAAATTGTTCAACAAATTGCTCTTAAGGCGTTACATGAAAGGAAATACTGAAAAGTAAATAAAAACTGGAAAGGAAATCATCAAAGGTCAATCAACTCTCCCATGGTCTCTTCTTATCAGTGCGGACATAGTCGTTGAGAATCCGCTCGTTCTCCAACTGCCTAGCCAACTTCTGGATCTTCTGCTCTTGCTCGTTGAACTTCTCTCGGTAAGAATCTCGTTCTTCCCTCAGCTGCATCCAATACCTTTTCAGTGCCCCAATGTCAGTGGGCATATAAGGATGGAGGATGGTTGGAAGAAACCCTTCTTCATTAGCAACTTCAAGAATGACAGGCCGGACGGCTTCATATGGCATACCCAGCTTTTAGGCACGGATACGAACCCATCTGAGATATGGCTCCATTGGCAGAGAAGTCTTTGGGCCCAGCTCATGTGGATCAGATTGGTGAACTCTATCCCACACCCTTATGAATCTGCGACGTTGCTCGTCGCTATCCCCTTGAAAATCAAAGATGATACTAGGCATTGGCATCTCATGAGGTCCTTCTCTTCTGGCACGCCCAAACTGACGTAAGGCCAAGCACGGGTTGTAAAAAATTCCTCCATGGGTTCCTAGCAGTGGAACATTAGGGTACTCCCCACAATGATCAATGATAGTCACCTCGTCTATACCCTTGAGAGTCCAAGTGATGTCATTATACGAGAGAGAGATAACCCTATAAGCCCAGCCCATGCCTTTTTTGTTCTTCAGCACTGACTTGGGAAGGTGCAAAATAAACCACCTTGCCAATAACGGAGCACAACACATCAAGGTTCCCCGCTTTCGGGCAGTACGAGCATAGAGCTGATGAAGAATGTCACCCAAGAGAGTGGGTACCGGATTCCGAGAGATGAAGATCTTTACCGCATTCACATCAACAAAGGAGTCAGAGTTCGGAAACAATACCAAGCCGTATATCAGAAGAGCCAGAATATCCTCGAATTCCTTGAAGTCTAGACTATCCCAGAAATAATTAGCCTTACCAACCAAGAACTTAGTCAGAAAGCCCTTTGATCCACTTCTAGTCTCCCAATTAGCCATTACCTCCTCTTTTGTCAAATGAAGGGCTGCAACAATCTCTTCCGGTCTCAGAATCTTCTCCCAACCAGTAAATGGGGTCTGCTCCAGAATAGAGATATTGAGCAGCTCAGAGAACTCTTCTAGGGTGGGAACCAACTGGTAGTCTTGGAAAGTAAAGCAATGGTACAGCGGATCATAGAACTGGACTAGGACACTCATCATCTGCTCGTCCAATTTGGAGGTGACCAAACTGAGAAGATAACCATGCCTCCTGATGAAGGAAGTAGTGTCAGGCATCTTTACAACCAACTCTTTAAGCAAGGTGGGAACCTGGACAAAGTTGATCCAGATGGTATTCTTACGCATGGGCATCATGATGACCTACAAAACAGAACAAAGATGAATCCCTCCTGTCTTTGAAATAGGTTAGTCTAATGCAAGATGTATGCAATGTTATGATGTCATGATGTCATGATAGTAAGCACACCACAAGTATCCACAAATAGAAAACATGGTAAAGGCACACAAGTCACACAGAGAGCCCTTAGATTTCAGGCTGGCAAGGAGCTTAGGTATTACCCTCTTTCAGTTCAGTTGGTTTAAACCTGTCCTAAAAATAGTAATCGGGTTCTAGAGGATCTCAATATCATTGACTACCCTCAATCGGTTATAATTCCAGTTTAGCAACCTTTTCTTGCAGTCAGAATCATCGCGAGAGTTTAGTCTCAATGAGTGTAGCATACTACTACTGTTCTATGGCCAAGTTGGTCAATTTAAAGGTTCTAAGGTTAGTTGGTGCTTAATGACCCCTTAGAAGACCCATATTCTCCTCGTTCCAACACAAGGGATATCGGTACAGACTAAAGTGCCACACCAACGTAGCTACTACTTCAACCGTATCGGTCTACGCCGTACAGTTCCCTCACAGTTTATTGCTACTTACCTAAAGGGTATTCCCCAGATCCGGGTTAGGATCTATAGAAACTCCGATACAAGCCCACAAATATAAAGCATGCAGAGCAAACAATTGAAAACATAATGATCTAATCCTAAGGTACACCCCACTTATTAATTTCCCCAGCAGAGTCGTCAGTTCTGTGATATGGTGGGAAGAGAACTGACTGTTTTGGAATGCTGGTTCGCATTTTGCGTTTGTTTTTGCAAAATGTTGCGGTAAGCAAGAGTCGCCACCGACTTTTATTTTATCCAACAAGGAAAGGAAAAAAGCACAAAAAAATTCCTTTTTCGAGATGTTTCTCGGGTCCGGGGGGTAGATTATAGAAAGGGAAGGTGTTAGCACCCTTTCTATCCGTGGTTATCCACGGGCTCTTAGGTATTTTCTCAAAGTGTTTTCAAAATTTTCTTTTCTTTGTGTTTGTGGGATTGAAAGAAGTTTTTGTTTGAAAGGTGTAAGTGCAAAAAGTTTTTGTTTTGTTTTGAAAACCATCTATTGATGAGTAGGTAGCATCGTCGTTGGAGTTTTAAGGGTTAATTCGATTAAGGAACGTGTGGTCACTAAAGCAATGTTAGGACGCCTTAGCGGTAACCCTAATGTCTTAGATCATTTTTCCGAGGCAACCGTTTCGAGGAAACTATGATCTTTGGACAAGAGGGAGACCTATAAGACTTCCTATACTCAATGACTACGTTCGAAGGCAACCAAGTGAGATGTACCCTAAGAGTGCGCATGTGCGGGTGTGTTATTTCGGTTATTTTATCTTTTGTACATGTCATGGGTGAGCTATGTTGATTTTAAGTTCATACATTCGATCTTGTCATGCACTCCCTATTATCAAAAATCTAACAGTATAATTGCGGAAATAAAATTGCGGAAAGTAAAACTAAACTATTACAAGGCGTCGGGTATTTACATCGCCAAAAACAACACTTGAAATTAAAATGCGGAAAATAAAATGAAGCGATAAAATAAAGTCCTAATTAAAAGCTATTACATTCTGGAAGCAAGTACAATAATATGGAAATATGGATCGCGTGCGAGAAAATTAAATCGGGCGCATTTTTTAGGGTTTTGACCCTTTTATTGAAAGAAAGCATTTTTTTTTTGTTTATTTTTGAATTTATGGAAAAAATTAAATTAAGCTAATTAAATAAATAAATTAATTAATTAAAAAAGGATATTTTAGGATTTTGTTGGATATTTAAAGAAATAAAAATAAATTGTTTAAAGTTAGTAAAACCTAATATTCTATATTGATTTTAAATATTGCAAAAAATATTAAAAGTTAAACCTAATTAAACTAAATTAATTGAATTAATTTATTTACAAAAATAAAGTGATGAATTTAATTTTAATAAATAAAATATATTTTTGTGTTTTTGATTTTATGAGGAAAATAATTTAATTGGTTACTTTAAATAATAAAAATAATAATACAAAACAATAAAATAAAATAAATATAAAAAAGAATAGAAATAACCAAGGAGGGTGTGGGCCTGATTTGGATGTGAGATCAGCAATTTTTGTGGCCCAATACAAGCCAGCCTGATTGACTTTTCTGTTTCCCCACGCGCATGTTGACTAGGGCGTACAATGGACTTTCATCCCGGGCCATCAGATTTGGCCTGGAGGCCATCTGGCAGGCATCTGGGTGATGGTGTATGATGGGCCATGATTGCTGAAAAGCGCCAGAACACCTGAAGAAAAATTGCAAAGTAATATGGGGGGACCTGGGATTCGAACCCAGGTCCCATTGGATTTCACACGCTCGCCTGACCACTACGCCACTATGTTTCATTTGTTAGTGGAATATCAATTAATTATAATATATGGAAAAACATAATTATGCCAGAAAATAAAATATAAGCGCGAAAATTTGAATGAGCGTATGGGATGGGGAGACGTCTTCGTCCCTATCCTTGGATTTCTACAGGGATTACCTGCGGATTCGTATACGTAGCAAAAAGCGTAGGTTGAACCTAAAACCAAATTCAGGCCATGAAAATTCAATCTAAAGCCATGGTCCTGTTCGTCTCTCCTTCCTGAACACGCCTATGTCCATCATTTTCCTTGATTTCACCTGTAGCAAAAATGCCTAAAAACGAATACCAAGAACCCTAGAATCGGCTAGGGGGTTACAGGCCATGAAAATGCAATTCAATGATGCAAAAAGCTTCTAAATGAAGCGAAAAGCATGAATATGCAAAGATTTGGAAAGAAAAGTGCAAGAATTATGAGATACGAATCCAACTGAAAGACGAGTTTCAGAGAGACTTATAGCTCTATTGAAGAGGTGAATGGCCTTGCTTTGGATTGCTATAGACTCAGTGGATGTCCAACAAGAGAGCAGTGTTGAGATTTTGCTTTGAATCGGCCTCTAGATGTGATTTCCGTTTCCAACTTTTTTGACAAATTTCCAAGTTTTGTTCTTCTGATTTTGGAGCCTCTTGGTTCTGATTCGTGCCTCTTTAGCTTGTATATGTATCAGGCAATGCATTAGGTCAAGTTTTGGGCTTTTAATCTTTGTGCATTGATGATTGAAGATGTGATATGATCCTCTATTAAAAAGCTTCCAATTTAATTCCAAATCCAATATTTTGCGCATGATATAGCTTGATACGAGTTTGATTGTGTACATGATGATATTTAAGACCTGTATCAATAAAAAAGATACCAAGTTATCAATTTTTAGATTTTATTTAGATTTAAATTGATTTAAAATGAATTAATTTAATAAAAATCAAATAAAATAGAAAAATTAATGAATGGACATAATACTGAAGATAGGACACGAGTGTTGTGTGACAAGATCAAATCAAGTGGAAAACAGTGGGTCCATTTGACAAAATTTGAAGTTTTGAGGATAGTTGACTTTTGGCAATTTTGGAAAAATACCCAACTTCAACAATGCATAACTTCTTCAATTTTGAACTTTTGGAGGTGTTCTTGGACTTTTTAGAAACCTTGAGATGTCCTCTAACCAACCTTTTTGGTATAATATCATTTTGATATTCCATGCTCAAGTTATAAGCTTTGGCAAAAAAGGTGTTTTTGTTGACTTCCAAAAATGACCTATAATGTCCAATTTTGTAACTTCTTGTGAGTGCATTTCTTGATCTTGGGGTGTGAAGATGGATTGTAGGAAATTTCATCCTCTTAAAAATGAGCTTTGGATAGGTCATTTCTAATAAAGTATGAGAAAGTTATGCTTGTTCAAAGTTGAGTTGACTTTTCCTACAAAACCCTAATTTAGCAACTTTGGAATCTTGATGAATTTTGAGAAATCATTGATAAATCATGATCAACCCTTGATCAAATGATGAATTATCCTTCAAAATGAGAATGTTGACAAAAAATATTGAGGTTTGACTATTTGTAGGTCATAGTTGACTTTTGCCCTAGCACAGTCGATTTTTGGGCCTCTTGAGCAATTGACTGACCAAAATTCCTCTGCAAGGCTTGAAATTTGACATGGATGAACTTTAGAACATATTAAGACATTGGGGAGCACTTGAGGTCATTTGTATGTAAGGACCTTGATGCAACACAAAACCCTAATTTGAGATTGACTGTCTTAGGAGATGATTTGACTGTCCAACTCTTGAGCAATCTTGAGCCACTTGGAGATTATTCTTGCAATGTCTTGAGAAATATGGGAGGGCAAATTTTGGGGTACAACACATATGAACATAATTAAAACTATTTGGCACATGTGTCTTTCCAAGCAGTCGCCTTAACAAAGCATCAGCGTACAGCAGCAGTAAGCATCTCTTTTAATGTATGTGAAATAGCCCCATAGAGTTATCTCATCATCATTATCCCCACCAAGACTGTTATAACAAACCTTTCCCCAACGGAGTTGCCCACAAAATATTCTTACACGAGATAATCCCCGCCCAGAGTCTCAACCTCTTGGAAACTTTCTCCCCAGCTAAAGCCTAGGAGATCTCTTCCTGAAGGGAATTCACCTCCTCAACAGAGTTTATTTCCCCAACATAGTTATTTCCCCAAGCCAAGTGCAAATTTCTCAACGTACAACAATCAAGACACCACGAATTGCCCAGCTGAGTCCACCTTCCACGGTTGAGTATATACTCCCCAGTGAGTCCAAATTGCCCAGCTGAGTCCATTTTCCCCAGCTAAGTATATCTTCTCCAGCTGAACTGAAATTCCCCAATTGAGTCCAAATTGCCCAGCTGAGTACATCTTCTCCAACCTAGGCTATTTTCTCCAAACAGAATCTATCCTCCCAGATGAGCCCACTATCCCCAGATGATCCCATGATCCCCAGCTGAGTATATCCTCCCTAAACTGAGTTTTCCTTACCCGACTAAGCCTATACTCTCCAGTTTGAATTTCCCTTTCAAAATGACTGCAAATCATAGGGCCACAACCCCTAATCCCCAGTAAAGCCTTTGATAAAGCCTTTATTATTACCAAGGAATGCTATGAAGCCTGGATCCGACCAGATATTAGCACAATTTTCAAGTTATTTCTGAAGCCTGGATCCGACCAGATATTAGAACAATTTTCAAGTTATTCCTGAAGCCTGGATCCGACCAGATAACAATTTGACTTCTTCAATTACTGAAGCCTGGACCCGACCAGATAACAGTTTGACTTCTTCAAATTACTGAAGCCTGGACCCGACCAGATAATAGTATGACTTCTTGAGTTACTCAAGCCTGGACCCGACCAGATAACAGTTGATCTCATTTTTCAAAACGCTACGAAACCTGGACCCGACCAGATAATAGCCTAGCTCTTCAAAGAGATAAGAGAACGTGAACTTAATCCGACCAAGGTTCAAACTTATTTTCCCCAGTAGAGTTGTCTTTCTATCCCCAACAAATGGTTGAGAAACCTGGACCCGACCAGATATCAGTTTTCATTTCCATCCTTTCAAGAAAGCCGTTGCGAAGCCTGGATCCGACCAGATAGCAATCACCCTCATAGATTCATTATGAAACCTGGAAACCGACCAGATAACAACTAAATCCCCAAGCAGTTTGTTACAAAGCCTGGACCCGACCAGATAACAATTAACTTCATCAAAGAAATCTGGAAAGCCTGGACCCGACCAGATAACAGTATTCAAACAGTTTATTGTGAAGCCTGGACCCGACCAGATAACAATTAACTTCATCAAAGAAATCTGCAAAGCCTGGACCCGACCAGATAACAACTTTCAAACAGTTTATTGTGAAGCCTGGACCCGACCAGATAGCAATTGACCTCATCAACCTCATAAATCTGCGAAGCCTGGACCCGACCAGATAATAGTTTTCAAGCGGTTTATTGTGAACCCTGGACCCGACCAGATAGAAATTGATCTCATCAACCTCAAAAATTTGTGAAGCTTGGACCCGACCAGATAACATTTTTCAACCAGTTTATTGTGAAGCCTGGACCCGACCAGATAACAATTAACTTCACCTTAGAAATCTGCGAAGCCTGGACCCGACCAGATAACAGTTTTCGAACAGTATATTGTAAAGCCTGGACCCGCCCAGATGGCTATTCAATTTCAATGAACTTTCTGCAAAGCATGGATCCGACTAGATAACAGTTAATTCATCCTTTCCTCCGTTAAGTTATTATGAATCCTGGATCCGACCAGATAACAGTTAATTCATCCTTTCCTCCGGTAAGTTACTGTAAAGCCTGGATTCGACCAGATAACAGTTAAACTCCGCATCCCCAGCAAGTTGTTGTGAAACCTGGACCCGACCAGATAACTATTTAATTTCAAGGAATTTTCTGCAAATCCTGGATCCGACCAGATAATAGTTAATTCATCTCTTCTTCCAGTAAGTTACCATGAAACCTGGTCCGACCAGATAACAACCGACTACCTCATCCTCAGTAACTGTGAAGCCTGGATCCGACCAGATAACAACTGATATTTGAGTGATGTTCCCCAGCAAAAGCATTCCTTCAATAAAATTTGAAGATATGCATATTTTTCATTTCCAACAGGCAATCAGGGATTCAACCTCCGAAGATTTCCTCAATAGTAGTCAGGGATTTATTTTCCCAGACGTAAGCACACATTTCACATTCATACATCATAGCATGTACATAACAATGCATTTATCATGATACCACATTTGGTGAACATCATGAAAGCATCTGCATTTTACTAACCCCTTTTCTCACAGGTAAAACATCCAGTTTAGTATGAATCAACAAGAGATTTGTGCTAATACTTCTTCCAGCATTTACCAACATTCCTCCAAATGGCATCTATAAGCCCAATCACCATCCATCTTCGAGTGCAAATTTATGGGCACTCTAGTGTTCAAATCATCTTTCACCTTCAAGTCACGAATGGCGGCTCCGCCAATCTAACTCTTCAGGTTCAAGAAGTTTGAACAGGGGTAGCTGTTGCACCCCAAAATTTGCCCTCTCATTTCTCAAGGAATCACCCTGGATCCTCAAGTTTTCTCTCATCCAATTCCAAGCCTTGAATTATCAATTTTTCAAGCAAACCATTCACAATGGCAAAATGGTCATTTGCACACTGAGAAGTCTAACTTTCACTTTTAGATCAAAATCAAATCTCAAAAATCATATTTCACCAAGACATGTTGGAATATGAAATTTGTTTTATCAAGAGTTTCAAAAGTAAAATTTTACTTTGGAAGAATCAAATTCTAAAAACATAGAAATTTTTCTAAGTGTTTAAGAAATGTGACAATTTTAGAACTTCTGGGCCAATGTTCATACTCAGCAGATTCTGGATATTCTCAAGACAGAGTGTGGTCAGAACTTCTGGACCAGTTTTCACAAAGTTTCAGTCAGAGTTTGCAAAGGTTAAAACAAATTCTGAAGGATCCCTCAGAACATGCTGAAGCCAGAAGATATAAAGATCAGAAGATAAGATGTTACGCTGAAGCAGAACTTCTAATCCAGAGTCAAGAAATGATCCAGAGTTTCACATGGGAACCCATTTAATGCTTACAACCACTTGTGAAGTCTCTATCCAAGGGATTTTCCCCACGTGTACCCCTACTATATTGGGAAGACAAACTTTTATGCAAAAGTATGCTAGACCCATGCGTTGTTTCTACTTTTCCTTAATTCACGCTGCCAAATCCAGCTTAGACGCTATTAGCCATCCAACTTGATGCATTGAACATACTGGTTAAGATTACTTCAAGAGTAAGTCAACATCTAGCACATGATGTTGATGCCACTTGACCGCCCCAACTGCAAAACATTTGCCTATCAATAGAACACCATTGGCCACTGAGAAAAAGGCCAGGAAAATTTGTGAAAGAGGCGAGAAAATTAAGAAAGAAAGCTTTGAACTACTGCAAAAATTCCAAGAACCCAGGAAACTATAAACAAAAAATACCAAAATCTTAGCATTGATTCCTTACATTCAAACTCCATTGTTTTCCTCAAGTGTTCTTGACTAAAGTCACCCACGCAGTTGCTGATTCACACATTAGAAGCTACCATAACTTCTGCATTCCTATTGCCATACACTCTCCATTCATTTCCACCTCAAAGGAGTCAAAATATCACCTCTTGGCTGTTCCAGAAGTTGTAAACGTCCATCCTGCTGAGTACGTGAAGAAGTTGCTCAGAACATCACCAAAATTCAAGACCAACCTCCAGTTCACAGAATCCTTTCCAACTGCAAGGTAATTTTTCTGCTGACTCTCATCATAATTGATTAAGCATCACCAGATTTTGCATATTTAGCATAATGTAGATATTTTGATCCTGATGATGTACATATTCTGAAATTCATGCATCTGCTTTCCTAAATAGAAGAAATACCTATTCAGAGCTTCATAAAGAAAATAGGATTCATAATTAGAATTAGAAAATACATGTTGCTTCTGATTTATGCTTCTGATATTTCATGTATGCAACTTCTATTCTGTTAAGAAATAACCAAGTTGCAGATGTTCTGATTGGCATGGAGAGAGGCAAAGTTCTGACAGTTGCGTCTGAACTTCTGAAAACTTATGAGTTCTCAGAAGATCCAGAACTTCTGAACTTCCATATTTTTTCTAACTTGTTTTTCTTTGTGCAGCAAGTCAGGGTCAGAACTTCTAACCTCTTTTATTTTCAACATTTGCGCTGATTTTATTTTCTTTCTCTTTTATTATTTTTCCATCATATTATTTTTTATTGTTAATAAAAAACACCAAAAATATTTTATATTTTTCATGTTATATTTTTCTTTTAACATAAAAAGGCCAAAATATTTTCTTAAACAAAACTTACTTCTTTTCTTAAATAAATAAGCTTTTTACATTTCTTGTACATTCTTATCTATTTCAATATGGTTGTAATAGTAACCTAGAATTTTAACTTGCAGCCCCCATTCATAAATATGTACCCCCATCCCCTTAAATATTGTAATAGCGTAGGACTTTACATTTCCGCACTGTTATTACTTTCAATATATGCTAGTAATTAGGATGTGTATGACAAGATATGAAAATTGACAAATAGATCACCCTAACCAAGATACATTACGCATGCAATCAAATAGACTCGCACACTTACACCCTTAAGGTAATTCCACTTATTGCCTTATAAAAATGGCCATGTTATGCATGTGGGATGTCTTAGCACAAACAAATCAAAAAATACAAGATCATAGTCCCTCGATGACGCTATCAAAGTTTCCTTTCAAAATGATCTTAGTCCCTAAAGAAAAGTGCTAAGTTATCTCACAACATTGTTATCATGGTCATACGATGACCCAACGCTCGTCCCTTCACATCCAACGATGGGGCTTCTTACCAAATCAATGGTAAGATAGCAACATCTAAAGGAGGAGGAAAAGAATATTTAAGACCTTTTGAGTAGGTAGAAAACTTTTATTTACTTGCTCACTCTCAAAACAAACATCCTTGCTGTTCTCAAAACAGTCACATACACTTTTGAAACAGCTTCAAAACACTTTCCAAACATTGAAATATTTTCAAAAGCTCAACACTTTGTATACGTTCTTACGAACGAGAACTATTACAAAGTTTTCCTAAACGATGGCACCTTTTCAAAATACTTTCAAAACCACACAAAAGCACATTTTTCAAACAAAAGCAAGTGATCTAGCAAGTAACTAAGAGCCCATGGAAAACCATGGATGAAAAGGGTGTTAATACCTTCCTTTTTCATAATCTACCCCCCAAACTCAAGAAAAAATCTCGAAAGGTCTTTCTTTTGCTTTTTCACCTTTCCTTATTGGATAAAAGAAAAGTCGATGGCGACTCTTGCTAAACCGTAACATTTGCAAACACAAAACACAAAAGCCTCAAGTCAGTTCTCCCACCGTATCACAGTTCCCATATTTGCTTGAGCTTCAGTTGGTTAGGCTTTGTACTTCAGTACCGTCTACAAATTCCCTTCCTGATCATGATACCAATGTCGGATGTGGTTACCACGTCGAGGCACCTGGCTATTCAATCAGGGGAATTCTCCACAGCTTTGTGTTCTCGGATTTTCTCGTCAGCAGTCAGTGTTTGTTCCCCAAGTGAATCCATGGGGGCAAAGCTTTTCAAAAGAAATAGAAATATCTTGAGAAGTATAATGACACAATCATAATGCCTTACATCCTATTACTTCCTTGTCTGTTGGAAATTCAGTTAATTAAGCTTCGTGCTTTGGGTCCTTCTCCCACAAACCTCTCTCCTGATTTCGATGAAAATGCTAGATGTGCCTCCCATTATGGGACACCTGGTTATGATGTCGAGGAATGCAAGGGGGTCAAAGTATATAATCCAGTACCTGTATGGCGTCTTTTCTAAAGTCTAATTCCTATTTGGAAAATTGCTTCAGACTCTTTTCCCCAGCTGAATTTTTCTTTTGTGTGATAGAAGATGACTTATATCTCTGCTGTGTACTAAAAGATACTTGGTGATTCAGTTGATGCAAATTCGCTTGGTACAAAATTCATCCTTTCTTTTAAAGGAATATTCTGTGATTACCAGGCTGAGACATCTGGCCATTCGGTTGAAGACAGTGTGTCATTCCAATATAAGGTCCAAATTCGGACCAATTTAGAGACTATTTTGTTCACGCCAGAGAAGAATAAGATTCATGTGCCCGAGTGAGCATCATGGATGTTGAAAAATGTCATAAGCAATCAGTCCATATGAAGACTAGTCTCCTCAACATGGAAATTTGAAATTTCATTTGCATTCTCGTTTGTAATCTTTCTTGTTTTTGTTCAAGTACTTTCTTATATGCCAAACTTGTTCATCTTTTGAATATTAATCATAATGCATCGAATATGTTGGTATTGAATTAATACATTCCTTATCGTCCTTATTTGTTTTAATATGCTTTTTGATACTCAACTATTGTTAATAAAGCAAAAACTCTAGAGGGAAGATGACGAATAATTTACCTAGAATCTCAAATGGTATACTTTCGAGTAAAAACCCTATTGACGATGTACATGCATTGTTTCAAATCCCAAAACATCAGAGATATAAGAGAGATATACCCTCGTCAACCCCTTTGAGCCTTGAAGTATGATTTTCTTTTCTGTTCAGAAAAACCCTCATTTTTAACCCGGAGTCGGGTAGTTTTTCAGCTAACTAGATCGAGCATTCAAATCTCAAAAGGATGTGAACATCTGAGGATCACCACAACTTATCCCTTGCATTAGGAAGTCGAAAAAAGATCAAAACCATAGTGGTTATTTCCTCGAATCAAGAGGTATAGGAAGATGTGATACCATAATTGTTATCCCTCATCGACCAAGAAACGGGGCAGTCATAACCCTTCCAAAAAGTCAAAAGATCCAGGATCACACAATTTGTTTAAAAGAAAAATAATGAAATGAAAAAGGAAAAGAAAAGAGAAAGCCCGCTGAGTCGAAACTTGAAAGCAAGTCGCTTAGGAAAAAGTTAGGGCATCCCGCTGGACTTCAAAAATCAAAATTCAAAAGAATTTGTCCAGGCAAAACTCAGGGAAAACAAAATGAGAATGAAAATCCTGAAGGGCAGAAAAAGGATTTCCCAAGAAAAATCCTCTGCAAAGAAAAAATTTGTGTGATCAGATACCAAAAACAAAAATATGAGTGACTGTCATGTCCAAGAAATGTTAGTAATTCCTCAATCATCGTGAACTCCTCTTAAGAGAGGAGAACTCATTTTGAGTTAGCTAAATATAGGACTGGAGAACGTCATGGAGAATGGATGGGCACCGAATAACTTTGAGCCTTAAATCCTTTTTTCTAAAACTGTGAACTAGACCACGTTAAAACCCTGAAAAGTTCTAACTGAAGCATGGGTTAATTTAAAATAAAAATTGTAACAAGAGTACGGTAACCAGACACCTAGAGGCTTACTAAAACTTTTGAATTTGTATCACTTCATCTTTTACTATCTTTTGTACACAAAATTCG
Organism: Vicia faba; assembly: GCA_948472305.1. Taxonomy (NCBI): domain Eukaryota; kingdom Viridiplantae; phylum Streptophyta; class Magnoliopsida; order Fabales; family Fabaceae; genus Vicia; species Vicia faba. Next base: position 1,020,452,919 of record OX451741.1, read on the forward strand.
ATGTTTTGACATCTTTTCAATAAAAGTTTTCTAACTTCAAGACAAGCATAAGATTTGCAGTAGGATTATCATTCTTACAAAAAACATTCTTTACATATGAAAAAGTGCTTAAACATAAAGCGGTCTTTCATAATGAGCATCAGATGAAGAGTTTGATTATACCAAGGGACAAAATTGCTTCAAAAATTTGTCGAAAAGCAAATCATCTTAAAGAATGATCTTAATCTGGGGAAGACTTTCTAATGACTCCGTTGAGTAAAAGAAGACCAGTTCGAGAAATTATCAGAAGCAGATCACGTGAGATCTTGATATTTGTGTGGAAGCTTTGGTTGCCCAGAAGTCTTTGTTGAGTAGTGGTGTATCACTTTCAGTTGGTCCTAAGGGACAAATTATTTCATGTTTTTGTTTGAGCATGAAACAACTCAAGCTGAGAAGTACGGTTGGGTATTAGCCTACTTTCAAGACATAGATCAACTACCCTAAGGGTATATTGTCATCTAAGACTCAAGGAACTTCTAATTCCTTTGTGAGCATGAGGAGAGGAAATGGTTTTCCAAGACTCCGTTGAGAAGGGGCAGTTATTTTCAATGGTAGTACTCCGTTGAACAGGAATCAGATTACCCTAAGGGGAAGAAGTGTGTAAATTCTCCATTGAGTAAGAGTTCATCCAGCCTGGGGAAATCAAGTCGAGAGTATATCTCTTAAAGCTTGAGCAATCTGAAGCTATCACGGCGATAAATCTCTTCAAGTTTCCATCTATCAGAGTCCATCATGTCGATGAATCCCTTCAAGTTGCCATCAACCTGGGGAAATCACGTCAAGAAATATATTCAGAATTCATTCAACCTGGAGGCATCATGTCGAGATTCAACAAATCTCTCCAAGAAATTTATACTCATAGACAATTTATTTCGTGGCCCAAGAGATTAGGGCGGGCCACCTTATATCGTATTATGGAACGAATGTTCTGGTCTTCTATTTTATGCAGATGCTTTCAGAGATCCTACAGACGGGAGCATTCCTCACCCATGCTTGCAAAGCTACTCAAGCGATTTCTGTCATACGAGACAAAAACAATCAGGATAAATACATCATGACGGTTGCCGTGACCCAACTAGCATTGCAAAAGTCGTCTGCATCCCCTATAGATGTTCCAAGTATACTCCCCGGTAGTAGAGTAAACTGGAGAATTCGAGGTTTTTATGTGGCTTAACATACATATTCAACATGATTCTCCAGCAGTAGTGTAAACTTGGGGAAATCAGAGTTTTCATGCGATTTGGCATGTGCATGTGCAATTCCCCAGTAGAGTAAACTTAGGGCATTCAAAAGGTTTTATGTGGTTCAACATGTAATCCCCATGAGATCATCCTCTAATCTCCAGCAAAGAAGTAAATTGGGGCACTCGAAGATGTCCATGTCTATCTCCTGATCCCCAACTAGTCCAAGATGTAATCCCCCAGCGCGAGGTAGACTCAATGCATTCAAAGAGATCCAAGTAATGTTCATCATGCAACTCCCCAACATGTCTGTATCCATTCTACCATCCTTAAGCAGTCAAGGATGTAGAGAAGTCAGACCATATCATTTCCTCTCCAGCAAAGCTACAATTTAGAATTCAATGGAGTACTTGAAAACCCACCTCGTTAGCAATTCAATCCCCAATAAGGTGCCATTAATCTTTGTTATCACAAGCTTTTAACACCAGTCTATACTGGTATTTCAAAGCAACGAGCAATGTGTCCCAATGAGCCTATTCTCATCCCCAAAGAGTTTATTTCTCTATATTTTTCATATAGTAATCATCATTGCATCATATTGCATCCTCAAAACGTGTAGCATATCCATTAAAATGGATCATTACGCCACAGGAAAATTTTAAACATGCATACGAAGCATAAGCCAGATCGAGTACCTTGCATGAAAGACCTGTATCATTCAAAACAACAATACATCTTCATAGAGAATATCGCTCCCGAAATCCCCAGGTGATGTCCTTCATTACATTATAATCCCAGCTAATGGTGCCAGTGCCTCATACGCCTAAACACTCGTCTGTGTCAGTTCTCTAAACACTCATTTGTGTCAGCTTCCCAAACACTTGTCAGTGCCAGTTCTCTAAAAAGTCGTATGTATTAGTTTCTCAAACACTCATTCATGTTAGTTCTCTAAACACTCATTTTGTCAGCTTCCCAAACACTCGTCCGTTTCAGTTTCCAAGAACTCGTGTGTGTCGGTTTTTCCAAACACTTTTCTGTGTAATCTTTCCAAACATTTATATGTGTTAGCTTTTCAAACACTCGCTTGTATTTATCTGTCCCTCGAATCCCGGTAAAATTTGTACACTTGGTCGTTCTTGCCCCTTCATTCATCGAGTTGTAATCAATATCCTCGCCTTCTTAGAATTATAGGTCGCTCGTAGGCCTAAATCTCTCGGTAGATTACCCGTAGATCTAAATTTTAGTGTGGAGATCGCCCGTAGGTATCGTTCTTTTAGGATTTTAGATTGTCTGTAGATCTAGATTTCCTTGTAGGTTGCCTGTAGGACTAGTTCCCCTAGCAGATCGCTCGTAGGTCTCGCTCATTTAGGATTGTAGGTCGCACATAGATCTAGTTTTCCTCATAGGTTTCTTGTAGGCCTAGTTCTCTCGGTAGATCGCTCGTAGGTATTACCTTAGGATTTTAGATCGCCCATAGATCTATATGTCCTTGTAGGTCGCCCTTAGGCCTAGTTCTCTTAGTAAATCTCCCATAGGTCTCACCTTAAGATTTTAGATCGCTCATAAATCTAGATTTCAGTCTGCAGATTACCCATAGGTCTCGTTCTTTTAGGGTTTTAGATTGCCTGTAGATCTAGATTTCCTTGTAGGTCGCTCGTAAGCCTAGTTCCCCTAACATATCGCCTGTAGGTCTCGCTCTTTTAGGATTGTAGGTTGTCTGTAGATCTTTCTCTCTTGTAGGTCGCCCGTAGGTCTCACCTTTTAGGATCATAGGTCGTTTGTAGATATAGTTTTCCTTATAAGTCATCTGTAGGCCTCGTTCCCCAAGAAGATCGCCCATAGGTCTCATTTCCTTAAGATCGCAGGTCATTCGTAGATCTTATCTGTTGTCTTTTCGTACCTATTCTGTCATTCGCCATGTTGCATAGAAAATATCCTTTTGAGAACATCGTATTGGCACTGTTACCACATTACGAGCGATCACTACTCAAAATTCATCCGTAAACCTTTTCCCCCCAAAAAATAGGAAAATTCTTTCCTCGACAGATATTAAAAAAAAAAACCCGTTCACACCATCCTTTTAGAACTAATTTTCAGTATTGATATTTAATCATCTTCTACCTCGAACGTTCAAAAGGCTCACGCCAATCACACTTTCAGGTTTAAGACAATTAACTAGGGGGTAGCTGTCATATCCCAAATTTGTCCTACCCCTTTATAAGGATCATCGGGCTTATGCATCTTTCATCCTTCATGTACATAATCCTCAGTAGGTCATCTAACATCACATGCATCATTAATCAGTAAATGGGTATGGGATCAAGGTATTTCTTTCCGGAAGCTACACATAAAAAAATTATTCTATCAGGCAGCACAATAAGTCAAAACTCTGGTTATTCTAGGTTTAAAGGTGTTCTGCACGTTTCGCAAGCTATCAAATCAATAATCAATCAAGCCATCATCATGTCAACTTCTCATGTATTTCAACACACTCTGAATTGTGGAGGAATCAGGTGTTTTGGTGAATTTGAGACGTTGCGAACCAGAAACAACATTTTTTGCTAGTTTGCACTTAGGAATTCATAGCTTTCAATCGGGGTAGTGAATTGAAATGGTTCCTCAGGCATTGGAACCGTCTCGGTATTTTCTTCATTTCATTTTTTTAGACCGGAAGCCAATTCTATGGAGAAACTCTCTAAAGAATATGATTTCCTTGAAACGGTATTTGAATTTAATGACTGGTTATCTGCTTCTCAGGTGTTCAGAAATTTGTAACTTTCATTCGATTCAGTGTTTTTGTTTGATACTTCAAGCATTGAGACCGTATTTATTTTCTTATCATTTCTCGTGTTCAGATCAAAGGCTAATTTGGTGAAGAAGATCACCGAGAATTTTTATTCTTTGAAGACAGTGTACTAATTTTAATTGTTGGTCTGCCGTTTCGCGGGTAATAAAAAATTCACACCTTCTAATTGAAATATTGTTTTGGAGCAGTTCTTGAGGATTTAAAATCATCTTAATACTATAATAAGTTTGTATGTTCCTCTCGGAATATGATTCTGTAAGGAGGATCTTCGAATGTGCAGATACATTGGAAAGATACAGTGAAATTACGACGAAAACAGTGTGCTGAACTGTTATTTTTCAGACATTAAAAAATTCATAACTTCCGCCCGTTTTGACGTTTGACTAGTTCTTTGGGAGAAAAATCCATCTTGATGTCATCTTCATTCTGTATGTTCGGTTCAAGGAATGATTCTTTGAAGAAGACCCCCGGAAATGTGAATTACTAGAGAAAATATTGTGCCGAATCAGATTTTTATTCTACCATTTCTCAATATTGTAAAAATCATAACTTCTTCAATTTCTATCATATTGAAATGATTCTTGCGGCATAATTTTACAAATTATGTTGGCTACAAGTTTGCTTTAGAGCTCAAGTTCGGATTCAACTCCAAAGACTTCGGTTCATGACTTGTTTCTCAAATCGAACAGTGAAAAATTGTGCATTACTGAAAAAGATAGCGCTAGTGTCAAATATTTTTCGCCACGAAAAAATTCATAACTCTCATGATTTTTATTATATCACATCCGTTCTTTCATTACGACGTCACAAATTTCGTCATCTACAATTTTGTTGTTGGTCTTGCATCGAGATTACACACCCATTATCATTGAGTTTGTGGATTTTCCATTTGACCCCGTTTGCTGACACTGAAATTTCCGCTTTGTTAAGAAATTGATTTGTCTTTCTCTTGGCCTAAACCAAGGCCCAATTGTCAAGACTATATATTGATATTGCCTCACTATTTTCATAACACTTGATTCATTTACTTAACTTCACTCTCCAAGCTCTTTCTACTCTCTCAAACTCAATAACAATAGAAAATTCAAATATTTAAGCAATTCTCCCTCACTTTCTTCTGATCTACTTCTGATCCACCACCGCGAGACCGATCGTCCTCCTCTCTGGTCCTCCTCCTTCCGCCACGGATGCACACCTTCAGTCGCAATTTTGTCAGCGCGTTAGCACCCTTCGCAGTTCGCCATTCCCGTCGACCACCATTTTCGACCGCATATTTATCCCTCCGTCTGATCTTTGATTCTTCCTCTTCTCCGATTGCAAGTCTTCTTCAACCTCCTCTTTCAACGACAATTCAGTAATTCAATAACTCCTCTCTTGATTCAATTGGTGAATTCTTGAGATAATTTATCTTGCTTTGAATTGAATCTTGCATTGTGGAAATAAGTGATTATAGAATTGAGCACTTATTTGAATTGTGAATTGTGAAGTAAATTGAATCTTAAATTATGGACAAATGTGGAATTTGTTGATTATTTGATGATAATTGATTAAATCTCTTGATTTCTAAAATTGACATTTGTTCATGATTGTTGGAATTTACGCGTCGTAAATTAATTTCGATTCATTATTTCCTTGACAAATGCTTAAACTCATGAATTGGAATTAATTTACAATTTGTTTAATCACTTTCGACGCGTAAGATGTTTGTGATTTCCATGCTTGGAATTGTGGTTTCGATACCGATTTTACGGATGCTTGTTGTTTGTAAATTCTGATTAAACTTCCATATGTTAATATTCGGTTTAAGTGCTTTAAAACCGTGATTTTCTAATCAATTCTTGATGAATATCAAAATGTGTGTAGTTCTGTCCGGAATTTAGAAATAGACCGTAACATATGAATTAATTCCGGCTTGTTGCATTTTTGAACTTGTTTTCACATTTGACAGATACCGGTACTAATTTCGGTGAATTTTATTCCGACTTTTCGAGAACTTCAAAATTGCAATGTTGCTGTTCGGAATTCATGTTCATGCGTACATATTGATTTCATTTTCATTTAACACTTTCTTGCATATAATTGATCAGTTCATGAGCATTAATAGTGAATTTTCTTGTTTCCGGTATAAATTTCTGCTTACATTCATGTAAGTATATAGTACTGTCCCGTTTTTGATTCCATATGTACAAGCCATTTTTAATTGTCATTTAATATTCATTTGTACATATCTAAGCATGTCATGAACGTTGAGGATAATTTTTGTCGAGTCTGGTGTATTATTTTGATTAATTCCAAGTTTACATGTGTTGCGGCCCGAATTCGATATATAGGTGTAAATGCATGGTTTAAATATTGTTTAAGGCTTTTTTGAACATGTTTTGGTGTTTATAGACCGTTGTTGTTGAGCTATACCATTTTCGGTGCAATTTTAGGATGATTTCATGTTGTATGCATAGTGCTTCCCGGGATTTGATTCCTACCTTCCATTGCTTATTGCACTTTGTGCCTTTGTATTTCATTGTTATTTTTGGTTTATCATTCGATACTTGATGTTGCATTGTTATTTGCTAACTCGTTTGTGACTTGTGCAAGTTTCCAAAGGCTTTGTCGTGCGACCCGCGACATTTGGATTATTGCCTTGTAGCATAGACTTATCTTGTGCAGGGACTCTGATTCGATGTGATGGATTATCCGCATGCGGTTTACTTTCACATTTGTGACATTGATTCTGAAATTGGATATTGTGTCTGAGTGTTTCTCTGTTGCTTGGTGAAGCTTGCACGAATTTTTTGGGTTTCTTTGCTTTCGTCTGATGATTGACGAACTTGCGTTTGATTGGTATTCTCTTATGTTTCCTTTCATCTCTTTCATCATTTACCATTTTCTTTACCATGAGAAGTAGGACTAGAGATGCATGACTAGGAGTCCCTACTTTAGTTGGGCAATGTTGTTTTAAAAGACCGTTAGAAGGCAATTCCTACTTGTGCTTGTTTGTTAACCATTTTGTGTGTTTACATTTGTGCCAAAGACCTTGATGAAGGCGTCCCATTCACATTTCCCATTGATAATTCCTGAAAGAAGGCAAGTGGAAAAGGGTCTACAATCGACCCCTATAATTTCTAGTCCATAGGTCATTCATAACTCGTGTCGCACGTCGATGCTACGAATCGTGTTATTCTTGCTATCGAGTCAGTCAAGTGGAATACAGGGATCTGTAACAAATCCCAATGCTTTTTCATTAGCTCGCGTGTCGTGCATGTTGACGTTCCAATGTGATCTCATTATTGTCTTCTATCTCCTACCTCGATAACATGATATATTGGTTAGGTGTTTAGTCGCTTATGACAATTCACTCTTGTTCTTCTCTTTCCTAGATAACGTGATATCTTGGTTAAGAGTTGACACCCCTTATTCTTCTTTCCATGACGATGTGCTGTCATGGTTAAGAACTACCTATTCCCCCATTATTGCTTGCCTCGATGATTCGATATCTTGGTAAAGCCTCCCTTTATCCTACCTTGATCGCTCGATATCATGGTTAGATACCCATTCTCCCTTGTCCTACCTCGATGACTCGATATAATGGTTAGGCGTGGTCCCTCTCCCTTTTCTTTCTTGGTAACATGATACCTCGATTAGGCATGTGCTACTTGAGTGAGTGGGTACTCCTCAAGCTTTGTGTGCTTACTTTCCATTGCATGTTTACATGCTCCCGTAGGATTTCTCGATTAAATCTTAGGAAGCAAATTGAGATAGACCTTAGGTTGCAAACCATGCATGACAAATATAGGCTTACTTTTCTAGTTTCCCTTAGGCTTTTTTCTTTCTCTTTTTCATTCGCATTAAAACTAAAACTTCTTTTTTTCTTTTAAACTCATAAAAACACTCTAATACTATAAAAACCCTTTTTCAAGGTAAAAAACACCAACCAATTCAAACTTCATTTTTTCGTTGTCTTTTTCTTTTAAAACCTTTTTTCAAGGTAAAAAACATACAACAAACTAAAACATGTGAGCCGAACTACGGCGCTCTGATTCCTCGAAATGGATATGTAGGCATTAGGTCGCAGGGCCTAGGAGAGCAAAACTTTGTAAATATTCCTTCTTTTGCCCGTGTTTTCTTTCGCATGCATTCCATTTTATAATTAAGCTTTAGACATAGATTTTTACACACCCTCATATTAGAGAAAACAAAAGTGGATCTTGTGGAGTACCACAGACTTGTGGGATTCTAATACCTTCCCCTTGCGTAACATACTTATGTACCCTTTATCTTGGTCGCAAGACCATCTTATCCATTTCTTTGGGGTTCTCTTGATATATTCCCTTCTCTCGGGATAAATAGAGTTTCGTGGCGACTCTGTGTATTTTTTTCACGATGCAACTGTTTGATTCTACAAAGCCTGAGAATATTCTGCCTTTTTCCAAAGACTGGTTTCGGTTTATCTTGACAAATCTTTGTCCTCGTGGAACTAACAAAAATTTCTTGACTAATGATGATAAGATTTTAGTTTTCTATTTGCTCAAACATATTCCGATTAATATTCCTCAAATCATATTCAATCATCTTAAGAGGTCGATAACTTCATATAGAAACTTGAACAAGTCCTTTATTCCCTATGGAAGAGTTTTGTGAAAAGTTCTTGTCCAAGGTGAGATTGTAAGAATTGTTCGTAGGATTCATGCTGGTCCTAGTGATGCCTTGAAAGAAGAGGTGTGTGAAATCCTTGATGATCAATGGTTTAAATGAGCGTTGTCTTGTTGTGTCCTTTTGTTTGTCTTTTCTTTCTAATTCTATCCTTTGAATTTTGTATGTTGTTCTGAATGTCGGTCCTATGTACTTTGAAACCTTAAATTCAAGTTTAATGTTCTGTTGTCTTTTGATTATTGTATATGCCTTAATATTTTTTTTTAAATCATTTAAGCATCTCTTTAAATCTTTTTCCTTATGAAAAAAATGGTGAGAAAGAATAATGATTTTGATTTTGATTAAATACAAGAAGAACATTTCTAATGAAATAATGCATTCACTCAAATAAATCAAGTTCTGATAAAGCACGACCATTGTTTCTAATGTTCTGAGAAAGCATTGATAATCTGATAAGCTTGAAGGTTAAATAAATAATAATAGATCAGATTCAGAAAGGATAACAATGCTCTTAATCTTTGAAAGATCATAATCTTATGATTTAGGGGGAGATTGTTTATCCCAGGGGGAGTTTCTAACTCAGGGGGAGTTTTTCTAAACTCTTACATTACTTTGTTTATGATTTAACCCTGTAAAATTGTTACATCAAAATACATGGTTTTGTCATCATCAAAAATGGGGAGATTGTTAAAACAAGATTAGGATCCGTGTTTTAATCTCGGTGTTTTGATGATAACAAGCATATATTTTATGAGAAACAATTTTAGTACTAATAGTTTCATTGAGTGTACAAATATATCTTTAGAATAATGGATTGTCTTAATCAAGATATCATTAGAATCACTTTATTACTCAGAAGAAGAACCATTGAGATTTGATTCTAATGTAACATCATTAGCTCTATGGAATGTTGAATGTTCTACAAGAAAAGAATCTCAACGAGTCTCCAAGAAGAAAGAGTTTTTGTTAAGATATTGTTCAAGATCAGAAATCAAGAGTACAAGAAACAAGCTCCAATGCAAGTTTAGAAGTCAAAGACTTGTTCATCAGAAGTGTTGTTGCTCATATCTTCGAAGACAAAGTCACGATTCTGAAAACTCAGAGAGTTCATAGAATACACACTTTCATTCAACATTAGAATTATTCCATCAGAAGAAAGAATCAAAGAAAGAAAGATCTAATGGACTCATTTCAAATCAACATCACAAAGTCCATCAGAAGAAAAGATCAAAAAATGATATCTTCTCAAGAAAATCTACTCAGCAGAAGTATTATTCGTCAGAAGAAAAATATCATCATAAGTACCACTGCACTCAACAGGAGAAATACTATGACCATTTTTAAAGAAACAGCGGCAGTTCTAAGGAATGTTGAATGTTCATCAGAAAGGGAATCAAGTATGTTCTCAGGAAAGCTCCACTATCAAGATCTCAAATATCCATGAAAAAAATTCAAGATCAAACAACAATATGTAGTTGACATAAGTTGTTGCTTTCATCTCAATCCAAAGAACATAGTTCAAGAAATCAGAAAGAAGGAATTCAATGCTAAAATCAGATGTACTGATATAAACCTCTGCTTCAGAAATCATACACCAGATATGCAGCTCAGAAAAGATTATTATCAAAGATCAAGACAAGATTAATACGAAGTGGATTAGAAGAGCTCTCACGCAAAGAAGTTGTTCCTTAGATAAGTTGTTGCTTGTATATCTGAAGACAATGTTCAAATATCTGAAACACTCTGACTCTAAGACAAAGAAGAATCTTCTGGATTATTATCAATCCTTAATCAGAACTAATCCAACAAGAAGAAAAGAATAAAAGCTCAAGAATTCAAAGACTTGCAAATAAGATAGGTTGCTATCACAATATTTGGTTTCAATATCCATCATCAAAAAAGGTTTTGATATCTTCATCAGAAAAGCTTTCACGTACAACAACAAGACTTGTTCCTCAGATAGGTTGTTGTCGATCATTCTGAAAACAAGACTCCACTATTTAAAGTATCTAAAATGAAAAAAATTCTCAACACAATCTTCATCTCTAAGATTAGAAAATAAAGATGGCTTCAAGACTAGTTCTTGATTTGTAGAAAAGCTTCGTGTTTCAAATAGGTTCCTGCCCATAATTCTGAAGACAAGATTTGGTTCTGACCACTCTGATGTTCATGCACTACAACAACAAAGTAGTTTCTAAACTACTCATCTATCAATCATCAGAAGAACGAAGGCAAGTGATTGATCTCTTCCAATCTTATTACTTCAAAATCATAAGTACATCATCAAAAGATAAAGATCAAGAAACTTAGTCAAGAAGAATACAATACACCATAAATTCCATTATCATGATGTTGGTTGTACTATTCACAAAAGTTGTTCTCCCACTGTCATATGCTAACTACGGCAAGCAGCAGGTATAGAAAAGTGACGTTTTGTATTTTTCCAAACCTCTCTTGAATATATCCGTTGGGAATCAACCGTTGGAAGGAGAAAACAATTCGCTATCCTTACAACGACTATTTTCATTTGAAGGTTATATAAGAAGGCTAAAGCTTCAAATTCAAATTAACGAAGACGATAATGCCAAAGTCCATATAACGTTGTTTCTCTCAATAGAAAATATCTTACAACATCAAAGAGATGAAATGAAGAAGCAAAGATTTGTTTCTCGTAACTTGCTCAAGAAAGAAAAAAAGATGAAGATGAAGAATTCTACAAGATGCTAATTAAACTCTCATCAAATACATATTGGCAGAATCATGAAGAAGCAAGGAGTTAGTGCTCATAACTTTATCAACGAAGAAGATGAAGAAGAAGAAGAAACACTACAAGTTTCTAATCTATATAGATCAATGTAAAAACCCAAGAGTTGTTGCTCATATTTTGTTATAGTTTATCATTCTTCATGTAAATTGTTTGTACACAAGAGTTGTTGCTCAGAATTGTGTTAAACAATACGTATGAGTAATCTTCTTGATAAGAAGCACTCATGTAATCTCCAGAAAAACAATTTTGTTTAGAATTGGTGGTTCTTTAAGTGATCGAGTGAATATCAGAAGGCTTGAGAATACGAGTGGTTGTGGTCATCGTGGATGAAATCCTTTCTAGGAGACCATGTTGGTCAGGTTTTAGGTGGGTTAATGATCGTTATATCTCGTGGAAATCACTGAACATATCATTGTGATGTTCCTTGAGAGACTCAGTTGATTCAGGATTCTCAAGAAGGCATAGGCTATGGTCTTTGCATAAATGAAAATAAGGATCAACTGAACTTATTGGGGGTTGTCCGCAAGGTTGATCGGAATTATTGTGGACATGTGTAATCAGTTTTTGTTAAAGTGGATTAAAACCTTGTTGAAGGAAAAATCACTTGAGGAGGGTGGACAGAAGTAGCCTAGTTCTAAATGAACCTGGATAACTGAATGGGTCTCTCTCTTTATATTTATTGCATTCTATATTCTTTCATAGTTCAATCAAATAATTTTCTAAAGGGAAATATTTTTCTTAAAACCCCATTTAACCCCTTTTTTTTGTGTTTTTCTCTACCTTCAGTTTCAGGATCTCCCTCTTCAGGTTGAGGGGTATATTCAGGAACTTCAATAGAATTAGACTTGTCATTTCCCAAATGTTCCACTCTCATAGATAGCCTGTGATTGGCTATCTTCTTTCTTCCTCATTGAACTTCCTTGAATAAGGCTTTTTCTGAGTAGAGGTTTAGACATACTTTTGTTGTGTCATTGAGGCTTCTTTTTCAGCCTTGTTTTTCTTCTAATGAGGTCTCTATTACCTCCTGGCCATTGGATTCTTACCCTTATAGTTTGGAGACACATAAGAGTCCTCTTTCGAACCGTTGCCATTCTTCTGGTCAATTGCACCTCCTTTTGGGTCGAGAATCTTCGACGGGGAACTCCCTTTTTTTCGAACAGGAAATGAGGAGATGACTTTCCCCTTGTAACTCGATGGGAGAACTGACTTGGTTGTTTTGCGTTTTATCGCAATTGTGCGAATAGCAAGAGTCTCCACCGACTTTTCTTTTATCCAATAAGGAAAGGCTGAAAAGAACAAGAAAAACCTTTAGAGATGTTTTCTGAGTTCGGGGGGTAGATTATGAAAAGGGAAGGTATTAGCACCCTTTTCATCCGTAGTTATCTACGGGCTCTTAGTTTCTTGCTAGATCACTTGCTTTTGTTTGAAAGTGTGCTTGTGGTGTGTCTTTGTAATGATTCTCATTTCTATAAGAACGCGTACAAAGTGTTGTTTTGAAAATAGTTCAAAGAGGTGTTTGTGGAATGTGTTTTTGAAAGTGATTTTGAAAAGGTGTATTTTTAATGGCTCTCATTTCTATAAAAATGCGTACAAAGTGTTTGATGTAAAAAAGTGTTTTTTTTGTGAGCAAGCGAGCAACTAGGAGCGAATCTACCTACTCAAAATGTATTAAATGTTCTTTTCCTCCTCCTTTAGATGTGGCTATATTACCATTGATTTAGTAAGAATCCCCATCGTTAGATGTGAAGGGACAGGCGCGGGTCAATCGTACAGTCATAGAAGGCAACTCGTGAGACACTTTAACAATTTTTCGTAAGGGACTAGATTGTTTTACCGAAGGCAACATCGAGGGACTACAATCTTTTTTATTGAAGGGTCTTTGCTAAAGCGTCCCATATTCGAGGGACATGATTGTGTTTCCAAGGCAACAAGCAAGGTTACCCTAGAGGTGCGCGTGTGAAAGTGTGTTTGATTCAAGTTAAAATTGACTTTGATTAAGGTTGTCTAGCGATTGATTTTAAATCTTGCCATGCACGCCTAATTACTATACAGTATAAGGAAAACAGTAAATTGCGGAAATTAAAATTCTATGCTATTACAAAGCTTTCGGGAATGGGGATACAAATTCACAAATGGGGATGGATCAATGCAACAAGGCGTTTTAAAAGTATAAATAAACAAGCAATACAACCCCATCGAATTAGAAATGAACAAATATTTAAACTAAAACAATCTATAAAATAAATTTAATTAGAAAATAAATAACACGATAATATTTTTGGTATTTTATTTTGTGAGAACATATAAAAAGAAAATAAAATCCTATTCTATATTTTTTTTTTTGGAATTTTAGTTTATTATGAAGAAAATAAAACAATTTTAAAAATGTTAACTAAAAAGTTAATTATTCACAAAAGCTTAAACTAAATAATTATATATTTTTAAATGAATTTTCAATAATTAAAATCTAAACTATCTTTGCTATCAAATATCTAGATAAAATCAAGAAAAATAGAAAAAAGGTCCTAGCAGGGGTTGAACCCGGGTTCTCTTGGTGCTGTAAACAATGCTTTGCCAACTGAGTTGTTATGTTCGTTCATTATTGTTATGATTTAATTGAAATATAAGGGAATGATGATAATTAGGTTGGGCCAAAAGGCCCAACAGGCCAACCTGTTTGGGAAAGAGGTAAGGAAAAGTTCAAACCCTAAAAACGCGATAGAGGCATCGCTGGCATCTGTGCCTTGGGAAGAGATGCAAATTAATTCAATTTTATTGTTGTTGTTGTTTCCATCAACAAAAGAAATAAAGGAAATGAATACTGAAACAAAAAAACACAGTTATCTCTCTATGCAGTACTGACTCTTCTTCCTCTACTCTCTGAATCCCGGTGCCTTCCTCCGATCGACTCTTAATCTCCACGAGTTCGCTCACCATCTCCTCGTGGATATCACCTCCATGCTTCCATCCCAACCGATTTCAATCTAACTCAAGCCAACACAACAGTAAACCAAAGCATACATTCAGAGAATAAAAGATGTGAAGCTTACCTGTCGGACTGACGCGTCTTCGACGGTGGAAACGAGAAAGAGGTCAGAGTTAGCCCAACAGTTATCCGATGCCGATGTCGATAATGAAATCCAGAAATGAGGTAATAATACTTTCTCTTCTTCTCCTCTGTATTTGCTTTGTTATGGTTTGTTGTTGTTGCTGGTTGATGAATGAAGGGATCACAGAGGCACTGTAGTTACTGTATTTTTGTCGTTGCAGGTGAATGAAGGGTTTGTAGCGCAGGGAGGCTCATAGAGGTCTATTATTAATACAAGGTGTAAGGGTCTTTGTGTTTGTAGGGTCTATGCAGGATTATTTGGAGTGGAGTTTTGGACAGATTTTTGTTTGTTTGGAGTTCTGCAGATGGTATAAAATAGTTTTAGTTTTGCAGGGTGTATGAAAAAGGTTTTTGGGTATGAATATGGAGGTAGTGAAGTGAGTTGTGGAGTGTGATACATTTGGAGGAAGCTGAAGAAAATTTAGCAATGTTTCAATACTTTTTCTCTTCTGATTTTTTTATCTAATTTTCTTTCTTCTGATCTTTGTATTTTCTCCCCTCGAGTTTTATTTTGTAATAACCTCTCTCATATAGGTAAGTGGAGTAAAACTGGGAGGGAATATTTATTGCATTTGAACAAATTTGGCATACTGTTTCAATAATTTCCAATGCAGTTTTTTATTTGCCAATTTTGTGCAACATTTGAACTGTTGGAGCAGGGATGTTTGACAGAGCTGGCTTTATACATCATGTGCAGGGCTGTTGGACTTTTATTGCAAGGTTTGTAGGTTTTGGACAGAATCTTGGTCTTGGGCTGTTTGCGGTTTAGGTGATATCTTTATGTCTCTTTCTCTCTTCATCTTTCTATGATGTAAAACAAATGTGCTTTTTTTACAATTTCTGAAGGATTTGCTATTTGGAAAATGATGATGCAGGGCTTGAAGCTATTTAATATCTTTCCATTTTTGAATTTTTGTTGTTGTGCTTGGTTTTTTATTTGTTGTCATATACTGCCCTTTTCTATTATTGGCTACTTTGTTGTTGCTGTTTTTTTGCTTTTGTTCAGACTGCTGTTTTGCTTTTGTTTATGCTGCATTTGGGAAGTTTGGTGGTTTTTGCTGCTTTGTTTTATTATTTTGGCAGCCTAGGTTGCAGGTTTGTCTTGCTATCATGAGTTGTTGCATTACTACTTTGCCTTCTTTGCATATTTGTCCTGCTGTCTTGAGTTGTTGCGCTGCTGTTTTGCTGTCTTGGGCTGTTTTGACTTGGTTTTACGATGAAATAGTTGTGAATTTCTTTTTCCTGTTTTGTGAACCAAAGATTTTTTTTTGTGATTTGCAAAAATAGGAGGAGTTGACACATAATTGAAACAAAACCCTTTTTTTCAATTTATGATTCCAATTGCAAATCCTAATGATGAGAAGAAAAATCCTTCGAAAATTCTTATTTCTTGCTTCAAACATGTATTATGCACTAATGGGGAGAATGGGGAGAATCTGTGAAGAGTGACTTGAAGTATTTGATGAAGACTTGAAGATGAAGAAATTCCCTTGTAGCTTATTATTTTTTGTAACATTGTGAATCTTGTAATTTGAATTTTGAGGTTTAGAAACTTGTAAAGTGTATTCCAATTCACTTGTAAATTTAAATAATGGATTCCGATTCACTTTGAATTTTTTTCTACAAAACTTGTAAAACTTGAATATTCCTTGATACAATTTAAATTATGAGCACAATTTGGATTCTTCTTTGTGGCCTATAAACTTAAAATGCCTCTTGAGAAAAGGGTGAGACTCGAATCTTTGATACATGCCTTGAATAATGCTTTATATTTTCTTGTAGGATTGAGTCATGAATTCTTGAAAGCTTGAAATGGATGTCTTGAATTTGGAATTGGAATTGATGTTGCCTTTGTGATTGATTTGAAAGAAATATTGGAAATTTTAATGAAGATGAATGAAGTTGACAAATGTCTTGCCTTGAATTCGAAACAATTCTCATGAATGATTTTTTTTCCAAATATATCAAACTTGCGCCATAAGCATATTGATCTAATGATCATTATCATTCAAACGCAAACGACTTGAAGTACGAATGACAACTTATCCATGAACCTTCAAACTCAAACTCTTGTTTCAATGAGTTATCTCAACATAATGATCAACATCTAGAGATTAATAACATTCTAAAGTCAAGAAATTCCTATAAAATTTTAATAAATTTCATGGTCTTCCAAGCGCATTTTGACTTTGATCGGTGAAGCAATCTCATAGAAAATTCTATTTGTGATACTTCGCAAAAAGAATCATTTCAGAACATTTAAAATTGAATAAGTTATGAGCCTCGAAAATTGGATACGAGTTTATTATGATTAGGTCAAATTTGCAAAATGACCTCTAAAGTATTCGAATTTTTCTGATGATCTTTCACACGTAACCAGCTCTTGACTTGTGAAGAGAAATTGGGGATGACATCAAGGAGAGTCATACACAAAAAGAAACGCTCAAAAATATCGAATAATGAAGAAGTTGAAATCATTTGAACTTAATCTTGAAAAGGTCGACTCTTGTAGTTAATTTTTAGTCATCTGAACCATTGACTGAGCAAACTTGCAATGCGAGGCTTGAAACTTGGCACGAGCATCCTTGAGAATACATGAAGATCTATGAAGAACATTTGAAACCTTGAAGACTCAATTTTCTTTGAGAAATACCAAACCCTAATTATTGACTTACAACCTAGGAAGAGAATCTGTCTGATAAATTTCTGAGCCAAATTGAGTATTTGAGAAACCCTAGGGTAGTATCTTGAATGAAAATCGGGAGGGAAAATTTTGGGGTACAACAGCTGCCCCTGTTCAATCTTCTTAAACTTGAAAAGTGAGATCGACATGTTTGTCGTTCGTAGCTTGAAAGTGGAAGATGATTGAAAACTAGAGTGCCCATAAATTTGCACTCGGTGATGTGTTGGTTGATTGTGTAGGGAATGGGCTTAAAGATTCCATTTGGAGAAATGATGGAGAGTTGTCAGAGATGGGCTTATAGATGCCATCGAAAGGTGATTGTTGACATAAATTAGACTAAGTCTGAACTTGACTTCAACTTGGAAAAGAATCAGAGTAAACCTTTGGTCGATTTAAACTGAAACTAGCAGAAGTCTTGAATGTTGTGTGACTGGAAAGAATCAGAATAATCTTGGAGCAATTTATCTGAACGAGAGAAACTGTCTATTTGGAAAGTATCAGGATAAACCATTGAGAGGTTTAAATTGAACCAAAAGAGGTCTTGGGTATTCTTTAATTGGAGAGAATCAAAATAGATCTTTGAGCGATTTATCTGAACAAGAGAAAGTGTCTACTAGGAAAGAATCAGGATAAACCATTGAGAGATTTAAACTGAACCCAGCAGAGGTCTGGAGAAGAATCAACATAAATCTTGAAGCGATTTATCTGAACCAGAGAAGACATCTGCGGGAAAGAATCAGAATAAACCGTTAAGATATTTAAACTGAAACGGTAGGGGTCTAGAGAAAAATCAAAATAAATCTTAGTGTTGATTTAACTGAAACAGTAACGGTCTTGGATCATCTTTGATTGGAATAGAAATCAGAGAGATCTTAGTGTTGATCTGACTGAACCAGAGAAGGTCTTGGGTTAACTTTGACTAGAATGGAAATCAGGAGAATCTTAGTGTCAATTTAACTAAGCCAGAAAAAAGTCTTGGATCATCTTCGACTGGAATAGAAATCAGAGAGATCTTAGTGTCGATCCGACTGAACCAGAGAAGGTCTTGGGTTAATTTTGACTGGAATGGAAATCAGAAGAATCTTAGGATCGATTCAACTGAACCAGATAAAAGTCTTGGAATATCTTCAACTGGAATAGAAATCAGAGAGATCTTAGTGTCGATCTGACTGAACCAGAGAAGGTCTTGGATTAACTTTGACTGGAATGGAAATCAGAAGAATCTTAGGATTGATTCAACTGAACCAGACAAAAGTCTTGGAATATCTTCAACTGGAATAGAAATCAGAGAGATCTTAGTGTCGATCCGACTGAATCAAAGAAGGTCTTTAATTAACTTTGATTGGAATGGAAATTAGAAGAATCTTAGGATTAATTCAACTGAACCAGACAAAAGAGAAAAATGTCCACCAGAAAGAATCAGGATAAATCAATGAGAGATTTAAACTAAACCAACAGAGGTCTTGGATGAGCATCAGAATAATATTCATAAATGAATTGTATCTGACTCGTATCTGAGAGATGTACTGAATGAGCGTTAGAATGACATTCATATCTGGATCGTATATGGACTGTATTGGAAAGGTACGCTGAAAGAAGTATCAGAATGATATCCGTACCTGGATCGTATCTGGACTATATTTAAATGAGTGACAGAATGACATTCGAATCTGGATCGTATCTGGACTATATTTAGACGAGAATCTGGAGTAAGTATCAGAATGTCAGCCATATATGGATCGCATCTGAACTGTTTATAGAAGAGAATCTGGAGTAAATATCAGAATGTCATCCATATCTGGATCACATCTGAACTGTCTCTAGAAGGGACTCTGGAATAAGTGTCAGAATGTCAGCCATATCTGGATCACATCTGAATTGTTTCTAGAAGGAATCTGGAATAAGTGTCAGAATGTCAGTCGTATCTGGACCACATCTGAACTACTTCTAGAAGAGTGTATGGGAAGGAGCCCGTGTAGGATTGCTTCACCTGGTCGTGTAGATAATTGCTCTGGCTTGTTATAGGTATTAATTTTTGAACTTTTGAAGATTATTGACAATAGCCATCTGTTGATTAACCTTTTCCTGAAAAAGCTAAAATGTTAGTTGTATGCAATGTCATGATGTATGAAATGCATGGTGCAATGATGTTCTCAAAATAAATGAGATTGTGTCGTATGCACTTGTCATGTATGTAATATGATGCATGAAGGGTGAAATGTTATTTGAATGTATCTTTGTCTGGGAAAATAAATCCTTGAAAAATGTTGGAGAGTCATTAAATCCCAGACTGCTGTTGAAGAGTAGGTGAGTCTTCAAACTTTTCTTAGAATATATCCACCAAGGATTCCTGTTTTGTTTTTTGAGGAGAGCTCCGCTGAGGAATGTTGAATACTCTGTGGAGAGTGTTGATTCTTTCTTGGGGGAAAAGAGTTCAGGAGTCTCAATTGTTCGTTACTCTACTGGGGAGTCGAAGCTGAACTGATATTTGGTTGGGTCCAGGCTTCACAGTAACTTGCTGGGGATTGTAGAGTAGTCTATTGGGGAAGAGGATTTGTGGTCCTTTTATTTGTAGTAGTCGAAGAGGAAAACTCAAGCTTGAGAATCTGTAGTTTGTTGGGGAAAATCCTCGAGGATTCTTGAGATCGACTCAACTGGTGAGAAGTTTTCAGAGATTGAAACTCTGGCTGGGAGTCATCCTATGAGAAGGGTCTTGGGGAGATTTGTCACTGCTCCTAGTAGCAAGTGTTTGTGGCATTGCCAGGAATTAATTAACTGTACGTAACCCTTTGTCGGGATTTGTGTTCAATGTCCCAAGTGATGGAGACCTGCCCCTGGTATATTCAGCATTTATTGAGAAATTTCTTGGGATCTTGACTGGACTGCCCCAGGTGTGCTGGATAGTGACATGTCATTCCCCTTGTTGATATGAGATTTGTCATTGGAAGTTTCATCCCACTTGAAGTGATTTTGTTCATTGAGAGAGCTTTCGTTCACTAGATATTCGTTGTGTGAATTTCTCCACTGTCAAACAAATAGCCATATGCAAACAGCGATATTCAAATAATGCAAAGTTTATGCTTGTCTTGAAATTTTGAAAATGCGTTAAAGAAGTTTTGTAAGAAAATTCAAACTCAGGATTTAGAGTAAAGCCTTACAGGTGTCAGGATACCTTTTGTAACAGTGTGCTTTCGAACTAACCCATGCTTCAATTAGGAATTTTGAAGGGTTGTAGCGTGGCTTGGTTCACGGTTTAAGAAACAAAGGATAAAGGCTCAAAGTGTATTTGTACCCACCCGCTCTTCGTGATGTTCTTCAGTCCTAAAACTCAGTTAATTGTGCGTTTAAACTCCAATTGAGTTTGGAATGACATTTTGGTGATGATTTAGACAAGTTTAGTTTATCGGAAGGCAGTCATTTCTTGCAACATTTTTCATGTTGTTGAGGATTTGTAGTGACCTCTTTCATTTGATTTATTATCCCTGGTTTTTGTCTGACTGTTCTTGTTTTGAGATTACAGTCAGCGGGATGCCCCAGTTTTTCTTAAGTCTCCTTCGTAGTTTTTGACTTAGTGGGCTTTTTTCTTGGGAGATAATGACTGCCTATTCGGTAGGGAACCATCACTGTCTTTTGATTCCAGAGGAATGTTTTTGATGTCACTCATTGTATTACGAGATGAGAGTTCGCAATTTTCACACGCATTTGAATTAACTGAGAGACTACCATGTCCTAGGTTTTGATTGACGGTTTCAATTTGTGTAAAAAAAGAAAAACCTTTACTTCTTTGGCTCTAAGGGGTTGACTAGGGATTATCTTCCTTATAACTCCAGTGTTTAGGAATTGAAAGAACGCTTGTACATCGTCAGCAAGGTCTGTCCAAAAGCACACTGTATGAGATTATGGCATTGTTTTTGTCATCCTCCCTCTAAAGGCTTGCAACTTTTTGAAACAAGAGTTGAATATCATAAATGGATTAAAAATCATAGTTTAAATATAGTGAAAACGAATGGATGAATTCAAGACAAACATATGCAATGCATTAATGAAACAAATTTTGACATTAATAGATAATTGTTTAAATAACAAAGGAGATTACAATTGAAAATTCAAATAAACAGAAAGTTTCCTCGCCCAGATCGTAGCTTCAAGTGGATGCCCTTAAGGGGTGATAGAAGAGTTAAAGTTGACCGTCTTGTGTAAATTCTAAAACTCCTTCGTCAATTAGGTCCTGAATCCTGTTCTTCAGAGCCCAACAATTGCTCGTATCATGCCCAGGACCATCAGCATGATATGCACACCTCTCATTGGGATGGTAACTAGGAGCAGCAGTGTTAGGATTCCTGGAAGGAGCCTTTAATGTAATTAGTTTCGCCTTCAACAAGTGTTTGTAGCACCAGAGCTAGCGACATGCCAATCCTGGTAAATTGCCTCTTAGGTGCGGCCTCCTTCGCTGATTCCCTTATTGTTGTTGTTGGGGTTATTGTTGGGCCCGTGACGTGGAAGTAATTTGGAAAGGTCCACTCTTCATCGGAGGCTGATCAATGACTCGATCTCCAATTCTGGCTATTTGCCCCATTTGGTTGCATATGTTTTGATGAAGCCTATTGACAAGGGCTCTCAGCTCTTCCTGTCCTTGAGCCAGATTTTGGATAAGAGCCATCTGGCCCACCAGTTGTCCCATCATCTAGACTTTCATTGTTTCCATTTCAGTTTGTAGCCGCTCCAACTGGTCATCTCTGTCGTCCCTAAGATTTCCCGTGATCATGCCCCTGGTAAGGAGCGCCTTCACCTCTTCTTGTCCCTTGGATAGGTTCAAGAACATCTCTTGAAGTTGAGCATTCTGAATCTGGATGCTCTTGATGGTCTGCTATAGGGCCACCTCTACTGAAATAAATAGTAGGAAGATAAGGAAACCTGTATGGGAGAAACCTGTCATGATATGATGCATGATATGTGGATGCATGTTTTCAAGGATCTCTCAGGGTAAACACAAGAAAATGTTAGAAGTTGAACTTTGACCAATAACTTTGATTGGAGAACTTTATATCGGTGGATGTCCTTCCCCGAGAATTAAGCTCACCATGTCGAGTGGGTCATAGCCTTTGAATCAAGTTTGTTGTACTTGATTTTTGACGGTGTTTGGTTAGAGGAAAATAAATCCTCTTTCCCCTTGATAGACGCCTGGTTCAACGTTACCCTGCATCAAAGGCCCTCGAGATCCTTGAAATGGTTATTGAAAATGCTATGGTATGATGTCATGTACAAGTATGCAAAGTAAGCAAGTTTATATACAAACAATGATATACACACAAAGCAGAGAAGTCCTTAGGTTTAGGCTTGCATGGAGTTTGTAGGTAAGTACCCTCTTGAAGTTTAGTTGGCTCAACCTGTCCTAGTCAATAGTAATCTGGTTCTAAGGGATCTCAATATCACTGACCTTTCTTTAAGGCATTATCTCAGCACAATCAATCTTTTCTTGCGGCCGAGATATCCCAAAAGTCCGATCTCAATGAGTGTAGTATCGAGTATCAACCAATTTTCAGCTTTCCACCGAAACCGATTATCTCACTACGTCCTAATTGGCCAAGTTTTTTCAATTAAGGTTCTAAGGTCAGTTAGTGCTTCATGAAGCCACTCAACCGCCTCGTATTCTCCTCGATTCAACACAAGGGATACCGGTACCAACAAATGCGTCACACTAACATAGCCATTGTTTCAACCATATCGGTCTATGCTGTACAGTTTCCAAATTCTATTGCTACTTACCTAAAATTGTGTCCCAAATCCGGGTAGAGGATCAAAGCAAGCCCAAATAAGGAACCATAATGTAAAGCATGCAAGTCAAACAATGAAAGAAAGTAAAGGTGATCTAGCCCTAAGGTAACCCCACTTTTAAGTTTCTCCCCAGCAGAGTCGCCAGTTCTGTAACACGGTGGGAGAACTGACTTGGTTTTTTTGCGTTTGATCGCAATTGTGCGGATAGCAAGAGTCGCCACCGACTTTTCTTTTATCCAATAAGGAAAGGCTGAAAAGAACAGGAAAGACCCTTAGAGATATTTTGAGTTCGGGAGGTAGATTATGAAAAGAGAAGGTATTAGCACCCTTTTCATCTGTAGTTATCTAAGGGCTCTTATTTGCTTTCTAGATCACTTGCTTTTGTTTGAAAGTTGGCTTGTGGTGTGGGTTTTGAAGGTATTTTGAAAATGTCTTTGTAATGATTCTCGTTTCTATAAGAACGCGTACAAAGTGTTGTTTCGAAAATAGTTCAAAGAGGTGTTTGTGGAATGTTTTTTTGAAAGTGATTTTAAAAAGGTGTCTTTGTAGTGGATCTCGTTTCTATGAGAACGCGTACAAAGTGTTGTATTTTGAAAAAGTTTCAAAATGAGAGTGTTGGTGTATAAAATGTTTTTGTTGTGAGCAAGCGAGCAACTAGGAGCGAATCTACCTACTCAAAATGTCGTAAATGTTCTTTTCCTCCTCCTTAAGATGTGGCTATCTTACCATTGATTTGGTAAGAAGACCCATCGTTGGATGTGAAGGGACAGGCGCGGGTCAATCGTACAGTCATAAAAGGCAACTTGTGAGACGCTTTAACAATTTTTCGTAACGGACTAGATCGTTTTACCGAAGGCAACATCGAGGGACATCGAGGGACTACGATCTTTTTTATTAAAGGGTCATTGCTAAAGCGTCCCATATTCGAGGGACATGACTGTGTTTCCAAGGCAACAAGCGAGGTTACCCTAGAGTGCACGTGTGAAAGTGTGTTCGATTCAAGTTAAAATTATCTTTGATTAAGGTTATCTACCAATTAATTTTAAATTTTTCCATGCACGCCTAATTACTATACAGTATAAGGAAAACAGTAAATTGGGGAAATTAAAATTCTACGCTATTACAGAGCTTTCGGGAATGGTAATACAAATTCACAAATGGGGATGGATCAATGCGACAAGGTGTTTTAAAAGTATAAATAAATAAGCAATACAAGCCCATCGAATTAGAAATGGACAAATATTTAAACAAAAACAATCTATAAAATAAAATTAATTAGAAAAATAAATAACACGATAATATTTTTGGTATTTTATGTTTGTGAGAACATATAAAAAGAAAATAAAATCCTATTCTATATTTTTTTTTTTGGAATTTTAGTTTATTATGAAAAAAATAAAACAATTTCAAAAATGTTAACTAAAAAGTTAATTATTCACAAAAGCTTAAACTAAATAATTATATATTTTTAAATGAATTTTCAATAATTAAAACCTAAACTAGCTTTGCTATCAAATATCTAGATGAAATCAAGAAAAATAGAAAAAAAAGGTCCTAGCAGGGGTTGAACCTGAGTTCTCTTGGTGCTGTAAAAAATGCTTTGCCAACTGAGTTGTTATGTTCATTCGTTATTGTTATGATTTAATTGAAATATAAGGGAATGATGATAATTGGGTTGGGCTAAAAGGCCCAACAGGACGACCCGTTTGGGAAAGAGGTAAGGAAAAGTTCAAACCCTAAAAACGTGATAGAGGCGCCGCTGGCATCTGTGTCTTGGGAAGAGATGCAAATTAATTCAATTTTCTTGTTGTTGTTGTTTCCAACAACAAAAGAAATAAAGGAAATGAAAACTGAAACAAAAAAAAACATAGTTCTTTCTCTCTCTGCAATACTGACTCTTCTTCCTCTGCTCTCTGAATCACGGTGCCTTCCTTTGTCATGGTCCGCTTCCGATCAACTCTCAATCTCCGTGAGTTCGCTCGTCATCTCCTTGTGGATATCACCTTCATGCTTCTGTCTCAACCGATTTCAATCTAACTCAAGCCAACACAACAGCAAACCAAAACATACATTCAGAGAATAAAAGATGTGAAGCTTACCTGTCGGACTGACGCATCTTTGATGGTGGTGACGAGAAATAGGTCTAAGCTAGCCCAACAGTTCTCAGATGCTTATTCCGATAAAGAAATCTAGAAATGAGGTAATACTACTTTCTCTTCTTCTCCTCTGTATTTGCGTTGTTGTGGTTTGTTGTTGTTGTTGGTTGATGAATGAAGGGATCGCAGAGGCGCTGTAGTTACTGTATTTTTGTCGTTGCAGGTGAATGAAGGGTTTGTAGTACAGGGAGGCTCATAGAGGTCTATTATTAATATAGGGTGTAAGGGTATGTGTGTTTGTAGGGTTTATGTAGAATGATTTGGAGTGGATTTTTGGACAGATTTTTGTTTGTTTGGAGTTCTGCAGATGACATAGAATGGTTTTAGTTTTGCAAGGTATATGAAAAAGGTTTTTGGGTATGATTTTGGAGGTAGTGAAGTGAGTTGTGGAGTGTGAAGCGTTTGGAGGAAGCTGAAGAAAATTTAGCAATGTTTCAATACTTTTTCTCTTCTGATTTTTTTATCTAATTTTCTTTCTTCTGGTCTTTGTATTTTCTCCCCTCGAGTTTTGTTTTGTAACCTGTCTCATATAGGCAAGTGGAGTAAAACTGGGAGGGAAAATTTATTGCATTTGAATAGATTTGGCATGTTGTTTCAATGTTTTGCAATGCAGTTTTTTATTTGCCAATTTTGTGCAACATTTGGACTGTTGGAGCATGGTTGTTTGACAGAGCTGGCTTTGTACATCATGTGCAGGGCTTTTGGACTGTTATTTCAAGGTTTACTGGTTTTGGAAAGAATCTTGGTCTTGGAATGTTTGCGGTTTAGGTGATATCTTTCTGTCTCTTTCTCTCTTCATCTTTCTATGATGTAAAACAAATGTGCTTTTTTACAATTTCTGAAGGATTTTCTATTTGGAAAATGATGATGCAGGGCTTGGAGCTATTTAATAGCTTGCCATTTTTGAATTATTGTTGTTGTGCTTGGTTTTTTCTTTGTTGTCATATACCGCCCTTTGCTATTATTGGCTACTTTGTTGTTGCTGTTTTTTTGCTTTTGTTCAGGTTGCTGTTTTGCTTTTGTTTATGCTGCATTTGGGCAGTTTGCTGGTTTTTGTTGCTTTGTTTTATTATTTTGGAAGCCTACGCTGCAGGTTTGTCTTGTTATTCTGAGTTGTTGCATTGCTGCTTTGCCTTCTTTGCATTTTTGCCCTACTGTCTTGAGTTGTTGCGCTGCTGTTTTGCTGTCTTGGGCAGTTTTGACTTGGTTTTACAATGAAATAGTTGCGAATATCTTTTTCCTTTTTTGTGAACCAAACCTTTTTTTGTGATTTGCAAAAATAGGAGGAGTTGACTTATAATTGAAACAAAACCCTTTTTTCAATTTTTAATTCCAATTGCAAATCCTAATGATGAGAAGAAAAATTCTTTGAAAATTCTTATTTCTTGCTTCAAACATGAATTATGCACTAATCATTTCTCTCTTTCTTTGTTACATGCACGAGCAAAATGGACAATGGGGAGAATCGATGAAGAGTGACTTGAAGTATTTGATGAAGACTTGAAGATGAAGAAATTCCCTTGTAGCTTAGTATTTTTTGTAACATTGTGAATCTTGTAATTTGAATTTTTAGGTTTAGAAACTTGTAAAGTGTATTCCAATTCACTTGTAAATTTAAACAATGAATTTCGATTCACTTTGAATTTTTTCTACAAAACTTGTAAAACTTGAATATTCCTTGATACAATTTAAATTATGAGCACAATTTGGATTCTTCTTTGTGGCCTATAAACTTAAAATTCCTCTTGAGAAAAGGGGGAGACTCGAATCTTTGAAACATGCCTTGAATAGTGCTTTATATTTTCTTGTAGGATTGAGTCATGAATTCTTGAAAGCTTGAAATGGATGTCTTTAATTTGGAATTGGAATTGATGTTTCCCTTGTGATTGATTTCAAAGAAAGATTGGAAATTTGAATGAAGATGAATGAAGTTGACGAATGTCTTGCCTTGAATTCGAAACAATTCTCATGAATGAATTTTTTTTCAAATATATCAAACTTGCGCCATAAGCATATTGATCCAATGATCGTTATCGTTCAAACGCAAACGATTTGAAGTACGAATGACAAATTATCGATGAACCTTCAAACTCAAACTCTTGTTTCAATGAGTTATCTTAACATAATGATCAACATCTAGAGATTAATAACATTCTAAAGTCAAGAAATTCCTATAAAATTTCAATAAATTTCATGGTCTTCCAAGCGCATTTTGACTTCGATCGTTGAAGCAATCTCATAGACAATGCTATTTGTGATACTTCCCAAAAAGAATCGCTTCAGAACATTTAAAATTGAAGAATTTATGAGCCTCGAAAATTGGACAAGAGTTTCTTGTGATTAGGTAAAATTTGCAAAATGACCTCTAAAGTATTCAAATTTTTCTGATGATCTTTCGCACGTAACCAACTCTTGACTTGTGAAAAGAAACTAGGGATGAAATCAAGGAGAGTCATAAGAAAAAATAAACGCTCAAAAATATCGAATAATGAAGAAGTTACAATCGTTTGAACTTGATCTTGAAAAGGTCGACTCTTGTAGTTGATTTTTAGTCATCTGAACCATTGACTGAGCAAACTTGCGATGCTAGGTTTGAAACTTGGCACGAGCATCCTTGAGAATACATGAAGATCTATGAAGACCATTTGAAACCTTAAAGACTCAATTTTCTTTGAGAAATACCAAACCCTAATTGTTGACTTACAACCTAGGAAGAGAATCTGTCTGATCAATTTCTGAGCCAAATTGAGTACTTGAGGAACCCTAGGGTAGTATCTTGAATGAAAAATAGGAGGTAAATTTTGGGGTACAACACCCCTCCTAGGATCATACCTTCTGGTATACTCAAATTCTTTTGCAGCATCTTTGTCAATTACTGCATTGCACCTCGGGTATAGCCCAACCTTAGAATCATTCAACCTGTATCTTTCTAGGAAATCAATCAGTCATTCATTAACATAAGGATAGACTGAACACACTCCTCAATTGACAATTGTAAGAGTATCTTCAGTTCACTCAACATCCATATCGAGACCGTCAGTATCCTCGATCGTTATTACTTTGAATGGTTTAACATAGATTGCATCTCCAACAAGCAGGGGGTCCGACATCAACTTGCATAGATGATTTTAACTTTTCTCCATATTGGAGTCTTCCCTCCTTCATGGATTTTTGCACCAAATCCCTGAAAAGTATACATTGAGAAGTTTTATGACCAAGAAAGTTATGGAATTTACTAATATCTGCCCATCAGTTACTAATAAATCAAGATTTCGTCACATTTAGTTATATCGAAGGTATATGTTTTTGTGGAAAACTTTTCATTTTTTCTAGGTTGGACGGGATTTTTCCCATTCGATGGATTAGCCATTTGCAGACATAAAGAGGTCCTGGTTTAAATTCTACCATATTAACCTCACTTTTGTCGAGCATGTCATCGAAGTCAGATGCATACTCTTCAGTTGCCACATACATAACTTTCTCTTTTTATGATATTTATTTGTTTTGGCTTTCTCAGCTTTTAGACGTTCGACCTGGCGAACTCTATCTACCAATTGTGCCATATGCCTAAGGTATTGAGTCTCTAGCTTTTTCCTAATGGAATAATCTAAAACTCTTGCAGCCATTTCGACTAACTCATGTTCAGGGACTTGTGTAAAACATCTTTCCTTAAGAAGTCAAAATCTATTTAGATATACGTCAATCGACTCGGGAATCCTCCGCCTTACACTTGCCAACTCCTTCAGGCTTATTTTTTACGGTCCCATGTAAAATTGTTCATGGAACTGTCTCTCCAATTGACTCCACGAGTGTAGCGAATGTGGAGGGAGTATGGTAAACCAAGTAAAGGCATTTTTGTAGATAACTTGGGAAGTATTTCATCTTTAAATTTTCATTATTGTCTATGTTCTCCAGCCTTAGTTTGCTACCTGACGACATGTTCGACTGTAGTATCATTTATGTCACCAGCGAACTTAGTAAATTTA
This sequence comes from Vicia faba, assembly GCA_948472305.1. Classification (NCBI taxonomy): domain Eukaryota; kingdom Viridiplantae; phylum Streptophyta; class Magnoliopsida; order Fabales; family Fabaceae; genus Vicia; species Vicia faba. Next base: position 1,020,482,068 of record OX451741.1, read on the forward strand.
GGGACTTTCCAACCCCTAGGTAATTCAGTCTGTCGAACATATTTCAATAGTGGGGAAATGAAATTGGGCCTATGTAGCCCTATGTTTAGGCCATTTTGAACTAAAAATATTTCAACCATGTTTGCTATATTGTGTTTTACCCCATAATTATTTTGGGCGTTCCTAAGAACTTAATCGACATCTTAGTTTATATTTACCACTACCCTTGAAACATACTGACCTACAATTTCTCCGTCATCCCCATTTGGTATTTACCTCTAATTTCCAGGGATCGCCCCAGTATCAGGAGTTTCGCCAGGCTTAACATTCGAAATTTAGGGATTTGGCCTTGGTTGAGGTTGTGGAGTGCCAAAGAAATCGGCTATTCTAGCCATTTTATTTCCTAGCATTTCATAACTCTGATTTGTATTATTGATCATGGAGGTAAAACTTGTCCCAATTTGTTGGGTGAGAGCATGCATTATTTCATGGTTTCTTTCACCCATCTATTGTCTAATAGACATCACAAAAGTTGTATTCAACGATGGTGACATTTGGGGGATATAACCTATCCCTCCTGGTCGAATACTATTATTCAAAGGTGGCCTAGTGGCCATCATATTATTATCATACGTCGATGTGTTCAACTGAACGCCAACAATCATTGATAGAGGCATGCCATATTGATAGAATCCAGGGGGTGGCATCGGCCCCACTTGAAATAGATCCCTTGAAGGGTGGAGAGGCATACCCCTAGTGATTTCCAATGAAGAGGAAACTATTTTCGTCGACCTAGTGGTGGCTGAAGTTCTCGTTGGGGACAAACCGTTGCATTTTGAGACGTGGTACCCGTTGGTACTACATCCACATTTAGAGCATTGCTTAGTGCAGGGTTAGAAGTGTTGGTATCTAGACCAGAACATGACATTTTAGACAATTGTTTTCCACTTCTCAAGTTCATGCATAACCAGACATTAATGTTATGAAAAACTCAGCAAGCACCCACAATGACAACGACAAATACTGTAAACTATTTAAGAAAAGTTTTAGCACAAGGGTCCCATCGAGTGTGAAAATTTGTTTACCCAAATTTTTTGTAAACAACCTCTCGTCTCTTATTAAAGGTTACTAGCAGGATCAACTAGGGAATCCCAGGACAAAGTGCTAAGATCTCTTATAGTTTTTTCTATTATTTAGTATTGTTTTGGTGAATTATGTAAAGCCAATGTCGAAAGACTTTGAATGCAAAGAATAGAAAATAAAATGCATAAAAGGTATATGTTTAAAACAGGAACTTCATATTGAAAAGGTAATAAATAACTTGGAATTAATAAAATGGAATGCATACATACATTTTCCAGAAAATTCTCTTTTCTCACTTTCACGCAGATACTTTGAGTTTCTATTACAATGTAACAAATGCAGACCTCCAAAACTGAAAACAAATGTTGTTTATATAGAAATCCTAAAATAATTGTTTCTAACGATCGACTAAGCTACAGTTGTCACGTCTCTGATCCATGCATGCTTTGTCTGATAAGTTTCCATGTGTCCTTGAGAAAACCGTTTGTTCTTATCCACTTGGAGGCTTCGATCGACTCGGTTACAAACCACAGAGACAACACAATTTTCCCTAATTCCATTTTCATATTGTAGTTTCAGTGCTCCCTGTAGAAAAATTTCGACTAAGCTGCCAAATACCTCTTCTTACCATCATTTGATGGAGCTACGCTTTAACTGAAAACATTTAATGTGCTCGTCAAAGATCCTTCTCCCTTTTATAGCGATCATCCAAATATCAATTCTTTCATACCATAGTCTTAAATTCTTGGTCGAAAATCAAGGCTAATAGCACCATAATTTTAAAAAAAATTAAAAACAACATGTTCCCTCGGTTTTTAATATAACCAAGGGGAAAAACAACTCAGGACATGCTTCAAATCCCAACTATTGAAGTTTATATTTTTATTTCTTTATAAGTGTAAACTTATTGATCTATCCCTTTGGTTCATAATAATCGAGGGATAAAATAATCAGATTTTACTATAAAAACATTGGTTAAATAGATTTTACCCTAATCCTTACTTATATGTAGTCGCCCCAAACTCGTATGCATCATTCTTTGGGATGGATTACAAGATAGAAAAATTATTCAATATTCTTATATCTTCAATCCACCTTACATAATGGTGTTGATGTTGTTGTTGTTGTATTCTTCAAACAACGCTCGGTTAAAAAAGGTCGGAAACGTTCTCTATGATAGATAGTGAGTACAGAAAATAATTTCCAGCTTCAAGTTAAACAAAGAAGTTATTCAACCTTTGAAAATATTAGAAGTTGGATGCATACAATATATGCAACAAAATCTCAAATTACAGCAACGATGACAAATCTAGATTTGTTAAATATTCTGCGCAAACAATGTAAACATATTTTACCTTGGTTTTTGTTAAAACATAATTTTGGCATGATTTTTGAGGATATTGATCACTGTCCTTAAACAAATCTTTGCCGCTCATTTCATGACTATCAACGCTCAAGACACTACTATTAGTGATCCACGTGAAACATAAAAAACTTCAATTACAAAAGCATTATGAATATTAAAAATTAATAATGAAATATCATGAAGTGCTTGATACTATCAACATCCACAACTTTCAGGTTTGGAAGAGTATTTTCCATGAAGAGTTCTCTATGATGGATCGCAAGAGTAGAAAGTTATTTGGGTTTAAGGTTTGTGTTCTTAAATATTTATTTTAGTAGAAAATAATTTATTAATCTAACCCTTTTTATTGTTTATATCAGAAACAAATGAAAGAAAAATCAATAGAAAATATATTGGCACCCAACATTTGATCTTCACCAAATATCAAGGATTCGAAGATCCAGCATATGATATTCATGGACAAATTAATTTTTATTTTGTTATTTTATGTAAACAATGTAATATTCTGGGAAAACATGGTAGTTGTAAACAAATTATTTTATTAATATTCTGTGTAAACAATGTAACGAGTTTTAAAAAAAAAAATCTTACCCCTCGGTTTTATTGAAAAATCGAGAGGTATGATGTGGTAGTTTTGAAATTAATTAAAATGCAGATGTTAGGGTTCGAGCTCATGTGCATATAACTTATGCCCTCGGTTTTATATTAATCGAGGAGTAAAGTGTAAGCTTTTTATGACGCCCTTCATTACCTCGCTTCTGTAGCCGAGGTTAAATGTATTTCACGTCCGAGATAAAACATGTTATTTGTAGTAGTGTAGACAATAAAATTCCCTCTTGATTTAGAAAGTTTCAAAGACTTTTGAGTTTTGTTCGAGAAAGAATCAAGGGAAGAAGTTCTCCAAAACTTACTTAACAATTGATTTCAAAGTTAGATGCTACCTTCCTTGGAGATATAAGATTTTAGATCCTATACCTTACTCTGGACTTCTATTATCCATCTCTATAAGGTAACTTGTTCCTTCTACATGAGATCTATGTGCTTTGATTTTGTTACTCCTTTTTTATAATGATAAACGGAGAGAAGTGTACTTTCAGAGGGAATAGAGTATACTCTTTAAATAATTAAGAGGGATTTTAATCACTCTTAAAACATCTGTATCAGTTCTTGTTATCACCTCCCTTGAGAGATGTGTTGCCATCATCAAATAGGAGGGGAATGGGGATATATGCACTTGTAGGTAATGAAGATTAGCATATGAAGTTTTGATGACGACAACACATGAGAATTTATGTGCTTGCAAAATAGGACTCAAGATCAAAGTGCCTATACAATCAGATACTGTCTAGCAAGAGTCTTGAAGCCTCTTTGGGGAAAGATGTGAAAACTCGTCAGGTCATGTCCGTTGGTCTGTCTGAGTGAACCGAGTAATATAAAAGTAAGATAGTCGCTGAAGAGTACTAAGGAAACTCACACACACACACACTTAAAAACATTTTTTCATCTTAAAAATGAATTTTCTACGCCAAATACAAGAGATTAAAAAGCTATCCAATTTTTTTTTTAAATTTCCTAATCGATTACATAAATATACTAATCTATTAGCAAGGATTTGATAAATATTCTCGATTGAGACACTTGTATAATAGATTAGAAGACTAATAAATAATTGGGAAATCAACAAAGATAACACATTTAAGTTTTGCAACAACTATAAATTAAAACCTCCCTATTTGGACATCATAATCGATTATATTTGAAGGATTTAATCGATTAGACCAATCAATTAGATAATCAATTAGGCCCATATATTATTTCTAACTATTATATAAAGGGAGGTCTCCCTCGCTTTAAATCACGCCACTTTCTATCGATTTCATTTTTCTTTGGAATTTATTTTTCTTCCTCGTTAAGAACTTTCTTATTTCACTTATGGTTGGCTAAGTTCTTTTGAGTGAAACTTTATTTGTGAGGAAGATATTTTGTATATGATCGTGCTGGTCATTTTTATTCTTAAGGGTGTGATACCTTTAAAAGATTGAGTTTTTGTTCTTGAGATCAACCATAAATCTCTATTATTAGTTTATAAAGCTTTTCCAGAAAAGTTTTGATTTGGTTAAAGAGATCAACTATAAATCTATGTTTGGTTCACTAGCATAGCCTGAGGTAAACGTTGTCTTTTGGTTGGGGAAGTCGGTTAAAATCTCAAGATCATTTTGTAATAAGGTTTGTGGGCATAACCTATTAAAAGCTCAAAGTCTATAATAAAACTCTCAAGAAGACCTCTTGAGGATAGGACTAGGCCAATGTTCGACCAAATTTGTATAAATCTCTGGATCAATCTCTCTAACCATATCTCTTTATTTTCTGCAATTTACTTTTTTATATTTTATTTATGTTGCGATTACTCACTTAAAATTTACTAATATGATCTAAACGAGAAAGGTTAAGATTAATCATGAACTTTAAATACTATAATTTACCTCTCTCTTGTGCTTGATGTCACTTGTCTAACATCTCAATTTAACCAAATTATCAAATTTCTCTCAAGCTGCTTAAAATCAAATATTATAAAAAATAGTAGAAGACACGTCTCTATTTATAATAAATAATACCTATTAAAATATAATATTTTATATAAAAAAAAAAGTAACACATGATGTCTCATTTAAACACCAATACATAGATGTCAATTGGATTATATTGGCCTATATAATGCACCAATTCAATTGATCATTACCTTCTAAATTATAGAATGCAGACCTTAATTCCCCTGACTTCAGTGCTACACATGAATTTTCTAATGAGTATTTTAAAAATTAATGTGAAAATGGTTATTTTAGTATTTTAGTAGGGTAACATGTTTATTTTGAAAAAAATTGCAATAACAATTTATAAAAATAAAAAAAAAGACAGAACCAAAGCTGTATTTGAAAACGCGCAAAGTAGATTACCTCACATAACCTAAAAAATAACCTCACAAAAAATACATTTTATAATTAAACTACAACAAAATTGGATTCATATTTATTTTTTCAACAATGAAAGAGGCTTGTAGGGCAACATTTGAAAATGAATAAAGCTTCTAGATGCGCTGGATTTGATCAACTGCTGACGAAAGATGTTTTGTAAACCAATAAAAACTTCTCTCTCAACAATATTTATACATTTGTTAACATATTTAGTTATTAAAAAACTATATCAATAATTAATATAGTGAAATAAGTTTTCCATCCCTATAAACATAATAATTTTTATTTTTAATCCTTTTAAGAGATTTCTTCTAATATAATGGATCTTTCAAGTATTATCCGTCGACAAATTTAATTATCACTGTTATACAAAGTTAACGAAACACTTTATAGAATGAGAAGAATTTATTTTTCTACTCTTACATCTTCTTAATTATATCCGGTGAAATTTTATTTTTATCTTCGGAATTCAGAGATGTATCTTCGAATACACAATATTGTATTTTTTTTGGAGTATTTTTGGATATGTATTGTTGAAACACTTTTTTTTTTAATCAGAGGTGTTTCGGTGATACATCTCTGAATTATAATATTACAGTAACAAATACAAACAGCCATCTGTCATTCTCATTTCTTCTAAATTCTAACTATCAAACACCCCAAAAACCTCCAAATTCTCTGCTTTCAAAACTCATTCAAGTTTGTCTACTCATTTGCACTTGTTACAACTCACTCCAACTCTCAATTTCAACACATTTCAACAACTCTAAAATCTTCAAATTTGAGTGAGTTCTCCAATCTCTTTTAGTCTTTGCATTTATATTTTAAGTTGTTTAGATTGTGTATAATCTATAAAAAAACTTGTTTTTATGTGTAAAATTTGAATTTTAGTGTAAAAATAGTGTTGTTAGGTTGAAGCTTTGGTTATGGAAGTCGCAGGTGTTTTCGGAGATACATCTTCGAAAATCCCTCAGAGAAGTTTTGGAGATACATCTTCAAAAGTATGCCTTTTTTTTTTTATTTTGAAAGATGTTCTTGTTCGTTCGCTTCCCTTTGATTAACGATTATTTGTTTTTTCCAGAAAAATGGCAGAGAATCCCAATAGATTGAGACTTGGTAGGCCTAGCCAAAATGCATCCACTCGACGAGAGAGAGCTGAGTAGACTACGAGGCATCGAGGACCCTGTCGGGTACCGCGGAAGGAAGTGGGGGAACATCTACTTTTTCTCCAAGGAGTCTCCTTTCACACGCGTCCTCGTCTAGGGATTACGTGGAGGAGGAACTCGAGCGGGTTCAGGTTCCGGAACCCGAAATGGTTGATATTTTGGAAGCCGAGGAGGAGGCTAACCAGGGTTTACAAGAGGATCGTCTGAGACCTTCCTCTTGATCGATTACATCGATCATGTCGCTCGATATGTTTCGGATAGACGAGTATATTAATTTTTGTTACACTTTTTTTTAATGATTTACACACTAATATGTTAAAATTGATATTAATTATTTATTTTTACAGGAAGAGCGGCCACTAAAATGCGTGAACCACGCGAGAAAGATATTCGAGCTAGATCACCCTGATTAAGATTGGTTCAGAGAGGCCATTTTTTCCTCTGGACTTGTCGGCCTTTATTGTTCTGGTTACAGCACCATCAGCCACGACATGCATGAGGCATTTGTCGAGAGGTGGCACAAGGAGACGTCATCTTTCCACTTGCCTTTTGGGGAGATGACGATCACAATTGATAATGTTGCCTTCCTGCTACATCTTCCTATCATAGGAAGGTTACTTAACCACTCCCGATCTATTGTAATGATGCGATTGAATGAATGGTCGACTATTTGGGAGTTGAACTAGAAGAGGCATTTAAGCAGTGTTCATCCACCAATAGGGCTCACGCCAAGTTCGCGTTACTTAAGAACCTATATCACCAACACCTCTCTATAGCAGTTGATTCCGAGTTAGTGAGATGACTTCTTTGTTCTTTATCATCGTCATTGTGCTCTTAGGTGTTACTTCATGTTCTTGGTTGACACGTCCATTTTTCTGGACAAAAGTGTCAACTACGTGGATGTAACATACCTCTGGTACTTCATATATTTGGATACAGTGATGGAGTGGAGCTGGGGGACCGATTGTTTGGTATACATGTACCAAAAGCTGAATAAAACCTCTAACTGGAGGACACTACAACTGACAGGCTCTGCTACACTGCTGACGGTAATTATCATTCCAACTATTAAATTTAATTTACTATTAATAACAATAATTTGTTCTTACATGAATCTTATTCGTTTTTCAGGGTTAGATCATTTCTCACTTCCAACGCATCCATGGTTTTGAGCTGGATATGTAGTATATTGAGCACATGCAGAGGGCTGCTTGGTATGCCTCCACAGAGGAAACCATGTTGTGTTGTCGTTCTGAGTGTATCTAGATCAGACTGTCCTTGATGACATCGTATGGACGTCATTCGAGGATCACTGGGAGATTATCCAGTTCAACTTCATCTCAATGTACTATGGATGGTTGGCATGTGGGACTAACACTATAGTCAGGTATCTGTCGGAGTGACGCATGCGGCAATTTGGCTATGTGCAGACCATACCCATATCTCCCTTTCAGGCTGCTCCTGACACCATTGTCCTCTTGGAGCTTGATGATATCTTCCAGGATTGAAAGAATCATATGGTGCCAGAGGAGTGTCGGATGATGCATGCATTCAACATTTGGCACTGTGTCGAGGGATACTTGACATGGTTCTACACAGTGTCACATCCTACCTTGGTACCGGATGCTCCTGGACGTTCACTTACGCCAGCTTATGAGGAGATCTTAGAGAACCAACAGGTCGAGGATGACCATGTCAATTATCTCTTACAGATCTGTCTGCGGATCCATATGATTGGGTGGAAGACTTTGGACATAGGTGTCATTGACCGGGCCAGTCCTGAGGTGGTGACCATTATAGAGAGGATGGTTGGGGAAACAAAAAGTGCAGCGGGATACAATAGACAGAAGTGGGGTCATGGAGCGAGGATCAAGCATACGCAGTAGACTATGCTTTTTTTTTTTATTTCAGAACAATATATGAACAATTATTGTATTTTTTATTTTAAACAATTCGTTGTGTTTATTATCGTTTTTTTATTTCTTATCATATTTCATTTGTGTTTTATTATCGTTTTCATCTAATTATTTATGAATACATTGATGATTTTTAAAAAAAATCATTGTCTAGGGTTTCAGAAATGCATCTCTGAAAGAACCAAATCAGAGTGTTTCGGAGATACATCTCTGAAAATATCACTGTATATTTAAATATAATGTCAAAATCCAAACAAATTATTTTAAAAAATACATCTCCAAAACACCTTGATTTGGGGTGCATTCGGAGATGCATCTCTAAAGAATATTTCCGAACTTTCATAAGGTTTTTCCCACCAATAAAAGACATACAAAGAAATTTTCATAGAATGAGACCAAGTGGAGATGCACATGATGTCCAAAGCTTGAGACCTAGCGGAGATGGAGAAAATTTTGTCACGACAATACTAAACAAATTGCAATGTCAAACATTTGTGGAAATGCTCACCACTTCAAAAGTCACTCAGAATGAAAACATGAACGATGAATTTAAATAAATTTATGGATTCTCAATTGTGGAGCATCCAATCACATGACAAGAACCTTACACCACTCGTGGGGCGTAGACGAACTATTGGGGTTTCTTGTTGGTCTTCCTAAGGAAAACATTTCTAATTTTACCAATGAAGGAACAATCAATCAATTCTACTAATGGTTTAAAACATTTCTATTTTATAATACCTTTTGGGGAATGGGGAGCATAAAGAACTCCTTCAGTTTTAAATGGAAAAACATAGTATGAAATTTAGCATTGATGACACCCTTTTACGAATATTTGAATCACTAATGTTTTGCGCATAAGAAAGGTACAAAAAGAGACATATATAAATGTGTTTTCATGGAATATCCTAATTGAAAATAAGTTTGGCGAGTATATGATCTTAAAACTCATGAATTCTTTGTATCACAAGACATTGATAAATTAAAATTTTCTTCTTTTTCTTCATGCTTTTAGTGTTGAACAACGTATTCATAATTAAGGTATTTGTGATTGATAAAGATTATGATTCATTAATAAATCTATTAAAACTTATGATCTAAAATTTAAAAATATGAAGTATTTTGTATCATCTAAAGTATATTATATATGATTTAGTAGTGATGACCAAAGGTCTTATTATTTTAGTAACAGTTCGGGATTACACGTCTTGGGCATCCCAAATCTCCTATGCGAGGTGTCGTCCTCCTAGGTGTGACTTTGATCCAGCCTTTAATGTTTTTTGGACCTTGGCTGACGAGGCTTCAAGTCCCTCAGGCAAGGCACTAAACTGTATTGGAGCGAGACTTTTATCAAGCCCTCAGACATGAATTTAAAGTCTTCCGAGACAGACTTCAGTCGCACTCCATTGGGCTAATATTTAAGTTATACCCTCTCGAGGATACTTTAAGTTACTCGGTGGGGGTTGAGATAAGTCTGTATGATATGACTCTTAGTCTCTCTTTTAAAGTTATATATTAAGCCTTCATTAGAAAGACTCTCAGTCCCTCAGGAAAGGCTTTGAACCCCCTTAGGGAGAGACTTCTATCAAGCCCTCAGACAAGACTTTATTGTCTCTAGAGCCACACTTCATTCGCGCCCCCTTAGGCTAATATTTAAGTTAGAGTCCCCCCCCCCCCCCCCCCCCCCCCCGAGCAGACTTCAAGTTACTCAGATGAGGTGGTTAAGAAATCTTGTTTGATGGTGCTCTTAGTCCCTCAGGATATGATATATATTAGGTCTTGACTAGTGAGACTCGTAATTCCGCAGACAAGGAATTAAGCCTCATTCTGACGAGACTTCTATCAAGATCTCACACAATACTTTAAAGTCTCTCGAGTCAGACATCAACCGCACCCAATTTTACTAATCTTTAAGTTATACCCTGTGTAATATGGTGGGAGAACTGACTTTTGAGTTTTGCATTTTATCGCAAATGTCGCGGATAGCAAGAGTTGCCACCAACTTTTCTTTTATCCAATAAATGAAAGGGTGAAAAGAATAGGAAATACCTTTTGAGAATTTTCTGAGTTCGGGGGATAGGTTATGAAAAGGGAAGGTATTAGCACCCTTTTCATCTGTAGTTATCCACGGGCTCTTAATCGCTAGCTCACTTTGAAATTGCTTTGTATTTGTGTGTTTGAAAAATATTTTGAAAAAAATGCCTAAGTGAGGTAAACTTTGTAATGATTCCCGTATCGTTGAGAACACATACAAAGTGTTTGTTTTTGAAAATATTTTAGAAAAGAGCGTATGTGTGAGAAGTGTTTTTGTTTATGAGCAAGCGACTACAAGCTATCTACCTACTAAAAAAGTCTTTATTATTTTTCTCATTTACTTTAGATAGTGCTATCCTATCATTAGTTAGTAGGTATCCCTATCATTGGATGTTTGAGAGACAAGCGCGGGTCATCGTACAGTCATAAAGGCAACTCATAGGACGCTTTAGCAATTATCGTAAGGGACTAAGATCGTTTATCGAGGCAACATCGAAGGGTCGTCGATGGACTTCGATCTTTTTAACCGAAGGGTCTTTGCTAAAGCATCTCACATTCGAGGGACATGATTGTTTATATCCGAGGCAACAAATGAGGGTCACCCTAGAGGTGCACGTGTGCGAAGTGGGTTATGATCCAATTATTTTAATCTTGGATTTATGATTATCTAGCGTTTGTTTTTATGTCTTCGCCATACAATCCTATTAATGTAGCAGTTAAATATATACATGTATTCATACATAAGTGCGGAAAGTAAAAATGCGGGAAATAATCTACGCTATTACAATGCTTTAGGGATGGGGAATTACAAACCATAAAATAGGGGGAAAATGTAAAGAAATCCTACTTTATCTATTACATACCGTTGACAGTTATAATATTTATAATAATGCAAAAAAAAAGATAGACGTGCAGAGATTGAAAAGGGAAAGATGTAAAAACCCTAAAAAATTTCTAAGCATTTAAGAAAATATTTTTGTTGTTTTTGTTTAGAAAAATACTTTTAGTGAAAAAACCTAATTCTAAATTACTTACAAATTAGTTAAAATAAAAAATACATTAATTCTAAATGTAGCCTTTGGGAAGACTGTCTGGTCATACAAGTAGTTGGTGATGTTTGTTTGTTGACCGGTTCTTTCCTAAAAAGGTAAAGAGTGAGCTGTATGCAATGTCATGATGTATGAAATGCATTGCGTAATGATGTTCTCAAAATAAATGATATTGTGCTATATGCATTTCGAATGCACACGCTATGACATTTGTAAATGATGTATGAATGTGAAATGTTGTTAAAGTGTATTTTTAAACTCGAACAACATCTTTGTATGGAAAATAATTCCCTGACTGCTGCTAGGGATAAAGAATATGTGTATCTTCGATCTTGATGGGGATTCCTACTTTCTGTTTGAGAAAACTCCGCCGGAGGATGTTGATTCCTGTTTGGGGAGAAGAGTTCAAGAATCTTGATTGTTCATTACTCTATTGGAGATTTAGTCCTTGTATATTCTGACTAGGAATATAAGAGATGGGTTGGATACCGACTCGTTTGAGGGAATAAGGTTAAATGATACCTAATCCGGTTTCAGGTTCAGTAGAAAACTCTCTGAGGATAGAAACTTGGATTGTCCTCTGCTAGAAGCGGGAATCTGCCGGTGATTTGTGATGGAAAAAGACTCAAGCTGGGGAGAGTGAATCTCGTTGGGGAAATAAACCCTGTTGGGGAAATAAACTTTATTGACGAAGAAATACTATGTCGAGGAAAAACTCTTGCTAAGGAAACGGGCTATGCAGTAGAAAAGAAATCTGCAGGGAATTTTACAATTTTGGGGGAGTAAACTCAACTGGGGGGAGAGAATTTCCATAAACTATACCGATTGGGACTCTGTAGGTGGGCGATATTGCTGGGAAAAATATCATTTTCTTTTATCCGCTGGGGGAATTTGCTGGTGAGTATGACAAGACTACTCTGTGGGGATAACCCATGGAAGTGGCTCTGTAGGGATCTGTGGACAGCTTGAACGTTATCCCAACTCCTAGAGTCTTGAGTAAATGCTTTTTCCTGTTTTTATGCATATATTTGTTGACAGTTAATCGTATTCATATGCATATGTTTATTCAATTTTAGTCATTGGACGTTGTTGCAAACAAAACAAAAAAAGTAAAAAGTTTTGAATTGTAAAATTTGTATTTCTATTGATAATTTGCCCATAAATAGGCGATTTTGTACAAAGAGACATAAATCCTAGTAAGAGGAAATTATCATGAAACGAAAAGAGTACAAAGATAATAGCTATGTGGGAATAATCTCATCGGGTTCCACCTCTGCTATTGCCCCTATGTCTTCAAGCATCTCATCCCTTGATGTCGGAAGAAGTTGATTGGACCGATATATGCTATTTGAACTTTGACTTTGGTAATAAAGTTTTCCGTAAGTGATCCAATGGGGACATAGTCGTACGCTTTAATCCCTAAATTTTTCCTGGACCTCCCTTTCGGGTTTTCTGCCCACCGGGATACCCTTTCTTGCCCAAGCCGCCTTCTCAGGTTTTTGACTTGCCGGGTGTACAATCTTTTATATATATATATATCCCTAATTTTTTCCCGAATCTTTTTGGTTCGCTGGAATGCCCTTATTTTTGCCTAGGCTAGTCAACCTAGCGGGTCATTTTCATGCATAGTATATTTTGACTATGTCCGCATTCACAGGGTGCGGGAAATCTTCATCATCCATGGTGGTCAATATCATAGCACCGCCAGAAAATATTTTATTAATCACAAATGGCCCTTCGTAGGTGGGAGTCCATTTTCCCCTAAGATCACCTTTCGGTAGAATGATGCGCTTTATCACCAGCCTGATATACTCAATGCTTGATTTTCTTATTGATTGCGTTGATCATACGCTTCTGTTACATCTGACCGTGACAGACAACCGTAAGCCGTTTCTCGTCAATGAGATTCAACTGGTCTAGCCTAATCTGAATCAACTCGTCTTTGTCTAGGCCTACATCTTTCATGATTCTCAGAGAGGGAATCTGAACTTCAACAGGTAGGTCATCTTCCATACCATAGACCAGAGAGAATGGGATTGCTCCAGTTGATGTTCGTGCTGAAGTGCGGTAGCCATGAAGAGAAAATGGTAACATCTCGTGCCAGTCTTTGTAGGTTACAACCATCTTTTGCATGATCTTCTTTATTTTATTATTGGTGGCTTCTACCGTGCCATTCATCTTAGGTTGATAAGGAGAAGAGTTGTGGTGCTTGATCTTGAACTGCGTACAGAGCTCAGTGATCATAGTGTTATTGAGGTTGGCACCATTTTCTATGATGATTCTCTCGAGGATTCCATACCGACAAATAAGGTTATGTTTTATGAATCGGGCAACCACATTCTTAGTAACAGAGGCAAACGAGGCTGCTTAAACCCATTTTGTAATGTAATCAATGGCGACGAGTATGAAGCGATATCCGTTAGAAGCAGTAGGCTTGATCTCTCCAATCATATCAATGCCCCACATCGTGAATGGCCACAGAGCAGTCACGATGTTCAGAGGAACTGGAGGCACGTGAACTTTATCAACGTAAATATGGCACTTATGATAAGTTATCGAGTGGCGGTGACAGTCAGTTTCCGTAGTCGACCAATAGTAACCAGCTCTAAAAATATTTTTAGAGATAATATGCCCACTGGAGTGAGTACCAAAGATACCCTCGTGCATATCTTCCACAATTTCTTCTGCTTTCTTCTTGTCCACACAACGAAGCAAAGTTGAATCATGATTACGCATGTATAAAATTCCATTGCTCAAGAAGAACTTAGCTGAGAACCTCCGTAGCAATTTCTTGTCATTGATCGATGCTCCTTCTGGGTATTCTTGAGCCTCAAGGTACCTTTTTACTTCATTAAACCAATGTTTTTCTTCTACTCCATCAGTACCAATTTCATAGCAGTGTGCCGGTTTGTTGGATCTTTCAATGGTAATTCTGGGAGCCTCTTTGTCCCATCTGACCTTGAACATGGATGAAATGGTAGCCAATGCGTTTGCTAAATGATTCTCTTCTCTTGGTATATACTCAAAAGTAATCTCTTCGAAATATGAAATTAAGGTTAGCACATGTTCTCGGTAAGGGATAAGATTTGGATGCTTCGTATCCCATTCTCCCTTGACCTGACTGATCACCAAGGCTGAGTCTCCATATACCCTTAAGAACTTGATTCTTAGGTCAATAGCAGCTTTAAGACCCATGATGCACGCTTCACATTCAGCCATATTATTGGTGCAGTCAAAGCAAAGTCTGGAAGTGAAGGGCGTGTGACAACCATGAGGAGAGATAATTACAGCACCTATTATGTTTCCAAGTGCGTTGGATGCTCCTTCGAACACCATAGTCCATCGGGATCCTAGCTCAGGTCCTTCATACGGTCCAAGTTCTTCATAATCTGTTACTAGCATAATATTCTCGTTCAGGAATTAAAAATTCATAGACTGATAGTCGTCTACAGCTTGATGTGCTAAATGATCTACCAGTACACTTCCTTTGATTTCTTTTTGAGTGGTTTACTGAATGTCGTATTCTATTAAGACCATTTTCCATCAGCCTATTCTTCCAGAGAGAGCTGGCTTATCGAATATGTACTTGATGGGATCCATTTTAGAGATCAATAAGGTCGTATGGGTTAATATATACTGTCTTAGTCGGAAAGCAGCCCATGCCAAAGCGTAGAAAATTTTCTCGAGCAGTGAATATCTTGTTTCACAGTCGATAAACTTTTTGCTAAGGTAGTATATTGCACGCTCTTTTCGACCAGACTCGTCATGTTTCCCCAGTACACACCCCCATTGAGTTCTCTAGCATTGTTAGGTACATGATTAAAGGTCTTACTTCAACTGGTGGCATCAGAATCAAAGGTTCTTATAGGTACTCCTTAATTTTATCGAAGGCTTTTTGACAGTCGTCATTCCACATTACTACATGATCTTTCTTTAGTAGTTTGAAAATTGGCTCACAAGTAGCATTCAAATGAGAAATGAAATGGGCAATGTAATTCAACCGTCCTAAGAAACCTCTGACTTCCTTCTCAGTACGGGGAGTCAGAACTTCTTGAATATCTTTAACTTTTCCAGGATCAACCTCGATACCTTTACCGCTGACGATGAAACCCAGGAGTTTACCGGATTTCACCCCAAAAGTGCACTTGTTTGGATTTAACCTTAGCTTCTATTTCTTCATCCTTTCAAACAATTTATGCAGATGATAAAGATGCTCTTTTTCAGTTTGTGATCTTGCTATCATGTCCTCGATGTAGACCTCTAGCTCGTTGTGAATCATGTCATGAAATAAGGCTACCATGGCACGCTGATAAGTTTCCCCGGTGTTCTTCAATCCAAAAGGCATAACTTTGTAGCAGAAAGTGTTCCATCGTGTGACGAAGGTAGTTTTCTCCATGTCTTCGGGCACTATTTTGATCTGATTATAACCCGAGAAACCATCCATGAAGGAGAATACCTTGTGCTGAGCGGTGTTGCCGACCATGACATCAATATATGGAAGTGAGAAGTCATCTTTGGGGCTCGCCCTGTTCAGATCCCTGTAGTCTACACACATACGCACTTTGCCATCTTTCTTTGGTACCGGGACCACATTTGCAACCCATTGAGGATAGGATGTAACAGCTAAGAAACATGCGTTAAATTGTTTCATGACCTCAGCTTTGATCTTTTCGGACATCTCGGGACGCATGCGACGAACCTTCTGCTTAATTGGAGCACAACCCTCTTTCATCGGCACACAGTGAACCAAAATATCGGTATCAAGTCCTGGCATGTCTTCGTATGACCAGGCAAAGATTTCAACATATTCATGAAACATTTAGATTAATCTATTCTTGACACCGCTTTCTAAGTTGGTGCCGATCTTGAATTCTTTTCTGTATGTCTCAGAACCCAAATTCACCACTTTGACCGGCTCTTCATGCGGTTGGATAGCCTTTTCCTCTTGTATTAAGAGTCTGGAAAGTTCTCCAGGTATTTCACAATCTTCCTC
This sequence comes from Vicia faba, assembly GCA_948472305.1. Classification (NCBI taxonomy): domain Eukaryota; kingdom Viridiplantae; phylum Streptophyta; class Magnoliopsida; order Fabales; family Fabaceae; genus Vicia; species Vicia faba. Next base: position 1,020,498,626 of record OX451741.1, read on the forward strand.
ACCTTCTCCCTCGGCTTGGTAGATTGGATTTTCGAAGTCATAAGCGACAATAGTAGAATTGTTGTCAACGAGATCTAGAGTGGATGAGGATCTGCAATATAGTGTGTGGGTGTGTGTAAGAACCCATAGCTATTTGAAAATGGAATAAGATAAAAAGAAAGACAAAGATCACAAAATTTTCATGCAAAACGTCCAATGTTTTTTATTGAATGAACAATGTTTATGAATCATCAACCCTTAACAAATGAACCATTGTGCCCCAGGTAAGACACAAGGTTTAAAGTCATTGTTTATTACATAACCAAAATCTTTTAAAAGCAATAAGACACAAATATAGATATTACTCCTGACTAAAGGAGATATGGGAGATTTCTTCTGCTTTCTAATTATCAAGTCCATCATCAATGGTTGGGAATATCCATTGTCAAAGTCGCAATCACTGTCAGCATCCTCTATAGCACTAACCCCATTATTGCTGATATAGAATGGAGGTATCCTGGCACGAGCGCGACGAACAACCCTTTGACCTTATGCAATAAAGCCCAAACCAAACTTGTCAAATTTGTAAGGGGTATCGAGAAGCTGACCCCAAATAGTACTACCACCTTCTTCTATAGTATCCTTGGAATATTTCAAGGAATCCATCTTGTGCGGAGTCTTGGTGATCTTTGGAATGGCAGAAACATATTTAACAGCAACAGAGGAAATCACTTCAAAGTTCTGACAGAGAGTCTCGATAAATTCCCCGTCCATCTCCACATACCAGAATGAATTCAGGTAGCTGACCATGTACTCCTCTTCTCCGCAGACAGTAACAACTTTTCCTTTCACAAGATACTTCAATTTCTGGTGCAAAGTGGATGTAACAACACCTGCCCCATGGATCCAGGGGCGTCCCAATAGACAAGAGTAGGCCGGTCGGATGTCTATTACATAGAAGGTGGACTCAAATATTTGTGAACCCACTTGGATTGGGAGGTCCACTTCTCCATGCACCATTCTTTTGGATCCGTCAAAGGCTCGAACTATGATATTACTGGGCTTTAGCACAACCCCTTCAAAATCCATTCTGGCGAGAGCACCTTTTGGCAGAACATTCAGAGAAGAGCCAGTATCAACTAACACATGAACCAACGTAGTGCCCCTGCATTCAATGGAGACATACATGGCCATATTATGATTTCTCCCCTTCGGAGTCAGGTCAGCATCGGAGAAACCTAATCCATTATCAGTTGTCAAACTAGCCACGTAACTTCCAAACTGATCAGCCAAGATTTCTTGCGGCACATGAGCAGCCTTCAAAAACATTACTAAAACCTATGTATGGGCTTCATAACACAACATTAAAGATAGCATGGAGATTTTAGATGGGGTCTTCCCCAGTTGCTCAACAATTTTATAATCGCTCTTGCGGATGATTTTCAAAACTTCTTCCAACTCTTGTCCAGATGTGTCCTTGACTGTAGCTTCTTTTGGCGCCTCCATCTAGGAAGGCTCTATCATTGGCTCTTTACCCTGAGCTTCAGAAGTTGACTTGGTAACTGTGACTTGAACAGGTGGGGAGATTTACCGAGAGAAAATCCTTCCACTTCTAGTAATTTTACTGGTCCCCGCAATATTGACAATGTTGGGATTGATGACACAAAAAGATAGAGCATTTTCCTTCTGAATTACATAGATTAAATTTCCAAGTCTTCGATTATTATGTTACATTTTTTCCCTTTCGTAGTTTTTGAAACATATTTTAGGTACTTAGCATTTGCAAGGTATAAATAAGAAAAGGAAGAAAAAGAATGGAAAAATGAAGAAGAAATGGCTATAAAATAGGAAAACGCCCATTTCTGTAAACAGAAGCGTGCTGCCCGCCACAAAGTCATTACGACCGGCACAAGTTGAGTTTATGTGCCCCTCGGCATGCTCACGTTACGACCGGGACAAATATGGATTACGTGCCACGATCCAAGCAGTTATGAAGACTTCGCCAGTGGAGCATACTAAGCGCATGTTCACCTAGATTTTCTCCGCGCACGAAGAACGTGAATCATGGAAGTTACCTATTTTTCCTCAACAAAAATGGACTCTATATATGGAGGAAGTTACCGAAAATTAAGAGTCTTCCTACGCCATCTCTCTCTCACCTTGAACTAAATTTTTAGGAAGTTTTATTTTTCTAATGCATATTATTTTTATTGTATTATGCTTTTGATACTTTCCATTTTTAGAATTCCAGCATTAATTTTCTAGTCGTAGCACCACTTAGGCAATAAAAACCTCACTGTCAAAGCAGTATTTTTCTACATTGGGGAAATACTGCAACACTAGTTTGTTTCCAGACTTCCAGAATTTGTTTAGGATTACTTTAATTTTATTCGAGCTATTTTTACTTCAAGTCAATCCTTCCGGCTTGTGGAGGACACACACCTTATTGGAATTAATCGCTTTACTATTCACTTTCAGGTTCCTATTTTAATAAGCACGATTTATTTATTTTCTGCCATGCATGCACTGTTGAATCTATGCTTTAATTTTATACTGTTTTGCAATAATATTATGTCTGGGTAGATTCCCTATACCGGTATGTAAAAATTGACTGAAAGGATTCAATAATTAATTGGCATTATTATTTTTATAAAAAATACTTTTCTGGTTTCAATTTCCAATTGAATACTTAATTGTTTTTGTACAGAAATAAGAGACAGTCTAAGGTTAAAATCAACAGAGCGAAAGTTTGAGGTTTTAAATAGATAGTGGTTATTAAAACATTAATTTTTAAAAACAGAAGAAGCGCTTTAAAGTTAATTGGACTTTATTTGTGTCCAAAAAATACTTTTGAGTTTTAAATGAAACAGCGAAAGCGCTCATTTCGAGCTTAATTGATATGATATGATTCAATAGAATGGAAGTTTGAGACAAGGGTCTTAAAAAAATAGTTTTCACCAAAACAGTGTTTTAATACTAAAAACAAATTCCAATGACTTATTGAATCCCTGAAGTTAACGAAATACATACCGATGTCCCGTCATTAATTACTAGATTTTAGTTACTTCCCGATTAAACCCAAACTCCCAAATTTTATAATTAGCCTTAGCTTTACATAGTAACCCTTAGATAACAGTAGTTCTGACCATCAGTCCTTGTGGGTTCGATATCTTTTAAAACTACACGATAGACTGTGGACTTGCTTTCGTTACACCCGATAGACTCATAAAGTCGCGATCAAGTTTTTGGCACCGTTGTCGGGGACTGAATTAGTCGAATACTATAAATCCCTTGTTACACAGTATAGACTAAGGCAACTAGTTTTGTTTTAATTTTAACCGTCAATTGTATGCCAAGCACTCGCTCTAAAGACGAGGAATTAGAACAAAAACTCGATGAAGTCGAGCGTTTTGTTAGTAAAAGACACCGAATAAGAGAGTACCAAGCCAAGTACAATCTTCCTAAAACCAATCTTCCTAATTTTTCTCTTCATGACCCCAAAATGGATGAAGGACCCCAAAATCATCCTCTAAAGCATTATGCTTCCCCATCGCAAGAGGAAACCCACAACAGTATTGCTGCTCCCGCTATTGCATGGAACAATTTCGAGTTAAAGCCTTCGCTTTTGCAAGCTGTTCAACAAAGCCAATTTTCAAGATGTCCTACGGACGATCCAAATCTTCATCTATCCATGTTTATGCAGTATGCAGACACAGTGAAAGCAAATGGAGTCAACCCTGAAGCAATAAGACTCCATCTTTTTCCTTTCTCATTAAGAGATAGATCTAGAGCATGGCTCCAATCTCTACCATCCAACTCCGTTACAACATGGAACAAATTGAAGAAAGTTTTCCTAACGCGATATTTTCCGCCAAGTAAGACAGCTATGCTAAGAGCCAATATCAACGGTTTTAAACAAAAGGAAAGCGAATCTCTTTTCAAAGCATGGGAAAGATCAAAGACATGTTGCGACTTTGTCCGTATCACGGTCTAGAAGAATGGCTGATCATCCACACCTTTTCCAATGGTCTCTTATACAACACAAGACTAACAATTGATGCAGCTGCTGGCGGTGCACTGATGGATAAACCATACCATGATGCCTATCAACTTATCAAAAGTATGGCTCAAAATCATTATTAGTGGGGAAGCGATAGAACCATGATGGAGAAATCTCAAACGAAAGGAGGTATGCACGACGTTAGTAGCTTAGACCAAGTTAATGCTAAGGTAGAAGCCCTTACCTAAAATATAGAAATCTTGACCATAACTCCCGCAGCCACCGTAGTTGCAGTAACTCTAACCTGTGATTTATGCGGACTTCACGCGCATAACGCACCCGAATGTCCACTTTTAATAGGAGTACCAGTTGATCAAGTAAACTATGCTCAAGGAAACCCCTATGGTAATAACTATAACCCTTCTTGGAAGAACCATACAAACTTTTCATACAAAAGCAATAACGCTTTGTATGCAGCAGGGCAAGCTCCTACTACACCTCCAGGATTTCAGAAATCCAACCATAATGTCCCAAATATTCCGAATACCCATAGGAAGTCCAACATCGAAATCATGATATAAAACTTTGTAGCCAACCAATCTTAAACTAACAAAGATTTCATGAATCAAAATATTCACACCAGTGAACAGATTAAGCAATTGACTAATAAGATTGATGCTCTTGCCAAACACAATAAAATGCTAGAAACACAAATTTCCCAAGTGGCTCAACAGCAAGCAGCTACAGCTGGAACTTTTCCTGGACAACCTCAACCAAATCATAAGGGACACGCTAATGCCTTAATACTACGGAGTGGGACAGAACTAAGCGGACCAACTGAACCTAAAATCGAAAACCCAGCCATGTACCAAAAACGTGGAAAAGGAATTGAGAAAGAAGTTAAACTAAGGGAAGTAGAAAAAGAATATGATGAAGAGCCGTAGAAAAAGAAGAACCATATGTTCCTCTGCCACCGTATAAACCACCTATTCCATATCCTCAAAGACTTGCTAAGTCTAAAAACGTAGGGCAATTCAAGAAATTCGATGAACTTCTAAAACAACTTAACATTACCATACCTTTTACAGAAGCTATCACACAAATGCCCTCATACACTAAATTTTTTAAAGAAATCTTATCCAATAAGAAAAAGCTTGAGGATAACGAAACTGTATTGCTCACTGTTGAGTGCAGTGCTATAATACAAAACAACATGCCTCCTAAACTTAAAGACCCAGGTAGTTTTTCCATACCTTGCGTAATCGGAAAATTTGTCATAGACAAAGCACTATGCGATTTAGGAGTCAGTATTAGTCTGATTCCATTATCAATTTGCAAGACAGTCAATATGGGAGAACTAAGACCAACAAGAATGTTCATACAATTAGCAGATCGATCAGTGAAATTTCCTTCAGGTATGTTAGAAAATATTCTTGTACACATAGGACAATTCTATATGCCTACTGATTTTATAATCATGGACATTAAAGAAGACTCCAATATTCCTATCATATTAGGTAGACCATTTCTAGCCACTGCAGGAGCCATAATAGATGTTAAAAATGGAAAACTGACTTTCGAAGTTAGAGAAGAAAAGGTTGAATTCATCTTATCTAAATTTCTTATGGCACCAGCCATTGACGATTCATGTTGTTTCCTAGATGAAATCGATAAATGTGTAAAAGAATTTGAGAAACAACAAACCACCTATTCGGAAGTATTAAAGATCCCCATACCCCCGATTCTCGAAGATGATAATTGGCATCCTGAATATCAAGATGAAAATCTGAGTGAATGCCTAGCCTTAACTCCTGACCCTATACCCTGTCAAAAGAAGCCTTCCATAGAACTCAAAACGCTACCAAAAGACCTAAGTTATGAATTCCTAGATGTAAGTACGAAGTGCGCCTAAGAGGGGGGGGGGGGGGGGGGGAATTAAGTACTTTAAAAAATTTTGGTTTTAGTGATGATGGATATTATTTTTCTGGATTATGGTGAGTTTATGAAAGAGTAAAGTGCAGAAAAATAAAGAGACACAAGAGATATATCCTGATTCCCCTCACAGTCCGAGAGTACTCCAGTCCCCTTTAAACATGAAAGAGATTTCCTTATTGTGGCAAACTTAAACAAGAACTACCAAAAATCCAAGAACAATCCTCTTGGACCAAGAACAATCCTCTTGGATTTTCACTATGTCAACAATGAGAACAATCCTCTCAAAGTGACTACACTTGTATCCAACAATCCTGGAAAGACAAGATTTAAAAAAACCACTTAAACTTATTTCCAACAATCCTGGAAAAATAAGTAAGTATCTATCAATATTTGATTTTGAGTGAGTTGAGTAGTAATGATCACTTAGAGTGATTTAATCAATGAATGATCTTCTCTTCCAATGATAATAATGTAAAATGACTTAAGATATAATGCTCAAAGTTTTCTGGTTAACAATATGTGAAAGTGTGCATAAAACTTATGTGTGAAAGTGAAGAAAAGCTTGAGTTTGTATTTTGAAAATTCAGAAAATATATTTGGAAGAGGTGTTGAAAATTATTTTGAAAATGGATATTTATATGTTCATAGCACCTTTTTGAAACATCATAAAGTTTTGTAAATGAATCATGAATAATTTCCAAGATTGATTGAAAGGTTTCAATGAAAAGGTATTATGAACAGGCATGTGCAAAGCTGCTGTTTTTCAAAATCGTGCAGCATGCAATCGATTGCACCTTTTGTGTAAATCGATTGCACGGGGTTTCAACAGCTATATTTTCAAAAGTTTTAAGTGTGCAATCGATTGCACAAGAGTGTAAATTGATTGCATGTGAAGTCATTAGCAAAAATTGATTGAGTGCAATCGATTGCACAAGCAATGCAAATCGATTGCACTGAGAAATAATAGCAAATGTTTTGAAAATTTTAAGCATGCAATCGATTGCACTAATATGAAAATCGATTGCACTGAGAAACAGTAGCAAAAGATTTGATAAAAATGAAGCATGCAATCGATTGCACTAATATGCAAATCGATTGCACTCAAGTGAAAAATGAATTTTAACTTAGAAAAAACTTGAGTAAGGATTTATAAAACATTTCTTTTCACCATTGAGCATCTATGTCTTAAGTTCAAAGTAAGTATTATCATTATACCTTGAAATTTGCTAAGCTCTTGAACTGAAGACTTTTGTCCATAGATGCTTTGAGCTTGATCAAAAAATCTTTGCCTTCTTTGTCAAACATGGTTTTTCTTCATCAAAACAAAAGTTCATTTGAGAAGCTTGATTTTACATTCTCCCCCTTTTTGATGATGACAAACAATCTTGCTTTGTCCGTTGTAATTTCCGAAAAGAGCTTCTCCCCCTAAGATGCATAACTCCCTATATGTAGGAGAATGTTGGAATCCTTTGAATTTGTTCATCTTGGTTGAAGAGTACCTTAAAAAAATTAAGACAAGGAAATATACAAGCATAAAGTACCACATCCTTCTCCCCCTTTGACATTATCAAAAAGAAGGGAAAGATGCACAAAATAAGCAGTAATAAAGCAATATTTCGAGGAAAACTTTAATTAAACACGCAACACAAATTGTCTAACGATTACAAAGAAATTTAACAACAAACAAAAAATAGAATAACAGGACAAGGACATAACATAAAATAGAGTTGGACAAAACTTTATGGTTAATGCATGTCCCGGTTGTTATAGGACCAAAATCCTTGATTTAGAAATTGTTGTTGTAGAGGAGGTTTTGTGTAATGTTGTGGAGGTGCAACTGGATTATTTGGGTCATATGGTGGAATGTGAAGATGAGAGTAAAGGTAAGAAAATTGTTGATTCACATCTGTACGGAAGTCATTAATCCGGGTTATTGTAGAATCATTGATCGCATTCCATTGGTTGTTGATGTTGGTGTTCATGGAAGCAAATTGTTGAGACATGAAATCCATAAAATCTTGATTGCTTAGACCAGAGGGAGCAGTAGGTGGAGGAGGTACAACTTCACCACCTCCGGCTTCTTGATCGTTCCCTTCATCACCAACCACATCTTCACCAATGTAAGTGATATGTTTTGTTTCCGGATTATAATGCACGCCCATTCTTGAGTCAACATTCTTGATGGAAATCTTATGCATATTTGGATCCTTATTGACTTTCTCAAACCCAGAAAAATCCACTCCGAATTCTTCCATAATTAATGTAACAAAATAAGCATATGGTAGAAATTTTGATTTTGCACCGACTCTCAGCATATGCACCATTATGAGTCTTGCCCAATTAACACTTACTCCTTTCTTTCTTACATAAATCAGCTGCATTTCCAGGTCAGTCACAGTGCAGTGGTTTCCAGCCCGTGGAAACATAATATAGACAATAAAGTAATGAAATAGTCGATCGTCTATATAAAAGTTACCTGCACTCCATGAGTCTCTGGATGGAATTACTCCGCCTAGACCACGAATCCTTTTGGCACAGAATTAAGCTTCACTTAATCTCCCAATGCTGTATTAGAAATCCTTTTTCCGGTAGTCATCCCATGCCTCGTTTTCAGGGTCATACAGGGAACTTCCAGTGTAGGGAATATGAAGAATCTCACCAACAACCTCAGGAGTTAGAGAGATTCGAGTACCCAGCACATATGTCACCATTTTTCCTTTGTGGGGAGTTAAATTTCTAAAAACACTCTTACCAGATTCAAAAAATATGGACCAAATGATGAAATTAATGGTTCTAGTCCATAAGTAGTTAAATCATTTTGAAAAGAGAAGCATTCCTGGGGAAAGGATGATAGCATTCCATATTTAGGATTGGACACTATCTTTCTTTGAAAGTCCTTTGTGAATATTGCTTCTTGTTCTTCGGTGAGAGATGAAAGTACTGGATTAGAGGATGAATCAACCTTTTTCTTCCCTTTCTCTGAAGCTGAAACCTTTCTTTTTTGTCTTGAAGCCATGGGTAAGGTATTTTAGGGTTTTGAGAATTTTGGGTTTTTGAGAGAGAAGGGTGTTTGATGAGCTGAAGTTTGGATATGATTTGAGTAGATAAAAATGAGTGGGTTTTATTATATGTGGTGACGTTTATTTGGCTTGGGAATATGAGAGAGAGAGAGAGAGGAATTCTGACCAACAAATATTTCTGTCATAAAAGCATGTTACAGTAGGTGCAATCGATTTGCATACAGATGCAATCAATTTGCACATAAAACAGAAGCAAAATAAAACTGAAACGCACATAGTGCAATCGATTTGCACTTATGGTGCAATCAATTTGCACTTAAAACAGAAAGGTCAAAATTAAAAACACTCAGTGAGCAATCGATTTACACTATTGTACAATTGATTTGCATCAACCAAAAAAGACAAAAACATATTTTTCTTAAATTTAAACACCACTTTAACATATATATTCACATATATCATGGTTAAAAACATATATATATATATATATATATATATATATATATATATATATATATATATATATATATATATATATATATATATATATATATATATATATATATATATATATATATATATATATATATATATATATATATATATATATATATATATATATATATATATATATATATATATATATATATATATATATATATATATATATATATATATATATATATATATATATATATAAAATTATAACAAGGATAGAAGGCACCTTATATGTCGTGTTCTACAAGTATGCCAAGCTCTCGTCGAATCTTGTAAAACAGTTCTCTTGCCAAAGGTTTAGTGAAGATATCGACAAGTTGATTATGAGTATCTACAAAGGTTACCTCGACATCTCCTTGAAGTACATGATCACGAAGGAAATGATGTCGTATATCTATGTGTTTAGTTCTTGAATGCGTGACTGGATTCTTCGTAATGTTTATTGCACTTGTATTGTCACACCGTAGAGGAATGCATCCTAGATCGAGTCCGTAGTCACGAAGTTGTTGTTTGAGCCACAAAATTTGAGCGCAACTACTACCCACTGCAATATATTCTGCTTCGACCGTGCTAAGAGCAACGCATGCTTGTTTCTTGCAGGCCCATGATACTAATGCATTTCCAAGGATGTGACAAGTACCGCTTGTGCTTTTTCTATCAGTTTTACAACCTGTATAATTCGCGTCTGAATAACTAACTAAGTTGCAAACACTACCTTTAGGATACCATAATCCGACAATTTTTGTTCCTTTGAGATACTTCATGATCCTCTTCACTGACGTGAGATGAGATTCCTTTGGATTTGCTTGAAAGCGAGCACATAGACAAACACTAAACATTATGTCAGGACAACTTTCCGTCAAATATAATAAGGAGTCAATCATACCTCGATACTTTGTAATGTCGATGGAAACACCTAATTCATCTTGATCAACATATGTACCGGAACCCATTGGTGTAGACATTTCCTTACAGTTATCCATGTTGTTGTACCCCAAAATTTGCCCTCTCACTTATCAAAGATTTCCTCACAAGATCTCTTGAGCTTAAGACTGCACTAGGGTTTGATCAGCTCAAGACACCTCCTCATGCACTGATGACCAAAATTAGGGTTTGAGTTTGCACAAGGATTTTTGGACTATCAATGCTTCATATGACTTTCAAGGATAATTAGGGACCCCCAAGATTACCCATGTCAAGTTTCAAGCCTTGAATCACACTTTTGATCAGTCAATTGGACAATTGACCTGAAAATCAACTGTATTGGGGAAAAGTCAACCATGGCCAATTTTCAGTCAAACTTCATAATTTTTTATCCATATCAACATCTTATACTAATATGTATCATTTGATCAAGTTTGTACCACAATTCTCCAAGAAATTTGATCAAATCATCAAAAGAGCAAAATGGTCAAAATTAGGGTTTTGATTGAGAAGGGGAAATTCCTGATTTTTGACATAGAAAATGATCAATTGGTTTGAAGAATGATTTCAAGAGTTCAATTGCATCATATTAACCTAATGACATGATTCAAAACATTACAAATTCATTGGATTGACAAATGAATTTTTCAGTCAAATGATCAAAAGTCAATTGTATACTAAAAAGTCAAACTTTGACTTTTTGGTCAAATTCAAGTGCCAAGGATCACAATTTATCAAAACATGTCAAAATGTGAAACTTGTTCATCAAGAAATCAAGGATTGAAGATCTTGTTTTGAAAAGTGAAATTTCTTAACTTAGAAATTTTTCTAAGTATAGAAATTTTCTTATTTTTTCTCAACTTTAGGCCAATTTTTTACCATAACACAAAATGATTCAAAGGAAGTTCCCAACATGAAAGTTGTAGATCTACATGAAATATACAACTTTTCTTCACACAATTTCTTCTAAAGATGCTTGGATCTCAAGATATAATTTTGTGAATACATGCTCATGAACTAAAATAGCTTAGTGAAATTTTGCCCTAGTTAGGCAGGTTTTTGACCTAACTTCATGCCAATTTTCACCTAGTTCCAAGAGGAATTTTCAAAAGCATTTCAAATATTGGTTGTATAGCACAATACAAGCTTTCCAAAATGTCAAATAACTCCTTGAGATCATTCTTGAGTATGGAGAGTCAAAGAGATGAAGTTAGGGTTCTATCACTTTGATTATAGGTCATTTTCATGAAGAACAAGTTTTCCAATTTGCAAATTGGCTGTACAATCTTCACTTTTCAGGACTCAAACTCATTTTTCACTCCACCATTAATGGATTTCACAAGGTTTCCTGCCCTAAAGCCAAGCACTCAATGCATTGTACAAGAAAATAGTCATTTTTGGAAGAAAGGCAACATTGCCATTTTGGAAAAGCATGCTTTTTGCATTTTTCCATTTCTTGAGCCTTGGACTTGTTCTTTCTGCACAAACCAAGCCTCTAAACCTGAACAAAACATGTTTAAAGCTTCAAGCCACCCTACAAGATCAGATTCATGCCTTAAGAAGTCACTTCTCACACTTGCTTCAAAAAATAAGAAATGTAGCAAGACATGTGATCTTGTACTTCTGAGCAAGGACAAGTCCTCCAACCTTTTGCTCTATATAAAGCCATCATTTTACAACTAAAACCACGGATGCCAAAGCATTGAAACACCCTAGAATCAGAAGTTGCATACCAAGCCTCCAAACTTGCCATTCTTGACTTGTGAACTGAATCTTCCATTTCACTCGTGCGTTTTCAAGCATTTTGCTTTCCCAAGCTTCCTTACCTTACAAGTAAACCATCCCACACCCTGAAACATCACTGTAACTCCATCTTCCCCATTGTTGAAGTTCAAAAATAGAGCAACACAGGTGGACTTCTCCAGACCATTCCAGCCACCCTTAAGACAAGCTAAGCATTGCATTAGCTTCCTAGAGGTTCAAGGAAGCTAACCTGATCATCATAGCATCCAAAAGCAAGCTCATTTTCAAAACAAGATTTCCATTTTCAAGGCGAGTTTTCTGTTTTTCTAACTCTTAATACAGGCATAGTTAGCTTTCCATTTGTGAATATAAAATGTAGACATCATTGCTACGAAGCTGTACATATTCATAACTTGCATTTATTTGGCTTGAGTTTAGAGAATTTTAAGTTTAAAGTTTCTGAAAAAATTAGGTTAAGAATTAGGGCCAACAAAATTCTTTCTGATCTTGGACTTATAGTTTTAGTTATGCACATGGTTAGAATTGTGAGGTAAAATGCTACAATGTTCATGTTATCACTTTCCACTTTTGTTGAGAAATGAAAAGTTACAGGGGGTCCGGCTGGCAGGAGGTTGAAGATGAAGTACAGGGCAAGGCAATGTTTTGTGTTATGTATTTGTGTTTTCATTTAGACTAACGGATGTACAACCACCCTAGTGGTAAGGCAGCGTGAAAAATTGCCCTAGGTCACGGGTTCGAGCCTTGGCGCTGCCTTTTGTATTTTTTCATATTTTTCCACTCTTTTTTTGTTGTTTTGCAGCGTGGGCTTCAGACTTTGGGCCTTTGTGTTTTTTTGCTAACCTCCTGCCTCCTCTTTGTTTGCAGCACCCCTGGCCCAAATATTTTCATTTACTTATTTTATTTTTGTTTTATTTTACCAAATATATTTTTCTTAATATTAAAAAAATCACAAAAAATATAAAAATGATAGATTTTATTTTGACTTATTTTATTTCGTTTTTTTCAATAAAAAATATTTTCTTTAGTTACATATATTATCTATTTTCTTAAATAACTTGGTAAATTAATTTGGAACTAATTTTAATATTTATTTTTCTTCATATTTATTAGACATATTACTTCAATACAAAAAGAACAAAAATACGTCATAAATACCATATATTTTCAAGAAAAAAAATGTAAAAATACTTACTTTTTTCTCAAAGAAATTTATTCCCTTTTAATAAAATAGAATTGGGGTTTAAAAAGAAACCTTCTCTAAAAAATAATTTCCTTTCCTAATTAATTTGAGTTTAATCTTAATTTATTTATTAGGTTTAGGTTAAAACTTTTCCATATAAAAAAACCAAACAAAATCTTCTTTGCATTCATACATCTTTGCATATTTAAATTGTCTTGTACATTATTTATTCCAATATTTGTACAAATTAAATTTTGTTGTAATAGATTAATTAGGTTTATATTGTTGCAATCCCCATTCATAAATTGTATACCCCCCCTCCTACAAAGTGTTGTAATAGCGTAGTAATCTTTAAATTTTGCAATTTATCGCTTTTATACAAATGCTAGTAATTAGGATTTGTATGGAAAGACTAAAACCAACACTTAGAAAACCCTAGTTCAAGACAAATAAATAAGCATGAAAATAATACACTTGCACACAAGCATCCCTAGGGTTCTCCACTTGGTTGCCTTATAAAATAACCATATTACGCATGTGAAGTATCTTAGCAAAAACAAGAAAATATAAGATCATAGTCCCTCGATGACGTTATCCAAGTTGCCTTTCAAATGATCTTAGTCCCTAAAGAAGAATGCTAAGTGTTGTACCCCATTGGGATTTTCCAATACCAAAATTAAAAGGAAACTGTCAAGAAGGGAGAAAACAGATAAAAATAACATTTTGACAAATTTGGAGGAAAATAGGTCTCCTTCGATTCAGCACCCGTCAATTGACTCTTGGCCTCCTTCGATTGCTCAAAATGGCTGCTAGCGTTCCTCTTTCGCCTGAGCATGTGACTTCTTGTTGTAGGCTTCGTTTGTGTCTTTTGCTGCCTGCATGCTTGCTTTGAAAACCAATTTTTGTTGCCACAAGTGTCCCATGCAGGGCAAGCCTTTCGATTGGATAAGTATGCTGCCTGCATGCTTAAAATCGAAGGCCATGACCTATGGCCACATGTACCCCCTGGAAGGAAAAGTCTTCGTTTGGAAACAAGTGCCTGCATGCAAGTCTTCGTTTGGGCTCTCACCTTCTACGTCCCTGCGCGCAAACTTCAGTTGAGCAAGAGCCTCCTTCGAATCCAACTTGGGTATGTCCTTCATTTTGAACTTAAAGCCTCATTCGAATGCAGGTTTAGGTACATCCTTCATTTGTATTTGAAACCTCCTTCAAATCCACTTGCACCAAGGGCCTCTTGCAGACTTTGCCTCTCACAAGTTTCGTTTGAGCCAAGAGATATCTTCATACAAGATTTGACTAAGTTCTTGCTTCCCTTGAAGGAACACCCTTCGACTCAAAAGCCAGGAACTTCCCTCATGCTAAAAGGCAATGACTCCCTTTATGTTTGTTTAGATCCAAGCTTTGACTCGGCATTAGCTTCCTTCGAGTAAGCTTGTTTCAACCATAAGCTTCGACTGAGGCAAAGGCTTCATTCGAACAAGTGCGCTTCGATCTCATTCTTGCATTCGACTCAAGACCAAATCTCATTTTCCAGGCTATGTTTCTTCCAAATCTTTAAATAATTAGAGGTTTGTACAAGGGTTTTAAACTTTGTCTTTTGGATAATACTATCCTTGGTTAAAGGCTACATACCCTCTCTTTTCATAGAAAGTACTTTTATCACAAAAGCAACTTTCCAGCTAAATTTCGTCTGAACGAAAAGCAGGGCCAGAGGCACAAGTCTAATCAACTGCCAACAGGCCCCCCACTTATACCTTTCACGTTACCTATTATTTTATTGTTTTGCAAGGCTGTCTACTTCAAATATGTCCATTATTTTCTCTATAAATAGAGGAACATGTGCAAAGCTAAGGGGGGATCTTTGGACCAGAGGAACGAATCCCCCAAATTTTCTAAAACACAACAAAACTCTCAAGTTCATCAACACTTGAGAAATCACAAAAAGCCCATAATCACATTCATCTCCTTCAATTCTGAAGAACAACCACACTTCAGTCTCCTTCGAATCAAAGAAGCATCACACTTGCTTTTTTCTCTTCCTTCGAATCCAGCGTTCCAAGCACAGCTACTGACCCCCTCTTTCGAATCCAGCATCCTGGGCCTCCACTCAAGGTCCCACATCCATTCAAGGTCTGAAGCAAGGTAAGTTATTCTTACCTTTGAACTTTTCGTTTCATGGCATTGTAATTTTACCTTTCGTTTGAAACATGTACATACCACTGTTCCTTTTGATTCCACCCTTTTAACAAAATTTTCAAAGCTAACCCTTTCGTTTTGCTTTCTGTTTACCTATACTTGCTTTAACTATTAAACTTTTTACAAGACAAATATTATCATGGCCTCAGGCCATGTTTCCATTTAATGCTTTAAATGAAAGAAATAGGAAACATGAAATAGGAAACGAAGCTTCTGGCTTCTACCCTCTTTCTCCAGGTCAAACGAAAGAGACAACCAGGAGGAAAACCACGTTGACTTCTAGGCCCAGACGAAAAGCATGCGTTCACTGATTCTAGGCTCAATTGAAAGGCATTCCCTCACTTCTTTCAACCTCCAGTCGAAGAAGGTAACAAGGCAGAACCAGAAAGCTTCGTCATACACATACTTATCCAATCGAAGGCCATGACCTCACTGGTGCTATCCCCAATCGAAGGAGGCCAACAGAATGCAAATCAAAGGGTGATCCTGCCTGAATCGAAGGATCTCTTTTTTACTTCTATTTATCTTATTTTTTTCCTTTACATTTCCTTGCACTTCAATATGGTTGTAATAGTGTAGGATTTATTTTTTTGCACTTTTTATTAGTTTTGTACAAATCCTAGTAATTAGGTGTGTATGGCAAAATAAAAATAACAAGTAGACAACCCCTAATCAAAGAGTAAATGCATGCAAATCAAACACATTATTCACACATGCACCTCTAGGGTAATCTCATTTGTTGTCTCGAAAATAGTCATGTCCCTCGAATATGGGGCGCTTTATCAAAGACCCTCAATAAAAGATCGTAGTCCCTCGATGACCCTCGATGTTGCCTTCGGTAAACGATCTAGTCCCTGAAACGACATTGCTAAAACTTCCCATATGTTGCCTTTTATGACTATACAAACGTCCCAACGCCCGTCCCTTTACATCCAACGATGGGGCTTCTTACTAAATCAATGGGAAGATAGCAACATCTAAAGGAGGAGGAAAAGAACATCTAAGACCTTTTGAGTAGGTAGGTTCTCTCTTATTTACTCGCTTTCTCATAACAAAAACATTTTTACACCAACACTCTCATTTGAAACATTTTTAAAAGACAACACTTTGTATGCATTCTTATAGAAACGAAAATCATCACAAAGACACCTTTTTAAAATCACTTTCAAAAAACACATCTCACAAACACCTTTTTGAACTATTTTCAAAACAAACACTTTGTATGCGTTCTTATAGAGACGAGAACCATTACGAAGTTCCATTTTCAAAAATACTTTCAAAAACCACACACAAAGAACAATTTCAAACAAAAGCAAGTGATCTAACAAGTAACTAAGAGCCCATGGAAAACCATGGATGAAAAGGGTGCTAATACCTTTCCTTTTCATAATCTACCCCCCTAACTCAAAAATATCTCAAAGGTCTTTCCTGTGCTTTTTCACCTTTCCTTTTGGATAAAAGAAAAGTCGGTGGCGACTCTTGATAACCGCAACATTTGCGATAAAACGCAAAACCCTTAAGTCAGTTCTCCCACCGTATCACAGAACTGGCGACTCTGCTGGGGAAATTTATAAAAGTGGGGTTACCTTAGGGCTAGATCACATTTATTTGCTTACATTTGTTTGACTTGTTTGCTTTACATTATGGTTCTTTGTTTGGGTTCGAATCCTCCACCCGGATTTGGGAAACTTTATAGGTAAATAATAATACGTTGTGGGAACTGTCTGGGGTATACCGACATGGTCTGAGAAATAGCTATGTTAGTGCGACATATTTGTGGGTACCGGTAGCCTTTGAGTCAATCAAAGAGAATACAGGGCCACTGAGTGATGTCATGAAGCACTAATGAACTTCTAGAACCCTTTACTTGACCAACTTGGCCTTTAGGATGTAGTGAGATGACCGGCTTTGGTGCAGTCCAAAGTTGGTAGATACTCGATACTACACTCATTGAGGTTTGGTTTCTTGGGATATTTCGGTCGCCATTAAAGAGGCTTGAGCTGAAACAATGACCAAGGAAACAATCAGGTGATATTGAGATCCCTTAGAACCCGATTACTATTAACTAGGACAGGTTGAGCCAACTAAACTTCAAGAGGGTACTTACCTACAAACTCCATGCAAGCCTAAACCTAAGGACTTATCTGGTTTGTGTGAATATAATTATTTGTATATACACTTGCTTACTTTGCATACTTGTACATGACATCATAACATCACACCATAGCATTTTCAATAACCATTTCAAGGATCTCAAGGGCCTATGATGTAGGGTCACGTTAAACCAAGATATCTATCAAGGGACAAGAGGATTTATTTTCCTCTAATCAAATGTCGTCAAAGATAGAGTACAACAACTTGAGTCAAGGGCTATGACCCACTCGATATGGTGGGCTTGACTCTTGAAGAAGGACTCTCCATGACACGAAGTTTCCTCAATCAAGCTGCAATCAAATTCTAACAGTTTCTTGTTTACCCGCGAGATCCTTGAAAACATGCATCCACATATCATGCATCATATCATGACAGGTTTCTCCCATACAAGTCTCCTTATCTTCCTACTATTTATTTCAGTAGAGATGACTCTAGAGCAGACTATCAAGGACATCCAGGCTCAAAACGCTCAACTCCAAGAGATGTTCTTGAAATTGTCCAAGGGGCAATGTTGTACCCCAAAATTTTCCCTCCCATATTCCTCAAGATTAGTCAAGGATGATCTTCAAATGGCTCAAGATTGCCCAAGGGTTGTACAGTCAAATCACTTCCTAAAGCCAGCTGAAATCATCAATGCATATGGATTTTTGCCAAGCTTTTGACCTAATTCAATTGCCTTATATGTATGTAAGCAAACCCTGACCTGATGGACGTGAAAAAGCTGCAGAAAAGACCCTAGCCAATTCAAGAAATTCCAAGAAAATTGAAAATTTGTTCTTGCATTCCAGGCCAATTCAAGGCGTGTTATTCATCCAAACACCTTGCAGGAGTTCCCAGGAACGTTTTACAATCAAATTTAGGCATTGAAGCTCCAAGAATCATCATATACAGAACCACGGTTTGCCTTTTTGATTCAAAATCATATTGCCTAATTCATGCGCATTTAACATGTTTTCATGATTGTTTTGCATTGCTAGGAACCATACGAAGCTAATGGTATGACTGAATTAAACTATAACGCCCTGAATCAAAAGATGCCATGATCAAAATTCTAGGGTTCTTGAGCTTTCAATTAGGGCTTTCTGAACCAGGAAAAATTAGGACTCATAAGACACATGGTTGAAATCGTTAGACCCATACGAACAAGAACCACCCCTCGTGAAATATTTATGCTTGCTAGATTTCTAATCGCTATTTTTCGTGCAGCTAGATAGTGGAGGTTAAAACCCCCCGCTATCTAATATTATTCATGCAGAACGAATGAAGAAGATGATGAGGTGTTAGCATCTGGTTGGTTTATTCGAAAAAAAGAGCGCGTTGTTTTTGTGTTATAGCATATTGATTAATTTCCTAATATAATAATTGCTCCTTATTTTAATGATAACTGAAGCAGCTTGGTTGGATGGCAAAGGCGTTGGCATGTGAGCATTGGGACCTGGGTTCGAATCCCAGGTCCCCCAAAACATTTATTTCCTTTTTCTTTGTATGTTCACATGCAGGTTTCAAAGTGAGGTCCATCATATACCTCCAATTCCCAAGTGCCAGATGGCTTCAAACTCAAATCCAATGGCCAGGATGGAATGACTACCATAGTCCTTAGTCAACTAGCGCATGGATAATCTCAATAGTCAAAGAGGCTTAAACATTGTTGGGCCTTGAGATTTCCAAGCACACCTCCTGATTTTGGCTAACACCCCCTGGGTTTATTTCTCTTTTTCTTCTTTTATATTTTTCATTTAATTGTTTTATTATTAATTATTACTATTATTACTTAATTAACCAAATTAATATTTTCATAATAAAAAATCAGAAAACATAAAATAAATATAATATTTTTTATTTAGTTATTTTTGTAAATAAACACTAACATAATTAATTTAGTTTTTTAATTAGGTTAATTTCAATATTTTTTACAATAAATAAAATTAATGTAGAGTTAGGGTTTTTGATGACTTTTGATCATGTTATTTTTTTTTATTTTTTTCCTTAAAAAACATAAAAAAACTCAAAAAATATATTTCTTTTTATTAATTAATTAGTTTTAGGTTTAATTTAATTTAATTCATAAATAATGAAAACTTCCTTCTTTCTAAAAAAAAAAGGGTCAAAACCCTAAAAACATTCCGATTCAATTTTTTCTCGCGCGTGTGATTTTTGATTCCTATTATTTTTTATTATTCCAATTATGTAATAGTTCCGAGGATGTAATAGCTTTAATTAGGATCCTTTTTATCGCTTTTATTTATTTCCCGCAATTTACTTTTTCAAGGGTTTGTTTTTGGCGATGTAAATACCCGACGCCTTGTAATAGTTTAGTTTTATTTTCCGCAACTATTAACTGCTAGATGTATGCTAACTAGGCTATGCATGACAAGACTTCTCTTAAATTAAAATCAACCGTAGCTCACCATAACATGTACAAAGATAACTTAACTGAAATCTGACACACTCGCACATGCCACTCCTAGGGTACGCCTCACTTGGTTGCCTCGACGTGGTCATTGAGTATAGGGTGTTTTAGAGGTCGCCCTCCTGTCTAAAGATCAAAGTTGCCTCGAAACGGTTGCTTCGATAAAAAACGATCTAAGACATTAGGGTTACCGCTAAGGCGTCCTACTATTACTTTAGTGACCACATGTCCCTATAATCGAATTGACTCGAAACTCCAACGACGGTGCTACCTACTTCTCAATAGTGGGATAGTACTGTCTAAAGGACATTTACACAGCTTAATTTCTTTTGAGTAGGTAGAGGTTCTCAGGTACTTGCTCTTTCAAAACAAAAATACTTTTCGCACCTACACTTTTCTGACAAAGGTTTTCAAACAACACTTCATACACTCTTGAGGACAGATACAAGAGTTAAATCGAAGTTTTCAAACGAAACTCTTTTCAAAACCCACAAACACAAGAAAAGCAAAACATTTTGAAAACATAGTGAGCAAGTACCTAAGAGCCCGTGGATAACCACGGATAGAAAGGGTGCTAACACCTTCCCTTTCTATAATCTACCTCCCGAACCCGAGAAACATCTCGAAAAGGAATTTTGCTGTGCTTTTGTCCTTTCCTTGTTGGAGAAAATAAAAGACGGTGGCGACTCTTTCTTACCGCGACATTTTGCGAAACACAAACGCGAACCAGCATTCCAAAACAGTCAGTTCTATTTCCACCGATCACAGAACTGGCGACTCTGCTGGGGAGATAATAAGTGAGGTGTACCTTAGGATTAGATCATTATGTTTTCAATTGTATGCCTTGTGTGCTTTAATTTTGTGGGCTTGTATCGGAGTTTCATAGATCCTAACCCGGATCTTGGGAATACCCTTTAGGTAAGTAGCAATAAACTGTGAGGGACCTGTCCGGTGTAGACCGACACGGGTGAAGCAGTAGCTACGTTGGTGTGACACCTTGGTCTGTACCGATATCCCTTGTGTTGGAACGAGGAGAATATGGGTCTTCTGAGGAGTCATTAAGCACCAAATGACCTTAGAACCTTAAATTGACCAACTTGGCCATAGAATAGTAGCAGTATGCTACACTCATTGAGGCTAAACTCTCGCGATGGTTCCGGCCGCAAGAAAAGGTTGCCAAACTGGAATTATGATCGATTGAGGGTAGTCAGTGATATTGAGATCCTCTAGAACCCGGTTACTATTTTTAGGACAGGTCTTAACCAACTGAAACTGAAAGAGGGTAGTACCTAAACTTCATGCCAGCCTGAAATCTAAGGGCTCTTTTGTGTGCCTTGTGTGCCTTTGCCATGTTTGCCTTTTGTGAATACTTGTGGTGTGCCTTTATCATGACATCATAACATCATAACATCATAACATTGCATACATCTTGCATAAGGACTAACCCATTTCAAGGATCTCAAGGGTTTGTGATGCAGGTCATGATGAACCAAATGTCTAGCAAGGGGCAAAGGGGATTTATTTTCCTCTAGCTAAGGGTGTTTGGAGATCAAAACATGATAACTTGAGTCAGGGGCTATGACCCACTCGATATGGTGAGCTTGACTCTTGAAGAAGGACTCTTAACGACATGAAGTTCCTTCAATCAAGCTACCAGATTCAAATTCTAACAAGTTTCTCTGTTTACCCCGCGAGATCTTTGAAAACATTGAAAACATAAATCATACGCATTTCATTTCATCATATGCATAACAGGTACCCTTTTTACAGGTCACTTATCTTCTTCGCTGTTTATTTCAGCAACCATCATGTCTACTGAACCTTCCACTGAACAAGCTATCAAGGCCCTCCAGGCCCAGAATGCCCAGTTCCAAGAGTTGGTTATGAGCCTAGCCCAGGGTCAACAGGAGTTGAAGACTCTGATTCTGAAAAAGAAGAAGAAGAAGAGGATCGTCTTGTTCAATAATGGACGCAGATTTGGGAATGGATTGCAGAACGAGGTTGATCTGACAAGTTCATCTGTGGGGAAAGACAGTCCCCAAGAGAGAAGGGTTCCTAGTCCCATGGTCTCCGACAACGAGACAGATTATGATGAAGAGCAGTACCCTCCTGCTGAGGATAGGTATAAATAGTTGGAGGACCGATTAAGTGCTATGGAGATACAGAATGTGCCCGGGTTGGACTTTGGAGACCTAGGCTTATCCTCTAGGGTGGTGATTCCCCATAAGTTCAAGGCACCTACTTTTGCCAAATATGACGGAGCCTCCTGCCCAAAGCTGCACCTCCGGTCGTATGTAAGAAAGATCCAACCTTACACTACCGACAAGAATTTGTGGATCCATTTCTTTCAGGATAGTCTTTCAGGGACTCAACTCGAATGGTTTTATCAGCTGGATGGGGCCAGTATCCGCAACTGGGAAGATTTGGCTACTGCGTTCTATAAGCAGTATCAATATAATTCCGACCTCGCTCCTACGCGTACCCAACTCCAAGGTGTGTCACTAGGGACGGGTGAAGGATTTAAAGAGTACACCCAAAAATGGAGAGATCTAGCTGGAAGGGTACAGCCACCCTTAACTGACCGTGAACTTATTGATATGTTTCTGGGGACCCTGTCTGGTCCATTCTTCAACCATTTGATTGGAAATTCTTCAGCCGGGTTTATAGACCTTATCTTGACTGGTGAGAGAATTTAAGCTGGTATCAAGTATGGGAAGATACAGAAAGGTTCCTCCTCGAGCACTGAAAAGAAGACGTTCAAGAAAGAATCTAGTGCTGTCTATGGGTCAAGGAGACCAAAGAGATTTGAACACCGCCAAGCTGTCAACGCGGTGGTTATTTCAAAACTTGCTGCTGCTCCTTAGCATCATAACCAACAAAGGGGTGAGAGACCTAGAAGGCAATTCACTCGACTCAGCATGACCTTGTCCCAAATATAGCCGCAGTTGCTGACAACCAATTTGGTGACTCTAAGGGAAGCTCCTAAGAATCCGAATACTACATCTCCAAAGTACAATCCTAACGCCCGCTGCGCTTATCACTCTGATAGCCCGAGGCATAATACGGATGATTGTTGGACTTTGAAGAATAAGGTCCAAGACTTGATCGATGCAAAGGAAGTTGAGTTCGAGGCGCCCGAGAGGCCTAATGTTGTAACAGCCCCCATGCCCAAGCATGGAGTAAATGCTATTAGGGTGGAAGATGAAGTGGAGGAATCATAATTCGACAGCTGGGTCTACCCTACAACCAACGGTGGACCAAATAACTAGACGGCGAAAGACTTCGTCCCTATTACTTTTGTGACCCAGTAATAAACTCCTTTGTTTTGAATTTGTAACAAACAATATTGTGAAACTTTATGGCCCGGTGTCTTACCCGGGGCACCGTGGCTTCATTTTTGAGGGCTTTTGTGTGTCATTTTCATATATCATTAATAAAAGCATTGGACGTCTTTTGCATTTCAAATCTTGCGCTCCTTGTCTTTCTTTATTATATATTGCAAAACAGCTATTTACACACACTCACATATACATGTCCCAATCCACTCTGGATATCACCGGTAACGACTCTGCTACTGCCAGTTATGACTTCGAAAATCCGATCAACTTGGCCGAAGACGAAGGTGAAGATGATTGCGAAGTGCCTGGTGAGCTTGCAAAACTGCTACTCCAGGAAGAGAGGGCCATTCAGCCACATGAAGAGCCAGTGGAAACAATAAATCTTGGTACTGAGACAGACAAAAAGGAAGTCAAGATCGGTGCAAATCTAGAGCTCAGTGTGAAACAACGGTTGATTCAGATGCTGCATGACTACGTGGAAATCTTTGCCTGGTCTTACAAAGATATGCCTGGGTTGGATACTGACATTGTGGTTCATCACCTGCCTACCAAGGAAGAATGCCCTCCGGTAAAACAGAAGGTCCGCCATATGCATCCAGAGATGTCCGAGAAAATCAAAGCTGAGGTTATGAAACAATTTGACGCCGGTTTTCTAGCAGTAACCTCTTACCCTTAGTGGGTCGCCAATGTGGTTCCAGTGCCAGAGAAAGATGGTAAGGTCCGAATGTGTGTTGACTACAGGAATTTGAACAGGGCGAGCCCTAAGGATGACTTCCCTCTGCCTCACATCGACGTTCTGGTTGAAAACACTGCTCAGCATAAGGTATTCTCCTTCATGGACGGTTTCTCCGGTTATAATCAAATCAAGATGGCTCCTGAAGACATGGAGAAGACCACTTTTGTTACTCAGTGGGGCACCTTTTGCTACAAGGTCATGCCTTTTGGGTTGAAAAATGCTGGGGCAACGTATCAGCGTGCCATGGTTGCTCTGTTCCATGATATGATCCATCATGAGATTGAAGTATATGTCGACGATATGATTGCAAGGTCCCAAACTGAGGAGGAACACCTTGACCATCTGCAGAAGCCGTTTGACCGGTTGAAGTTGTACAAGCTGAGATTAAACCCGAACAAGTGCACCTTCGGGGTGAGATCTGGAAAATTGCTAGGCTTCGTCGTAAGCGACAAAGGTATTCAAGTGGACCCTGCCAAAGTGAAAGCCATACAAGAGATGCCAGTTCCCAAGACAGAGAAAGAGGTCAGAGGCTTTCTAGGACGGTTGAACTACATTGCCCGATTCATCTCGCACCTAACTGCTACTTGTGAACCAATCTTCAAGCTACTGAAGAAAGATCAAGTGGTACGTTGGAACGATGAATGCCAGGCCGCTTTTGAAAGAATCAAAGAGTATCTCCAAGAGCCACCCATTCTTATGCCACCGGTTGAAGCGAGACCTCTAATCTTATACTTGACAGTACTTGACAACTCAATGGGATGTGTGTTGGGTCAGCATGACGAGTCTGGCCGAAAAGAGCACGCTATTTATTACCTTAGCAAAAAGTTTACCGACTGTGAGACCCGATACTCACTGCTCGAGAAAACTTGCTGCGCTTTGGTATGGGCTGCTCGCCGGCTAAGACAGTATATGTTGACTCACACTACTCTGTTGATTTCGAAAATGGATCCAATCAAGTATATCTTCGAAAAGCCCGCCTTGTCCGGAAGAATAGCAAGATGGCAGATGATCTTGAATGAGTATGACATCCAGTACACGACTCAAAAAGTAATCAAGGGAAGTGTGTTGGCAGACCATTTGGCACATCAGGCAGTGGATGATTACCAGTCCATGAGCTTTGAATTTCCAGACGAGAATATCATGATAGTGACTGATTGTGAAATACTTGGACCGGATGAAGGACCCGAGGAAGGATCCCGATGGTCTATGCACTTTGACGGAGCCTCAAACACTTTGGGTAATGGCATTAGCGCTATAATCATATCTCCTAAAGGCTCTCATACTCCGCTCACCGCCCGACTATGTTTCAACTGCAACAACAACATGGAGGAGTATGAAGCATGCATCATGGGTCTTCGAGTTGCAATTGACCTAAGGATCAAGTTTCTGAGTGTCTTCAGAGATTCCGCTCTCGTGATCAGCCAGATCAAAGGCGAGTGGGATACGAAACACCCAAATCTTATTCCTTACAAGGAGTATGTATTGACGTTGCTTCCCCATTTCGAGGAGATAACCTTTGAACACTTCCCAAGAGAGGAAAATCAGTTGGCGGACGCGCTAGCTACGATGTCTTCTATGTTCAAAGTCAAATGGGACAACGAGGCTCCCCGAATCATTATTTGGAAATTGGACGAACCTGCACACTGCTGTGATCTTGAGACTGAAGAGGTAACAGAAAAACCTTGGTATCATGAAGTGAAGAGGTACTTTGAAGCTCAAGAATACCCAGAGGGTGCATCCATTAATGACAAGAAGTTTCTGAGAAGGTTTGCGGCAAAGTTCTTCCTCAGCAATGACATTCTTTACAAACGTAACCATGATTCAACCTTACTGTGTTGTGTGGATAAGATTGAGGCAGAAAGGATCATGGCAGAGCTGCATGAAGGTACCTTCGGAACGCATTCCAGTGGACATACCATGGAAAAGAAAATCCTTCGAGTAGGATATTACTGGTCCACAATGGAAGCCGACTGTTATCAGCATTCTCGGACATGTCACAAGTGCCAGATCTATGCTGATAAGGTGCACATTCCTCCAGTTCCTTTGAACATCTTGACAGCACCTTGGCCTTTTGCCATGTGGGGCATTGATATGATCGGTGATATTAGACCTACGGCATCCAACGGGCATCGCTTCATCCTTGTAGCAATCGATTACTTTACAAAGTGGGTTGAAGCAGCTTCCTTTGCCATTGTAACCAAGAATGTCGTGGCACGGTTCATTCGGCACAACCTGATCTGTCAATACGGTGTACCTGAGAGGATCATTACGGATAATGGTACCAATCTTAACAACAAGATGATCACTGAGCTCTGCGAGCAATTCAAGATCCAGCACCACAACTCTTCTCCTTACCGGTCGAAGATGAATGGGGCTGTCGAAGCGGCAAACAAGAACATTAAGAAGATTGTGCAGAAGATGACAGTGACCTACAAAGATTGGCACGAAATGTTACCATTTTCTCTTCATGGGTACCGTACCTCAGCACGGACGTCAACAGGGGCAACACCCTACTCCTTGGTATACGGCATAGAGGCAGTCCTACCCATTGAAGTTCAGATACCCTCTCTCCGAATCATGAAGGATGCAGGTTTGAACGAAGATGACTGGATCCAGACCCGGCTTGATCAACTGAACCTAATCAACAAAAAGAGACTCACTGCTATTTGTCATGTTCAGACGTACCAAAAGCGGATGATCAAGGCATTTAACAAGAAAGTCAGACGACAAGAGTATCAAGTCGGGGACCTGGTAATCAAGCGCATCATTTTACCTCAAGGTGATCCCAGGGGGAAAATGGACCCCTACGTACGAAGGGCCATTTGTGGTTAAGAACATCTTCTCAGGAGGAGCGATGATTCTAACCACCATGGATGGCGACGACCTTCCTCACCCCGCCAATGCAGACATAGTAAAAAGATACTACACATGATTAAAGACCCGCTAGGTTGACTGGCCTAGGCAAAAATAAGGGCTTCCCAGCGAACCAAAAGGGTTCGGGCAAAAATAAGGGATGAAAATATAAAAAAATCTGTACACCCGGCAAGTCGAAAACCTGAAAAGGCGGCTTGGGCAAAAATAGGTATCCCGGTGGACTGAAAACCCGAAAGGGCCGTCCAGGCAAAAATTAGGGATAAGCGTAACACTATGTCTCATTGGATCACCTCGCATTTGGACTTTGGTATAAACTATCAGGCTCGAACGACACCAATCAATCAGATTCATCTCCAACTAAGCAGCAAAGTGATGAGACGCTTGAAGACATAAAGGCGATAGCAGAGTTGGAACCTAGTGGGATTTTTCACATAGCTGTTTTGTTTCCTTTTTTACAAATTGTATAAAATCTATTTGCTCGGCGGCGTTCTCTTACTAGGACGTCAGCCTCTTGTACAAAAACGCCTATTTACATGCA
Source organism: Vicia faba (assembly GCA_948472305.1). Classification (NCBI taxonomy): domain Eukaryota; kingdom Viridiplantae; phylum Streptophyta; class Magnoliopsida; order Fabales; family Fabaceae; genus Vicia; species Vicia faba. The sequence continues at coordinate 1,020,526,172 of OX451741.1, forward strand.
AAATTCAAAATCAATACAAGTTCATTTTTCAGACAAATCGCAAGTTGTTTTTCCTTTATCTGTTTTGTTTTGCAAAAGAACGTCCAATGTTCATTTTTGATATATGCATTTGACATTAATTGTTGTTCATAAATATTCGCATGCGAAAAAAAGGACTAATTACGGGTGACATCGGAAACAGGGGCAATAAGAATTGTCTAAGCGATCTAGTTGGTCTATCCACCAAGGTACCAAGGTAGGTTCGGATGAAGAATGTGACCAAGATACCTTCACTCCCCAAGAGTAAGACAGTAATGGAAGCTCTCCCCACTGAGACTTGCAACTATGAACAAATCAGCAATACTCTCCCCAAGCAGAGTTGATCTACCGTCAGTCCTGTAAAAGGTCGGGTATCCCCAGTAGATCTTAATATTCCCCAGCGGAGTATACAGATATTCCCTAGCAAGCATCCCCGAAAGTCTTAATATTCCTCAATAGAGTATAAGAATGTTCCCCGGCGGAATACAAGATACCCCCAGTGGAGCCATTTCCCAGCGCAGTCTAAAAAAGCTTCCCCGCCACAGTTGAATCATCTCCCTAGTAGATTCTGGAAGCTTTCCCCCTGCAGAGTGCAAATATCTCTCTCCAACCATATTTAGAGGGTATCCCCACCAGAGTCTAACTGGGTTATCCTCAGCAAGTTGCAACGGGAAGATCATCCCCAGCGAAGTTCTTTTTATCCCCAGCGGAGTTCATCATCATAATCCCCATTAGAGCTTATCAATGGAATCCCCAGCGGAGTTATCGTTAAAATCTCAGCAAGGCATCTCCTCCCCACAGAGTAATTCCCCGCAGAGTAATCTCTTCATCAAGTTTATTCCCCAATGGAGTCATCTTCTCCTACAGGTTTATTCACACAATCATCTTCGTCCATCATCCCCAGCAGAAACGAAGAATTCAACTCTATTCTCCAGCAGCTCCGGGATTTATTTTTCCCAGCTAAAACATCACATTTCCATACATCATGATACATGCATATACACATCATATCATACGATCTCATTTATGTTGAGAAAATCATTGCTTGATCCATATCATGCATTGCATATGACTGACCTTTACCTTTCAGGAAAGATGCAGTTAAATTCTCAGCTATGTCAAAGGAGACAAAACCAGATAAATCGATTCCTAAAGATTTTTCTAATGCTAGTTCAGTCAAAAGAGACAAATCTAGTCAAAGAAGACAAATCTAGTCAAAGGAGACAAATCCAGTCAAAAGAGACAAATTCAGTCAATGGAGACAAAATCAGTTAAATCGATTCCTAAAGATTTTTCTGAGGTAAAGCCAGTCAATGGAGACAAAACCAGTTAAATCGATTACTAAATATTTTTCTGACGCCAGTCAATGGAGACAAAACCAGATTAATCGATTCCTAAAGATTCTTCTGAGGCAAAGCCAGTCAATGGAGACAAAACCAGATTAATCGATTCCTAAAGATTCTTCTGAGGCAAAGCCAGTCAATGGAGACAAAATCAGTTAAATCGATTCCTAAAGATTTTTCTGAGGCGAAGCCAGTCAATGGAGACAAAACCAGTTAAATCGATTCCTAAAGATTTTTCTGAAACCGGTCAATGGAGACAAAACCAGTTAAATCGATTCCTAAATATTTTTCTGAAGCCAAATCCGTCAATAGAGACAACCCGTCAATAGAGACAACCCGTCAATAGAGACAACCCGTCAATAGAGACAACCCGTCAATAGAGACAACCCGTCAATGGAGATGACCCGTCAATGAAGACAACCCGTCAACGAAGACAAAACTACCAACCAACAATCTCCAGGTGGCATCTATAAGCCCATCCTCCTATCCATCATCTCTCCAAATGGAATCTGTAAGCCCATTCCCGACATCACATTGCTGATACTACACCATGCGAGTGCAAATTTCTGGGCACTTTAGTGTTCAATCATCTTCCACCTTCAGATCACGAAAGGCACGCAAGCCAATCTATATCCTCAGGTTTAAGAAGATTGAACAGGGGCAACTGTTGTACCCCAAAATTTTCCCTCCCATATTCCTCAAGATATGTCAAGGATGATCTTCAAATGGCTAAAGATTGCCCAAGGGTTGTACAGTCAAATCACTTCCTAAAGCCAACTGAAATTAGGGTTTTGGTTCTTTCAAGGAAGTTGGGGTTTTCAATGGTTCAATAAAGTCTCAAAGGCCTATATACATTCTCAAGCACCTACATGCCAAGTTTCAAGACTCACAGTGCCAATTTGCACAGTCAAAAGCCCCATTTGATCCACAGTCAACTGCAAGGGCAAAATGGTCATTTTTCAGTCAAAAGTCAGAATTTTTGGTCAACATCTCATTTTAAGTTCACAATTATCATTTGATCAAGTCTTGATCATGATTCCATAAGAATAGTTCAAAAATCATCAAGATGCAAAAAGTTACTATTTTTGGACAGTAGAAAAGTCAATTGTATCTTGACCAGGGCATAACTTTTTCATGGTTTGTCATAAAAATTCCATCAAATGCTCATTTTGAAGGGGATGCAATTTCCTACAATCCATCTTCACACTCCAAGATCAGAAAATGCTCTCACAAGAAGTTACCAATTTTTACATTATAGGTCAATTTCAAAAGTCAACAAAAGTACACTTTGAGTCAAAGGCCATAACTTGAGATTGGTAAATCCAAATGACATGGGACCAAAGGCATTGGTTAGAGGACTTCAAGAGCTTTCCAAAATGTCCAAGAACATGGTCATATGATCAAAATTGAGCAAGTTGTACATTGGAGAAGTTGGGAAATTTTCATGAATTTGCAAAAGTCAACTTTGCTCAAAACACCTTATTTTTGCTAATGGGCCTCAAATCTCTTGTTGAAACTTCATCCATGGCCTATGCACGACCCATCAAGCTTAATGGGATTTATTTTCTTATTTTTATTGATTAATTGGATTTTTAATTAATATTAATTCATTTAATCAATTTAAATCACAAGAAAATAGAAGATTTGTTTTTTAAATCTTTTTGTGAAGCAAATATGATCTAAACATGCTGGCAAATTCGTACACAAGTCAAAGATATCAAAAAATCCAATTTTGGCAAGTTTGTTCAATCATGAAAATCAAGAATATTTGATTTTTCAATCAAGGATTCAATCATTAATGCATATGGATTTTTGCCTAACTTTTGACCTAATTCAATTGCCTTATATGTATGCAAGCAAACCCTGACCTGATGGACGTGAAAAAGCTGCAGAAAAGACCCTATCCAATTCAAGAAATTCCAAGAAAATTGAAAATCTGTTCTTGCATTCCAGGCCAATTCAAGGCGTGCTATTCATCCAAACACCTTGCAGGAGTTCCCAGGAATGTTTTACAATCAAATTCAGGCATTGAAGCTCTAAGAATCGTCATATACAGAAGCACGGTTTGCCTTTTTGATTCAAAATCGTATTGCCTAATTCATGCGCATTTAACATGTTTTCATGATTATTTTGCATTGCTAGGAACCATATGAAGCTAATGGTATGACTGAATTAAACTATAACGCCCTGAATGAAAAGATGCCATGATCAAAATTCTAGGGTTCTTGAGCTTTTAATTATTGCTTTCTGAACCAGGCAAAATTAGGACTCATAAGACACATGGTTGAAATCGTTAGACCCAGACGAACAAGAACCACCCCTCGCGAAATATTTATGCTTGCTAGATTTCTAATCGCTATTTTTCGTGCAACTAGATATTGGAGGTTAAAAACCCCCACTATCTAATATTATTCATGCATAACGAATGAAGAAGATGATGAGGTGTTAGCATCTGGTTGTTTTATTCGAAAAAAAGCGCGCGTTGTTTTGTGTTACAGCATATTGATTAATTTCCTAATATAATAATTGCTCCTTATTTTAATGATAACCGAAACAGCTTGGTTGGATGGCAAAGGCGTTGGCATGTGAGCATTGGGACCTGGGTTCGAATCCCAGGTCCCCAAAAACATTTATTTCCTTTTTCTTTGTATGTTCACATGCTGGTTTCAAAGTGAGGTCCATCATATACCTCCAATTCCCAAGTGCCAGATGGCTTCAAACTCAAATCCAATGGCCAGGATGGAATGACTACCATAGTCCTTAGTCAACCAGCGCATGGATAATCTCAATAGTCAAAGAGGCTTGAAAATTGTTGGGCCTTGAGATTTCCAAGCACACCTCCTGATTTGGGCTAACACCCCCTGGGTTTATTTCTCTTTTTCTTCTTTTATATTTTTCATTTAATTGTTTTATTATTAATTATTACTATTATTACTTAATTAACCAAATTAATATTTTCATAATAAAAAATCAGAAAACATAAAATAAATATAATATTTTTTATTTAGTTATTTTTGTAAATAAACACTAACATAATTAATTTAGTTTTTTAATTAGGTTAATTTCAATATTTTTTACAATAAATAAAATTAATGTAGAGTTAGGGTTTTTGATGACTTTTGATCATGTTATTTTTTTATTTATTTCCTAAAAAACATAAAAAAAACTCAAAAAATATATTTCTTTTTATTAATTAATTAGTTTTAGGTTTAATTTAATTTAATTCATAAATAATAAAAACTTCCTTCTTTCTCAAAAAAAAAAAGGGTCAAAACCCTAAAAACATTCCGATTCAATTTTTTCTCTCGCGTGTGATTTTTGATTCCTATTATTTTTTATTATTCCAATTATGTAATTGTTCCGAGGATGTAATAGCTTTAATTAGGATCCTTTTTATCGCTTTTATTTATTTCCCGCAATTTACTTTTTCAAGGGTTTGTTTTTGGCGATGTAAATACCCGACGCCTTGTAATAGTTTAGTTTTATTTTCCGCAACTATTAACTGCTAGATGTATGCTAACTAGGCTATGCATGACAAGACTTCTCTTAAATTAAAATCAACCGTAGTTCACCATAACATGTACATAGATAACTTAACTGAAACCTGACACACTCGCACATGCCACTCCTAGGGTACGCCTCACTTGGTTGCCTCGACGTGGTCATTGAGTATATGGTGTTTTAGAGGTCGCCCTCCTGTCTAAAGATCAAAGTTGCCTCGAAACGGTTGCCTCGATAAAAAACGATCTAAGACATTAGGGTTACCGCTAAGGCTTCCTACTATTACTTTAGTGACTTTTGTACCCCAAATTTTGACCTAAGATACCATCTCCCATCTGCATCATTACATTGCAAGGGTTTTGACCTATTTTTATCAATTTTCAAAGCAGTTTTAAATTCATAACTTTTTCAAGTCGAGAGCTGTTTATTTTTTGAACGCTAAATTTATTAATCGATCAATGCAGACAATGTTTATTAATTATTTATTATCTTAAATTTAAATAATTGGAATTTATTTTCAGTTATTATATAATTTAAAGATTTATAAATAATAAAATAAATATTTGAAAAGAGTTTATTAATTGATCAAACAATGTTATTTAATTATTTATTATTCTAGGTTTAAATAATTGAAATTTTATTTTCAGTTATTATAATTTGGAAGAATTATAAATAATGAAATAATTAATTGGAGAGAAGTTAATTGGTCAATGAGGTTTATTTAATTATTTATCATTCTAAATTTAAATAATTGGAATTGATTTTCAGTTATTATATAATTTAAAGAATTATAAATGATAAAATAAATAATTGGAAAGAAGAAAAGAATTAATTGATAAAATATTGGAGTTTTATTCATTTTATTCTAATTGTTACAATTGTTGTTTAAATACCGTATTTATTTACAACGTATTTACAATAATAATTTTTACAATGTTTAAAATGAAATAAAATTATCCTAATTTTTCTAAGTTCTAAATCTTCATCTTCTATCCAATGCCTCTTTAATGCCCATTTGATTTTTACCTACAAATACTTAAAAGAAAAAAGTCAGAAATAAATAGATAATTAAAAGCAGATGATTAATTTAGCGTTCATCATTAAAAGCAAACGGCTGGAATCAGTTTTTACCCTTTTTTCAAATCACGGGATTTCTCCCGGTTCACAAAAAGGGATGAACTTTTATTGACAAATATGAATGCACAAATTTAAATATGCACAAATTCACTCTTGTCAAAATTGCATTTTTCAAAATAAATTGCATAATTAAATCAATTGCACATTTCAAAAGCCAACTGCATATTTCAAAAAAAACAAAACAGCATATGCAATGTTCAAAGACAAAAGTCCAACGTAAACTACCCCAAGCATGTGGGAAGAGGCCAAAAAATAGGCTCCTTGCTGTACATGCATTTGACAAAGAGAAGCATGCAGTTTAAAACCAAATATGCAAGTAATGTATTTTCCATTTTTCATCATTTTCCAGTTTGCTTTTTCAGAACAAATAAAGTACATACATCATTTTAGTGTTTCAATTGTACTTAAGAGAGAGAAGAGAGGAAGAGTGTGGTTTACAGGTTTTTGGCTTAGGCAGAAAAAGAATGAGCAAACAGAACAGCAACATCCAGTAGAGAAAAAGAAAGCATGAAAAAGAATAGAAACAAAACTGATGTAACAGTAGAGATGGCAGAATATCAAAGGAAATATAGTTAAAAATTCAAAACCTGAGCCATAAAAGATAAGCCTCAAGACCAACTGTTATAACATTACCAAACCCTTCAAAAAAGGAGAAGAGTTCATAACCTGTTTTCAAGCCTCCAAAACCCAAAAAAAAAACTGTCAAACAACATACAAAGCAAAATTCTCAAAGTCTCAAAGCAAGAAACAGAACCTGCTATCTCCAACCGAAACCATGGCCTACAACCATAAAACCTCTAAACCATATCAATGCCACAACCTGCATAAAACCAGAGGAACCTACTGTCCTAAACCATAAAAAACATCTAAACCATATCAATGCCACAAACCTGCTTAAGTTTTTGAACCAGCACAAACCTGTACCATCCTAAACCATAAAACTTATTCAAGCCTTACCAAAGCCTTGTTTCAAAAAACCTGTAATGGCCTAAAAAAACCAGTAAAACCAGTAAACTCAAAAGGCCAAACCTGTTGGAACCATAACCAGTTCTAAAGCCAAACCAGAATACCAAATAACACATTCCATCAAACCAATGTCAAGCATCAAGCCTCAAGTTATTCCATCATAGGCGAATGAAGAAGGGGTACAGTAGCAAGGCAAGAAGGTAGAAGAAGGAAAGCTAGTCAAAACAACATTTCAACAATAGCATGTTCAAGGCAACAGAAGCAAGGCCTCAGAAGAGCTTCATCATAGGCCAATGACGAGGCAACAAAATCACAGCAAAAGAAGAAGAGAGAAAAGTATTCAAGGCAACAGTGAAGCAGACAAACAGTAGCAAGAGGAAGAAGAAAGTTTTTGTTTTCAGGAGCTTCATCACTAAACAAAATAAGAAACGAAATACCAGGCAACTGAAGCAAGCGTCAAGCGTTTCATCCCGCCGCCTTGGCCTCCTACGCACACGTCCAAACTTCTTTCCTCCGTCTCCAAAGGTACGTTTTTCTCCTTCTCTTTCTTTTGTATACCTCAAATAACCATTGCAATAGAGAATCAGAATCAGAAATGGATGTAAATCAACACATGCAGTAATCAAAAAACCCTAACGAATTGAAAACGAAATTGTTACCGTGAATATGTCGCCCTCACGTTTTGTTGGAGGGAAGAAGAAGCTTGGACATGTTGGTGGCTCGGGCAAGGAGAACTCAGAGGCGAAAGCATGAAGAAGAAGAACACGAGAACAAAAAATGAGCGCCGCTTCTGTGCAAGACCTCAACCCTAATCCACTCTTTTCTTAACTAAACAATGTTTAACCCTAAAAAACAAATTATGAGAATTGGACTGAACCTGTTTTCCTGCCTAAAGCCCAACGTTTTACTTAAGTACACCCCCATCTCTGTTTTTTTTTGTTTTGGCCCTTGAAACCCCTTTGGCCCATATAAATCATTTATCATCTACCCTATTTTTTATATACCTTTTTTTTCTATTTTATTTTTCTTTAGTTTTTCTTTTAGAATTTTATTAGTTTAGTAAGGTTAATCAAATATAGAGATGTATTCAATTAAAACATTTTAATAATTTGACCATTGTTTATTAAGTTTAATTTTAGGTTTATTTAGTAATTTTTTAATATTCCTTTTTTAATTAGGTTTAGGTTAATAGCTTTTAAAGTTTTAATTTGGTTTAAAATTATTTAATAACTCTTAAAAATAATACTTTATATAAAAACTCTAAAAAACATATAAAAAATAAAAAACTTAAAAAATATTTTATTTTCTTTAATTAATTCCCTCGCTTTAATTAATATTAAACAAAAATATAAAAAATGCATGTTCACATCCTTTAGTTTGTTATTTAATCATTATTATGGTTGTATATCATTATCTGCATAATTTTCTGTTAATTATTTTGTCTTTGTTTGTTTATTCTGTTTACGTCTAAATCCAAGAGAAAAATGATTAAATTTGTTGACTTCATGTCCTCAAGTCCAATCACGCGAACATCTGCATTTCATTAAAACTTAGGATAATTTTTCCCCAAATATTCAATCTTTTCAAAACTTATACCTTTTAAGCCAAAACTTCGACATTAGGTCGTCGTATCTTCAAAAAACCGTCCGTACCCCTTTTCGGCCAAAAAAGTTTATTTTTCAATCAAACAAACACAATTTTAATAAACAGATATTTCAAAAGGTTCCTATAGAGTACTATAGATACATTGGGTGCTAATACCTTCCCATTGTATAACCAACCCCCGAACCATAGATCTCTTTTCAAAAACGCCTTGTATTTTTATTACTTTTAAAAGTATTATTTTACATTGCATATTTAGGGTTTTATTTCGCTCTTTTCCCTTTTCCCTTGGAAATAATAAAGAGCGGTGACGACTCTTGCTTTTGTGAGACGAATTAATCAATAATTCGATCTCCGATTTACCCCGCTACATTTTTTATCGCTACAGAATTGGCGACTCTGCTGGGGAAAGATTGACCTCTTGCTGGTCCATTCCTAAGTGGGTTAAGCCTAGTTTGTTTTATCTGTTTTATTATTATTTGATTTGTTTGATTATGTGTTTAAATTGGGGTTGTTTGGGTTTTTTTGCAAAGGACGAATCCTATACCCGGATTAAGTTACACTTAAGAATAGGACGGGCGGTACAGTCATGTTAACTTTGAGGGAGTAATCCCGAAGAAGGAGGCATGAGATCCCCCACTCAACGGAAGGCCTTCTTGAACTTTATATTTGTTTACCGAGTAATCGGGAAGACATTATTATTTTCGACCTAGGAGCCCGAGAAATTGAGGATCGTAGAACCCTAACCCATCTTGGCCTTTTTAGGTGTAGCGCGGAGACTATAACGGAGTAATCCGGAAGTAGTTGTTACGCGATGCTACGCTCGGATGAGTTTCTCTTGAGAATATTGCTAATTATTGAGTAATCAAGACGTTGATAATATCTGAAGGAGGAATGTAGACTCTGGGAACTCTTAGAACCTTGTCTTACAGGTGTGATTGAACCGTTAGTACATACCTTGGGATGGGCTTTACCCTTGACTCCATGCTGAAACGTTGAACCTTTGAACCCCATGTTTTTGAACTTGTGTGTAACTGTCGCATTATCATTCATTCATGCATTCATCAACATTTTTGTAAAAAACTTGTTTTTCAAGGAACTTAGGAATGATTTTTGCAGACATCTCAGGTATTATTATGGAATTTGGAAGGAGAAACACTCGAAGTTTTAGTTTTAAAGAGCCAGAGATTAAAGAGCTGAAGAGTTTAACTCCTAAGATCAAGAACCCGACGGATTTTCAGAAAAAGTATGGGTCCATTATACCTCTCATGAAGCGCAAGATGAAGGAAGGCATTCTTAGTACGTTAGTCCAGTTTTACGATCCTTTGTACCGATGCTTCACCTTTCCAGATTACCAGTTAATGCCCACCTTAGAAGAGTACTCCTACATACTTGGTTTGCCGATCACCGACTGTGTTCCTTTTTCTGGCTTAGAAGAGGAACCCAAATCTCACGAGATAACGACCATCACCCACTTGAAGAAGTCAGAGATAGAGGAGAACATGACTACAAAAGGGGGAATCCGAGGCTTGTCTGCGCAGTTTTTGTTGAGGAAAGCTCGTCACTTCGCTGAGATAAAGGATACTATTACCTTTGAAGACGTCTTTGCTTTACTCGCTTATGGTTTGTTCTTGTTCCCTAACGTTGATAAGTTTGTGGATATCAACGCCATCAGAATCTTCTTGATTGGAAATCCGGTCCCTACGCTGCTAGGAGATACCTATTACTCCATCCATCTTCGAAACTCTTATCAAGGAGGGATGATTATTTTTTGTGCACCGTTGCTGTATCAGTGGTACGTTTCTCATCTACCTAGGTCTGATGTTTTCTGGGATCTCGAGAAGGAGCCGCGATGGGCGCCAAAAATTATGGCTCTCACTCATTCCGACATTGATTGGTATAATCGAGTTTACTATGACGTGAAGATCATCGATAGCTGTGGTGCTTTTCCTAACGTGCCTCTTCTTGGTACGAAAGGTGGAATTAACTATAACCCTGTTCTCGCGCGCCGTCAGTTTGGATATCCGATGAGGGACAAGCCAAACAACATCCATGTGAGTGGTTTCTTTCTGCAAGAAGGACAAGATCATCAGGCAGCTAAGAGGGAGATCGAAGGAGCTTGGCGCCACATCCATAGGAAAGGGAGAGATATGTTAGGACATAGGGGTGCCGTTTCTTTGGAGCCTTACCTACAATGGGTCCGTGCTAGGGCTTGTGCTTTCAAGATACCCTATAAACCTGATAAACCTTTATTCCCTACTGTTGCATCATCATCTGTTGATATCCCTATCGAGAATATGGGAGAATACCAAGGAAATCTGGCTAGGATGAAGTCCGAGAGAGATGCTTGGAAAGAAAAGTATAATATGTCTGAATATGAGAATCGGGTCCTGGCTCGACAACTAAAGGAAAAGGAGTATTTGTTATTTATTCAAGACGGCTGGTTCATTGATCATGATGAGAAACTTCGTAAAAAGGATGCTTTACTGAAGAAGTATGCTAGTGAAAGGAAGAGAAAGAAGGAAGGTTCGGTAAGCGTTGCTCTTGTTCCCAATCCACAAAAGGAATTCATTGATCGACTGGTAGCTGAGAAGAAAGAGATGGAAGACTTTTATGAAAAGAAGATCAGGAAGCTCCGGTTACAGTTGGCATTTGGTCCTTCATCTGATGATTCTGAGTGATCTTTAGCTTTTAGTTTTATTTTACTGATGTCATTTTGTAAAACTCTGTAAAAGGGCTTCATGTTCCGAAGTTGTAATTTACTACTTTTATTATGGGCTTCATGTTCCGAAGTTGTAATTTACTGCTTTTATTATGGGCTTCATGTTCCAAAGTTGTAATTTACTGCTTTTATTATGGGCTTCATGTTCCAAAGTTGTAGTTTACTACTTTTATTATTGGGTTGTTATCCCAAAGTTGTAATTTATTGTTTTGTTGTTCCATAATTGTAAGATGTAATTTACCGCTTTTGATTAATGGATGAGTTTTTGTTGTTCCAAATTCCTTTACCATTGATGTGTGCAAAATTATTGAAGGTCCTTGAAAAACTATTAAAATGAATCATCATTTGCATCACATATCATGCATCATTCAACATTCCACTTCACATGTTTTCTAGAGTCTTATCCTTGTTTCTTTTTCCACTCCGATAGATTGTCAAGTTGTCTCATCGATACGATACTCGAGCCAATCGTCAGAGGAAGATGGAAGATCTGGAACAGGAAAACCACGAGCTTCGTGAGGAGGTCGCTACCCTTCGTGTCGGTATGGAAAAGTTAACTGCGCTAGTGGAAAGTTTGATGGCTGCTCAGAATCAGCCATCGACTACAGCTGCTGAGATTCAGACTTCAACTACTATGGTTTCCGAGATTGTCACCGTTCCAACAACTGTGACTCAAATCAACTCTCCGCTTCAACATCAGATGCCGAAAGGTTTTCCGTGGGGAATGCCTTACAACTTTGTGCCAGAGGGGTATCAGCCTGTCGTACAACCTTTGTTTCAACCTGCTTTGTCTCTTCCTCAACTAGAGACAACTGCCATGCCGCCGGTCATCCCGTCTGTAACACCTTTCCCGCAACCGGTGATGACAACTGTCGCTCCTGTGGTTCACTCCGTGCCATACTTGAATGAACCTACTTATCCTGCCGAGCCTGCTGAAAGTTTGGGTCTTTTTGATAGAATGGAAGAATTTGAAGACCAATTCCAAGAAATACAGAAGGAGCTCAGAGCGTTAAAGGGGAAGGATTTGTTTGGAAAGAACACGCATGACCTTTGTTTAGTTCCGAATGTCAAGATTCCAGCAAAATTCAAAGTTCCAGACTTTGAAAGATATAAGGGTGATTCGTGTCCTCGAAGTCACTTGACTATGTACGTGAGAAAGATGTCTACGTATTCTGATGATCATGACTTGTTGATTCACTATTTTCAAGACAGTTTGACGGGTGCTGCTCTAAAGTGGTATATGGGTTTAGACAGCATTCAGATCCGCAACTTCAACGATCTTAGTGAAGCCTCTGTTCACCAGTATAAGTATAACGTTGACATGGCGCCGGACAGGGATCAACTCCGGGCGATGTCCTAGAGAGACATAGAATCTTTTAAGGAATACGCCCAGAGGTGGCGTGAAATTGCTACTCAAATCTATCCTCCTCTTGAGGAGAAAGAGATGACGAAGATATTCTTGAAGACTTTAGGTTCCTTTTACTATGAAAGAATGATTGCCAGCGCACCCAGTGACTTCACCGAAATGGTAAGCATGGGCATGCGGTTAGAGGAAGGGATTTGTGAAGGGCGTTTGGTTAAAGAAGGAAGTTCGTCTAGCAGTACTAAGAAGTTCGGAAGTGTTTTCCCAAAAAGAAAAGAACAGGATGTCAGCACAATCTTCCCTGGGAGACCAAGGAGAGGTTACTCACACGTTGCGGAAGTCACTCCGGCTGTCCGCCCAGCTTTGATGACCCTAGCTCATCAAACCCCACCAACTCAACAACGGCCATTTCAGCAGCAGCCTCGACAACAGGCTTATCCATTCAACAACCAAAACCGTTCACCAAGAAAACCACAATTCGATGCCATTCCTATGACTTATACTGAATTTTTCCCTGCTCTTATCAGAAAGAACCTCATAACGACGAAACCTCCTCCTGTCGCACCAAATAGCACTTCTCCGTGGTACAAGGCGGATCAGTTTTGTGAATATCATCAAGGGTCGCCGGGGCACAACCTTGAAAATTGTTTTGCTCTAAAGGCGGACGTGCAGAGATTGATTAAGAATGGTACCTTGTCTTTCAAGGATGTTAATCCAAATGTTAGATATAATCCTTTGCCTCGACATGGGGAAGCATCAGTGAATATGGTGGAAGGTTGTCCGGGAAAGTTTCGAGTTTTTCAAGTTGAACACATAAGAGAGTCGTTGATCAGGTTACATCAGAGTTTAAGAAGACTTGCCTTTGTTAGGCATCAACATGATTATGATGTTTGTGAATTTTGTTCAAGAGAGGTTGATTGCCCTATTGTAAAGGAGGATATTCAAAAGTTGTTAGACCAGAGGATTATCACTATTACATATGACAGAGATCCGGAGGATGAAGTGAATGTTATAATACCACAATTCAATTTGCCTGAATCAGTAGAGATCGTTTACGACAGTCAGACTGCACCTGTTGATCCTTTGATCATTTACCCACCTGGTCCTGTGCCTTACAATTCAGACCAAGCTATACCGTATAAGTATAATGCCACAATGATTGAGAATGGGGTAGAAGTCCCTATACCAACAAGGCCGTCTTTTGTTAACATCGCTGATGTGAGTAGAGTTACGAGAAGTGGGCGTGTCTTTGCAGCAGTACCTTTGAAGAGACCAGAAGTTCAAGTCAGGAGGCCCATACCGGCAGAAATTCCAGCGAGAAATGTTGAACCGAGGGTTGAGATAGGCCGATCCAATGAACCTATCCCTCATCCTGAGGATGATGAGATTCTGAAGCTTGTCAAGAGAAGTGAATATAAGATTGTGGACCAACTTTTGCAAACTCCTTCTAAGATTTCTTTGCTTGCTTTACTGAGAGATTCTGGTGCCCATAGAGAAGCTTTGATGAAGGTCTTGGACCAGGCATTCGTGGATCATGATGTGAAGGTTGACCAATTTGATGGAATTGTGGGAAATATTACTTCGTGTAACAATCTTGGTTTCAGTGATGAAGAGCTTCCGGAGGAGGGAAGGAACCATAATATGGCTTTGCATATCTCAATAAGTTGTGGAAATGATACTTTATCAAGTGTGTTGGTAGATACAGGTTCGTCGTTAAATGTAATGCCCAAAACTACATTATCTCGACTCTCATATCAAGGTTCTCCCATGAGACCTAGTGGGGTAATTGTCAAAGCGTTTGATGGTTCTAGGAAGACTGTCATTGGTGAAGTGGATCTTCCTATAGTAATTGGTCCTCATACTTTTCAGATCACTTTTCAAGTAATGGATATTAGTGCCGCCTACAGTTGCCTATTGGGTCGTCCATGGATCCATGATGCAGGGGCAGTCACTTCCACGCTCCATCAGAGATTGAAGTTTGTAAGGCATGGAAAGCTGGTAATGATTGGTGGAGAGTAGGCTATGGTGGTAAGCCATTTGTCATCTTTCTATTTTATTGATGCTGATGAGGATGTTGGAACCCAATTCCAAGCTCTATCTGTTGCTAATAATGAAGTGAAGAAGCAGGGGACATCTATTTCTTCTTTTGAGGATGCGTGCCGAGTGGTTGAAAGTGGTTCGGCTGAAGGTTGGGGCCAGGTGTTGACTTTGCCTGAGAACAAGTCTGGAGAAGGTCTTGGTTTTCATCCCGTGTCTACAAGAGTCAAGCAGGAAGTGGTTACTCGTCCGATACAAGAGGTTTTCCGAAGCGCAAGTTTTATCCATCCGACTCCTCCTGAAGTTGATGCTATAATAGGAGACGATTCTGAAGAGGATTTACCCGATTTTGTGACGCATGGAGTGGTTTGCCAGAACTGGATTGATGTTGATGTTCCTGTTGTGATGCACATTTCTGAGTAATGTTTTGTTTTATTTTTGAAAAAAAATTTCGCTCTTCCCAAGGCGAAAAATATTTGTGTCGGGCTATGTTAAAAATAAATCCTTTTGCTCTGCCCAAGGCAAAAGAGAAAATGTCTGGGCTCTTTGTTTCAAGTATTTCCCTTCATGAATAAAAATGTTGTTTTGTCCACTACTGTTTTATTTTTCACTTTTTCTGGGAAATAGTAATGAAAATTAATTGGTAGTAATGGGAAAATATAATAATTTTTGTTTCATTCATATTAATCGATTTCTAAAATAAAGCATAATCATATGTGCAGATTAATCCATGACTTAACCATTGAAAACAATGATCCTATGCCCTCTCCCAACTTTGAATTCCCTGTGTTCAGAGCCAAAGAAGAGGATGGTGAAGAGATTCCTGATGAAATTTCCCGTTTGCTTGAGCATGATGAAAAGATTATTCAACCATTTGAAGAACCTTTAGAGTTGATCAATTTGGGTGATGAAAAGGATAAAAAGGAAGTCAAGGTCGGAGCATTTCTTATCCCAGAGGTCAAAGAGAAAATGTTGGAGCTTCTCAAAGAGTATGTTGATGTGTTTGCTTGGTCCTACCAAGATATGCCAGGTTTGGACAACGATATTGTGGAGCATCGTTTACCGTTAAGACCTGAATGTCCGCCGATTAAGCAGAAGTTGAGAAGGACTCGTCCCGATATGGCTGACAAAATCAAAGAAGAAGTTCAAAAACAGATTAATGCAGGTTTCCTTGTTACATCGGTCTATCCCCAATGGTTAGCCAATATAGTGCATGTTGCTAAGAAGGATGGCAAAGTTCGAATGTGTGTAGACTATAGAGATCTGAATAGAGCTAGCCCAAAGGATGACTTCCCATTACCGCACATTGACATATTGGTCGACAGTACCGCAAAGTTCAAAGTCTTTTCTTTCATGGATGGTTTCTCTGGTTACAATCAAATCAGGATGGCACCAGAAGATATGGAGAAGACAGCTTTCATTACACCTTGGGGAACATTTTGTTATCGGGTTATGCCGTTTGGTTTGAGGAATGCTGGTGCAACATACCAAAGGGCCATGACTGCCTTGTTCCATGACATGATGCATAAAGAGATAGAAGTGTATGTAGATGACATGATTGCCAAATCACAAACTGAAGAAGATCATTTGGAACACTTATTGAAGTTATTCCAGCATTTGAGAAAGTATAAACTCCGTCTGAATCCCAACAAGTGCACTTTTGGTGTTCGTTCTGGAAGACTTCTGGGTTTCATTGTCAGTCAGAAAGGTATCGAGGTAGATCCTGATAAAGTCAAAGCTATTCGGGAAATGCCCGCACCTAAGACGGAAAAGCAAGTAAGAGGATTCCTTGGGAGACTGAACTATATTTCTAGATTTATATCTCATATGACTGCTACCTGTGGGCCGATTTTCAAGCTTCTCAGAAAGAACCAAGGATGTGTGTGGACAGAAGATTGTCAGAGAGCTTTTGATAGCATCAAAGAGTATTTGCTTGAACCTCCCATTTTGATTCCTCCGGTGGAAGGAAGACCTTTGATTATGTACCTGACTATATTAGAAGATTCCATGGGATGTGTGCTTGGTCAACAAGATGAGACTGGAAGAAAGGAACATGCCGCATATTATTTGAGTAAGAAATTCACAGACTGTGAGTCTCGATACTCATTGCTTGAGAAAACCTGTTGTGCTTTAGCTTGGGCTGCTCGCCGTCTGCGCCAGTATATGATTAACCACACCACTTGGTTGATCTCCAAAATGGATCCGATCAAGTATATCTTTGAGAAGCCCGCCTTATCTGGAAGAATAGCCCGTTGGCAGATGTTGTTATCCGAATATGACATTGAGTATCACACTCAGAAAGCAATCAAAGGGAGTATTTTAGCCGACCAATTGGCTCACCAACCAATTGACGATTATCAATCCATCAAGTTTGATTTCCCAGATGAAGATGTTATGTACTTGAAAGCTAAAGATTGTGAAGAGCCGTTACCCGAAGAAGGACCTGATCCCGAATCGCATTGGGGTTTGATTTTTGACGGAGCTGTAAATTCTTATGGAAATGGAATTGGGGCAATCATCGTCACTCACCGAACAACATGGTTGAATATGAGGCATGTATTATGGGTCTCGAAGAAGCAGTGGATCTAAGGATTAAGATTCTTGATATTTACGGAGATTCGGCATTGGTAATTAATCAAATCAAAGGAGAATGGGAGACTCGTCATCCTGGTTTGATCCCTTACAGAGACTATGCTAGAAGATTGTTAACTTTCTTCAACAAAGTGGAAATACATCATATCCCTAGAGATGAGAACCAAATGGCTGATGCTTTAGCTACTTTGTCTTTAATGTTTCAAGTGAATGGTTGGAACGACGTGCCTACAATCCGGGTTATGCGCCTCGACAGACCTGCTCATGTGTTCTCAGTAGAAGAGGTCACCGACGACAAACCATGGTTCTATGACATCAAACGTGTTCTTCGAACTCAAGAGTACCCGCCTGGGGCATCCAATAAGGATAGGAAGACATTGAGAAGATTAGCAAGAAGTTTCTTCCTCAATGAAGAGGTTTTGTATAAGAGAAATTATGACATGGTCTTGCTCAGATGTGTAGACAGACGTGAAGCAGTCATGCTGATGCAAGAAGTGCATGAAGGATCCTTTGGCACTCATGCCAACGGACATGCAATGGCTAGAAAGATGTTGATAGATGGTTACTATTGGATGACAATGGAATCTGAGTGCTGCAAATATGTGAAGAAATGTCATAAATGCCAGATTTATGCGAACAAGATACATGTGCCACCGACCCTCCTTAATGTTATCTCTTCACCTTGGCCTTTCTCTATGTGTGGCATTGATATGATTGGAATGATTGAACCCAAAGCTTCAAATGGTCATCGTTTCATCTTGGTAGCGATTGATTATTTTACTAAATGGGTGGAAGCAGCATCTTATGCTAATGTAACCAGACAGGTGGTAGTCAGATTTATCAAGAATCAGATCATTTGTCGATACGGTATCCCGAGCAAGATCATCACTGACAATGGCTCGAATTTGAATAACAAGATGATGAGAGAGCTTTGTGAAGAGTTCAAGATCGAACATCATAATTATTCTCCTTACAGACCGAAGATGAATGGGGCTGTCGAGGCTGCTAACAAGAACATCAAAAAGATTGTCCAGAAGATGGTGGTAACTTATAAAGATTGGCATGAAATGCTTCCGTTTGCTCTGCATGGATACCGTACTTCAGTTTGAACTTCAACGGGCGCAACTCCATTTTCACTAGTTTATGGTATGGAAGCAGTACTCCCCGTGGAGGTTGAGATTCCGTCTTTGAGAGTGTTGATGGAAGCTAAACTTTCTGAGGCTGAATGGTGTCAAAGTAGATACGATCAGTTGAATTTAATTGAAGAAAAGAGATTGACAGCATTGTGTCACGGTCAATTATATCAGCAGAGAATGAAGAAGGCTTTTGATAAGAAGGTTCAACCACGCGAGTTCAGAGAAGGTGACCTCGTGCTCAAAAAGATA
This sequence comes from Vicia faba, assembly GCA_948472305.1. Taxonomy (NCBI): domain Eukaryota; kingdom Viridiplantae; phylum Streptophyta; class Magnoliopsida; order Fabales; family Fabaceae; genus Vicia; species Vicia faba. The sequence continues at coordinate 1,020,544,838 of OX451741.1, forward strand.
TTGTCTTTCCAACCTGATTCTAGGGGCAAGTGGGCTCCGAATAATGAAGGACCGTATGTCGTTAAGAAAGTTTTCTCTGGAGGTGCCTTGATTCTCACCAATATGTACGGTGAGGAGCTCCCGTGCTCCATGAACGCCGATGCAGTCAAGAAGTATTTCGCTTAGATTTGAGTTGACAGTTTGCTAAGTTGAAAACCCGAAGGGGCGGCTTAGGCAAGCTTTTGGTCAGACCGGTCTTGGCATTTGAACACATTTTGGAAATTCGAAGTTGTTAGGGAGAATAGTGATCATTGTTTTTGTGTAACCTTTTTCTTTCATGTGCTATTTCCCAAACTTTTGTAAACCGTTGGAGTCGCGTTGTTAGCGAACTACCATCTTATTAATGAAATATTGAGCATTTACCTTTTGTGGGCAAAATTTTAATTTTACGGAAAATATTTGAAACAAAGTATTTAAAATATTCTTATTTTTAAAATGCGTCGTGAATAATGAAAGGAATATTAACAGTTGTTCCGAGGATGGTCAAGCCATGAAATGCAAAACAATACAGTAATTTATCCTTGCATGATGAACATGTCTTATTTCAAAATCGTCATGAGATGTTGGTTGGGTAAACTTGTGTTTCTGGTGGTACTATGTTCGGTGACTCCCCAGCTTTTCCAGTTAAGCGTTGTTTTGGTTATCTTTATTTGGGCGATTTCTTAAGTGTGGTACGCTTTGTCTCATGCCAGTGGTCTATTGGAGATTAGAAGATTGGATTTGATTGCTTTTCTCCTCAGAAGACTTGAGCCTTGTGGCGTGTTACGCTCCGACGTTGCTGTGTGTTTCCAGTTCCAGTTATCTTCCGTCTTTTTTTTAAGATTGGCCGAGTATCTATGTTGTCGTGACATCTTATCATCTTCAAGATATTCCATCTGTTCGTTTTGTCAGCAAACATTCATTTACTCATTTACACTTATATCACGCATGCATATTCACATTTGTCGTTGATTTTGGGTTGTTTTACGTTGTTTTAACACAATATACACGTTCTTTCCAAGTAGAAGGTTAACTTAGGCAGAAAATGTGCTTCCTTTCTAAATTCCCCAACTGAGCTAATCCTCATGGATGATTTTTGATTTAGCTTATCTTGTCCATTTCTGGATAGGATGAATTCCCCAATCGAGTTACTTTCTCATTGGTTGGAGTCTTATTTGACTGTTTCCTTTCTGGTTTATTCCTGGAGGGAGTTGTTGTCTCTTGCATAGGCTATCTCATGATTTTTCCCAGTGAAGTCGCGACCTAGACGGATGATGCATTTATTTTGCACATTTAAGTATGTGATCTCTTCGGGAAGGATTGATTCATGACTCTCTTTGACGAAGATTTTATTCTCTGCCAGTGTCATCGCAATTTCCTTCTAAATTATTCTTCGGAAAACGACAAGTGGCAGCTCTTCACGAGCAACTTGTACGTTATTATTCTTCGGAAAACGACAAGCGGCAGCTCTTCACGAGCAACTTGTACGTTATTATTCTTTGGAAAACGACAAGCGGCAGCTCTTCACGAGCAACTTGTACGTTATTATTTTTGGAAAACGACAAGCGGAAGCTCTTCATGAGCAACTTGTACGTTATTATTATTTTGGAAAACGACAAGCGGCAGCTCTTCACGAGCAACTTGTGCGTTATTATTATTTTTGGAAAACGACAAGCGGCAGCTCTTCACGAGCAACTTGTACGTTATTATTTTTTTGGAAAACGGCAAGCGGCAGTCTCTTTATTTGAGCAACTTGTACGTTATTATTTTTCTGGAATACAGCGAGCGGCAGCTTCTTTATTTGAGCAGCTCGTATGTTATTGGTATTTTTTGGAAAACAGCAAGTGGCGGCTTCTTTATTTGAGCAGCTTGTATGTTATTGACATTCCTGGACGACAGCAAGTGGTAGCTTCTTTATTTGAGCAGCTTTTATGTCATGGTATTTTTTGGAAGACAGCAAGTGGCAGCCTCTTTATTTGAGCAGCTTGTCTGTCATAATATTTTTGGGAAGACAGCGAGTGGCAGCTTCTTTATTTGAGGCAACTTGCGTATCTACAATCTTATTATATCTCAGCATTAATTGGTATATCTCGGGAAATCTCGCAGAGAAGTTTGTCATGAATCTTTAGCTTCAGAAGTTGGTAATCCGTCGCCAGCAAATTTGATACTCTCTGTCTACCATTCACCTTGAGTCGTGAACTCACTGTTATTTTTGGGTCAATAATCTGTTTTATGGCCTATGCAAGATACCTTCTTTGTTAGGGTCAGAGGTCGTATTCCCTCAATTTTATTCGCTGTCAAAAGTCTGTCACTTGAAGTCGATGGCTCGTGTCCCCAATAGTGTATAATCCATGTCTCTGTGTTTTGTTGGTGTTTGATTTCTCCAGCATTGTCTTGTTTCATACAATATCTTTCTCTGTGAATTCAATCACTACATTCATATCAAACATAATGACGGTGTCTTAGGGCAAAAATTTGCGTATTATGTATTTAAGTACCTTCAATCTCGTCGAAACGAAGATTTTAATCTTCATATCTCCGGATAGAAGAAACTTAAATAGGGGCAGCTGTTGTACCCCAAATTTTGACCTAAGATACCATCTCCCATCTGCATCATTACATTGCAAGGGTTTTGACCTATTTTTATCAATTTTCAAAGAGTTTTAAATTCATAACTTTTTCAAGTCGAGAGCTGTTTATTTTTTGAACGCTAAATTTATTAATCGATCAATGCAGACAATGTTTATTAATTATTTATTATCTTAAATTTAAATAATTGGAATTTATTTTCAGTTATTATATAATTTAAAGATTTATAAATAATAAAATAAATATTTGAAAAGAGTTTATTAATTGATCAAACAATGTTATTTAATTATTTATTATTCTAGGTTTAAATAATTGAAATTTTATTTTCAGTTATTATAATTTGGAAGAATTATAAATAATGAAATAATTAATTGGAGAGAAGTTAATTGGTCAATGAGGTTTATTTAATTATTTATCATTCTAAATTTAAATAATTGGAATTGATTTTCAGTTATTATATAATTTAAAGAATTATAAATGATAAAATAAATAATTGGAAAGAAGAAAAGAATTAATTGATAAAATATTGGAGTTTTATTCATTTTATTCTAATTGTTACAATTGTTGTTTAAATACCGTATTTATTTACAACGTATTTACAATAATAATTTTTACAATGTTTAAAATGAAATAAAATTATCCTAATTTTTCTAAGTTCTAAATCTTCATCTTCTATCCAATGCCTCTTTAATGCCCATTTGATTTTTACCTGCAAAGAATTAAAAGAAAAAAGTCAGAAATAAATAGATAATTAAAAGCAGATGATTAATTTAGCGTTCATCATTAAAAGCAAACGGCTGGAATCAGTTTTTACCCTTTTTGTAAATCACGGGATTTCTCCCGGTTCACAAAAAGGGATGAATTTTCATTGACAAATATGAATGCACAAATTTAAATATGCACAAATTCACTCTTGTCAAAATTGCATTTTTCAAAATAAATTGCATAATTAAATCAATTGCATATTTCAAAAGCCAACTGCATATTTCAAAAAAAACAAAACAGCATATGCAATGTTCAAAGACAAAAGTCCAACGTAAACTACCCCAAGCATGTGGGAAGAGGCCAAAAAATAGGCTCCTTGCTGTACATGCATTTGACAAAGAGAAGCATGCAGTTTAAAACCAAATATGCAAGTAATGTATTTTCCATTTTTCATCATTTTCCAGTTTGCTTTTTCAGAACAAATAAAGTACATACATCATTTTAGTGTTTCAATTGTACTTAAGAGAGAGAAGAGAGGAAGAGTGTGGTTTACAGGTTTTTGGCTTAGGCAGAAAAAGAATGAGCAAACAGAACAACAGCATCCAGTAGAGAAAAATAAAGCATGAAAAAGAATAGAAACAAAACTGATGTAACAGTAGAGATGGCAGAATATCAAAGGAAATATAGTTAAAAATTCAAAACCTGAGCCATAAAAGATAAGCCTCAAGACCAACTGTTATAACATTACCAAACCCTTCAAAAAAGGAGAAGAGTTTATAACCTGTTTTCGAGCCTCCAAAACCCAAAAACAAAACTGTCAAACAACATACAAAGCAAAATTCTCAAAGTCCCAAAGCAAGAAACAGAACCTGCTATCTCCAACCGAAACCATGGCCTACAACCATAAAACCTCTAAACCATATCAATGCCACAACCTGCATAAAACCAGAGGAACCTACTGTCCTAAACCATAAAAAACCTCTAAACCATATCAATGCCACAAACCTGCTTAAGTTTTTGAACCAGCACAAACCTGTACCATCCTAAACCATAAAACTTGTTCAAGCCTTACCAAAGCCTTGTTTCAAAAAACCTGTAATGGCCTTAAAAAACCAGTAAAACCAGTAAACTCAAAAGGCCAAACCTGTTGGAACCATAACCAGTTCTAAAGCCAAACCAGAATACCAAATAACACATTCCATCAAACCAATGTCAAGCATCAAGCCTCAAGTTATTCCATCATAGGCGAATGAAGAAAGCGTACAGTAGCAAGGCAAGAAGGTAGAAGAAGGAAAGCTAGTAAAAACAACATTTCAACAATAGCATGTTCAAGGCAACAGAAGCAAGGCCTCAGAAGAGCTTCATCATAGGCCAATGACGAGGCAACAAAATCACAGCAAAAGAAGAAGAGAGAAAAGTATTCAAGGCAACAGTGAAGCAGACAAACAGTAGCAAGAGGAAGAAGAAAGTTTTTGTTTTCAGGAGCTTCATCACTAAACAAAATAAGAAACGAAATACCAGGCAACTGAAGCAAGCGTCACGCGTTTCATCCCGCCGCCTTGGCCTCCTACGCACACGTCCAAACTTCTTTCCTCCGTCTCCAAAGGTACGTTTTTCTCCTTCTCTTTCTTTTGTATACCTCAAATAACCATTGCAATAGAGAATTAGAATCAGAAATGGATGTAAATCAACACATGCAGTAATCAAAAAACCCTAACGAATTGATAACGAAATTGTTACCGTGAATCTGTCGCCCTCACGTTTTGTTGGAGGGAAGAAGAAGCTTGGACATGTTGGTGGCTCGGGCAAGGAGAACTCAGAGGCGAAAGCATGAAGAAGAAGAACACGAGAATAAAAAATGAGCGCCGCTTCTGTGTAAGACCTCAACCCTAATCCACTCTTTTCCTAACTAAACAATGTTTAACCCTAAAAAACAAATTATGAGAATTGGACTGAACCTGTTTTCCTGCCTAAAGCCCAACGTTTTACTTAAGTACACCCCCATCTCTGTTTTTTTTTTGTTTTGGCCCTTGAAACCCCTTTGGCCCATATAAATCATTTATCATCTACCCTATTTTTTATATACCTTTTTTTTCTATTTTATTTTTCTTTAGTTTTTCTTTTAGAATATTATTAGTTTAGTAAGGTTAATCAAATATAGAGATGTATTCAATTAAAACATTTTAATAATTTGACCATTGTTTATTAAGTTTAATTTTAGGTTTATTTAGTAATTTTTTAATATTCCTTTTTTAATTAGGTTTAGGTTAATAGCTTTTAAAGTCTTAATTTGGTTTAAAATTATTTAATAACTCTTAAAAATAATACTTTATATAAAAACTCTAAAAAACATATAAAAAATAAAAAACTTAAAAAATATTTTATTTTCTTTAATTAATTCCCTCGCTTTAATTAATATTAAACAAAAATATAAAAAATGCATGTTCACATCCTTTAGTTTGTTATTTAATCATTATTATGGTTGTATATCATTATCTGCATAATTTTCTGTTAATTATTTTGTCTTTGTTTGTTTATTCCGCTTACGTCTAAATCCAAGAGAAAAATGATTAAATTTGTTGACTTCATGTCCTCAAGTCCAATCACGCGAACATTTGCATTTCATTAAAACTTAGGATAATTTTTCCCCAAATATTCAATCTTTTCAAAACTTATACCTTTTAAGCCAAAACTTCGACATTAGGTCGTCGTATCTTCAAAAAACCGTCCGTACCCCTTTTCGGCCAAAGCAGTTTATTTTTCAATCAAACAAACACAATTTTAATAAATAGATATTTCAAAAGGTTCCTATAGAGTACTATAGATACATTGGGTGCTAATACCTTCCCATTGTATAACCAACCCCCGAACCATAGATCTCTTTTCAAAAACGCCTTGTATTTTTATTACTTTTAAAAGTATTATTTTACATTGCATATTTAGGGTTTTATTTCGCTCTTTTCCCTTTTCCCTTGGAAATAATAAAGCGCGGTGGCGACTCTTGCTTTTGTGAGACGAATTAATCAATAATTCAATCTCCGATTTACCCCGCTACATTTTTTATCGCTACATTGACCACATGTCCCTATAATCGAATTGACTCGAAACTCCAACGACGGTGCTACCTACTTCTCAATAGTGGGATAGTACTGTCTAAAGGACATTTACACAGCTTAATTTCTTTTGAGTAGGTAGAGGTTCTCAGGTACTTGCTCTTTCAAAACAAAAATACTTTTCGCACCTACACTTTGAAGTAGTGAAAAAACACAAGAAGGGGGGGTTGAATTGTAAAACTGAAAATCAATGCAATGAACAAGATATTTTTATCCTGGTTCGTTTGATCTCAAACTACTCCAGTCCACCCGTCAAGGTGATTTCGCCTTTCTCTAACGAGGTCTTAATCCACTATATTCAACTGAATATTACAGACTGCTTTAACAACTGCTAAAGCCTTCTTGATGCAAACCACACCCCAGTTTGTCAAGGAAACACTTTCTTACAAAGAAGATAAATCTAAGTGTGTGAATGTTTTCTACAAAACTGTATCACAACTGTGATGTATACACAACTTAAAGCTTAGAAACTAGATTTCTAAACAATGATTGAATAAGAGAATGTGTAGTGTTTAGCAAACTGAGAGAAGGAAGATTATGATCAGCTTTTAGGCGTGTAAAGATTTTGAGAGCATTAGCCAATTCAATCTTCAAAGTCTTGTTTATATAGCACTGAGATGTTGAACGTTGGAGCAATATTCTTGATTCAATGCTAATAACAAACTTTCCTTATCAAGCAGATCTTGTCTGGAATGAGGCCGTTGGTATTAATTTGCTTTCAATACACAGTACCATTGCTTACTTAATGCAAGTTCTGGCTTGGCTCATTCTGACTCTGCTTAGCTGCTGATGAATTATTGTGTTTCTTTATCAGAGTGTTGAGCGCAGTTCTGTTCATCAGGCTTCAGCATACACGTGAGTTAATCTTCTGATTCTGACATTCTGATATGGCAACTTCTGATGCTGATGTCAGGAACCAAATTTTTCATGCTGATTAGGTGTGATCTTGCTTATACCAATCAGAGTATCTGCAAATCAGAACGTAATAATTTAGGCAGCAGATAGTTCATACATGAATCATATAAATAATATATCTTTTCACTTTGTTATCATCAAAACTTAAACATAGGGTAGTAGATTCAAACTTTGTTCTAACAATCTCCCCCTTTTTGATGATGACAAAAACTAGATATTTTTTAAATGAAAATAACGTGAAAAGGTATCAGAGAGATGCATCAGAGTAAGAGGTTATCAAAGATAAGGGATAAAAAGATATCAGAGTTGAGAGATACTCCCCCTGAGTTTATTACTTCCCTTTTTGATTACAGGTGTTCTTCAGGATCAGATCTTGTTGCCTTTCTTTGAACATCAGAGTATCAGAGTCTTTGACTATCAGAAGCTTTAGATCAGCATATCAGAGCAGAGCTTCAGATCAGCGTATCAGAGCTTTTCTTGTCAGAGCTTTGCTTTGGATCAGAGTATCAGAGCGGATCAGAGCTTCAGAGCTTTTAGTCTTCAGAGTGTCCAGGAGCTTCCTTGTACCTGTAGACTTTGAGCAAAACAGAAAAAAAACATTTTCAAGTATAATAGAGTTAGAATGTTCGAGAATTTCTGTCTTAGTTAACCGTTATTGTTTAAAATATCATTCTTGTTCTCCCCCTTTTTGTCAGCAATCAAAAAGTGTAGGTGATGTGCTAAAACAATTAAGATCAGAAAAACTTGTCATATTAAAAGGTTCAGAATCAAACAAAACATATTCAAACAGTACATCAGAAAATCAAAGAAAACATGAAAATGACATGAATGAAAGAGACTAAGGTTGAGGAGGAAAGCGTGTGAACAAGTTCTCCAGTATGGCTTTGATCTGATCAGCAGTCTCATTCTGCTTGTGCACCATGCTGACAACAGTGTCAATCTTGCTATCCTGCACATCCATTCTTTCTTTCATCTTCTGGTCATTTTCATCCATCCTCTGCTGCAGACGCATGTCATTCAGCTTCAGCTCTTCCAGAGTTTGCCTGTCCAAGGCAGCTTGAGAAACATCAGAAGCAGGAAGCTTCTGAGAGCTTTCTGCAACATCTTCTGCTTGACTTGCTTCAGCTTGAATGGTCTTGTCTTCTTCTGGTTGCACCTTTGAAGCTAGCTGTTTCTCAGACCAAGGTTCACTATCCAGAGGGAGCACAGCTTCCTGAGGCAGCTGACTTTCAACTTCCTTCAGCAGCTTGCTGAAGTTCTGTTGTGCCTGCTCATAGTTGATATCCTGCAACCTGAGGGCTTCAGCACGTACCCAAATTCTGAATTGTGACCAGAGCTGGTCAGAAGCAGCTGGGTCAATCATTCCAGGACAGACTTGCTTCAGAGAAGCAATCCATTGCTGCAAACCTGTTTCAAAATTCATAATACCAGAGCCAACATCTGGTTGTTTTGGTTTTGGGATGGCTATTTTGTGTTTCAGATCAGCAAGACGGTCAAGGCTGGTTAAGTCTATGAAGGTCCTGCTGGGGTTTTCGGTGGTTTGCTTGGCAGCTGTTTGTTTTGGAGATGGAGTGGGAGAATCAGAAATTATGATTGGACTGTTTGGTGTTTTGGGAGTATTTGGTGGTGTAGATTCTGGTGAGGATGGCAACTGGGCCATGGTGACTGTTGTTCCACATGGCAGCTGGATTGCCAGAGGTTGTGGTTCAGATGATTGAGGTGAATGAGGTTCAGAAGGTGGAGGAGTTTGAGTTTCAGAGTGATGAAACTCAGGTTGAGGTGATGGTGGATGAATTTCTGGTTGAGGAGAGGGAGACGGAATTGCTGGTTGAGGAGAAGTTGTTGGAATTTCTGGTTGTTCAGGGATAAGGGGTTCTTCTGGAATTGATGAGAGAGGTTGTTGTTGTTCTGGTTCTGGAGGAGGGACAATTTGTGGTTCAGAGTTTGGATTGGCGGAGTGATCAGAAGTGTGTTGATCAATGTCAGACAACACTTTGTCAATTGCTGATGTTGTTGAGATTGTTGGTTTGGGATGTTTGGTTCTGGGTCTTCTGAGTTTTAATGCCTCAGAAGGGTCATCTTCTGGTTCAGTTTCATCTATTGTTGGGATGGGGATTGAGATTCTATGAGAGGTTGGAGGTGGAATAGATGCTGGAATAGTAGAAGAATTTAAAACAGAAGCAGCAGATAAATTACCTCTTTTCTTGGGTGTCTGCTGGAATGATCCTTCTGAAGGTGCCTTCCTCTTCTTCGTCTTCTTCAGAGTCACTTCTGGTTGAGGTTGATGCAGATCTTTGATAATCAGATTTGGATCTGTACCATCTGCCTTGCACACGTCTAAGTATCTGAGAACCACCTCTGGTTTAGATTCTATCTCAGAAAATAAAGGAAAGTCACTCAGTGGAACTCTTCTGCTGGTGATATCAGCAATAGGAGTAGCTCTGGGTTCAATTTTGATATTCTCTATCAACTTCATTTTCTTCAAGTTCTTCGCGTTCAGAGGCTTCCCAACTGTTGGTTCAATGGTGCTTAACTCTTGAGCTTCTATCAGATGCTCTATCAGCCTATTCTCTGTCAGAATATCTGATATCAACCTTCCAAAGGGTATCCAATCCCTCTTTGTTCTTTCTTCTTCCCTGGTTTCCTTCACGCTTGTTCTGAGGTGGTTGAACAGAAGATGAGCCAAGTTGATTTTTACCTTCTAATCAATAAAGTAGATCAGAAACTGCTGATCCACATTTATGTAATCAAGTGAACTAGTTGGCTTCCTATGGTTGAAGCACCCCAGAATTATTTTTGCCCAAACTCTGTGATGATCCTTCAGATCTTTGATCTTGCTGCTGGGCACCCCATGGGTGAAAATCCTTTTAGCTATCACGCCCACGTCAGCACATCTCTCAGCCATATCAATACAGCGGACTCCACCGCCACTGTAACCGATTAACCTTGCTATGTGATCCTCAGTGATCACAATCTTCTTCCCCATAACGAAGGAGGTGACTAGATGCGTTGAAGCCTTCGCATGAATCCAGAACTCCTTGACTAACATAGGGAATGTTGGTCCAACCAACCTGTCAAAATACCTTTCCCATTTCTGTGCCCTAACTTCTTCTGTTAGGTCAAAACCGTTCTCCTTCAAGCTTCCAAAATCAATGATCAATTCAGATAACACTTCAAGATTCTTCATAGGAGTGAGGAGTGTTTTGAATGGCACTTGATACTGTTCAGATGATGCTTTCTTCTGAGGACCTGCAGAAGCACTGCTGGAGGTTGCCATGTTCACACTAAAAGATTTTGAGAAGAAACTGAGAAAAGGGTTTTGCAAGAGATGAACACAGAAAAATGCAGAGAATGCTTGAGAATTAGTGAGAAACTGTAAAGAATTAGAATGAGAGTTTAATGTGTTTAAATAGAGTTCAGAATATTTTGAAAAAATAAACGTTTTTAAGAAAGAGAAAAATCATGATTGCGTTTTAAAAGCATGATTACTTTTATTAAATGCTTGCTGATTTTGGGGGATTTTAGAAAGATACTTAAAAACGGTTACCAGACATGTGTCTCAATGCACCCAATCAGCGTTTTGCCTTCTCAGAAGCGTGCACGCGTTCTGCTTCAGAGATTTGCTGATGATTGGATGACACTTGTTTGATGTAGTGATCAGCACGTCTGTCTTTGAGCTTAGACTCTCAGATCTTTAGACTTGCATCTGATACAACCTGCATGTTCTATCTTTCTGAAAGAAGATTGATCATAAGTTCACAGTAAAACAATTACATTCTGAAGGTAAATATATGGAATTAAAACATTTTCACTCTGGACATACTTTCATGCTGAGATGTTTCAGAATGAAATTAAACCTATCTTCTGAAAGGGATTTAGTAAAGATATCAGCCCATTGATGGTCTGTATCTATAAATTTTAAGTTCAAAATTCCTTTCTGAATATAGTCCCTAATGAAGTGATGTTTTATTTCTATATGCTTAGCTCTAGAATGTAAAATGGGATTCTTACTTAAGCAAATAGCAGAAGTATTATCACAGAGTATAGGAATGTTACTCTCAAAAATCTGGAAGTCTTCAAGCTGACTTTTCATCCAGAGCATTTGTGTGCTACATCCTGCTGCTGCTATGTACTCAGCTTCTGCTGTTGATAGTGCAATTGTTGATTGCCTTTTGCTGGACCAAGAGATCAGATTTTCTCCCAGAAACTGGCAGCTTCCAGAAGTACTTTTACGCTCCACTCTGTCTCCAGCAAAGTCAGCATCGCAGTAGCCTACTAAGCTGTAATCACTAGATTTTCTATAAAACAAACCCAGATTAGTAGTACCTTTCAGATACTTGAAAATTCGCTTAACAGCTGTTAAGTGAGATTCTCTAGGATCTGATTGGAATCTAGCACAGATACAAACACTGAATAATATGTCAGGTCTTGAAGCTGTCAGATAGAGGAGAGAACCAATCATACCTCTGTAGACTTTCTGTTCTACATTTTTGCTTACCTCTTCTCTTTCCAGAATGCACGTGGGATGCATTGGAATCTTTGATGGCTTACATTCTGAGAGGTCAAATTTCTTCAGAAGATCTCTGATGTATTTTCTCTGATGAATGTAAGTTCCCTCTGGAGTTTGATTGATCTGAATTCCTAGAAAGAATTTCAGTTCCCCCACGAGGCTCGTCTCAAATTCTGCCTGCATACACTTAGCAAATTTTCTTCCAAGAGAAGGATTAGTAGAACCAAAAATAATATCATCAACATAAATTTGACAGACTAAGATGTCATTCTTAACTGATTTACAGAATAGAGTAGTGTCCACTTTCCCTCTGGTGAATTCATTTTCTAATAGAAAGTTACTTAGCCTTTCATACCAAGCTCTGGGAGCTTGTTTCAGACCATATAGTGACTTCTTTAGTTTGAAAACATGTTCTGGATGTTTTGTATTTTCAAAACCAGGGGGTTGGTGTACATAAACTTCTTCTTCTATATAACCATTTAAGAATGCACTTTTGACATCCATCTGATACAGAGTGATGCCTCTATTAACAACAAATGAAATTAAAAGTCTGATAGATTCTAACCTGGCGACTGGAGCAAAGGTTTCTGTATAGTCTATCCCCTATTGCTGACTATAACCTTGTGCAACCAGTCGTGCCTTGTTTCTGATGACTTCACCTTGTTCATTTAGCTTGTTTCTGAACACCCATCTTGTTCCAATGACGTTGAATCCTTTTGGACTGGGAACGAGATCCCATACGTCGTTTCTGGTGAATTGATTCAGCTCTTCTTGCATTGCCAGAATCCAGTCATTATCCAGAAGTGCTTCATCAATAGAAGAAGGTTCAATCAGAGACACAAGTCCCATGAGAGTTTCTTTAGAGTTTCTGAAGCTTGCTCTTGTTCTGATTGGATCTTCCTTTATTCCTAAGATAGTCTCTTCTGGGTGATCCAAGCTGCTTCTGGGTAATCTCTTCTGAGGTTGATCAGCAGCTGTTGTAGGATTGCTAGTAGTGCTCCTTTCAGACGTTGAAGGGGTGTCTGTGTTGAGAGCTTCTGATGACTTGTCTTCAGAACCTGTAAATTCAATTTCCATACCTGCAAAAACTTCATTCTGCTTTGACTTTTCAGAGTCAAGCTTATCATCAAAACGAACACTGATTGATTCTTCCACAATCTGTGTTTCTGTATTGTATACTCTGTACCCTCTCGAGCGTTCAGAGTATCCTAACATAATACACTTCTGTGCTTTAGAGTCAAACTTGTTCAAATAATTCTTTGTATTTAATATAAAGCAAGTACATCCAAATGGATGAAAATATGAAATGTTGGGCTTTATGTTCTTCCACAATTCATATGGAGTCTTTTCCAGAATAGGTCTTATTGAGATTCTATTCTGAATGTAGCACGCTGTGTTTATTGCCTCTGCCCAGAAGGTCTTAGTAACGTTTGTCTCATTGATCATGGTTCTGGCCATTTCTTGCAATGTTCTGTTCTTTCGTTCTACAACTCCATTTTATTGGGGAGTTCTAGGACAAGAGAAATCATGCAGAATGCCTCTGTCATTAAAGAATGACTCAAAATCTTTGTTTTCAAATTCTCCACCATGATCACTTCTGACTTTAACGATTCTAAGATCCTTTTCATTCTGAACTTGGTTACAGAAGGTAACAAACACAGAGTGTGACTCTTCCTTGTGTCTTAAGAACTTTACCCATGTCCATCTGCTATAGTCATCTACGATTACTAACCCATACTTCTTTCCACTGACTGAAGCAGTTTTAACTGGTCCAAATAAGTCAATGTGCATAAGTTCTAATGGCTTAGAGGTAGAAACAACATTTTTGGATTTAAAAGACGGTTTTGCAAACTTGCCTTTCTGACATGCTTCACACAGAGCATCTGAATTGAACTTCAAATTAGGAAGTCCTCTGACCAGATTGAGTTTGTTAATCTGAGATATTCTTCTCATACTAACATGCCCCAATCTTCTGTGCCAGATCCACTGCTCGTTGTTAACAGACAGAAGGCATTTTACATTCTGACTCTTTAGTTCAGAAAGTTTGATTTTGTAAATGTTGTTTTTCCTCTTACCATTAAACAGGATAGTCCCATCTTTCTGACTAACAACTTTACATGATTTTTGATTAAAGATTATATCATAACCGTTATCACTTAATTGACTTATGGATAACAGATTATGCATCAATCCATCTACTAGCAGAACATTATTAATAGAGGGAAGATTTCCATTACCTACAGTTCCAGAGCCAATTATCTTTCCCCTCTGATTGCCTCCAAAACCAACATGGCCTCCAGGCTTAAGTTCCAGGCATTGGAACATATGCCTTCTTCCCGTCATGTGTCGCGAGCAGCCAGAGTCCAGGTACCATGTCTGGTGTTTCTGACTTGCTGCTAAAGATATCTGCAACATGTATTATTTTATCCTTAGGTACCCAGATTTTCTTGGGTCCTGATTTGTTAGTTTTACCAAAACTCTGGTTGAATTTTGGTTTCACAGAGTGCTTACTGCTAGTGTATTTAATATCATGTGTGTGACCATACACAAAATGTGAATTCAGAGGAGTGTGTTTAATGGTTAAGTCCATGACATTCTTTGGTGTAGGAACCTTACCTTGGTATCCTATTCCTTTCCTGCCGTTTCTACTAACTCCATAGATCATTGAAGCCATTTTGCTTATATCTATGCTTTTAGCAAGGAACTTCTGGAAACTATGATCATACTCCTTGATGATCTCATCAGCGTTGCTGGGAGTTTCATAAATTGGTTCCTTCTGAGAGTTTTTTAAAGTGTTTTCTAATTTTGAAATCTTATTTCTCAGCTCAGAATTCTCCAATTTGAGACTCTCAGTCTTATTAGAGTCAGATTCAAGATTCCTTTTCAGGTCTCTGAATTTAACTCTAATTTGCTGATACCGTTCCAGAATCTCATTAAGGCTTTCAGCAAGTTCAGCCTTGGTAAAGTTAACAGCAAAGTTAGGAAATACCTCTTCAGTATCTGATTCTGAGTCTGATTCAGAAGCTTCACTATCTTCTGAGATGTTAGCCATGAGAGCTATGTTTGCCCTCTCATCATCTGATTCTGAGTCAGCTTCAGACGAGTCAGAGTCATCCCATGTAGCCATGAGACTTTTCTTCTTCTCTCTTCCAAACTTCTTTTTGGGCTTTTCCCTCTGAAGCTTTGGGCAGTCACTCTTATAGTGTCCTTGCTCATTGCACTCATAGCAGATGATGTCCTTGGTGTTTGGCTTTTTGCTACTAGAGGAGCCTTCAGATCTTCTGTATCCAGAGGAAGAATCTGTCTTTCTGTATCTGGAAGAAGACTCGTTCTGATCAGATCTTCTGGGATTCCTGAACTTCCTTTGTCTTTGCTTCCACAGTTGATTTACTCTTCTGGAGAGGAGGGAGAGTTCGTCTTCTTCTGATGAGGATCCATCAGATGTTTCTTCAACTGCCTGCAAAACTTTAGACTCAAATTTTTTGTTAGATTTTAATGCTAAAGGCTTACCTTGCTTCTGAGGCTCGTCAGCTTCTAGCTCTATCTCATGACTTTTGAGGGAGCTGATAAGTTCCTCCAGAGTGATTTTGTTGAGATCTTTAGCTAGCTTCAGAGCTGTAACCATTGGTCTCCACTGCTTGGGTAAACTTCTGATGATTTTCTTGACATGGTCAGCAGTAGAGTATCCTTTGTCCAGAACCTTGAGACCAGCTACCAGAATCTAGAATCTTGAGAACATTGTTTCAATGGATTTAGATTCTTCCATTTTGAACGCCTCATACTTCTGAATGAGCGCCAGAGCTTTAGTTTCTTTGACCTGAACGTTGCCCTCATGCGTCATTCTGAGTGAGTCAAAAATGTTCTTTGCTGTGTATCTGTTGGAGATCTTTTCATATTCAGTATAGGAGATGGCGCTGAGGAGGATGGTTCTGGCCTTGTGGTGATTCTTGAAGTCACGCTTTTGTTGGTCAGACATTGTTTTTCTATCAATCTTCTGACCGCTTGCATTCACAGGGTGCGTGTATCCATCTGTCACCATATCCCGCAGATCAGCATCATGTGCCAGAAAGAAGCTTTCAATTCTGTCTTTCCAGTAATCAAAGTTTTCTCCATCAAAGACTGGAGGTTTGCCGCTGAATCTGTCTCTATCCTCATTGTTGTCATTGCTGGTGTGAGAATAGTTTCCTGCCATTGTATTTTTCTGACGCTGGATCTTGTACTGACACGGTTAAGTGTTTTAGCTCAGAACCAGGAGCTCTGATACCAATTGAAGTAGTGAAAAAACACAAGAGGGGGGGGGGGGTTGAATTGTAAAACTGAAAATCAATGCAATGAACAAGATATTTTTATCCTGGTTCATTTGATCTCAAACTACTCCAGTCCACCCGTCAAAGTGATTTCGCCTCTCTCCAACGAGGTCTTAATCCACTATATTCAACTGAATATTACAGACTGCTTTAACAACTTCTAAAGCCTTCTTGATGCAAACCACACCCCAGTTTGTCAAGGAAACACTTTCTTACAAAGAAGATAAATCTAAGTGTGTGAATGTTTTCTACAAAACTGTATCACAACTGTGATGTATACACAACTTAAAGCTTAGAAACTAGATTGCTAAACAATGATTGAATAAGAGAATGTGTAGTGTTTAGCAAACTGAGAGAAGGAAGATTATGATCAGCTTTTAGGCGTGTAAAGATTTTGAGAGCATTGGCCAATTCAATCTTCAAAGTCTTGTTTATATAGCACTGAGATGTTGAACGTTGGAGCAATATTCTTGATTCAATGCTAATAACAAACTTTCCTTATCGAGCATATCTTGTCTGGAATGAGGCCATTGGTATTAATTTGCTTTCAATGCACAATACCGTTGCTTACTTAATGCAAGTTCTGGCTTGGCTCATTCTGACTCTGCTTAGCTGCTGATGAACTGTTGTGTTTCTTTATCAGAGAGTTGAGCGCAGTTCTGTTCATCAGGCTTCAGCATACACGTGAGTTAATCTTCTGATTCTGACATTCTGATATGGCAACTTCTGATGCTGATGTCAGGAACCAAATTTCTGATGCTGATTAGGTGTGATCTTGCTTATACCAATCAGAGTATCTGCAAATCAGAACGTAATAATTTAGGCAGCAAATAGTTCATACATGAATCATATAAATAATATATCTTTTCACTTTGTTATCATCAAAACTTAAACATAGGGTAGTAGATTCAAACTTTGTTCTAACACACTTTTTTGACAAAAGTTTTCAAACAACACTTCATACACTCTTGAGGACAGATACAAGAGTTAAATCGAAGTTTTCAAACGAAACTCTTTTCAAAACCCACAAACACAAGAAAAGCAAAACATTTTGAAAACATAGTGAGAAAGTACCTAAGAGCCCGTGGATAACGACGGATAGAAAGGGTGCTAACACCTTCCCTTTCTATAATCTACCTCCCGAACCCGAGAAACATTTCGAAAAGGAATTTTGTTGTGCTTTTGTCCTTTCCTTGTTGGAGAAAATAAAAGACCGTGGCGACTCTTGCTTACCGCGACATTTTGCGAAACGCAAACGCGGACCAGCATTCTAAAACAGTCAGTTCTATTTCCACCGATCACAGGCAAGAAGAGGTGAAAGCTCTCATCACAAGGGGCATGGTCATGGGGAATCCGGAGGGCACCAATGATGATCAGTTGGAAAGGCTACAAACTGAAATAGCCATAATGAGGGTCCAAATGATGGGACAGCTGGTGGGCCAGATGGCTCTTATCCAAAATCTGGCTCAAGGACAAGAAGAGCTGAAAGTTCTTGTCAACCAACTTCGTCAGGACGGTTGCAACCGTATGGGTCAAACAATCAGGATTGGAAATCAAGTCAATGCTCAGCCTCCCATGAGACAAGAAGACGAAAGACCTTCCTAATTTGCTTCCACATCACGAGGCCAACAAAAACCTCGCCAACAACAACAAAGGAATCAGTGCAAGGAGGTTACACCTAAGAGACAATTTACCAAGGTTGGCATGTCGCTAGCTCAGGTGCTACAACACTTGTTGAAGGCGGAGCTAATTACCTTAAAGGCTCTTCCCCGAAATCCCAACACTGATGCTCCTAGTTACTGTCCCAATGAGAGGTGTGCATACCATTCTGATGGTCCTGGGCACGACACGAACAATTGTTGGGCTCTGAAGAACAGGATTCAAGACCTAATTGACGAAGGAGTGTTGGAGTTTACACAAGACGATTAACTGGAACTTTTCTATCACCCCTCAAGGGCATCCACATGAAGCAACGATCTGGGCGAGGAAATTTTCTGTTCATTTGAATTTTCAATTGTAATTCCTTTTATTATGCAAACAATTATCTATTAATGTCAAACTTTGTTTCATTAATGCATTGCATATGTTTGTCTTGAATTCATCCATCCGCTTTCACTATATTTAAGCTATGCTTATATTCTCTTTATGACTTTCAACTCTTGCTAAAAGTTACAAGCCTTTAGAGGGAGGATGACGAAAACAATGCCATAATCTCATACAGTATGCTTTTGGACAGACCTTGATGACGATTTACATGCATTCTTTCAAATCCTAAATAGTGGAGTTATAAGGAAGATAATCCCAAGTAAACCCCTTCGAGCCAAAGAAGTAGAAGTTTTTCTGTTTTAATACAAATTGAAACCTTTAATCAAAACCTGGGGCAGGGTAGTCTCTCAGTTAATTCAAACGTGCGTTAAGCCGCAAACTCTCATCTCGTAATGCAGCGAATGACATCAAGAAACATTCCTCTAGAATCAAAAGACGGTGATGGTTCCCTATCACATAGGCAGTCATTATCTCTCAAAAAAGAAAAGCCCACAAAGTCAAAACCTACAAAGGAGGCTTAAGAAAAACTAGGGCATCCCGCTGACCGTAATCTCAAAACAAGAACAGTCAGGCAAAAAGCAGGGATAATAAATAAAAAAGAGGTCACTACAAATCCTCAACAACATGAAAAATGTTGCAAAGATGATTGCCTTTCAACAAATTTAAACTTGTTTGAACCATCACCAAAACGTCATCCCAGACTCAATTGGAGTTCAAACGTACAATTACCTGAGCTTAGGACTGAAGAACATCATGAAGAACGGGTGGGTACAAATACATTTGAGCCTTTCCCATTTGTTTCTTAAACCGTGAACCAAGCCACGTTACAACCCTTCAAAAGTCCTAATTGAAGCATGTGTTAGTTCGAAAGCATACTGTTACAAAAGGTATCCTGACTCCTGTAAGGCTTTACTCTAAATCTTGAGTTTAAATTTTTCTTACAAAATTTCTTTACTCGCTAAAATGCATTTTCAAAATTTCAAGACAAACATAAACTTTGCATTACTTGAATATCACTGTTTTCATATGGCTATTTGTTTGACAGTGGAGAAATTCACACAATGAATATCCAACGAACGAAAGCTCTCTCAGTGAACCAAAATCAATTCAAGTGGGATGACACTTCCATTGAAAAACTCATATCAACAAAGGGGTGTGACTTGTCTACTATCCAGCACACCTGGGGCAGTCCAGTCAAGATTCCCAGAAATATCCCAAGAATTGCAGAGTAACCAGGGGCAAGTCTCCATCACTTGGGGCATTGAACGTCAATCTTAGCAAAGAGTTACATACAATCAAACATTTTTGGCAATACCACAAACATTGACTGCTAGGGGAAATGCCAAGTCTCCCCAAAGTCCTTCTCATAGGATGATTTCCTAGCAAGAGTTTAATCTCTGAAAACCTTTCCCCAGCTCAGACAACCTCAAGAATCCTCGAGGACTTTCCCCCAACGAAGTCGTCACCTCTCAAACAGACCGGCAACAGGGTGTATTTCCCTAACAAATGGCAGAAATCCCCAGCTTGAGTTTTCCTCTCCGACTACTACAAATCAAAGGACCACAAATCCTCTTCCCCAGTAGGCTACTCTACAATCCCCGCCGAGTTACTGTGAAACCTGGACCCGATCAGATATCAGTTCAACTTCGACTCCAGTAGAGCAACAGACAACCTAGACTCCTGAACTCTTTTCCCAAGCAGGAGTAAACGTTCTCCCCACAGAGTTTTCAACTGTCCCCAACGGATTTATCCTCAACAAAACAGGGATCCCCGGTGGAAACATTTTGAGCAAAGTTTGAAGACACACTTACATCTCAATAACATTCATAACATATGCATACAAAATACATATAACATAAATCTCATTTATTTTGAGAACATCATTACACAATGCATACATCATGACATTGCATACAACTAACTCTTTACCTTTTCAGGAAGGATCGATCGACAGATAAAGGTTATCATCCTTTTGAGCTAGTAATCGTCCAAGATTCCTTCATCATCCTGCTGAGGTAGTAATCATCCAAGATTCCTTCATCATCCTGCTGAGGTAGTAATCATCCAAGATCCCTTCATCATCCTGCTGAGGTAGTAATCGTCCAAGATTCCTTCATCATCCTTCTGAGGTAGTAATCGTCCAAGATTCCTTCATCATCCTTTTGAGGTAGTAATCGTCCAAGATTCCTTCATCATCCTGCTGAGACAGTAGTCATCCAAGATTCCTTCATCATCCTTTTGAGGTAGTAATTGTCCAAGATTCCTTCATCATCCTGCTGAGGTAGTAGTCATCCAAGATTCCTTCATCATCCTGCTGAGGTAGTAATCGTCCAAGATTCCTTCATCATCCTGCTGAGGTAGTAATCGTCCAAGATTCCTTCATCATCATGCTGAGGTAGTAATCGTCCAAGATTCCTTCATCATCCTTTTGAGGTAGTAATTATCCAAGATTCCTTTATCATCCTGCTGAGGTAGTAATCGTCCAAGATTCCTTCATCATCCTACTGAGGTAGTAGTCATCCAAGATTCCTTCATCATCCTTTTGAGGTAGTAATTGTCCAAGATTCCATCATCATCCTGCTGAGGTAGTAATCGTCCAAGATTCCTTCATCATCCTTCTGAGGTAATAATCGTCCAAGATTCCTTCATCATCCTTTTGAGGTAGTAATCTTCCAAGATTCCTTCATCATCCTACTGAAGTAGTAATCTTCCAAGATTCCTTCATCATCCTTTTGAGGTAGTAATCGTCCAAGATTCCTTCATCATCCTGCTGAGATAGTAATCATCCAAGATTCCTTCATCATCCTGCTGAGGTACTAATCGTCCAAGATTCCTTCATCATCCTGCCGAGGTAGTAATCGTCCAAGATTCCTTCATCATCCCGCTGAGGTAGTAATCGTCCAAGATTCCTTCATCATCCTGCTGAGGTAGTAATCGTCCAAGATTCCTTCATCATCCTATTGAGATAGAAGTCACCTTAGATTCCTTCTAGAGACAGTTCAGATGTGATCCAGATATGGCTGACATTCTGATACTTATTCAAAATACAGTCCATATACGATCCAGATACGGATGCCATCCTGATACTCATTTAATTTCAACCCTTCAGATACAGTTCAGATACGCTCCAGACACGAACGTCATTCTGATACTCATTCAGATTCAATTCTTAGATACAGTTCAGATACGCTCCAGATACGGATGCCATCCTGATACTCATTCAGATTCAAATTTCAGATACAATTCAGATACGCTCCAGACACGGACGCCATTCTGATACTCATTCTTTCAACTTACAAATTACAACACAAACAAGCATTCTGGATGGCATCTATAAGCCCATCTCCGACAATTCTCCTTTGCTTCTCAAAATGGCATCTTTAAGCCCATTTCCTTATGCAATCGACCAGTGCATCATTAAGCGCAAATTTCTGGGCACTCTAGTGTTCAATCATCTTCTACTTTCAAGCCGTGAACGACAAACGCGTCAATCTCGCTTTTCAAGTTCAAGAAGATTAAACAAGGGCAGTTGTTGTACCCCAAAATTTACCATCTCAATTCT
Organism: Vicia faba; assembly: GCA_948472305.1. Taxonomy (NCBI): domain Eukaryota; kingdom Viridiplantae; phylum Streptophyta; class Magnoliopsida; order Fabales; family Fabaceae; genus Vicia; species Vicia faba. The sequence continues at coordinate 1,020,566,603 of OX451741.1, forward strand.
CAAGGCTTTTCTTACAAATATTTCAAGGTTCAAGATTGAACAAGTGCATTGGGATTTTCCAATACCAAAATTAAAAGGAAACTGTCAAAAAGGGAGAAAACAGATAAAAATAACATTTTGACAAATTTGGAGGAAAACATGTCTCCTTCGATTCAGCACCCGTCAATTGACTCTTGGCCTCCTTCAATTGCTCAAAATGGCTGCTAGCGTGCCTCTTTCTCCTGAGCATGTGACTTCTTGTTGCAGACTTTGTTTGTGTCTTTTGCTGCCTGCATGCTTGCTTTGAAAACCAATTTTTGTTGCCACAAGTGTCCCATGCAGGGCAAGCCTTTCGATTGGATAAGTATGCTGCCTGCATGCTTACAATCGAAGGCCATGACCTATGGCCACATGTACACCCTGGAAGGCAAAGTCTTCGTTTGGACACAAGTTCCTGCATGCAAGTCTTCGTTTGGGCACTCACCTTCTGCGTGCCTGCACGCAAACTTCAGTTGAGCAAGAGCCTCCTTTGAATGCAACTTGGGTATGTCTTTCATTTTGAACTTAAAGCCTCATTCGAATGCAAGTTTAGGTACATCCTTCATTTGTATTTGAAACCTCCTTCGAATCCACTTGCACCAAGGGCCTCTTACAAACTTTGCCTCTCACAAGTTTCGTTTGAGCCAAGAGATATCTTCATACAAGATTTGACTAAGTTCTTGCTTCCCTTGAAGGAACACCCTTCGACTCAAAAGCCAGGAACTTCCCTCACTCTAAAAGGCAATGACTCCCTTTATGTTTGTTTTGATCCAAGCTTTGACTCGGCATTAGCTTCCTTCGAGTAAGCTTGTTTCGACCATAAGCTTCGACTGATGCAAAGGCTTCCTTCGAACAAGTGTGCTTCGATCTCATTCTTGCATTCGACTCAAGACCAAATCTCATTTTCCAGGCTATGTTTCTTCTGAATCTTTACATAATCAGAGGTTTGTACAAGGGTTTTAAACTTTGTCTTTTGGATAATACTATCCTTGGTTAAAGGCTACATACCCTTTCTTTTCATAGAAAGTACTTTTATCACAAAAGCAGCTTTCCACCTGAATATCGTCTGAACGAAAAGCAGGGCCAGAGGCACAAGTCTAATCAACTGCCAACAGGCCCCCCACTTGCATCTTTCACGTTACCTATTATTTTATTGTTTTGCAAGGTTGTCTACTTCAAATATGTCCATACTTTTCTCTATAAATAGAGGAACATGTGCAAAGCTAAGGGGGGATCTTTGGACCAGAGGAACGGATCCCCCAAATTTTCTCAAACACAAAAAAACTCTCAAGTTCATAAACACTTGAGAAATCACAAAAATCCCAGAATCACATTAATCTCCTTCAATTATGAAGAACAACCACATTTCAGTCTCCTTCGAATCAAAGAAGCATCACACTTGCTTTTTTCTCTTCCTTCGAATCCAGCAATCCAAGCACAGCTATTGACCTCCTCTTTCGAATCCAGCATCCTGGGCCTCCACTCAAGGTCCCACATCCATTCAAGGCCTGAAGCAAGGTAAGTTATTCTTACCTTTGAACTTTTCGTTTCATGGCATAATAATTTTCCCTTTCGTTTGAAACATGTACATACCACTGTTCCTTTTGATTCCATCCTTTTAACATATTTTTCATAGCTAACCCTTTCATTTTGCTTTCTGTTTACCTGAACTTGCTTTAACTATTAAACTGTTTACAAGACAAATACTAGCATGGCCTCAGGCCATGTTGCCATTTAATGCTTTAAATGAAAGAAACGGGAAACAGGAAATAGGAAACGAAGCTTCTGGCTTCTACCCTCTTTCTCCAGGTCAAACGAAAGAGACAACCAGGAGGAAAACCATGTTGACTTCTAGGCCCAAACGAAAAGAATGCCTTCACTGATTCCAGGCTCAGTCGAAAGGCATTCCCTCACTTCTTTCAACCTCCAGTCGAAGAAGGCAACAAGGCAGAACCAGAAGGCTTCGCCATACACATACTTATCCAATCGAAGGCCATGACCTCACTGGTGCTAGCCCTAATCGAAGGAGGCCAACAAAATGAAAATCGAAGGGTGCTCCTTCCTGAATCGAAGGATCTCTTTTTTACTTCTTTTTATCTTATTTTTTTCCTTTACATTTCTATGCACTTCAATATGGTTGTAATAGTGTAGGATTTATATTTTTGCACTTTTTATTACTTTTGTACAAATGCTAGTAATTAGGTGTGTATGGAAAAATAAAAACAACAAGTAGACAACCCCTAATCAAAGACTAAATGCATGCAAATCAAACACATTATTCACACATGCACCTCTAGGGTAATCTCACTTGTTGTCTCGAAAATAGTCATGTCCCTCGAATATGGGGCGATTTAGCAAAGACCCTCGATAAAAGATCGTAGTCCCTCGATAACCCTCGATGTTGCCTTTGGTAAACACTCTAGTCCCTAAAACGACATTGCTAAAACATCCCATATGTTGCCTTTTATGACTATACAAACATCCCAACGCTCGTCCCTTTACATCCAACGATGGGGCTTCTTACCAAATCAATGGTAAGATAGAAATATATAAAGGAGGAGGAAAATAACATCTAAGACCTTTTGAGTAGGTAGGTTTGCTCTTAGTTACTCACTTGCTCACAACAAAAACATTTTTACACCAACACTCTCATTTGAAACATTTTTAAAAGACAACACTTTATATGCATTCTTATAGAAACGAAAATCATCACAAAGACACCTTTTCAAAATCACTTTCAAAAAACACATCTCAGAAACACCTTTTTGAACTATTTTTGAAATAAACACTTTGTATGCGTTCTTATAGAGACGAGAACCATTACGAAGTTCCATTTTCAAAAATACATTCAAAAACCACACACAAAGCACAATTTCAAACAAAAGCAAGTGATCTAGAAAGTAACTAAGAGCCCATGGAAAACCATGGATGAAAAGGGTGCTAATACCTTTCCTTTTCATAATCTACCCCCCGAACTCAAAAAAATCTCAATGGTCTTTCCTGTGCTTTTTCACCTTTCCTTTTGGATAAAAGAAAAGTCGGTGGCGACTCTTGCTAACCGCAACATTTGTGATAAAATGCAAAACCCTCAAGTCAGTTCTCCCACTGTATCACACTAAGATACTTTGCAACATTGCTAATCATGGTTATACGATGATCCACGCCCGTCCCGTTTACATCCAAAGATAGGGTTGCTTACCAAATCAATGGTAAGACAACAATGTCAAAGGAAAAGAAAATGAACAAGAAATACATTTGAGTAGGTAGGTTACTCCTAGTTACTTGCTCCATTTCAAAACAAATATCCTTTCTATTTTCAAAACAAACACCTACACACTTTCAAACATCTTACAAACATTGAAAATATTTTTAAAAAGACAAACATCTTTGTATACATTCTTACGAACGAGAATCATTACAAAAATTGCCTAAACAATAGCCTATTTTACAAAATACTTTCAAAAAACCACACAAAGCACAATTTCAAACAAAAGCAAGTGATCTAGAAAGTAACTAAGAGCCCATGGAAAACCATGGATGAAAAGGGTGTTAATACCTTCCCTTTTCATAATCTACCCCCCGAACTCAAGAAACAATCTCAAAGGTCTTTTCTGTGCTTTTTTACATTTCCTTTTGGATAAAAGAAAAGTCGGTGGAGACTCTTGTTAACCGCAACATTTGCGATAAAACGCAAAAAAATTAAGTCAGTTCTCCCACCGTATCACAGAACTGGCGACTCTGCTGGGGATAATTCTAAAAGTGGGGTTACCTTAGGGTTTATATCACATTTACTTGCTTACATTGTTTGATTTGTATGCTCTACATTATGGTTCTTTGTTTGGGTTTGAATCCTCTACCCGGATTTGGGATACATTATAGGTAAGTAGTAATATGTTGTGGAAACTGTGCGGGGTATACCGACATGGTCTAAGAAATAGCTACGTTAGTGCGACATATTTGTGGGTACCGGTAGCCTTTGAGTTAATAAAAGAGAATACGGGGCCGCTGAGTGATGTCATGAAGCACTAATGAACTTCTAGAACCTTTACTTGACCAACTTGGCCTTTAGGATGTAGTGAGATGACCGACTTTGGTGCAGTCCGAAGTTGGTAGATACTCGATACTACACTCATTGAGGTTTGGTTTCTTGGGATATTTAGGTCACCATTAAAGAGGCTCGAGCTGAAACAATGGCCAAGGAAACAATCCAGTGATATTGAGCTCATTAGAACCCGATTACTATTGCTAGGACAGGTTTAAGCCAACTAAACTTCAAGAGGGTACTTACCTATAAAACTCCATGCAAGCCTAAACTAAGGACTTGTTTGCTTTTCTTGTATATGCATACTTTTACATAACATCATGGACATCATGAACATCATATACATCCACTAACCATTTCAAGGATTTTGGGGATTCATCTTTATTCTTGTTTTGTAGGATATGGATTCACTTCGCAGGAAAACTATTCAAGTCAACCTTGTAAGAATTCCTCCACAACTTAAGGAGCTAGCTTCAAAGATTCCTGAGAACTCTCCATTCACCAAAAGACATGGACGTTTGCTCAAATTGGTCACCTCCAACACAAATGAGGATATGATAAAGGTGCTCTTTCAGTTATTTGATCCTTTGCACCATTGCTTCACATTTCCCAACTATTAACTTGTGCCTACTTTGGAAGAATTCTCCCAACTCTTGAGGATTCCCATTCTCAATAAACTACCTTTCAACGGTACGGAAAGAGATCCAAATCCAGAAGAGATTGCTCAAGCTCTACACTTGCACTCATCTGATGTCACAACTCATTGGGAAACTAGGAGTGGTGTCAAAGGCTTCTTAGAAAAGTTCCTGTTTCAGAAAGCCCAAAGCTGTTGGAATTCCTTAGACTTGCAAGCCTTTGAGGAAATTATGGCTCTTCTCATCTATGGGATGGTTTTGTTTCCAAATCCTGACCAACTCATAGATGTGAACGCCGTCAAAATCTTCATGTCACGCAACACGGTGCCTACATTGCTAGGAGATATCCTACACTCTTTTCACACTCGCACAATGAGGAAAAAAGGTGTCCTTATGTGTTGCACCCCTCTCCTGGCAAGATGGTTTATTTCTCATCTTCCCCAATCAATCTTAAAAAATGAGCAAGGTTCAAGGTGGTCACAAAGGTTAATGACGCTCAAACATTCAGACATTCATTGGTGCTCCCGATCCAAAGAGAATGTTATCATTGTTGACCATTGTGGAGAATTCCCTAATGTCCCTCTACTTGGCACTAGGGGAGGCATCACCTACAACCCATGTTTAGCCTTAAGACAGTTTGGTTATGCCCGAAGGGATGCCCCACACGAGATGCTGATTCAAGGTTTGGTATTCCACTACGACAACGACGATCAAGGTCTTCGCCCGAGATTTATCCGAGCTTGGAGGATACTAAACAAGGTGGATAGCAAGACTCTGGGGCACAAGAATTCCATCCTTCTTTAGCCTTACCTCAAATGGGTACGAACTCGTGCTCAAAGTCATATGATGCCTTACCCTTCCATTCTCCCGGTAATCATTGAGTCTGTCAAGGAGGGAGATGTTCCATACACTATCCTACATCATGACATGCCCACATCTCTTGAATACCTACCAATGGATTGGATACAACTCAAAGGAGATCGAGATACTTTCGAAGCCCAATTCTACACAAGCGAGAAGAAGGTTTTGGAACTCACTAGGCTACTTCATAAGGAGCGGACTCTAAATGCATACATTGCACCAAAGAGGATGCGCACTACTTTTTTATCTTAGAGTTTTGTATTTTTTTGTCCAAGGGGCATTGATGTACTCAAACTTTATCTTATTA